>CM060915.1:800940176-802140176 GCA_030737875.1 Allium sativum
GACCAACTTAGCATCAATGATTCGAGAAATTGAATCAATTTTGAGGAACTGCACTTTAATAAACTGGGTCTTGAAATTTCAAGCGAATTTTTTCCTGTTTTTGATTCTTGATAATTCTTGTATCATGTTGATATTGTCCTTTGCATATAAGCCTTGTATCAATTCATGTTTAATCTTAGTTGAGCTTTGGATCTGAAACGATCGACTTAATGGTTGTTGCGGTTGAATTCAACTCATGATTCAAATTTGGCGTATGTTTTTTATTTGAGCTTAATGAGCTGAGATTTCTGAAATTGGGTGTGGTTGAAATAATTTATTGTGTTGACCAGACTTGTAATTCTGTGATGTACGGACTTGTTTGGTTGAATCAACACTCAACAACCTTTAAGATTTAGATCGTGAAGCGGCCCATGCTAGTAGATTAGAGGACGGTCCAAGCTCTCAGGTCGTTGAGCGACCTATTCTGTCAAGTTGATTAGAGACCTGCCCTGTCAGGTTGTTAAGCGATCTGGCTTCTTCGGGTCATTGAACGACCTGGGCTCTAGGTCGTTGAGCAACCTAACCGTTAGGTCGTTGGGCAGCCTAATTCTTGGATCGTTGGTCGACTTGCTTTTTGTGACTTAAAGCATGCCTTTGAAACCTAATTTAATCGAGCATCTTGGACTTTGAACAATTCTCATTTATGACTTGAGAACTGAACGCCCTTATGCCTTTTTACCTGCCTTACAACAGCAACAAACACTTGCATATTTTGGTCTTATGCTTTGCCATCGATCGTCCACATCAATAACGGATTAATTAATTTGATTATACTACAGTGAATTTCTTATTATGAATTGAATGAAGCACTTATACAGAAACCTTTTATTCAACTGTTTATAACTCGATGAACTTCGCCTGAAAAATATGACATTTTAATCCGACTTTGCAACGACGCTTGAGATCAACTAATCGAGATACGCCAACTGTAGATTTCAAGCTTCTCTTTTTAATGACTTATGTAATTTTGCATGACGGTTCATAGTTTATAAAACGTGTACCTGTTATTTGTTTAAAAACGAGATTCCATGTGCAGAGTGAATAGATTCCATGTGTAGAGTGAATACCAGGCAGACGAATAGTTATATTCTGGAAGGGAAGTCAATTCTGCTCAAATTGGAGCTTTGATTTAAGTTTCTACAGCTAAAGCAACTGTAACTTCTGGATTGTAGACGAATCAGTCTTTTGTCATTCCTCGTCCTCTTGACAATTTGACGGAAAGATGCCATTCTGTGCTAACTAAATATGTTCTTAATCAAGTGTGCACTCAGTTTGGCATTCCCGATTCTAACGCGAAATTTCCAGGGGAAGAGGAATTTGCTGATTGTTCATCTGTAGGCTTGTCACAGTAGCTTAGTTAGTGCCTTCCAGTTTCTGTTGGACTTGGAAAATCGAATTTGAATTTGCACATGGCTTTTGAACCAATCAACGATGCACACTACACATGGATTTTGACACCGTGGATCATCCCTGGCTATATAAAACTTTGAATCTCAACTTCACAACGACTTGCCCCAGTGCATAACTATCGTTCAATCTTCCTTTTATAACTCACGTTGTCACCGTTGATGGGTATTAGCTTCAATTCCTTTAGAAGCACTATTGCTCTATTGGATTTGAACTATGTCATGTTCGCACAGTCGCCTTTTAAGCATCGCCTATCATCAGGTTTGAAGCAGAATACCATCGGGTTCTTTGAGTTATTTATGATTGGCGCTTTGCAAACGAGGAAGCTTTTGTGTTGAGGGACTCTAGGTTTGCTTAGCAAAGGAATTCATTCTCGCAAGAGATTGCTTTTGATTTGACTGATATTTCTATTTTTTTCTTCTTTGTGAGGTTCGCAATTAATTAACGACAACCAGTTGGATATCCAAGGTTGATCTTCATCGGTGTAATGAGTCTTATCAGCATATCGAACATATCGATTTTGTCAAATTTTCAAATGCCCCATTTTTTGAAGGTGAGGTCCTTTTTGCCAGGTTTTCTAAGACGAGATTTCTTGTTTGCTGCACTCTAGCTCACGTATCTCCAAGTGTATACGCCTTTCGGTCAAGTGAAAGTTAGTTTTTTGTTTTTTGCAATGCCGTGATGATCCCATGGTATGTTTTTCGAGCGTCGTCCAATTCTAATGTGGTTGCGTTTCCCTTATGCCATGAGTCGTCATGAATTGCATAAACTGGATATGACCAACTTCGTCGGGTTCCTTTAATTTTGTATAAGGTACTCGAAGCTTCTAATCTATTGGAGAAGTCTTTTCGCTTCTGCCAGTTCATTGAGAGCTTCATAGCCTGCCATTGCATCTAAGAAACCCGACTTTGTTGGTTGATCCACTACTTCTCTTTGGGATAATCTTATGTACCTGTCCCCCCACATAGGAGGTCTTATATTTTGGCCTAATGTTTGTCCACAATCCATCTTAATTAATTTGAGCGTTGGTGGTCTAGATTGGGTGCCCCTCAGGGAGGTCTTAGGTTTAAAGCCCAACATTGTCATAGTCGGGCCAGGTACTTCCTGACACTGACAATCCTACTGGATGCCCCCGGAGAGGTCTTTGGTTAAAGCCCAACATTGTCGTAATCGGGCCAAGTACTTCCTGACACTGACGATCCTACTGGATGCCCCCGGAGAGGTCTTTGTTTAAAACCCAACATTGTCATAATCGGGCCAGGTACTTCCTAACACTGATGATCCTGTTGGGTGCCCCCGGAGAGGTCTTTGGTTTAAGCCCAACATTGTCGTAATCGGGCCAGGTACTTCCTGACATTGACGATCCTACTGGGTGCCCCCGGAGAGGTCTTTGGTTTAAGCCCAACATTGTCGTAATCGAGCCAGGTACTTCCTGACACTGACGATCCTGCCGGTTGCCCCTGGAGAGATATTTGGTTTAAGCCTAACATTGTTGTAATCGAGACAAGTACTTCCTGACACCGACGATCCTACTGGGTGCCCTCGGAGAGATCTTTGGTTTAAGCCCAACGTTATCGTAGTCGGGCCTGACGATCCTGCTGGTTGGAGAGGTCTTTGGTTTAAGCCCCACATTGTCGTAATCAGGCCAGTACTTCCTAACACTGATGATCCTGCTGGGTGCCCCCAGAGAGGTCTTTCTGTTGTATCATTCCACGGGGCAGACACCAGTTCCATGACTGGACGCTTGACTTAGCAAGCTATCTTAGTTAAAAAACCAGGGCCTTGGACCTCTCACTCTGGAAGGTGCCCCTCCGGTGGAAGTTACAACCCTTGTGTTTGCTTGCTGCGCTTTTTCATCGTTCGACTCTTTGCGACTCTTGCCATACACTTTTCAAGGCAGTGCTCTTTATCTTTGCACTTGTGCATATTGACGTTTATTACACTTGGCACTTGAGATAGTGTTGTTGGGTTTGTAACATCTTGTGGTACTTTAAAGGAACAAGCGCTCGTCGGATAGCATGCTATATAAAATCATCTTTAAGCAAATTTTGAATTAACGAAAATTGTGCAAATAAGAGATTGATTCAGGCAGGCATGCTCTTATTCATACAGCTAGTGTTCAGTACAATGCTTGTAAAATATTACAGACTTTTTACAAGAAATTTTGAACATAGCATCAAGTAAAGTAGCAACGAAGATGATTATCATTCCAAGCCTCTGGAGTTGGAGTGCCATCAACAGTTGTCAGTTGATCACCGGCCTTGCATTAGACTGCGTTGGAGCTCCGTTACTTGGACCAGATTGACTAGTAGGTGCACTTTTCCCTTGAAGAGTTGGAGCAAAGTTTGAGGCTCGTAGATTCTTCACATACTGTTACAACCTGTTCTTTTGAATCAACTTTTCAGTCAAGCTTTTCATATGTCTGCACTCATTCGTGTTATGGCCGGGTTGATTATGGAAGCGGCAAAACCTTCAAGAGTTTGCCTGGCTATCACTTATTTGCGGTTTCGGTGCTGGATAATCTTCGGTGTCTTTAGTAGCAGCAAAGATATTCTCTGGAGCATTTGTCAATAAAGTCAGCTCAACGGCTTTGAAGAAGCAAGACTTCTTGCCATTCCGGTTATTCATTCCATCATTTCCTCTCTTTTGACCTCTGGCATTCTTCTAATTGACTTGAACACTGTTATCCTTCTTTTTCGGCACAACAATACTTTCAGTAACATCCAAGGCAAGAGAAGGGTCATCCTTCACACTGATGAACTCTTCTTCTTTCGTATAGAATCTCTCCAGGGTATTTGGCTTCTTCATCTTTATTCACCTTCCAAACTCTGACTTCTTGTCTATAGCTTGGTTCAATGCCATCAAAATTAAACGAGGCTCGGGATTCCCCAATTCTGCTGCAGCAGCATTAAATCAAGTAAGAAAGGCTTCAACCGATTCTCCTAGTCTTTGCTCTAAGTCATTTAATGACATCACATCTTTGACTTTTGCGGTCTGCAGCCTGAACCACTCCCTGAACTTTTTTTCCAAGACAGAAAAATTATCCACAGACTTTGGCGGCAACTTGGTGAACCAAAGCGATGCTACTCCCTCCAAATAGATAGGGAAGTATAAGCACTTTGTAGCTAGTGAACCATTCATGTGCTAGTCGTACTTGTATAAGAACAAATTAGGATCACCAGTCCCCCCATAAGATGGAATCGTTGGCGGAGCAAACTTTTTCGGGAACTTGGCCTTCTGAGTTATTTCAGTGAGTGGAGTCTTACTAGGAGCAAAATCCCACTCTTTCTCATCGTCGTTTCTTTCCCTTCTTTCCCTCATGATCCGCCGGATCATTTCTGAAATACGTTCTTCCTCGCCGTGCTGATCCATGGGGCGGACGCTGTCTCCTTTGCCGGATGTTTTCCTAGGCAAACGGTCATGGCTAGGTGTAACACCCCACACCCGCTACGGTCACTCACTAAGGGAATGCCATAACATCGGTGGAGTATTTTAAGTGAATATAGAACAGAAAAATTACAACAAGACAGATATAAGTAATACTTGAGAATTTAAAACATCATTTCATTCCAGCGGGAAGTAAAACATGTTTGGTTACACCAAAACCATAAATAAGAGTCAAGTACATAATATCCATCCTGATAAAAACAAAAGTACATAATCCCACTACATAACCTAATAGCCATAATAGAAAAGATAAACTGAGCTTTACATCCACGGTCCAAGCTCCAAAAGATAGATAAAGCAGTCTGATCAAAGCCCACTAGTGCTAGGCCCACTCTGAAAACCTGAGGGTTGGGAAAAAGATAAAGAAACAACGGGGTCAGACATAAGTCTGAGTGAGTCCTATAACCCTAACAATACAATCCTTAAAGTAATTAGGGTGTGATATAAACAAGGTACGGTACCTCTGGGGATAATGACTACACTAAGTAGCCAACTAAACACAGGATGTACTAAGATAACCGAAAAGACGCATTTATCCACCCAAGGATAATTACTAGATTGCACCACCCCAGATCTACCCACCCAAGGGTAATTCCTACACTGCACCACACCAGTTCTACCCACCCAAGGGTAATTCCTACTTAAAGGTTGATTCCACTAAGTGTACTTAGTAATTTTACCCAGTAGTTTCTTGTACCCCTAGCTGACTACATAGGTGCCGTCTGCCCCTATCTCCACTAGGTGTACCCACTACTCCCCAAGCGATCGGCTCCCTACCGTAGATACCCGTGCTGGCCCCACAATGGGGTGTATCACTCCCCAAAGTGGCAACCCGATACAACAAATGGTGCACGGCTTATATCTACACGATGCAACAACGTCTTACCTACCAGCCCGGGTCCACACACGCATATGAAACCCGTTGGACTCGCGTTGCCACCGCTACCCCGTTTTGGCCTCTTATAGTCAAGCCCAATATGCGTGTCCCGTCCTCGACTTGGGTCGAGCCCACAAAGATACGTTTGGGATATTGGTTGAAATGGGTCCCCCACAAGCTACTACTTAAGCTTGCCATTTTATCTAGTGCATCCCACTTAACCCCTTTTATAATCATGCCCACTTACATGTTAAGGTTTGGTCAAGTCATCTAATCATATTTCAATTGCCACTTAAGGCCCCCACAAGCTACTACTTAAGCTTGTCATTTAATTATATTTCAATTGCCACTTAAGGCCCCCACAAGCTACTACTTAAGCTTGTCATTTAATTATATTTCAATTGCCACTTAAGGCCCCCACTAGATTTCCACATGCCACCCAAGGCACTTACTTGATTCCCACATGCCACCCAAGGCACTTACTTAACCCTTTAATCATGTTTAATTACATGTTCCACTTTGGTTAAGTATTCTAATCGTATTTTCTATTGCCACCCAAGGCAACCCACTAGTTTCCTCATGCCACCCAAGGCACCCCCACTAGTTTCCTCATGCCACCCAACGCACCCACTTAACCCCTCATGCCTCACTACATGCTAATTTGGTTAAGTGTTCCTTAATTAATTAAGATCGTAACCTTTGCAAAGACCTCTCACATTAGACTGTCTTTTATGGCAGCTGGATATGCCGGTTGGTTCCGGGCAGCCTTACCCCATAACAGAGTCTAACCTCGTGTCTTTACACTTGTCACGTATTTAGTTTATGACTAAGACCTCTCACATTGGGCCAATCATTTGTAGCCGCTGGATTTGCAAGGTCGGTTCCGGGCAGTCTTATGCTACAAAAGGGTCCAACCTCGTGTCTTAGTAGATTAATTACACCTAATTAATCACCCCCGTAATTTGTATTAATCATCCCTAATTAATTACAAATATTTAAGAATATGGGTAGACCTAACTCAATAGGTAAATTCCCAATTCCATAATATGGGTAGACCTAACTTAATAGGTAAATTCCCAATTATGTCCATCCACTTTACGGTATGTTTAATCATACCCACTTCACACAATTTTATGTGTTCATTAATTTTTACCCCATCGTCCCCACGTAAATACGTTAACATGACACACTTCAAAAGAGAAGATTCATCATACACACAATGGGTTCAACTTAGCATATCATTAGCATTATCATGGGTTTAAAAGGTGTTAACTTGTATATATGACCATAAACCCAACTTGCATAAATAACCAACCCAAACTTACATGAATCACATATGTCATAAAGATGGTAACTTGCTTAAATGTTCATGTCATAGACCTATCATAAAGGTGTCAACTTGTATACATGTCATAGGTCTAAAAGGGATGAACTTGCACATGTACTTATGTCATACATAGAGGCAAACTTGCATATGAACTTGCATCATAACTTGCATATGAACTTGCACCATAACTTGCATATGAACTTGCATCATAACTTGCATATGGACTTGCATCATAACTTGCATATGAACTTGCATAACATGCCATACTTAGAGGCAAACTTGCATATATTATGCATATCATAAAAAGAGACAAACTTGCATATGAACTTGCATCATAACTTGCATATGAACTTGCATAACATGCCATACTTAGAGGAAAACTTGCATATATTATGCATATCATAAAAAGAGACAAACTTGCATATGAACTTGCATCATAACTTGCATAAAACCAAACACTTAGTATGCATAAAACCAAATACTTAGCATGCACAAAACCAAATACTTAGCATGCATAAAGCCAAATACATAACTTGCATAACATGTTACATATAACTTGCATATAATCTCACATATAGTTTGCATAACATGTTACATATGCATCAATGTTCAACATAGTGTTTTGCATAGTGAGCATCATAAAACATAGCATTAAACTTGCATATAGCATAAAACTTGCAAAACACACAACATACACTATACTAAACTTGCATAAGCACATTTATCCACAAACATAGCCATATCTTATCATATCTTATCATAATCAATTTAACAATTGATTATTAAGGCTATAGAAACTCACCACTAAACTCCAATAAGCAAACCCTTGCCAAAAATCACCCAAAAACTCTAGCCTTGAACATAAAGCTTGCAACTTGATGATGAATGCAAGCTAATGATCACTCATACAACTCAAAGATGCTTGTATGAACATGATTCATAGAAATAGTTTTATAAGAGGATGGAGGCTAGGGCTTTGAGTGGAGGCCATGATCATAGAAAATTTTGGCATAGTTTAGTTAGAGTATAGGATTATGATCATTTAGGGCTAGCTTAGGGTCTTATTTATAGGATTAGGCAAGTGTTTTAGGCCATTAGATTAACCCTAAATTAGATTAGGACCATCAGATCTCGGAAGCTTCCAGAAACCAGCCCCAAAACACAGCCCAAACCCTGGAATGGTGCACCAGGCCAAACTGGCCGAGCACCCCCCGTCGACACACAAGTCGACAGGGCTGTCGACTTGGTCCTAGCCAAGTCGACTGCCCAGTCGACAGGGCTGTCGACCTGGCTAGCTAGGTGGGAATTTTCCCCCCTGCACCCAATGGCCCCAATTTCGAAATTTGAACCTGAATTTTAAATCTATTTTGAACTTTGAATTTTCTGTAAACTTCATTGGGCCATAACCGGGCCATACGGACTCCGATTCTCAAAAACTCGGACTCTATTTCGCGTATTTTTCCGAGACGAACGCAATGACGCAGCCTGTTTCCCCCAATTCTCACATCTGAGATTATTTATTCTGTAATTAGTGAATTTTAGCATTAACCGAAATTCGGGGTGTTACATTCTCCCCTCCTTAAAGGATTTCGATCCCGAAATCTCTAAGCTAAGGAGAATGCATATCCTACCATCCAAACAACCATCTACTCAATCCATCAAACACGGGCATCCATTGTCCTTAAAACAATTTCTAATGATGTATGAGAATATGCAAAAAGTGTGTGTATATGTTCCCTATCTAATGTATGAACATATGCAAACCATGATAGTGCCATGCATCCATTATGTATGCGAGAGAACCCTATCGACACATACAATATCTACATGAGTGCACAATCATTCACCAAAATGCACCATCCATATGATAACACAATCATTATACATCCATAAATATAGCTACCTACACACAATTATATGAAATATGCAATATGAAGTGATTGAGCCGATCTAGTGTCTAGAGTGTGTGTATATGCATCCACGAGCAACCACTAGCAACCACTTGCATCCACATGCATCCATCAAACATAACATGTCTCAAACACATGTTTCAACCATAGGTTTACCCTATCTAAAGGTCAAAGGTACTAATGAGAGGACATACTAAAGATAAGATAAGCACTAGACAAACGATAAAGGAGACGTTTAAAGGACATACCCTCAAAAAGGAATGGGTATAACGAACGCATATTCGCTTCTGTCTCCCAAGTAGCATTGCTCTCTCCTTCTCCCCTTTTCACTTTGACTAGTCGAACCTCTCTGTTTCTCAACTTCCTAATCTCTGACCCAAGGATGCGGGTAGGAGCTCGTCGAATAATCACATCATGCTCTACCTTTACTTCTTTAAGCAAGCTCGGCTCTACCGCCTCTGCGGTCTCATATAGGCACTTCCTCAAATGTGACACATGGAATATGTCATGTTCCCTATGCAACCGAACTATCTCTCGAATATAAACTGAAGCTAGACATGGAACAGTCCTCTAGCTCTTCACGGGTATGAAATGGGCACTCAACCCAAATTCCCGTATTACCTTTCCTCGATCTCGGTAATCCATCGAGACACTATCCCACCTCCATAGCGGAACCTCCAATGGGTGAAGCAACCCACCGGGTTTCTTCTGCTCCGCTTTCATTTGCTAGCACACCAAGCATCTAGCGACATACTCGGCCACATCTTTCTTCATACCGGCCCAAAAGAAAACTCGCTTCATGTCTTGGTACATCTTGTCCCTATCGGGATGAATGGTCATCTTCGACCGATGTGCATCATCAAGTATAGCCTTCCTCAAACCCTTGTCTTGCGGTACACAAAGTCTACCGTCTCTACGCAACCACCCCTTACCATCTAGGGTGTACCTACCCAAATGGCTGGACGACTCCCCCTCCTCATGAGCTTCTCTACTAACTCAACCAACTGTAGGTCGTCCCGCTGTGCTCCGCCAACACGCCCCAAAAGAGTAGGCCTAACCTCCAAGGAGGCTAGCAAACCGGGTACAAAGTCAACGGAAGGTCTAAAGTCAAACATAGAAATAAACTCTAAGCTCCGTCGTTCAATGAACCATGAACTCGAGGACAACCTTTTTCTACTTAAGGCGTCCGCTACCACGTTACCCTTGCCATGGGTATACGCTATCTCAAACTCATAGGATGCTAAGAATCCTATCCACTTTTGCTATCCTAAGACTATGCGCTTGGAGAGTCTCCAACACTTCCCTAAGATGTAGGGCATGCTCTTCTCCTCTTTTAGAAAAAACCAGGATATTACCCCATCCAAAATCATCACAACTGTCCATCTCTCACGCAGACCACCCTAGTCGAACTCAACATCCCCCAAACGCAAGCCCCAAAGGCCTAAACCAATATCAGACAAACACCCAAGGGATACCTCCTTCGAATTCAGACGACCTACGTGAGATGATACTAGTAAAAACGGCTAAATAATTAAGCCCTTGTCCAACTCTGGATGTCCTTGCCAGTCTCGCTCCAAAACCACCGTTTTTTCCATAACTGGCTTTGCTCAACCTATTGAGCACATACGAAAACTTATTTCGCTCCTAGAAAAGACCATCACGAACTTATTTAGGTACTCCCTAAACACCCTTCTCATCAAATCAATAAAGTATGTGGGGGCGTTCGTCAAACCAAATGGCATCACCAGCCACTCAAAAAAAGCCATCCGGAGTCCTAAAGGCAGTCTTCTCTATACTATCCTCAGCCACTCTCAACTGACGAAACCCCGTGGCTAAGTCCAACTGCGAAAACACTGAGGCGCCCATCAACTGATCAAAGAGATCATCAATCCTCGACAATGGGTGTCTATTCTTCTTTGTGAGTTTATTTAGTTCTCTTTAGCCTACACAAAGTCTGAGGGACCCATCCGCCTTCGTGGCAAAAACTACTGGAGCACCCCACTCCGATATACTTCGTCTTATGAACCCCTTCTCAAGCAAATTGCCTACTTGCTTATGGAGTTCCCTCCTCTCACGAGGAGCCATGTGGCACACTGGCCAAGATACTGGTTTGGCATTGTCTACCAGATATATTCGGAAGTCAACCTCCCGCTCCGTAGGTAAGCCCTTCACCTCCTCAAACACATCCGAGTATTCCCGGACCATTCTAACATATCGCAAACTCTTGACCGACGTGTCAAGCGATTCTAGATAACTTAGCATAACAGATTCCATGGGATTACAAGAGATCTCGAGAGTGTTACCCAAGCGGGTCATAAGCCTAACAACTCTCCCTTCAAAATCAAGAACGGCACCCCTACTGGATAACCAGTCCATGCCCAAAACTAACCCATAGCCCGTGAAGCCCAAAAAGCATCACATCTAAACTCAACGCTAAGTATAGCAACTTTCAAACCCAAACACATCATGGAGCCCCAATTGGGTTTGAAACAACTAAGGGATCATCTACTAACTGGTGTCTAAGTGCAGTGACTCAACTAACAATGATGAGATAAACGAACTCGATGCGTCAGAATCAAATAAAGTTCGAATCGGAGAATAAAGAAATCCAAATTCCAACCTAGACGGTCCTATCCCCATCTGGTACCCTAGTTGTGAGGGAATACAACCACCCTCCAGGAGATTCCGTACCTTGCCCTTGCCTCTTTGGACAATCCTAATAAGATGTCCTATTCTTCCAAAAGGATAACTACTAGCCCTCTTCTTCCCATTCTCCACTCGTAACCTCCCATCAAAATGAGGTTTCGTCCTTCATTAAACATCAACTATTTGAGCCTTCCTCCCATCGTCTATCCAATAGGTACCTACAAGTCCTCATCCTTCTTGAACCAACTTCTAGTCCGACTAATGTCCAAGTTCCTTGAAGTGGTTTTCCATTCTTATCTATCTTAGAAAGATCATCTATACGCGGAGGGGAAACTCAAAACGAGAGAGGAAGAGATTCAAAACGGAGAATTCGAAAGATAAAGATATGGCTATCGGGGATTATGCTTTTCTTTCAAAAACTTTTCTCTTAAAAGACATGTTTTTGAAAATACTCCTTTCAAAATTATTCTTAGAAAATAGTTTTTCTAAAAATTTTATCTGTTCTGGTAACCTTAAGCTCTGATACCACGTGTAACACCCCACACCCGCTACGGTCACTCACTAAGGGAATGCCATAACATCGGTGGAGTATTTTAAGTGAATATAGAACAGAAAAATTACAACAAGACAGATATAAGTAATACTTGAGAATTTAAAACATCATTTCATTCCAGCGGGAAGTAAAACATGTTTGGTTACACCAAAACCATAAATAAGAGTCAAGTACATAATATCCATCCTGATAAAAACAAAAGTACATAATCCCACTACATAACCTAATAGCCATAATAGAAAAGATAAACTGAGCTTTACATCCACGGTCCAAGCTCCAAAAGATAGATAAAGCAGTCTGATCAAAGCCCACTAGTGCTAGGCCCACTCTGAAAACCTGAGGGTTGGGAAAAAGATAAAGAAACAACGGGGTCAGACATAAGTCTGAGTGAGTCCTATAACCCTAACAATACAATCCTTAAAGTAATTAGGGTGTGATATAAACAAGGTACGGTACCTCTGGGGATAATGACTACACTAAGTAGCCAACTAAACACAGGATGTACTAAGATAACCGAAAAGACGCATTTATCCACCCAAGGATAATTACTAGATTGCACCACCCCAGATCTACCCACCCAAGGGTAATTCCTACACTGCACCACACCAGTTCTACCCACCCAAGGGTAATTCCTACTTAAAGGTTGATCCCACTAAGTGTACTTAGTAATTTTACCTAGTAGTTTCTTGTACCCCTAGCTGACTACATAGGTGCCGTCTGCCCCTATCTCCACTAGGTGTACCCACTACTCCCCAAGCGATCGGCTCCATACCGTAGATACCCGTGCTGGCCCCACAATGGGGTGTATCACTCCCCAAAGTGGCAACCCGATACAACAAATGGTGCACGGCTTATATCTACACGATGCAACAACGTCTTACCTACCAGCCCGGGTCCACACACGCATATGAAACCCGTTGGACTCGCGTTGCCACCGCTACCCCGTTTTGGCCTCTTATAGTCAAGCCCAATATGCGTGTCCCGTCCTCGACTTGGGTCGAGCCCACAAAGATACGTTTGGGATATTGGTTGAAATGGGCCCCCCACAAGCTACTACTTAAGCTTGCCATTTTATCTAGTGCATCCCACTTAACCCCTTTTATAATCATGCCCACTTACATGTTAAGGTTTGGTCAAGTCATCTAATCATATTTCAATTGCCACTTAAGGCCCCCACAAGCTACTACTTAAGCTTGTCATTTAATTATATTTCAATTGCCACTTAAGGCCCCCACAAGCTACTACTTAAGCTTGTCATTTAATTATATTTCAATTGCCACTTAAGGCCCCCACTAGATTTCCACATGCCACCCAAGACACTTACTTGATTCCCACATGCCACCCAAGGCACTTACTTAACCCTTTAATCATGTTTAATTACATGTTCCACTTTGGTTAAGTATTCTAATCGTATTTTCTATTGCCACCCAAGGCAACCCACTAGTTTCCTCATGCCACCCAAGGCACCCCCACTAGTTTCCTCATGCCACCCAACGCACCCACTTAACCCCTCATGCCTCACTACATGCTAATTTGGTTAAGTGTTCCTTAATTAATTAAGATCGTAACCTTTGCAAAGACCTCTCACATTAGACTGTCTTTTATGGTAGCTGGATATGCCGGTTGGTTCCGGGCAGCCTTACACCATAACAGAGTCTAACCTCGTGTCTTTACACTTGTCACGTATTTAGTTTATGACTAAGACCTCTCACATTGGGACAATCATTTGTAGCCGCTGGATTTGCCGGTCGGTTCCGGGCAGTCTTATGCTACAAATGGGTCCAACCTCGTGTCTTAGTAGATTAATTACACCTAATTAATCACCCACGTAATTTGTGTTAATCATCCCTAATTAATTACAAATATTTAAGAATATGGGTAGACCTAACTCAATAGGTAAATTCCCAATTCCATAATATGGGTAGACCTAACTTAATAGGTAAATTCCCAATTATGTCCATCCACTTTACGGTATGTTTAATCATACCCACTTCACACAATTTTATGTGTTCATTAATTTTTACCCCATCGTCCCCACGTAAATACGTTAACATGACACACTTCAAAAGAGAAGATTCATCATACACACAATGGGTTCAACTTAGCATATCATTAGCATTATCATGGGTTTAAAAGGTGTCAACTTGTATATATGACCATAAACCCAACTTGCATAAATAACCAACCCAAACTTACATGAATCACATATGTCATAAAGATGGTAACTTGCTTAAATGTTCATGTCATAGACCTATCATAAAGGTGTCAACTTGTATACATGTCATAGGTCTAAAAGGGATGAACTTGCACATGTACTTATGTCATACATAGAGGCAAACTTGCATATGAACTTGCATCATAACTTGCATATGAACTTGCACCATAACTTGCATATGAACTTGCATCATAACTTGCATATGGACTTGCATCATAACTTGCATATGAACTTGCATAACATGCCATACTTAGAGGCAAACTTGCATATATTATGCATATCATAAAAAGAGACAAACTTGCATATGAACTTGCATCATAACTTGCATATGAACTTGCATCATAACTTGCATATGAACTTGCATAACATGCCATACTTAGAGGAAAACTTGCATATATTATGCATATCATAAAAAGAGACAAACTTGCATATGAACTTGCATCATAACTTGCATAAAACCAAACACTTAGTATGCATAAAACCAAATACTTAGCATGCACAAAACCAAATACTTAGCATGCATAAAGCCAAATACATAACTTGCATAACATGTTACATATAACTTGCATATAATCTCACATATAGTTTGCATAACATGTTACATATGCATCAATGTTCAACATAGTGTTTTGCATAGTGAGCATCATAAAACATAGCATTAAACTTGCATATAGCATAAAACTTGCAAAACACACAACATACACTATACTAAACTTGCATAAGCACATTTATCCACAAACATAGCCATATCTTATCATATCTTATCATAATCAATTTAACAATTGATTATTAAGGCTATAGAAACTCACCACTAAACTCCAATAAGCAAACCCTTGCCAAAAATCACCCAAAAACTCTAGCCTTGAGCATAAAGCTTGCAACTTGATGATGAATGCAAGCTAATGATCACTCATACAACTCAAAGATGCTTGTATGAACATGAAAGCCTTCATAGAAATAGTTTTATAAGAGGATGGAGGCTAGGGCTTTGAGTGGAGGCCATGATCATAGAAAATTTTGGCATAGTTTAGTTAGAGTATAGGATTATGATCATTTAGGGCTAGCTTAGGGTCTTATTTATAGGATTAGGCAAGTGTTTTAGGCCATTAGATTAACCATAAATTAGATTAGGACCATCATATCTCGGAAGCTTCCAGAAACCAGCCCTAAAACACAGCCCAAACCCTGGAATGGTGCACCAGGCCAAACTGGCCGAGCACCCCCTGTTGACACACAAGTCGACAGGGCTGTCGACTTGGTCCTAGCCAAGTCGACTGCCCAGTCGACAGGGCTATCGACCTGGCTAGCTAGGCGGGAATTTCCCCCCTGCACCCAATGGCCCCAATTTTGAAATTTGAACCTGAATTTTAAATCTATTTTGAACTTTGAATTTTCTGTAAACTTCATTGGGCCATAACCGGGCCATACGGACTCCGATTCTCGAAAACTCGGACTCTATTTCGCGTATTTTTCCGAGACGAACGCAATGACGCAGCCTGTTTCCCCCAATTCTCACATCTGAGATTATTTATTCTGTAATTAGTGAATTTTAGCATTAACCGAAATTCGGGGTGTTACACTAGGGATCCGAGGCCCTGTGCCTCCTTCATGGGAAGGAACTCCTTTGGTGGAACTAATCACTTCTCGGGAAGTACCTCTTTTGGAATGATATCTAGCAGGAGGTTTGGACTTTTCATCACCAGCACTATCCGAATCATCGATCTTTTGAATAGAGCAACCACGATTGGGGTTAAGGAGGAAGAATTGGCATTCTCTTTAAGATTAACATCGGCTTTCACCTTCGCCGCCTTGGCCTTATCAGCAAAAATAGCTTCTAATCTAGCCATCATAGCTTTGTTTGATATCTCCATCTGTTGAGTCAAACCGACAATGGCTTCATTCAATTCATTCCTAGTCACACCAATTCCTGCTCTCGAGGATTGGCCAACCTCATGATGATTAGTTTGCCGAGTTGTAGGATCATTAGTAACATCCTTCGAGCCCGAATCTCTCGCGGACTTAGTAGTCTTTTTCGATGGCGTTATCTTAGACAAATTCTTGAACTTTGAAGATTTTTTTTTGATTGGCCTGAATTTTAGATTTTGAAAATCTATCGTAAAAAACAGGCTTCAAACTTCGACATCCCCCACAAAGCTCTTGACCTTTGGATATGGGTGTGTCCCCACGGTGGGCGCCATAAATGTTAATGTCAAAAATGAACACTAACACCCCGTGAGATGTGTAAACACCTTTAAACTGTTTAGATCTAAAATATGGGCAACCACAAACACAAAAGTAGTAAAAAGACAGAGTTTTATAGTGGTTCGGCCTTAGATGTGGCCTACGTCCATTTTGAAAAGAGATTTCATTATCATTCTCAACATTACAAGGTACACATTTTCTATAACTTTACTCATCTTCTCTCTTTACAACAATGCTCTTTATTTCTTCTCTTTAATCTCTTGATTCTCTCGATTCCACCATGGAAATGATTAAATCTCTTTGATTGCGAAGATTGTTGAAGTCGATCTTCAATAATCGGGCACTTAGATGATCTTTGACAATTTCATGACGATTGAGATAACTTGAGATGATGGATCGAAGTTTGAGAGAACTTAAATGGAGGTTTAGATGGTTTGGAGTTGCTAAGAAATGAAAATGGCAGCATTTCATGGGTAGAGAAATTGGTCCCCCCGAATGGTGGAAAAGTATGGGTATTTATAGGTGGTATTAAGGAGTAGAGAGGCTGAAAATAGCATGTGCAGGTGTTCGGGTCGTTGGGCGACCCAACTACTTAGGTCGTGACCAACCAGACTCGCGACTTGGAGCACGCGAAACGACCTGGCTCTCTAGGTCGTGGGACGTCCCGCTTTACACTTTAGTGACCCGTTTGAGTGCATGTATGAACGACCCGCTTTAGTATGCTTCCCACGACCTGATGATGCACATAAGTGGGCAATAACCTGAGCAATGGTATACACAAATGGTCTGGCTTGAGCATGTATTTAACGACTTAAAGCCGCTAACGACCTAGCAATGAATATAAGAGCCAACGACCCTATTTCATAGCGGCCCAATTTCACGTGACATAAATCTAAACGAGCTAGAGAACCAACGACCCGACTCGAAATACATGAAACCGATCAAAACATGTGATATAACAACCCATCTTAGAACTTCTTAATGCATCATTTTTGAACCATGTTTTATTGGTTTAACACATGTAACACATCTTTTCCTGTATTGGACAACAATTTAGTAGATCACTTGAATTTTCAACATAATTGAATGCAGACTCTTCTAACATTGATGCAATACATGAATTGAGACTAGTGTTATGAATCATTTCAAAATTTTCCATTTAATATTTCCAAAATACAGATGATGAACTTTTGAAAACCTATGCTCTGGTACCAATTGTTAAGGATGCAGAATGCGGATCTTAAGGCAGAATTAACACTAATGGGAGGGTGAATAGTATTTATGAGAAATTTATAGAAATCTTAAACTAACTTGAATTACTATATGAATCACACAAGATTATAACACCAGAAATGATCACAAATACATAAACAATCACAAACATATAAATAAGTAAATAAGAATGTAGAAAAGGAAAGAACACACCAGATTTTATACTAGTTCGGATTACTCCTACGTCTAGTCCTATGCAACGACGGATTGCGCTGAATTTTATTATTATCAATATCCAAGTACAACACCCTTGATTTCACGGCTACAAGGTTAACACTAATTCAACCACCCTTGATTCCACGGCTACAAGGTTAACACCGCTCCCTTTCCTTGATTTCAGGGCTATAAGGAACACACTCTTTCCCAAACAATTCCCAAGTGATTACAATAGCCCTAGAACTCTTCGATAGCACTTCAAACAGAGAGTAGTTGATAGAGATTGAGAAGAGAAGAAGAATGATATAAATTTTGTTGAAATCGGCAGAGTATAAGCATAGAAATCAAGAAATTTAAGTATTTTAATGGTGGTAAGTAAAGGGGTGAAGAAGGAGAAGAAAGAACAATTAAAAATTCGAAATCAGCCCCTATTTATAGTGTCCCAAAGGTTGCAACATTTCTGAAACGTTTCAAATAGTGAAAAGGCACTTTCTTTGAAAATTAAAAATATGACAGTTATATGTCGACATTCTCATATGTGTATGTCGATATATATAGTATAGTTTATTTTATTTTTTGAAATCAGTTTTCAAGTGTTTAAACTAATATATATATATATATATATTCAAATTCTTGAATCAAAACTAATGTTTAAAATAAAGTTTCTAAAGTATAAAAATATATAAAAACATAGTGATATATAATATAAACATATTTATAAAGTTATATGATTTAAAACTATAAAACTATATATATATATATATATTATAAACATATTATTATAAAACTTTATATACTATAAATATATATTTGAATCATAATAATTTGAAATCATTTAAAAGTAGTTTGAAATAATTTGAAAGCAGAATTTAAATTTTGAAAAACAAAATTTGAAAATGAAGTGCTATTTACAGTCTTACATATAAACTAGACTCAATTACTATATTTTCTCGAGCTCTTGAAATCTTGATATCTTGATACTCATGAGTCTTGAATCTCTTTGAATCTTGAATCTCTTGGAACTTTAAAACTATAGTCTTCAGTATTAAATCCTGTATACAAACCGTGCATATATATATATATATATTCTAGATAAAGATGTTAGTATATATATATTTTATAATCAATTAATAATGATAATTGAAATAAGTTGTTGTCATCAAAACTCCATTCTCCAACACATATGACCGTTGTTTGACTTGTGATTCTAGGCATTGCTCCTTATTAATGTTATATGAGTATATTAGAGATATGTTTAATGAGCATATGAAGATGTTTAGATAATGAGCATAAGGCTATTTTTCATATTACCTTTTTATATTTTTGCAGTTGTTTAGCACCACGAGGCTAACTAGTGCTTAATTTTAAGAGACAGTTTCTCTGAGTTACTTTAGAAGTGCATAACTCTATTTACTATGTTGTATATTGTTTTTGATTATTACTCTGATGTTGTGGATTCCTTTCAATTATTTACAGTCTTGCCTTTTTTATATCCGTTATGTTTATTATTATATTATTTCATGTGTTGTGATATATATGATATATTATGTATTGTTTTTTTAAATATCTTGATGATCACCCAGCATTTCCTAGTATTATAGTAGCACGCTCTTCAAGTGTCTTGGGTGTTGGTAGTGTAGGGTGATTGTCATAATAATACCATTTCGTGTAGTCCATAACTCAATCTGATTTCCAACCACAATAAATATATGTCGTGCATTGCCTTCTTCACCATTTTGCGGTTATCTCAAACCCAAGCTCTAACTCGGTGTAAGAGTAGAAGTATTGTGGTGTAATAACCCGGAAAATCTGAGCCAGTTTAAAATTTTTATTTTGGCAATTTTAGCGAATTTTGATTATTTAAAATGAATTATTTTAAATAATATCGACGAGAAATTTATTTTGAATATAATTCGAATGTATATATTTATATACGTCGTCGTTAGAATATAAATAATTATATATGATTATAAATAGAATTGAAAATGGCGCGGTAGTTTGATAATTCGATTTCAAACTTCAATTGAATGTACCGGGTGCAAAACAATCCGGATTTTGGCGAAACCAAAAATAATAGGATCTATTTGGGAATATCTTTCCAACGAATCCGAAAAATCGAAATTTCATAGCGGGAATCAAAAGATATGTCCAGTTGAAAATCCTGGATAGTCGCTATGGAATTCAGGCCCTTAAAAGTGGGAATTTTGCAAATGACCTCGGATTTCGACGAAACCACTTTTGTTGGATTCGCAGTGTCAAATTATTGCTAGATTCCAAATTTCATAATTTTTCGAATCAATATGTGAGCATGGCAAAGGAAAACGCGTTTAACCAGTTTCAGTTGATTTTAATCGACTGGAAAATGACCATTTTTCAAACGGTCTCAGAATTCGACGAAACTAGTTTTGTTAGGACCGTATCGTCAATACGAAGCTAGAAAATATTTTTCTGCAATTTTTCGAGTTAGTATGTGACCCCGGTAAAATGAAATGCGCGTTCAAATTCAATATATAGAGTTATATGTTGATTTTGATGAAAACTGATCGAAACGGTCGAATCAGCCTACGATACATATCCCATTGTGTTCGGAATAGGGGTAAAATGCTATAGACGACAGGCGGTGGGCCTCGTTTTGAGGTCGAAAATAAAAGTTACTTTTTGATGGAAATTTAAAATAATATAATATATACATATATATTTCCCCTTTATACCCGAACCCCCCCTTTCCTTTCATCGTTCATTCAGAGGGAAAAAAAAAGAAAAGAAAAGAAAAAAAGAAAAGGAAAGCGAATCAAAATCGCGCCGCCCCCCCCCCCCCCCTAAACCGCCGCCGCCACTTCGACGAAACCCCCCCTCGCGCCGCGCCACCACCCACCTCCCTTCCCCCTTCCTCCTCGTGTAAGCCACAACCGATACTCTCCCCCCTGGCGTGCGACGCGACACCGCCCCCCTGAAAACCATGCTCCGCCCCACGTCAGCATCGCGGTGGCCACCACCACCTGACCCCGACTCCGGCGAGCTTCCTTTCCCCCTTTTTTTTCTGCGCTGTGAGTTTTCTTTCTTTTATTTTATTTTATTTTATTTTTATTTATGTATTTTATTTATACATGAGTAGCAATAGGAAAAATGTGTGTGATTAAAGTTTAGTTTTAAAAATAGAAAAGATGAGATTTTTAAAATAGAAAAGACGAGATTTTTAAAATAGAAAAGACGAGATTTTTAAAATAGAAAAGATGAGATTTTTAAAATAGAAAAGATTAGATTTTTAAAGGAAGAAAGACGATATTTTTAAATGGAGAAAGGCGTGATTTTTACATATGTAGTGGATTAAAAATATGATCTTTATATAGTATAGATATTAAAAATATGATATAAGGAGTGAAAAAAATGAAATCTATATTTTTGAAAAAATGAAATCTATATTTTTGAAAAAATGAAATCTATATTTTTGAAAAAATGAAATCTATATTTTTGAAAAGGAGAAATCTATATATATGAAAAGAGCCATATTTTTGAAAGTCGATATTTTTATAAGTGAAAGGAATTATAAAAATATAATCTTTATCGATACGAACACTGTTATCAAAATATGATTTTTACCATATAGTTAGAAGTAAAAATATGATTTTTATATATTGAATAGCGAGGTAAAAATATGATTTTTATATATTGAATAGCGAAGTAAAAATTCGATTTTTATATATTGAATAGCGAAGTAAAAATTCGATTTTTATATATTGAATAGCGAAGTAAAAATTCGATTTTTATATATGTAGTGGCTACGGGCAACGAAGGTGACAAAAAGGCGAGACCGACGAAGATTTCTATAAATGAAGTGTCGTGAAGTTGGGATAGCTATTTGTGAGAATTTCTCACTCTTCAATTTCTTTTCTTGTTATATATATATATATACTAGGATGCAGACGGTGTTTAGTAGCACCAGACACAATCGTCCACA
Source organism: Allium sativum (assembly GCA_030737875.1). Classification (NCBI taxonomy): domain Eukaryota; kingdom Viridiplantae; phylum Streptophyta; class Magnoliopsida; order Asparagales; family Amaryllidaceae; genus Allium; species Allium sativum. The sequence goes on from CM060915.1 coordinate 800,962,186, forward strand.
GACCATGGACTTGTTTGTTTGATTGTGTAGTTGGTTAGATTATTTGGTTTGAATTGAGTTGTTTGGTGAAATAGAATGGATTTGATTGATGTGTGAATGGCGTGGGCCTTCACTAGACCGGGGATAAGGCTGGGCCTTGTCCCGTTTCTAGTATCGTGCCATTATGCCGCCGAAATTTTCCAAAATAAATTAGAAAAATAAAAATATCATTTTATTGAATAAATGAACCAAATAGGATATTCATAGGTTGAATAAATAATTTGATCATTAAAAATATAATTTTTAACGTGAAAGTGAGTAAATAAATATTTATAAACAAATCAGCCGATTTGTTTATATACACTGATTTGACTAATATTGATTGGGTCGATAAATTTTACACATCGCCCAACTGCACAAATAAAAATCTGTGTTTGATTGTTTGAAACCCCACACGGGTATTGGGATAATATATGACATACACTAATCCCAATAATTAGTTGTATGTCGATCGATTGATTGACAGGCTGTTATAAGCGTTAGAGATTTATATTTGATGCTTATACAGTGTAGTGCACTTTGGATGATGGTTGATTATTTATCGTTGCTATTGTATACATGTGTTGTATGGAATCCATATTGTTAACGCTATATGGTAATTGATTGGGCCTCATTCCAATTTAGAAAATAAAGAATATTATAAAATAAAGGTTCATGTGTTGACCGTACTCATCCGTTGAGATTAGTCATGTGTTGAACGAAATATTTTAATAATAAAATTTACATCTTTATCATTATAAAATAAAGGTTCATGTGTTGACCGTACTCATCCGTTGAGATTAGTCATGTGTTGAACGAAATATTTTAATAATAAAATTTACATCTTTATCATTATAAAATAAAGGTTCATGTGTTGACCGTACTCATCCGTTGAGATTAGTCATGTGTTGAACGAAATATTTTAATAATAAAATTTACATCTTTATCAATATAAAATAAAGGTTCATGTGTTGGCAGTACTCATCCGTTGGGATTAGTCATGTGTTGAACGAAATATTTTAAAAATAGAAATATTTGAAGTAGAAATATTTAAATAGGAAATATTTGAAAAAGAAATATTTGAAATAGAATATTTGAAAATAGAAATATATGAAGCCGTGTTGATTAGATTGACGCCATTTTGACGTGAAAGATATTTATATCGATTTTATTCATTTTAAAATGAATATTGAAAAGTGATTTCGAAATCGAATATTTTGAAATGAAATTTGAATTAAATTGATTAGAAAACGAATTTGAATTGAATCGAATAGAAAACGAATTTGAATTGAATCGAACAGAAAACGAATTTGAATTGAATCGAATAGAAAACGAATTTGAATTGAATCGAATAGAAAACGAATTTGAATTGAATCGAATAGAAAACGAATTTGAATTGAATCGAATAGAAAACGAATTTGAATTGAATCGAATAGAAAACCAATTTGAATTGAATCGAATAGAAAACCAATTCGAATTGAATTGAATATATAACGAATTCGAATTGAATTGAATATATAACGAATTCGAATTGAATTGAATATATTATGAATTCAAATTGAATTGAAACTTGAATTGAATAGAAATGAATTTTAAAACGAATTTCTAAGGAAAAATTCAATTTTGATTTGAATTGAAATGGAAGTTGAAATTGTTTTTGAAACGAATTTAAAACGATTTATAAAATTCGTTTAAATAAAAATCGACGAAATTATATTATATATATTATATATATAATATAATGGCCTGAATAGAACGCGCCGCGCCGCGGCAGTTCGTGAATTTCGACCATTTATTTCAAACGGACATTACGGGAGATCCGACCGTCGGATTCTCCTAAAATCGGAACGTTGGGTTCGCATCGAAAAGAGCTTTCTAACGAATATTAGAAATTTGAAATCTAACGGTTGGATTTGGAGATACGTCCAAATCAAATTCGAAAAAGGTCGCTGTAAGTGCAGTTCGATGGCCGTTGATGGAAATCGACTGTACGGGCCTTGATAAAATTATTAAAAATAGTAATAATTAGTGTAAAATCATAAGAAATGATTTTGGAAAAATTAGGATGAAAAACTCCATGTTTGAAAAGATAAAAATAGATTTTTATCGAAATGAACTAGTTTTGAACTAAAACAAAAACCCAATTATTTTAAATTAATAAGTTGGATTCGAAATAGATTTTAAATAGAATTCATTTGTGGGTTTATCGTGAACGGTGTTTTAAATAACACTAGTTCTTTAACCCGATAATAAATAGAATGTGATTTGGGTTTATCGTGAACTGTGTTTTAAAAGACATTAGTTCTTTAACCCAGTAAAAGGAGTTTTAATGAATCTGCAATTAGATTGAAATGTGCATTGATAATTTAAATTATCAAATTTAGAAAATGAGCGAGAATGGAGTATCACCAGTTTTGCTCCAGAGCGATAGTTAAATCTTTAATTAGATTTGAACGTGAAATGGTAATTAATTTTACCGATAACACCGTGGTGTTAGATATGGAGTATTACCAGTTTTGATTCATGGGATGAATAGGTTGGGATTGGGAAATAAAATAAATAATTACTTCGGTGTGGTTCGCTAATCTCGACTAGTTTGGAAAACCATAATTTGGTTTGAAATGACATCCAAAGGAAGATTAAAGGATAAATTTTAAAGAATTTATCTTGGATAAAATTAATGGGAACCTTTCCCTAAGGATTGGAATGAGACGTATGTTGTGTTTGTGTAACATTTGTTTTTAATATACGCGTGTTGTTCAGAAAGGCCGGGTTTATACCCATTCTGAATAACCGATTCGACGATATGTCGAAGATGAAGACGATGGTCGAAGACCGGAAGTCTTCACATCGTTTGGATAATTACTGATGATCTTGATTGGGCTGTACACCCAAGATGAGGGAATCAATTGGTGGTCGTCCAGACGTACTTAGAGATGGATGGATATGCGAGGAAAGTGCCACCGGTTTCGTTCAGACCCAGAACGAACTTGTAAATGGATTGTGTGTCTGACATTGGATTTTATTCTGTGTTGATTGATTTCTGTTAAATATATATCTGCTTGGCAGCAGAGAATTTATTCTCTTGCTTAACGCCCTTCTCTGAGACGTACGAGCTTAGAGGTTATATATCGATAGATATCAATCGCATGGCATGAATTGCCTGTGTGGCACGTTAAGTTGCATGGATCAAGGCTTCTGTTGAAAAGCAAAGTCTTGTGGTTGATGATCAAAGCACGGCCTACGTGGCAGCTTTGTGTATAGCGTGGATTCGCGAGCCTCACACCTCGGTATGAGTTAAAAATGGGATACGGACCGCTGGGAGAACACGACGTTTCTTTCTAGCTTTGGTGGTGTCAGTGACTTACCAGCCCTGACATTTATATACTTTTCACCTATGTGGTTGTTGGAATGAGGCGCCTCGATTATAGGTCTGTAAGGACCGGGAAACGTGTGTTCAGGCATAATTAATCCTCAAACGTAAGAGAGGACCGGCCCAACCGATCCAGTGGCTACCCAGAGTGCGTAGTCCTGAGCATTTGCTAGAGTGTCTCGAAGCGGAGAGGAGCTTGCCCCTTGCCTCGACTCATGACGGAAATCCAATTTCCAATACGTGTATTGCGGTTTTAATTATAGAACTAGTATGGCGACATGATATATGGTACCCATGTCGTCTATGATTTATATTTATGATTGAAACTGTTTTGACACTATACACTTATTATAGTATCAAATGATTTGTTTTAAACGTACCAAGCATGTTTGGCTATTATAAGGGAAAACCCTATCCTCCGGTTTGCGTTGCATTGTGTGATGGGACCTGGGTCTTATAATAGCTTCATTTTTTGAAAAAGCATTGCGTTGTTTATTGATATGCACTGGTATTCTTGGGAGGAAACCCGTTCCGTGTTATACGGCGTGGTCCCTTGAATTACTCTCTTTTAAAGTAAAGCTTTAAATAACTGTTTTAGTTCTCACGCCAGTCACATGACTGACCTAGAGTTTATTGTTTTAACCTAAACTCTAGGTGCCCTTATTTTCGACACGGGCAGCTAGTAGTTTTGGTTTTGCAGATTTATATTCACAAGATCCTGGTTTACAGCTGGAATGATATCCGAAAAGCTCTGTATCCGTATATCACCTTCAGTTGTGCTTTGTATTATTTTTCCGCTGCTATGTAATTTATTGTAATCTCTGATATTTATCGAATGTAATTTATTCATTTATACTCTGTATATTCTTGTATCTGATGGAATTATTGTAATAACAATGAAATGTTCTTCCGTCTGCGTTCTGATTTGTCCTGTTCTCAAAACGATCAGGGGTTTCGAACGGTCTAGATCGGTTTAACGACTTATTTGGATCGAGCGAAATTCCCGGCCGTCACATTTTGGTGTGGCTAAAATATTTTATCGTTAAAAATATAATTTTTAACGTGAATGTGAATAAATAAATATTCATTTACAAACCAGACGGTTTGTTTATGTACACCTATTTGAAGGACATTGATTGGGACGATAAATTTTACACATCGCCCAACTGCACAAATAAAATCTGTGTTTGTTGATTTGAAACCCCACACGGGTGTTGGGATGAAATTTGAAGTTTACTCATCCTGATTGATTAAATATGTCGATCGATTGATTGATAGGCTGTTATAAGCGTTAGATATCTATATTTGATGCTTATACAGTGTAGTGCATTTTGGATGATGGTTGATTATTTATCATTGCTATTATATACATGTGTTGTATGGAATCCATATAATTAACTTTATATGGTAATTGATTGAGCCTCATTCCAATTTAGAAAATATAGAATATTACAAAATAAAGGTTCATGTGTTGACAGTACTCATCCGTTGAGATTAGTCATGTGTTGAACGAAATATTTTAACAATAAAATTTACATCTTTATCATATATAAAATTAGAAATTAACTAGAAAATAGATGAGATGAGTGGTCTCCTGGATATTGATCTGATGTTGGTTTCGGCCTTCGGGGTTAATATTTAGGGAATCGTTCTCTTACTAATTTACGGTTGGAGTCTGATTTAAATCAAACGATAGATACCATGATTTTTATAAAATATAATGAATAACAAAAATAGTCATACGTGGACAGTACTCATTCGTTGAGATTAGTCATGTGTTGACAAAAATATAGATTCACGTATTGAATAGAGTAAATATTCATTTGTTGAATAGAATAACGGAATTATTGAAATATATAAAGCCGTGTTGATTAGAGATGCGCTATTTTGATGCGAACGATATTTATATCGATTATATTCGTTTTTATAATGAAAATTGAAAAGAGATAAAAATCGAATATTTATAAAACGAATTTGAATTGAATTGAATATAAAACGAAGTCGAATTGAATTGAAAACGATCAGGGGTTTCGAACGGTCTAGATCAGTTTAACGACTGATTCAGATCGAGCGAAATTCCCGGCCGTCACATTTGTGTAAGAGTAGAAGTATTGTGGAGTCTAATGTTAGAAAGTCATATGGCATAAGTACCGTAGTTTTGTGATATATCCATAAACTCGTTGTCGACGTGGATTTGGACCTAGCAACACATCGATAATCCAAAATCTGGCATAAATACACTAAAATGGGAGCCCAATAATCATATATAATTGGAGCATCAAACGACAACTCCATAATAGTTGCATCATTTTATCTAGTAAGGTGTTTAATGGATTTGAAAATAAAAATATTCTGACCATGAAAAGAAAAAAAATACTTGAGCAATCTGCGAATTGTTTTGTTCGTGTAATCATTTATCAATCCATTGACCTCTATCTAATGTAACCGCTTCTAATCGATAGTCCGAATGTCAGTCTATCTTGTAAGTCGAGATGTTGCAACATGGTAGATAGAATGGAAAAACGTGAACATTGTTCATAACATGGCAATGTCTTCCTCATTCAATGTCTGTATAAGCGAGAATACAAAGTCTAAGAGGGTCAAACTCAGCTCTTTAAAACAAAAGCGAAATATATAAGCGATCTTCCATCATTATGCGGTTAAAGCACCACACAGCTGAACATATGAGTTTAAAAGATTTTAGCAATTTATGTTTATTAAAAGTATCAAAATGTTTTAAATAAATGAGGGGTAATTAAATAAATACGCATATAAGAAATCTTATATCTCAAATAGACTTGCGAATACGCATGAATCAATTTCTTGAATTTATTTATAAATGTGTACTTGAATTGATTTATACAGATGGACAACATCGGGCTAAGAGCCACGTATGCAATCACGACGAACCTAATTTTAAATGATTTTCAGTTTATAATCTAAAATCCTATACAACTGAAGTAAATTTTAAAATAGAAAACATACATGATCGTTGACATGCATGTTGACATATACTTCGTTGTTATAAAGTATAAAAAATTAATCAAATCTTTGTTAACCCCTAAATTTTAATCGATATGGAATCCAAAACGCGTCTCGTGTATACCTCTCCCATTTTTGCTTAACTACAGTAATGTTAAATGCCTGATGTCGTCTACTGGTAGATCAGACGTCGATAACTTCTTAGCTTGGACATTTTCATTACCTTTGGGAACATGTCTATCACTGCGACTGATGCTGTCTCGGAGGTGATTTCTCTCACATTATTTGTTTCTATATTTTTGTTTTTGTTTTTTATTTTTGAATTGATGCTTTGATTGAGCGATGAAGAGACAAAAGGAAAGGAAGAAGGTAGTGATATCTAAAAAAGCACTACCGACTAATTAATAGAGACTGTGTGATTGAACATACGCGACTTTAATAAAACATACTATGTTTATGATGTAAATTGCAATCTACAACACGTGCCTTATCGTATTTACTAAATCCAACTAAGAACACAGAAAAAACTCGATTGAAGGATGGATCCGAGCACAATGGCGGAGCTAGCCCATTATTTTAGCTTGGGCCATGTTTCATTACTAAATAAATGCATAATAAAAAAATATGTTATAACCCGTTCGATTTTAAACTAGATAAAAATTTCCCTTCCTCCAACAAAGTAGAAAAATTTGGACCAATGCTTTAACTTTCTTTTCAGCTATGACCAAGAAGAAAAACCAGCTAGCTTTTGTATATATTTTTCACTATTTCAAGCAGAATAATAGCCCTTGCTGGTCTAATATTAGCTCCACCCCTGAGGGTCTGAACAAGCGTAGACTGACGTTCTCCAATGCGAATTCAAGTGTCTTAAAAGATCACTATTAACTTAAAGTTGTGCATTATTACTGACACTTCAGCTTTGATTAAGCGAGATTTAGTTGAAATCCAGTCAGGTGCTATCGAACTTTTCAATGAAATTTGACGGGTATGTCGAGTTTAGGACTGAAAATCGGTAAAGTGCCAACGAAAACGATTAGAATTGAAAAATGGTGGGGGTATACCGAATTTTCATTTTTGAACGTGATGCTCCCTAATCAAAAGTGAAGGTGAACAACACGACGTCCCTTAACCAAAACTAAAAGTGGAGGTTCAATGATAACCGAAGTTTAGTAGAGCTCTAAAACGGGCAGAATACCAACACTTACCAAACCCGAATTGCCGAATTCCTTTTGTTCTCTCAACTTCCTGAAATACCTTCTTTCTCCCCAAGCAGCAGCAGAATAATTGAAACCTAGGTCCATCTGAAATTCCGAAACCAGAAGCAGCTGGGAAGCGTACTAATTCATAAACTATGTCAACTCCTCCAGCTAATCCCGCCATCGCTGCTGGCCGTACTAACTTGCGTATTGTCGTTGTCGGCGATGCCTCCACCGGAAAATCCAGCCTAATCGTTTCCGTGGCCACCGAGTCTTTCCAGGAGAACGTTCCACGTGTAATGCCTCCTACGCGTCTTCCTGCCGACTATTATCCCGATCGAGTACCCATTACTATTATCGATACATCCTCGAAGTAAAGTTTGTCTTTCTCTTGTTGTCTTTTATGTGTCCAGTAACTGCACGTGATTATTAGAATCCTTACAATAGAATCATTCTTCCAAAAAATTGATGAGCCAGATTAAGTTAAGACCTGTGTGGGTTATAATTCGTAATTTGTACATCCATGTGTGGACAACGTTTGTGTGATGGCCATGGCAGAGAGTTTTTTGTGGTGGTGGGATTTTATGTATAGTATACCATACAATTGACGGTTACTTGACCTCAACATGTAAAAGCTTAGCTGCCTTTGATTATAATACTGACGTCTATGTCTATTTTTTTCAGTCCTGAGCATAAAAACAAGACACTGTCTGAATGTCAGAATGCAGATGCAATTGTATTAACGTATGCATGCGATCGGTTAAGCACATTGGACCGGCTGAGTACTTTTTGGCTTCCTGAGCTGAGGAAACTAGAAGTAAGAATCATGCTGTATTTGTATATATGTTTATCATGTCTAGGGTTAAGTTAGCATAATCTTATCAAGAATATCCTAAAACAGTTTTTCTACATGTTTTGCTCCTTTTGTCTACTTAAATCAATTACATATTTGCTACAGTTGGCTATCTGTTTTTTCTTCAACAGATAAAAGTGCCAGTGATTGTTGTTGGATGCAAATTGGATTTGAGAGATGAGCAGCAAATGAGTTTGGAGCAGGTGATGTCACCAATCATGCAGCAGTTTAGAGAAATCGAAACCTGTATCGAGTGTTCTGCACTCAGACAGATTCAGGTACCGTATATCACTTCAAGCAAATGTTTGACGACTTATCTTTCATCTGATAGTTCTTGAAAATGATTATAATACTGGAATTATATAATTAATATTATTGTGTTTTAATGCTAAAATTATAGCATTAGTTATTGATCGGTCACACCATATAACCTTTTCACTAGCGGCAAAAGAATCCATACCTAAATATTATAATACAAGAGAAGAAGTTCCATCCAATGACGTGCAAATACGAATGGTGCATCCTTCTCCATACAGGAGTTTCTATGACACAGCTTTAATTTAATACAAGCTATACATAGAAGTGGTGCCATTATACAGTGACCGATAGATAACCTTTTCATAACATAGTGATAGGAAAAAGTAAATGTTTCACTGTTTTTAATATTGCCAATCGCTTTGTATTTGAAATATTTATATATCGTTTTATTTTAATTTTAAAATTAGTTCATTAATGTTTTTTTTTTTACTGCAAGTTTGTATGTGAAATTGTAAATACACATGCCTTAACCTTTATCACTTTCTTGAAAGTTTGATAATTAGATTCAACTCTAAAGTTAGTTTATGATTATGTATTTTAGGACTTCTTTATTCACGTTTCACACTTCACAATGAAAAGCACATTAAATGAACCATTTGATGCTGAAAATAAAGTTTCAATTTATTTATTCTAAAAATAATTTTGTACTTCCAAAATTGGCTAAATATTAACATGTGTATAAAAAATAAGCATATTATTTAGATCTACATCTCTCATCCACCGAATATAGCAAAGTTAAGAAATGATTGGATTCACTTGAAAGATCATTAAGTTTATTTTCAGATTATATGTTTTTGATGATAACTGTAAAACATTCCACCTTATGTCATTATAAGGTTTTAGATGGATAGTTTATTTTCATGCAATAGAAAATATTATCACCGTATGGATAAATTTGATATTACTACTTTTTGGATAAATTTAATTGGAAAACCATTCAATCGGTACAATGATAAATGGTTCATTTTTTCGTTCGAGAAAGAAATATGTTTCTTTCACCTCCTAGTTAGATGGTGAATAACATATGGAGTCACAGTGGAAACAGATTAATTGATGACGAAAATAATGGTTCAGTTCAATTCTTGAAGTAACAAAAGATTATATCCTATAATTAAATATAGGTGGAAAAAAAGGGCAAGTGATTTAGAATCAAATGTATCTTATTAACAAAACATGATGGATTTTTTGAGAAACTGTTGGATTCATCTATCGTTTTATTGGATAAAATAGCAACCTTATAGCGCTTAGCTTATAATTCTAGGACTTTTATAATTTATACTTAACTCTGGGATTTAATTTGGTTCAAACTCAATTGTTATGCTTTTTGCTACATATTGTAACATTATTAACTGTCTTCATGAATTGTATACCAGTTTCCTTCTGTTAATGCTGTGTTTATACCAGTTTCCTTATGTTAATGATTGTAATTTATGATAGAAAAAAAAATGTATGATTCTAAGCAAACCACCGTATCGATATTGCAGTTTCCATTTGAACTTGATATAGCTGTACAAATCAACATAACAAGGTAACAGTGTCTTATTTAAATGTCAATATTGTTATTTACTTATTTCCATTTTGAGTAGTATAAGCGTATGGACCAACGTAATAAGTAAAATACCATTTCACCTTCAGTTATATGACAATTTTGGAAATGTACTGTTCCTGTAATATTCACCACTGACAAATAAATACAATCGCATTTGGAGCTGTCTTTGCTAATGCAACGCTGACCTAATTTTATTTGCAGTGAATATAACTTATTTACATTCTTCTGTTGTTATGTATGTACTGCAATGCGCGTGTAGGTTCCCGAAGTTTTCTATTATGCCCAGAAAGCAGTTCTTCACCCAACCACTCCTCTTTTTGATCAAGAAACTCAGTCCCTGAAACCCCGGTGCGTGAGAGCTTTAAAAAGGATTTTCATTCTATGCGATCAAGACAGGGATGGAGCTCTGAGCGATGAAGAGTTGAACGACTTTCAGGTCTTTGACGATCATTTAGTCTGTGCAGGATTGATAGTATGATCGTTTGACTAAAGGAAAAGTTTTCAATCCAGGTAAGATGCTTCAATGCTCCTCTTCAACCTACGGAAATCACCGGAGTTAAAACAGTAGTGCAAGAAAAGATGCCTGAAGGAGTAAATGAACACGGTCTTACTTTGACTGGTTTTCTTTTCCTACACGCGCTTTTTATTGAGAAAGGTCGCCTAGAAACAACATGGACAGTTCTGAGAAAATTTGGTTATGATAACGATATCAAACTTAGAGATGATCTTCTTCCATCGATCTTCAAACGAGCCCCTGATCAGGTATTCATTGTTATATCTGGGACACACACACACACACACACATACACACACACAGAGTTTTTTCTATATAACAAGAGTGATACTTCATTCGATCAGAGCACTAATTATGATCAGGTAAACCCATGACCTCTATAATCTTTGTCTAAAGTGTCACACCTTCAAACCTGCGTGCGCACACACATTGATGTTTTTCTATAATTGTCAAATGACAGTTGAAGGGTCCTATTCTAATTTTTTTCATCACGCTCTACTGTAGGCTTACCACTCTGCCTAGTGGCCATTGATATAAATAGAGCTAGGATTGACTACCCTCTATATTTAGTACCAATTTGAAGTCCTGTGGCATTAACCACAGGTTTTTACTTAAATATTTGTTCTTTCTCTCTGTTGTGACATGGACCAAATGTTTTAAATATAAATTTTTGGTTGATATCAAAGAGCTACAAATGATGCTAAATAAAGGAAATTGTTGATTCTAGCTACAAATGATTGCTATTCTTGTCATGCATTTTTAAAAAGAGATAAAATGGGATGTTATGTTGTTTCTTCTTATTTTAAATATATGATTAATGATGGAAGTAGGTAAGTTGAAAAAGAGATGGTTATATATATATATATATGTATGTATGTATGTATGTATGTATGTGTGTATGTATGTATGCAAGGATTGGCTACATCTTATTCTTACCATGCCTCAATTTCCCTTGATTTTAACCCCACATTCCGATTTGAATAATATAATGAGTTGAAAGGAGAGAGTTTATTTTTTAGATCAGAATTTATGGTTGAAATCATGGGAAATAAAGGTGTAGCTGATCGTTGCCCATACGCATGGTGCATATTTATTTATTCTTAATGAATATTTGAAGAATTCCATGCCAGCACCTTCAGATCCATCCTCTAACTGGTTTACCACTTACCTAATGGTCTTTGATTTTGTAGTAATTTAGATCTGTAAAATTGATAAAAGGCCCTTTATGAATAATACCTTTTGTATCATCATACCTGATAATCAAAGCTACTAAGAATGATGGATGTTAGTTGTACGCTCAACCGTCATTCTCTTTTTCATCGAACAAATACACATATTTGTTCAAAGTTACAAGCATAACCAAGCAGGGTTCAGAATTGAGCCATCATGGTCTTACTAGGCAGAAATAGTCACATGAAAAGGGATCATTCGTTTTTTATATAGAAAATAGTATTTAGTCAGATGCTATCAAGTATGTTACACGTTATTTTCTAAAATAATATCACATCTGTTATTTTTCTCCAAAGGCGGCTCACAGCTTGAAGTGATCAAGCTTAAGAACTGAAATATCAGAAGTTCACAAGCTGATTAGTGTCCTATTCTCTGTTTTCTATGAAATATGATATAATAGTACTATTATTTGTGTGTGTGCTGTTTATGCATGTTATCTTAGTGATGGCACAATGTTTTTTTGGAGAAATCTTCAGTTATACATGTACATTTTTTTTTTTGAAAATTATATATATATATATATATATATGTATGTGTGTGTGTGTGTATATATATATATATGCACACAACTAAATTTGTTGGCCGGTTCTAGTTTCAGACTTTAGCAATCTTCTTTAAGTTTCATGGATAAATTTTGAATACCAAATGATTTTTCCATAAACATGTTAGCCATCATCATCTTACTAGAATCCCATTGTTGTGAATATTTCTTAATAATATTATGATTTGTTTTTTGGTTCCAACAATTTGTGAGTTACATGCACTTGAATAATAATGAAAAAAGACCTTTTGTTGGAGAGATATATTGAAACAAATTTATCTACCCTTTCACTAATGTGGCAAGAAGTTCAAACGAATGTATGAGGTTTTGGCTATAAGTCAGGAATTCCAGCCATCTTTGTTTGGCTCTGGCCAAAACCATGATGAAATCATGGTTAAAAAACTCATTTTTGTAGATTACCCTTGTGGATTGCTAAAAATCCAATATTCAGTTGGGACTTGGCCATTCTGATTATGTTCAGATTTTGGTAGGGGTGGAATTTATGACAAAACAAGAATCGAGAGAGGAGAAAATAGTTTTTTGAAAGAGAGAAAATGGGAAAGTATATCACAAAATAGGAATTGAGGCCAAAAAAAACCTCTTTTGACTTGGACCAAGGTTGTAAAAATTGCTAGGCTACTGTACGGAATATGAATTAATCGTTTGGACTGAGATTGATCGAGAATTAGCCGGAGTTAGACGTTTTTGATAATTTATGTATTTTGGATAAAATTTAGCATTTTGTTTGGTATCAGTTGATGTAAATGGGAAGTCTGAGATTTTGAATGTGCTTAGGAGCAGTCAAGGTGGCAAGACCGCTTAAAACTAGCGTATTAATGCTTATATGTGGCAGCGCAATCGGCGCCTAAATACAAGTTAAAATTCTTTCTTGAAATGGTAAATGTTGTTTAAGCGGATCTAGGTAACTTGCTAGGCGATAAGTCTCGTCCGGCGGTAGTCTAGAAGAATGTTTACAACAGTGACCTGCACTAATATATTTAGCAGACTGGAGTAGTTTTTCTCAATCAGTGCAGCCATCATTGTACGCGGTTGACCGAAGAGACTTGCAGTCATCTAGCCATCATTTTTTTAATGGGTTTCAGCATTAGGGCATGGTGAGAAGGAGAAACATGAAACGTATAAACTTTGGGAGAGGTCTACTTGAACCGGTTAATAATTAGCAGTGATTAGGGTTTGGATTAACGTAAGTTTGGATTTTAGGTTAATATCAATTAGGGTAGATTGATTTGCATAGAAAATTATTATAAAATAATCATTTGAATAAATTTGGTTAAAATTTTGCATTAAATAATGAATATAAGATATCAAACTTGTTATATGTTGTATATTTTTTTTATTTAATGGTAAAACATACGGAGTTCTCAAACTCTTATTAATTCGATATCTTTAATTTTAATTTGGTGAATGTTGAACTGCATCATGGTTTTGAAAAGTTAACAAATAAATTATTTGAGGTAGATAATGTTCTGATTTCATGCATTGTTTTCCTAACATATCTTTGTGTCTTATACAGAGCGTTGAATTAACAAATGAAGCAGTGGAATTCTTGAAGGGAATTTTCTCCTTGTTTGATATGGACAATGTATGTGCTACTTTTGCCCATCTCTATAAGAGTGGTTTCTTTGTTTTCTTTGTCAAAGAAACTTTACTGTTGCGATATAAGAGCTTATATATTATTTATAGACCAATCTATGATCAATTCATTCCTATATTGCTTTGACGTTCCAATATTAGGATAGGATATATTCATTATGTTAAAGATCTCTGTTATTCTAGACCTTTGTGAACTTTTGTTTTACATCTTTAGAAACGTGCCAAAAGTTCAGTGAATTAATCTGTGTTCTATTTGTACTAAATTTTCCTAATGACAAGGGGTGTGTCAGTGCGCACGTGTGGTTGCTTGTGCATGTGTGTGCGTCATGCATGTGGTTGCTTGTGCATGTGTGTGCAGTCATGCGTGTGGTTGCTTGTGCATGTGTGTGCATGTGCATGCGTGCGGAACTTTAAGAAAGCATCACTGGTTATTCTTGCTTTAATTTGCATGGTACAATGCACAGTTTTGCTTCTTCAAAGGTTGACCGACATACGATTTTTTTTGGGTAAAACGATCTGTGTTATTGATCATAACTTTCAACCTGTATGTTATCTAACAAGAGCATGTTGTCTGTATATGAAAATACATTTGGTACAGTATTTTCCAAGTTGATAAATTATCCAAATCTTCAGTGAAATTTTCATTGGGTAAATAGTTTTAATATTCTTTTTCACACTCTTCCATAAAATTCAATAACTATGCCAAATCATAGTTTAATTGATCAATTTCAGCCTACCATTTGTTAAAACTATTGGATAAAATAGATGGTTGGATGCACAAAAAATAATAGTAATAGTAATAATAATAATAATAATAATAATAATAATAATAGTAATAATAGTAACAATAATAATCAATTGATCAAATTTCAGCTTACCATGTTGTCCAGAGTATTATTTGACAATTTATCCTTTCAAAAAGGCAACTCTTATTTTATTTTGAACTTTTTATTATCAGATTTGTGACATCCTCTACTGATTCAGTTAAAACTATCAGTAGGGTTCTTCAAATGTTATATTTTTGTTGATATTGATTATTGACAGATGTTGAAAGATAAGTAGTTAATGGAATTCTGTAACACTGTCAATGGTAAAATCAAAAGTGTTGAGTGGACTAAAATTTCTTCTATTCCAGCTTTATCCATGAAGTGGCAAACTAGAGCATGTAAAGCATTATAAAATTAGATCTGAAAATGAAATTTGTAATGATTTGTATGACAGTTTACGCCATCAGTTATGTAGATCAGAAACTGTCAAATGCTCCAAGAGCATATGATTCACCCTCAAGAATTATCTCTGTTAAATTTCAGTCCTGGATCATGTTTATGTTAAATGATTACTTGGTATGTGCTGTCATGAAATTACCTTCTTAATCATAATTTTGTTGAATAACCTTTTGCTGCCAGGATGGTGCTCTAAGACCAGCAGAACTTGATGATCTGTTTTCAACTGCACCTGAGAGGTAATACGGGTTTATCAATTTCTGTTTATATCATTCATATGCTGCTTTATACGTTAACACCTGTGTCGTTTAGTGTCTTAAATTGTTAATCAAGTATTCAATTTCCTATGTTTTTTTGACTAAGTACATTGTATCTATAGATATCAGGATTTTGTATCGTTGTAGTTTCAGTACGTATATTGACATCTAATTTTACTTGCTGTTTTTTGTAATCTCTTCCTGTTAAGATAAGGCTCACCATGATAAATCGTATTTATGCTACTGTTTCCAAGTTTGTTGAAATTAGATCGTACTGTAGTAACAATATTGCATTTAAATTGGCTCTTCCAGTATTATAACCGAGTGAAACTGAGGAATTTTACATATCTTAATTAGGCTAGGTTTCCTTACTTTTTGTATCTATACATAACAGGATTTTGTACCGTTTGTAGTTTCAATAAATATAGACTTTTTTTCCCGATAACAAGAGTGATACTCGATTCAAACAGAGCACTCATTTTGATATCTTAGAGGTTTGTCAATGACCAGTCAGACCTTAGCCTACAACGCCTACTTGACCTAGTGGTTCTAAACATATAAAACATGTAGTCTATTTTGCATGTGATTTTAATATAATGTCATTAGGAACATCAATTGGCCAATGAATAAGCATGTACCTAACCATTAGTTTGTTGCATATCTTTTACGGCAAAATGTTATGCATAACACATAATTATTATAAAGCTAGTTTGTCGAACATCATATTATTCGCCATGACTTCTTCCGAAATTATGTTTTTTGAAATAATTTTTGTTTCAACACTTGAATATATGGCAATTTGTCGATGGTAACACAACTTTAGCTAATTGGTTCATCGAACTTTCAGAGCAAAACTATGTTGTGGAGTGGGCGCCCTACGCGGTTTACCCTCCAGGATCTTATTCATTCAATTACTTAAAGATAATTTTGATAGAAAAGAAACATGGATATGCAATATAACACGGATATGCAATATAACACGAACACAAGATATTCCACCCAGCCACCCTCTTTATTGATTCACAATAAACGAATTTTGTTTACACCTATGCAGTAAACCCAAAATAAACAAAATTACAAAAGAATCAATAACCTAATTGAAAAGAGCAGAATATCTAGGTGACTACAAATATTGTTGAAGGAGAATATTGAAGAACGACGACAAACCTGCGTCTTTCCGCATCAAATAGGAATAGCTTCTCTCAGCCCTAATTCCTCAATTTCCCTTGTCATGACACATGCCCTGGAGGCACGGAAACCTTGATTTCGGTTACTCTTGATCCAATCATGGAAGCTGTTTTTATAGGAGAATAGAATACTTAGACAAATATCCAAATCACGCCTTCAAAATATTACATATCCTGATACCCAAAGTGAGTTAAACGAGGTCAAAATAAGTATACTTCGGCTCAGACGTCTGGGGTAATGGGCCAGACGTCTGATCCGAGATTCTGTAAATTCCAGACTTCATGCTCAGACGTCTGACCTCATCCACTAAACGTTTGAACCGAAACCACTCAGTTATCTCTTCCAAACTTTGATTTGCGAACCATCTTCTCCGCTACAAAGCTACTTCCAAAACACATCGTCGTCTTCAACATTCATGTGATTTATGTCACAAATAACAACATTTCACCTCGATATGAAATCCCAGCGACGCTCCAACAATCACCAAATAAGTCATCACTAGCTCTTTCTCGCGATCACTTAATCTCAATGAAAACCACATTACAACTGTCATCCACCGCCTACAAAAGATGCATCTTCCACGTCAGATGCAACACGCAAAATCAACGGTCAAAAACGTTTGTAATACCACAAAGGTCTCCGTCTTGTTTTTGTGAATTTTCCAAGTCGACACTCGTCTGTCACTTGAACTAATCTCATTCTCTGATCACTATCGATCCCTCGAGCGTCATCAACATGAGGACCCCTGTCGAAAACATGAACTAAATCATTGAGGTATTGGCGAATCAAACCAATCGTCTTTTTCTGTCTTCTTTCATTTTTCCTCATCCATGTCAGAGAGCTTCTTCTCATCTTTATCAATAAGACCATTGAGGTATGAAACATTCATCATCAAAGACTTTCAAATTCCTCAGTTTCTTCCATCAAAAATAGCCGTCTTCGTAAACGCCATCATATTCGACATCAAAATCAACTTTTTCCAATTCAAAGCTTTGCGATGATTTAGCTCTGATACCAACCGTTGTGGAGTGGGCGCCTTATGCAGAAGCGGTTTACCCACCACAATCTTATTCAACCAATTATTTAAAGGTAATTTTAATAGAAAATAAACACAGATATGCAATAAAACACGAACACAAGATATTTCACTCAACCATCGTCTTTGTTGATTCATAAAAAACGAATTTTGTTTACACCTATAGAGTAAACCCAAAATTACAAAAGAACCAATAACCTAATTGAGGAAGGAAAATAATATGTAGATGACTACAAATATTGTTGGAAAATGTGAACAATGGAGAATGATGACAAATTCTGCGTCTTTTAGCAGCAAATAGGAATAGCTTCTCTCAGCCGTAATATCTCAATTTTCCTCTTCGGGGCACACACCCTAGAGGCACACAAACTCTGATTTTGTTTACTCTTAGTCCAATTCTGAAAGCTGTTGATGAAAAGGTTCTGTTTTAATGAGTCTTATAGGAGAATAAAAGACCGAAGCCAATACCAAAATTGTTCCTTCAAAATATGATAGATCCAAAGTGAGAAAAACCAAACCAAAACAAATATGCTTCGGCCCAGATGTCTGGGGTAGTGGGTTAGACGTCTGGCATGAGACTCTAGATATTTCAGGCTCCACGCTCAGGCGTCTGACCTATTTCATTAGACGTCTGAGCTGAAACCACTCAGTTATCTCCTCCGATATTTGATGTGCGAACCATCTCCTCCACTACAAAGCTACTTCCAATACACATCGTCGTCTTCAAAATACATGTGATTTCATATCACAAATTGCAACAAACTATTGAATGTTTATGATTTTTTGCACAGCTTAGACATTTGGACAAAGCGGGTAACAAATAATTATTAGAGCTGGATCTTTTTTTTTCCAATCTATATTTGCAATTTTTATTAACTTTATCTTCATGAGCAATATTTGTTATTATTTGGTAATAATGCAGTTATGTTTTTCCTAAGCAACCATGCAATGAGTTATATTCGTCTTTTCTTAGTTATTCATGACATTTCAATGCACATATGCACACACATGCATGCATGCATACACACATGCATGCATGCATACACACATGTCAGGTGTAAAATTATTACCTTCTTTATTATTTAGCTGATGACTTTGAGTGATTATCATAATCAGTGGCATATGACTTACATATGTTTCGGGCACTTGCAGCATTTTATGGATTTTCCTAATATTCATTGTTTTTAGCACAATAAATAGTTATAATCAGTTGATACACACCGTTTATTTGATTGTCTAAAGCTTTTGGTATATCTTGTCCATTTTCAGTCCTTGGCTAGAGCACCCTTACAAAGATGCTGCCAACAAGAATGTATTGGGAGGATTGACTCTTGAAGGATTTCTGTCTGAGGTATGTAGTTATGGTATAATTTTTTTTCATTTTTCTAGCATCATAAATTTCCTAACAGTAATATTTGAAATTATTTGCCTTTTTTTAGCTATGTATGTCTGGTATGGTCATTTTATCTTGTATATTGTTTGCCTTTTATTATTTTTAGGTTTTTGTTAATGTGTGCCCTAATTGCACATGTTAAGTTACTAAGAGACGAAAATTCATTTCAAATACCTCAATTATCCTTACACAATTAAAAAGCGGTGGAATTCATGGAGGGTATGTATGTAATTTAACAACCTTAACATGTTCCCTAGGCACATGTTAATTTTTTCCTTATTTTTATTCTTATGCACATGTTTTTGCCTTTCGCACTGTGTTTACATGTGTGGTGTACGTTGGAATGAATAGCTTTGCCGCTTCAACGGATGGACACCTATTGAGTGTATTAAGTTGTGTGTGCATTGCGGCCAACTACTGGTCAAACACCAAAAGTCATTGTTACATTCATCTATATATTTATTTACACTGATTAATTTTCAAAGTTGTCCTTAAATGGTTGGGCTGTTAATTACAATTCAACAATGAATAGGGTACTACGACCTGATGCCGGCCTTAGACCGTTTTAGTTATATGGCCAAGAGTTTACACTGGTCAAAATTTCCTTGCTTTTGTATGCTATGCTTCCACTTGAGTACTACAAGCAAATTTGTGAATGACATTGACAATAATTTGAAGTAGTTCTAGTGATCATGCTGAAAGATATATGAATAACCATCTGTTTGGACTACAGATCAATTAGGGTAGCTGGTTGGCTTGCAAAATAACTTGCTTTTACCGATGTTCTACATCAAATAGTTTATTATTATATCTTATATTGCAGTGGGCCCTCATGACACTCCTAGATCCAACCAGCAGTTTAGCTTACCTCATATACATCGGATACACTGGAGATCCTACAGCATTATTTCAAGTAACGAGACGAAGGCGCGTGGATCGTAAGCGTCAACAATCACAACGAAATGTTTTGCAGTGCTTCGTGTTTGGTCCTAAAAATGCAGGAAAATCTGCGTTGTTAAATTTATTGATTGGAAGGTAGTGATTTTTGCAGTTGCTTTGATAAAAAATGTTCTCTCTTGGTCTATTCTTCTATGCTACACTATATAATAGTTTTAGCCTAATGTAAATATTGTTTTACCTTATACAGGGCGTTTTCAGAAAAATATACACCTACTACCAGTGATCGTTATGCAGCAAATATTGTTGATCTTCCTTCAGTATGTTTAACTCTTTTCATTTGTAGAATATTTGATGATCCGTCCTTGTTATGTGACACGCAAATCTATATGTGCATTTTAGTTCACTTGGTCCAAATTTATGCGTCCAGGGTTGAACTTTTACCTTTAAGTTTAGTTTTGATTCACCGGGTGATCTTGATTATTCTTTCTCTGATTTGGTACTTAATTGTCGGTCTGCATGGTCTTTATCTTCTTGTTACTGTTTTCTTTGTCACCTTTTTTCATTTTACCATAAATACTTGCCAATTATTATTGGTTTAGTTACAATATTTTATTTGTTAAAGTTCATCATGTTCTGTTCGCTCCATCGTTTGGAAAGCTGCTTAATGTCTTGCATTTTTTTTTTCTCAAGTTGATTTTCCAATTTATTTAATCTTTACATAACTGTCTGGCTTATATATGTGCAAATTTAGCTTCATTTTTAGTTTAGATTCACTAAAAACTATCTCCTTACCATAGTGCATATCTTTGTGTACGGTCTTTAAATATAGCATAAGTTTGCATTCTCCAGATGTTAATGTATACCTATGTTTACTGGACGTTGTCATCGCACATAACATCTCCATCCTCTGCTCTTTTTATAGGATCTAATAAAATGATTTTGTTGTGTAGCCTGATTTATAAGCCCTTAGCAGAAATCCTCGGATTTACAGTTTTTACCTGATTCCTTGTTTAAAGGGTTCTTGTCGCTCACCAGCTTAGATGTTCTAAGTAATCTCATAGCCAATATAATTACAGATGTACCATCTTTTATCCTTTTCAAAATAGCATTCTTGTTCTATTTAAGGTACTTTTACAAATTTGGTTGACCTGTGCATATTAAATATGTTGATATGCACAAGCAACCAAACGACATCTGTTTCTCTTTCATTAAATTTTTATACCAGTTTTTCTTGGACCACATAAACTGCTGCAACAGTATTTTGCACACTCCTTGAAGTGATCAAATTTTTTTTTTGGGTGGTACCTGAAGGGAATTAAGAAGACTCTTGTGTTGAGAGAGGTGCCTGAAGATTCTGTCAAAACTCTTCTGTCTGAAAAAGATTCTTTGGCAGCTTGTGATATTGCTGTCTTCGTTCATGACAGGTACCGTAAATATTATTGAAATTACTCGACTTCTCCATCTCTAGTTTTGTAAGCGTACACTGTATGCTTTCCTATTTTCCTTTGATAAATTATGCTACTTTTTTAATGCTAATTATTTCATGTTTTGCAGACCCTCATTAATGTATTAGGATCACACTATTGCTATTTGACCTGCAATTTTAGCATGGGTTTAGATTTTATTTTTTGCAATTTTTGGGGTTTGTGATTTGTTTTTGTTTACCTGTTGTGTTCTTTTTTTTTTTTGTGGTTGGTGAATTGGAGATTAGCAGGCCCATCAGTCTGCATTTTCTGCAAGCCTGATAGGCAATTGATTAATATATCTCCCTCTTTCCTGAAAAGCCATTTTCATTACTGTTAGACTGAATGGTGTCCCAGTGCCTATTTCTTCTGGTCTTACTGGCCAGAATGAAATCTGCTACAAATTGTGTATGTTATCGTTCTTAGCTTCCCTTATTCATGAAAAAAAATAAAATATATGCACAAGTTTGTAAGTTGGATGGTACAATATCTGGTTGTAACAATAAGTTGGTCAATGCTAGTTGCAGTCTTTTTGCTACATAGCTGACCACATGCTTACCTGTAAAGTGCATTCTGAAAATTTTCCTTTTTTTGCGTCAATTGTGTACTGCTGCTATGATGTAATTTCTGGTATGCCTTATTAAATGCTTGCAGCAGTACAATGCTGTGACTTTGTTTGCTTGTATTCCCTGCACTATCATCGTATATTGTTAGTATTAGTTGCATATAACATTTTATGTGCTAATTGTAGAACTATATACATGAGTAGAAAGTTAATATGTTACATGTGTTTAGGTAATTTTATAAATGTTAATCTGTTGGCATCTTCTATCGTACAGTTCTGATGAAAATTCTTGGAAGAAATCAACAGAACTGCTTATGCAAGTTGCTTCTCATGGTGAAAATAGTGGCTATGAAGTCCCTTGCTTAATCGTTTCTGCAAAAGATGATCTTGATTCATATCCCTCTGCTATACAAGACTCTACAAGGGTATTTAATATTTATATATTACCACCAATAAACATTTTCCTTTAAAATGAAAATCTGTATGTGAAAATTTTGTGGTCCATATACAGTAACAAAATTTTGTGCAAGTAGTTCTATGACCTCTAATTAGTTGAAACAACAGTGAACACCGCAAATTTGTAAAACAGTAAACATATCTGTGATTTAATTGGTCATTCACTTTTCAAAGCAGATGTACAAGGTTTTAGTTTTTATGATCACAGTTGGATGCTTATTTTCCGTACTACCTTTGTTTTAATTTTGAACGTAGAAGCTGCTTAGAAGCTGGGTATGGGGGAGAACTGAAGCTGGGAAATATGACAACTTGTTATTCTTACGAACACATGATTGAAACGTGCAATATCTATCTTCATATATTACTATTAAACTAGAAATATAAACTTGATTCATGTATATACGTGGTAGGTTTTTGTATTACTTGATTTGAGGATGTTATGTAAAAAGTTTTTTTAAGCTTTTTCATGTCAATTTCAACATATTCTTATGTTCACTCAAAACAAAATAATATATATAAGAAAACTATCTGTTGGAACCTGCGAAAAATGTACAAACAAACATAGTCATATGTTAAGTACTAATCTCTATGCATTTTTGGATTGTGAAAAAACAATGATAAAATTGAAGAAACAACAAAAAAATTGTGCTGTGGGTCTCATGCACCTTTTGAGCCATATGGTGCACTTTCTCATGTGTACTGCGCCTTTCAGCACGAAAAAACATGATGGCTACGCTGCACCTTGCACTATGGCGTGACTTTCATGACAAATGCCTTCTGCAATGAGATAGTTAACAAGGGAAATTATGTCAATTTCAACATATTCTTATTCTCACTCAAAACAAAATAATATATATAAGAAAACTATCTGTTGGAACCTGCGAAAAATATACAAACAAACATAGTCGTATGTTAACTACTAATCTCTATGCATTTTTGGATTGTGAAAAAAATAATGATAAAATTGAAGAAACAACAAAAAAATGGTGCTGTGGGTCTCATGCACCTTTTGAGCCATATGGTGCACTTTCTCATGTGTACTGCGCCTTTCAGCACGAAAAAACATGATGGCTACGCCGCACCTTGCACTATGACGTGATTTTCATGACAAATGCCTTCTGCAATGAGATAGTTAACAGGGAAATTTATGTTTTAAGAAAAAAAGCAAAACAAAAGAAAATGCTTTGTGTAAAAGTTCTCCAAAGGTGGCAAGCTATAGGTTTAGCCTGAAGTTTTGTAACTAGCAAGTGACATGGCTTTTACTCTATTTCATTGTAAAGACTCTAGTGTAGCTGTACAGAAGGGAAGTTTCGTTGGCAACATCACATCATATATTTTTCATCGAAAGGCATGGACATTGGATAATAACCAACTTAGTAATGATGGACTACTTACAGTATTAATATAATCTAAATCATACGTCATTCATTATTTAGTTAACTTTTCTACTCTAGATCCGCCATTAAATATGCATAATTGTTGTGCAGGTAAGTCAAGATATGGGAATAGAAACACCAATTCCAGTTAGTATGAAAGTAAGAGATTTCAATGGGTTATTCCAAAGGATTGTCACTGCTGCGGAACAACCTCATCTTAGCATTCCCGAGACAGAAGCCAGGAAATACCGCAAGCAGTACCAACAACTTCTTAATCGTTCTCTCATTTGTGTTTCAGGTATATGGTATTACGCCAGCTAGCATTGACTTGAAAAAACTGCTATATTACTTATATAGTTATATTACTTCAAAATCTGTTAGTTTCTTCTCTTCAATATGCCATATTAGCGTTTTCAAATGGAGGGTCCTTTATTTATCTTTAGCTATTTATCTCTTCACATTTCTAGTTCATGAAAGTATATCAAGAATGATGGACATGATTGCATTTCTATTTTTTTTTTTTTTTTTTTTTTTTTTTTTTGGGTTAGCGCACGAATGTGCTATCCAACAATATTTACTTTTTATTTAATAAAGACACAAATGGACGGATGTGTGTTGGAAGTGCAAAGGTTTTGGTAGTTAACAACATTTTTATTTCAAGTTGTTTCGACGAAAAGTTGATAGTGAAATTCCGTTGATAGTACTCGGAAAGGGGACGACCATAAATGATACGAATTGGTGTTAGAGATTCTGTTGATGGATCATGATATTTTCGGAATTTCAAAAGGACAATGTGGAAATCATATGCATTGAATTGTCCTTATTAATAATGAATTATCCTTGTTAATAATAGAAAGAGTAGATGTTTCACATCAACATTGCATAAAAATCATAAATATTGTTCGAGTTTGTGAATGCACTTAAAAGTTATATTTCACAGCAACAACTTCACTTGCTAAGTTAATTAAACCTGATCACTGATCTGAAGAAATACATGCATGAGGACTGATCAATTTCACTCACCACTTAAAAATTCATTTGAAGAAAGATTTTCATGTACCTTGTTAAAGGTTTGTATGCATATTTGTTATTCGATTTAATCTTCTATTTTTGCCTTTACCAATCACACCTTAATTGTTTTGACAAAATTTGGTAAATTTTAATTAAGTCTACTAGTTATACAAGGAAGGAATTTTGCTGTCTTAAGTCAAATTTGTTCAAGCTCAAATGTGTGTGTGTGCGCACGCGCGCTCTTATGATCAGAATGCATAATGCCTATGTGTGTGTGCGCGTGCGCGCACGCTTATGATCAGAATATGCATTATGGCTGCAACTTTCAAGGTGTATATATTATTTGAGCAGTTGGTTTCATTATTAACATTGGTTTATGTATGATGACCACAGTTGGAGCTGCAGTTGCGGTTGTGGGACTGGCTGCGTACAGGGTCTATGCATCAAGGAAGAATACTTCAAATTGAGTTTTTCTCATTGTTCACCATATTACCCCAAATATCCGGTCTCTGTTATGTTCCCTCTCATGTTTTATGTACATGTATAGGTGTGTTGCAAGTCCCTTTTGGTTTTATCATCCTAGTCCAAGGCTGATAAATAATTTATCAGCTACACTATTCATATGTACTTAATAATTTTTAAGTTAGGTAGATTTGTATTTTGGGGGTTTTAATTTGGATTATGTGCTCAGGTGATACAATATTGTATTTGTTAGAAATTGGTGATCTGATCTGGAGATGCTGCATGGTGCCTGGTGCAGAGGCTGGAGAAGGATTTGTTTAGTTGAGAGTGTTTTCTTCTACCTTAAGTGTGATGTACCAAAAGCGAAAGTGGTTTTGAAATAGCATAGTTTCTTATGGTACTGATGAATTGATTCTTCAATCTATTTAGCTCCAGTCGAGTTAGAAACATGCATTAAAATTCATTTATCTTGATTTCCGGGTAAAAGGCAATAAAATCAATATCATGAAATTCCCCTGCTAGGGCCTTGGATCAACAAGCGCTTACCAAAGTGGACATGGTATAACATAATATATTAACTGTGCCGTCAAGGGCGTCATAAATTGCGCCTTTCTATCAGCTTCGTACCACCGGTGTTAGTATATATTAGAAGCTGTCATTTTACTAAACCCTCGAGTGCTTCATCAAGTGTAGGTCGTGATGCCATTTATAATCGGTATGACGAGTGCAATGAATAAAGTCAACCCTAATTGTCGTAGCTTGCTGTCATTGAAGGCCCCTCAATCACAATCATTTAAGGTGTTTGTAACAATTCGATTTTGTGATTACCTGTTATTAACACAATAATTAATTATAATGAGATGTAATCAAGTGGTAAATAAAATGCAGAATCAATAATTTGAATAATATTACCAAGTACTTTTAAATGTGGGTTTCGGGAATTAACTTGGAGGAAAAGTGGATGAAGAGACGATTTAATAATTTAAAATCGTTAAATATGGAGTTTTATGGAAAATTATGTTTATGTTGGAATAAGCTTGTTTTGGTGAAAGATTGGGGAATAAATGAATTTTTGTGGTTGAATTGAGTTAAATTGGAAATTGGGAATAAATTGAGTTTAAAACTCCATGTTTGTGTGCAAGTAAAATTGGAAAATGATAAATAAGTTTTAAAAACTTTATAATGTATGAGAATGTGAATAAATAGGGATTTATAGATTTCCTATGAGTTTTATTGCGTTGAATTGTAACAAATGTGTAAATGACGAGTTCTTGAGAAAACCATGATTTGCGATAAAGTAAATTGTGTGTTTGAAAATCTAATTATGTCAAAATAGTGTGTTTTGAATAACTTTAACTTTAAGAATTTAAATTTTGTTCAAGAGAATGTAGAAATTTACATTTTGTAAAATATTGTTAATTTTGGTGTAAACAAACCTAAAATAATATTTAAAATGGTTAAGAATGTTGCAAAGCCATGTTCAGAATTTTACAAAAGGTTAACATGAACATTATAAGGCAAAGTTGTGTTATTTGATAAAGGTTAAAACTAGTGTATTTGGTGTTGATTAGGCCATATAGTCTTTAATTACCTTTCTTAGGCCTAATTTCCCTTTAATCTCCCTAATTAAACTAATTAGGCCCATTAGGATTTTGATTAGGAATGGAATTGTTTGGAAGAAAAGTGGCTGCATGTACTTTCTTCATAGGCAAAACAATTCCTTCCTCTTTAACAATTGCAGTAAAGAAAATTTCCTCCTCCTTTGCAAAACTAAAACCCCCAAGCTAAAAATTAATTCTACGATGAAATTAAGGGTAGAAACAAGATCTAAGGTAGGTAGTCACTCCAAAATCGTGATTCCATCTTAGTTTTTATTTTAGATTGCAAGTTTATTCACCGTATGTTAAAAATCCTTTACATGTGTGTATAACTTGTTCTTTAGACGCTAAAGCAAGAAAAAAGCCATAAAGCACTGAATTTGTTACAAATTCAAGTGATTTAAAGTAAATTCTTTGCTGCATATCAAAGGTGAGATTCCTCCTCACACTTTCTAACTTGAATCAAGCATAATATTGCTGATTTGGTGTGATATTTGCTGAAATTCATTAACAGTAAGTTGGTTTTGTTCAGCAACAATAAAATGGCCCGAGTTCATGTATGGAACTGCATATCTTCATTCCTTATTGGAATTCTGCAATTCTTTCTTTTGTTGATAGTCATGTTGTTATAGTATGTGCATATAAATTTTTAGCAAATTCTAAAGTCGTTTGATTGTCTGAATTAGATCAAAAAGTTCAACCTTGAGATTGTTTCTGGTTTGCGCACATTTTTGTGCCTAGGTCGACCCAATATAAACTTGGGTCGACCCAAGCATAGGCTAGGTCGACCCAACCTGGGCCAAACACCCATGTAACTCCTTGTGCCTTTGTGCTTTTGTTTCCATGCTCTGCTGCATTTCTAGTGAGATTTTGAGCATGATTTAGTGATAAATTTCGAGTGATTTCCTTATGTGTTTTGCAGCACATTCAATCTAATATTCAAACCTTGCCGCTTGTGTTTAATTTGGCTTACTTTAACAATGAAGAAGCCTAGTTCATTAAGAATTTGAAGTTGCATTTTGATGTGTTTTATGTAAAAAAAATTGTATTGTTTTATTGTGCTTTCCGAGTACACATGCAGGTATTTTAAAAATTGTTTTAAAGCGTTTTTGTATATAAATATTGCTTTAAGGAAGATTATTTTTTCAATGTGAATTTTATAAATATATGAATAATTTCAATTAGAAAAGAGTTTTTCCAAACTTGATGATTTTCAAATATTTTCAAAAAATTGTTTTAAAACCTGGTTTTTGTAAAGTATACTTTCTTATATCTAATCACACGTAGCAAGATTGTGAATCAAATGATTTAGTAAAGCGTATGGTATGAGACACATGTTTATTATTTCGGTTGATTCCAGACTTGTCTGTTTGAGGCTATTGTTGTTAGTATTTTCTTGTGTATTCTAGTGTGGAACTGACTTGCGAACCAATAGTCAGAACGTGTGGTATGAGACATAATATTACCACATTCGGGTTACCGTCGAAGAGTTTGTGACGCATTTTTTTGATTTGCCAGTACTGGACTTTCAGGTCAATCTTGTGATAATTGCGACCTTCAGGTCAATCTTGTGGCTTTATGACATTTTGGTCATCATATAAAGGTACCTCTCTTATCAATATTAGTATTGTCATGGCTTTGAGCCATTTTGTAGTTAGCGCATGCAGGCATAACTTCGGCTTGTCAGTCTTTTGTTTGGATAGAAAATCAGGTTGTTTCTGAATTTTGTGTTTAGCAATGGTTTGACCATTTTGAGATGACTATTATTATATATACATAGCTTTGTGTTACTTGAGGATTATTATATATACGGTGATTTCATTTCTGTGATTTTGAGCTCTTAACCGAGTTACTGAGTTTTTGTGATTTTTGTGGCTTTTTGTGGTTTCCTTCTTGTGGTTTCATGTGATTTATACCTTGTGCTATTCTTATTGAAGGAAACAATTGTGTTAGTCAAATAATCCTTCATGTGAAAATCCTAAATGTGGTCATGTGCTACTATTACTTATAACTTGTGGAAATCTGTGTTATATCATTCCTTTACGACTCAAAGGAATACTTCCTTTTTATGAATATTATTTTTACCTTATCATATACTAATTATCTAGTTCAACATAGACTGATCCGCGTAATCATTACTCGGGTGAGACTGAGTTGCAGGTTAGGTCTTATGGCTTTTGCTTAGCTGATCTTTCATGAATACCTTTATCAACCCTTTTGGACATACGCATAGTTTTTGTTGTTGTTTTTCTTGTAGTTATATCGTGACATGTTGATGTATATATTCTTTTGCGGGATTTCGATGTGTACATATGTAAAGTGGTTTATGTGGCCATTTATATGTAGACTTTGTATTATACATGATGTGTTTGTGTGTGTGTGTGTGTGTGTGTGTATATATCTTTGTCTGTTGTTCTATTATATGTGTTTATTATATATTGAGTTTTGTTTTGAATAGATCCTATAACCATCGTAGTATTGTATTAAATAAGAATTAAGTATGTCGATTCGTGAAAAATAAAATATCGACATATTTGATACTTTTTAATACAAGATTACAGATGGTCACTCCTAACTAGCATTATTCTCTGTATTAACAGAAGGCTTTACTTGCTAATGCTCTTTGTTAATACGGGTCTTGAGGCGGGGCATCACAGTGGCTCAATTGAAATCGACTCGATCAGTGCATCGAGTAATTTTCCTTCTCTATTTTTGTATTCGTGTCCGCAATTTTTTTTATTTCCATATTATCACTTTTATTTAGTAGATGATGAATTTTTCCCCCTTCCTTATTGCAATATTTTTGATATCGACATTTAATGATTACAGTAATTGTTTTGGGTTCGTTCATATGTAACTGATGAATGCACCATTACAAGCATTGCATATGAAAAAGCATTAAAAAGTATATATTGCGTTAAAATTTCCATTTGATCATAATTGAAAAAATATAAAATCTTATTGTATTTTTCTAGCTTGTGGATATTCTATTAAAAAGAGTATATAAATGAATACTAAAAAGAGTATATTTGCTTTAAATTTTCCAATTGATCATAATTAACCTTTTTGTGTTGTTTATGTTTTTTTAGTTTTTCTTTTAAGTATAGTATATGGAAGAATGTTAAAAAGTGTGTATATTATATTGATTTTCCATTCAACTATAATTATTTTTTTTCTTACTATTTTTTTAACTTATAGAACTAAAAAAGGGTGAATTTTTTCTCTTAAAAAAGGTGTTTATTAATACAGATTTTTTTAAAAAATATTTGGAAGGATGGTAAATCAATGACTGCATACCTACGACGCAAAAGGGCTAAGAAGATTGAGAACTAAAGTAAAAGCTGTAGTACAATAATCAAAAAACACACAGGAAGTTAGTGTCAACGATGAATCAAATGATAGTGCTTCAAGTGGTAGTGAGTAAAATGGTGCCAACAAAAACATTGATGGTTCAAATAATAATATTTCTTGTAATGATAAGTGCGATAATGAAGAAGCAGAATATCTAATAATTTGCCAATAATCATTCCAACTACCTATATGGTATAGCTTCTTCACGTATTGCATATGTTATTTGGAATAAGCACGAGGTTTGCCAACTATTTTTTGTTGTATTAATAATTGTACTTGAATTTAAAAATTATAAAAGAGGGAAGCGCTGAAATGTATTTCACAACAAAGAAAGGTGCATGAATTAAGCTTAGATAATATGCCCATTAATTAGTTCATAAAGCAAAATTTTCAGGTTTATGTAGTTTAGTCTAAAATAAATATAAGCACATGGGCTACGTAATGGTTTCTGCTCTGGTCAAACGATGATAACCAAAAACTAATTATATTCATATGTCATTCGATCAAATGACAATCACTTTTGATGATATTACTCAAAATTTAAAAGCATCTGTAGTTTGCAAATGTTTCTGTAAGGAGAAAGACGATCATAATATGATTGATTTGTTGGTGGATTATCTCAGTGTTGATAGTGCTAAAGCAAGAGAACAAACCAAGGATCCGAATTTGGCGAATCTTCAGTATTTATTGGATAAGTTTAATGAAAGCGCAAATAGAAAAGATGCAACCGAACATGATTATAAAATCGTTGTCCATGATTATCCTCTTTATTTTTTCAGGTTGCTTCATCTTTTGTGAAAAGTCCAGGATGAAGATGTCGATTAATTATTTGAGAGGATTTGATAATATTAATTATTTTGGTGAACATGCATAGAAAATGGAAATATTAGCATATTTATATTGTCCACTGGGTTTGGCTTCTAAGCGGAACGTTAGGTAGACACTACAAGAAAAAAAATGTAAATTGCAGTTGACCATCCTAACGGTCGTTAATGGCTCCTTTATGGTATTTCAGATGACTTCCGACTTTTAGTCTACCAGTTAGATTTTCTTGATGAAATTTATGATATGTAATATTTTAATGAATTTATTTTTTAAACATTGTCATGATTAACCATAGTTTTAAACTTCAAATCAATCTAAAGAGACAATTTAAAATATTGCAATCATAAATATTTATTTCTTAATCATGGATAATAACTATAACCTATTCATTTTTTCATATAAATTAAAATTCCTAAATAAATTAATTTATGTTAAATTTATTTTAAAATGATTTTTTCAAATAAATATAAAGCATCCACTAGAAGCCATTGGAAGGTCACGTTTATGTTGGAGACATAACCCAAAAGCCGCTTTATTTCATCTTCTCCCATTAAAACATCTGAGTTCTCAATCCTCCACCACCCATTGCCCCTGCATTCTCCCGATGTTCAACATGCTCATAATCCTCTGCTCTTTATAAGCCTAGCCGATTGACTGCTTACTACACACCATTCGTGATTTTATTTCTTTATATTGCTTAACAGACTGCTTATTATACCTCACTAAGGGCTAATTAGAATTGCTAAGGTTTAAATCTGAAATTTAAGGTTAATTTGGCATATATTTATATGTATCAATTACCGCAAATGCAAACTTTAGTGTCTATGACCTGCTAGCTTATGTTAACTATTATACATGTGCATAATTTAGCTTATGTGTCTTGTAAACTATTAAGAGTAAAAATTAATTTACATTATCGGTTAATAGTTTACATTCTCAATTCTGTATATAACTTAGTTTGCTAGAAGGTGTGACAAGCGATAAATTACTATATATTGTAGTTTATTTTAAAAAATAATAAATTTATATCTATAAATCAACAAATTTGAAAGCCCAAATGCTTTTACAAAAAAGAGAAAATTTTGTAATTTAATGTGCAAAGAATAAAACATTAAAATATAAACAAATTATTGTGCAAATGTTAATATGTCATATCATAAATAAAAAATAAAATATTTACCATGCTTTAACTTCTAAACCCCTTACAGGGTTTTTGGCCCTGTCTACCGAGTATTGTATATCATCATTATATTGCTATTGATTTTCGTCTATAAACAGATATTAATATTCATCTGATATAATACTTATTGGGTCTGTCCTTGTATTGAGCAAGCTAGAAATACAATAAAGTGATTATATTTTATATATCATTTCATAGTGTAACACCTCGATATTTCAATTATAAGAAAAAAGAAAAATGAATTCAATAAGAACGAGTTAACTTAAATAAAGAAAAAACAAGTAGAAAGAAAACTTTTATAGATGTCTGAATTTGGCTACAAAATCTTTTCCATTGTGTCCCTGGCAACTTTTCAGACAATTTTCATACACAACTTGTTCAAATCCAGGTTAAAACGAAGAAATTACGAGGAAAAAAATAAAAGTAAAATTTACAGTTTTAAGAAGGAAAAATATGGGTTGGTTCGACTGACCTCCTAGTTGGTCGACCCGCTACGGAATTTTTTCCCCAATAAGCCTTGTACCTGGCCAGTTTTCTGACCAGGTACGCAATAAAAAAGAGAGATTTAAATTTATAAAACCTGAATCATTCAGGTTTGAGATTAGTGGGTCGATGTCTACCTACGACATGTCAATTCCAGATTTAATCAAGCAGATCCTATGGCCCAAGATTCCCTAGCATATGTATAAATAAAACTCCCGTCTAAGCATTTCATTTCACTCATTTCTTCTTACTCTGGGTTTCCACTTAACTTTTAGAGGCATGACCTAAAATTAAATATTTTTCTTTGAGGAAGAAGAACATAAATAAAATATTATTTAGAAGATAGTAAATTAAACACTATTTAGAAGATCCAGAGAAAGGGGATCAAGGAAGCCATGGGACATCTAACATTGGACCACAGGTGAGTAATAACTAATAGTTTTTGTATATAGTTTGAGTTTTCAGCTCATTTTATTTTAAATTTGAATTTATTTTACATTTCTTTAACATGTGTTAAGTAGCCTATGTTTCGGTAGTTTTTAGATTAAAAAGTTATTTTGACTTATGTAAAAAGTAGTAGAAAACATGGAAATATCAAGTAACACGGATTTAGAAAGAAAATGCAAAATTTACAGAAAAGACCAGACACACATGTAATTTATGTAAATATGTAATAAAAGAAAATGAATTGTCCTAAAAAGATAAAAAGCAGCAAAGGAACAAAGTTTTTAAAACTTGTAAGTAACTCTATAGTTCAATAGTTAAAAACAAGAAATTGACAGTTTTTCAATTAAGCACAGTAATGTTGCAGTTTTGCAACTAAGTCCAATTGATTTACAGTTTCTTTTAGATGTATTAAAGGGATAATATTCTATAATTTTAGATTTAAAAACAATTATGTATCCATTCAGGTTATGTGAAATAATAAGAAAATGGGAGAGAGATTTCATGTAAAGCAGAAAATACAAAATTATTAGAAAAGATTAAAAATACATGTAACTCCATAGTAAAAGAAAATGGACCGAAAAGAACAAGCCTTTGAGGCTTGTAGGTAAATTGTATTATGTTATAGTTAAAGAAAATGGAGAAAATTTATTACGATATTGGTTCATGATAGAGATAACCAGCCTTTGAAATAAGAACTATCATGAAGTAGAAAAGGACATTAAAATAAAATCAAATATCATAATAATAGATAGAATAGCGGAGGCTCGTACCGACGAAAAATTAGACATGCATGCCAATTTGGGTAAATAAGTGCCCAATAGGTTAGACTCAATCATAGAGAACTGAGATGGAAGTACAACTAGATTATTGTTTAAGAGGACTGTACCGATAACAAATCGTACATGCATGCCAATTAAGGTAAATAAGTGATTAAATAGAAAGTGGATGATAGTCAATGCATACCGACAATGACCAAGCGGGCATCATCGATAAAGATAAGTAAGTCACTATTGTATCCTGTGCTAAATGTGTAATAACCCGGAAATCCGAGCCAATTTAAAAAATTTTATTTTGGCAATTTTAGTGAATTTTGATTATTTAGAATGAATTATTTTAAATGATAACGACAAAAAATTTATTTTGAGTAGAATTCAAACGTATATATTTGTATAGATCATCGTTAGAATATAAATAGTTATTTATGAATATAAAGGGAATTGAAAATGGCGCGGTAGTTCGATAATTCGATTTTAAATTTCAGTTGAACATACCGGGTGCAAAATAAACCGGATTTTAGCGAAACCAAAAATATTAGAATCTATTTGAGAATGTCTTTCCAACGAATCCGAAAAATTGAAATTTCATAGCGGGGATCAAAAGATATGCCCAGTTGAAAATTCAGAATAGTCGCTATGGAATTCTGGCCCTTAAAAACGGAAATTTTGCAAACGACCTCAGATTTCGATGAAACCACTTTTGTTGGATCCGTGATGTCAAGTTATTGCTAGATTTCAAATTTCGTAATTTTTCGAATCAATATGTGAGCGCGGCGAAGGAAAACGCGTTTGACCAGTTTTAGTTGATTTTAATCGACTAGAAAACGGCTATTTTTCAAACGGTCTCAGAATTCGACGAAACTAGATTTGTTAGGACCGTATCATCAATACGAAGCTAGAAAATATTTTTTGGGAATTTTTCGAGTTCGTATGTGACCCCGGTAAGTTGAAATGCGTGTTCAAAATCAATATGTAGAGTTATATTTTGATTTTGACGAAAACTGATCGAAACGATCGAATCAGCTTACGATAGATATCCCTTTGTGTTTGGGATGGGGGTAATTAGCTATGGACGACAGGCGGTGGGCCTCATTTTGAGGTCGAATTAAAAAGTTAAATTTTTGGAAAAAATATATAAATAAAATAATAAATAACCCTCCTTACCCTCACATTCTCTCCCTCCCTCCCTCATCAGTTCATTTCGAACGAAAATAAAAGAGTCAACCCCAAATCGCGATGGAGGAAGTCGAAGCCGCCTCTCCGTTCAGCCCCCCCCCCCCCGGCCTTCACCATCGAGAACCACTTCCCCCTCTTCCGCGATCTCCTCCTTCCCTCTTCCTCCATACGAGACCCCAAATCGCCAGGAAAACCCTAGCAACTGCCTCCGCACCCCCTTCGCGAGCTCCGCTATCACCGCAGCACCCTCCCCCGTCTCAGATGACCACCAGCGAGGCCCCTCCCACGCTGTAAGCTTTATTTGTTTGTTTTATCATTTTTCATTCTTTTTCTTTCTTCTTTCCTCTGATTTTAGTTAGAGATTAAAAACTGATTTTAGTTAGAGATTAAAAACTGATTTTAGTTAGAGATTAAAACTGATTTTAGTTAGAGATTAAAACTGATTTTAGTTAGAGATTAAAAACTGATTTTAGTTAGAGTTTAAAACTGATTTTTGTTAGAGATTAAAACTGATTTTAGTTAGAGATTAAAAACTGATTTTAGTTAGAGATAAAAACTGATTCTAGTTAGAGATTAAAACTGATTTTTCTTAGAGATAAAAACTGATTTTTGTTAGAGATAATAAAAATATGACTTTGCGATAAATAAAAATAAAGATTCTTCTTTAGAAAAAAAAGGGGAAAAAAAAGATAATAATATAGCTTTGTTTTAATATAAAAGTGGCATTAGTTTTAGAAATAAAAATTAGAAATAAAAATATGAATTTTTATTTATGTATGGAGATAAAAATATGGTTTCTATATACATCGCCTTGAAATGAAAATGTGGTTTCGCTTTATATCATTTTTCTACATGAAAGGGTTAGATTGTTACTTTATAAAAGATATAATTTTTACATGATAAAAAGAATAAAAATTCGATTTTTATCATATGTGAAGTATAAAAATATAATTTTTATAAAGTAAAAGTATTAAAAAATACGATTTTTATATTATATAGATAGTAAAAATTTGACCTTTATATGTGTAGCGAAATCTTTATATAGAGAATAGCGTGATAAAAATATAATCTTTATTATATGAACACCATTGTAAAAATAGAATTTTTATCTATATAGTAACAATATAAAAATGTGTTTTTTATATATTTAGTGAATGCGGACGACGAATTTGACAAAAAAGGGGAACGACAAGATTTTCTACATATGAAGAGTGGCGGTGTTTGGTATAGCTTGGGTGAGAACTTCTCACTTTTAATTTAATTTTCTAGTTAAAATATATACTAGGATGCAGATGGTGTTTAGTAGCACCCGACACCCGTCGTCCACAGACCATGGACGGCTTGTATGCTTGTTTGCTTGATTTTGATGTGTAGTTGATTGTGTGAGGTGATGTGAAATGAAATAAAATAATTATATAGTTAAAATATTTTATAGTTGAAAATAGAATTTTTAACGTGTATTTAAAATAAATTAATATAAACAAATCGAATGATTTGTTTATATACACACATTTGACTGATATTGATTGGGACGATAAATTTTACACATCGCCCAACTGCACAAATAAATCTGTGTTTGATTGTTTGAAACCCCACACGGGTATTGGGATGATAAATGACATATGCTAATCCCAATAATTAGTTGTATGTCGATCGATTGATTGACAGACTGTTATAAGCGTTAAATATTTATATTTGATGCTTATACATTGTAGAACGCACTTTGGATGATGGTCGATGATTTATCGTTGCTGTTATATATGTGTGTTGTAGAAAATCCATATAATTAACATTATACGGTAATTGATTGGGCCTCATTCCATATTTGAAAAAGAAATATTTAAATAGAATATTTGAAAAAGAAATATTTAAATAGAATATTTGAAAAAGGAATATTTGAATAGAAATATTTGAATAGAAATATTTGAAATAGAATATTTGAATATATAAATATATGAAGCCGTGTTGATTAGATTGACGCCATTTTGACGTAAACGATATTTATATCGATTGTATTCATTTTATAAGGAATATTGAAAAGTGATTTCAAAATCGAATATTTTAAATTGAAATTCGAACCGAATTGAAGCGAATTAGAATTCGAATTGAATTGAAAATAAAATGAATTCAAATTGAAATTGAATAGAATTGAATTTGAATAGAAAACGAATTCGAATTGAATAGAATTGAATTTGAATAGAAAACGAATTCGAATTGAAACAAATAGAATTGAATTTGAACAGAATTTGAATAGAATTGAATTCGAATTGAAATTGAATAGAAACGAATTCGAATTGAAATTGAATTGAAAACGAACTGAAATTGAATTAAAAATCAATTTGAAATGAATTTAAAACGAATTTATGAGGAAAAATTCAATTTTGATTTGAATTTGAAAAGAAGTTGAAATCGTTTTGAAAACGAATTTAAAATGATTTATATAATACCTTTTAATGGGAAATCGACGAAGTATATATTATATATATTATATAATGGCCTGAATAGAACGTGCCGCGTTGCGGTAGTTCGTGAACTTCGACCATTGACTTCGAATGGATATTGCGGGAGATCCGACCGTCGAATTCTCCTAAAACCGAAACCGTTGGGTTCGTATCGAAAAGAGCTTTCTAACGGATATTAGAAATTAGAAATCTAACGGTTGGATTTGGAATTATGTCCAAATCAAATTTGGAAAAGGTCGCTGTAAGTGCAGTTTGATGCCCGCCGATGGAAATCGACTGTACGGGCCTTGATAAAATTATTAAAAATAGTAATAATTTGTGTAAAATCATAAGAAATGATTTGGGAAGAATTGAGATGAAAAACTCCATATTCGAAAAGATAAAAATAGATTTTTATCGAAATGAACTAGTTTTGAACTAGAATTAAAAATCAATTTATTTTTGAAATAAATAGATTGAATTTGAAAAGGGTTTTAAAAGTAACCAGAATTTCCAATAATTGAATTGGAATGGATTTGAATTGAAATTGTCTTTGGAATATTTCGATGTTGGATTTCGTGATGATATAGATATTGTTATGGGAATTTGAAAGATATATATATATATCGTTATTTCCAATACGATATTTGTTGGTCGTAGAATTTGATATTGAATATAAGCCGATATATTTTCTATTCAGAGCCTTGTATTTAATATCAAATGTGATTTTGGGTTTTCGTGAACGGTATCTTCAATAATATTGTTCTTAGACCCACGGAGTTAAAAAAATCAGAAACTAACTGGAGATTAGTTAAGTTTAATGGTTTCTTGGGTATTGATCTGATGTTGGTTTCGGCCTTCGGGGTTAATACTTAGGGAATTGCTCACTTGCTAATTTACGGTTAGGGACTGATTGAAATGTGATGTGATTTTGGGTTTATCGTGAACTGTGTTTTAAATGACATTGATTCTTTAACCCAGTTACAGATTAAAACTAAGTGGAGTTTTAATGAATCTTTAATTGGATTGAAAAGATCGAGAATGGGGTATCACCAGTTCTTGTTGCAGTCATGATGGGGGGTTCTCGCTTCATGGTTTGGTGGCGAACGGGAGACTCTCACCCCCACATGTCCCTTGTGAGGGTTGGTTAGGCAGTGGCCAGGAGGCTCGAGAGGGTCGCCGTAAAACAAGTGTACTGGGGGACCATGTGGGAGCCACGGTGGGTATTACCTGCTGCTTGGGGGATGAAGGGATGGTTGCAAAGCCTACCGGGTTAATATTTGGGGAATTATTCTCTTGTTAATTTACGGTTAGTGACTGATGAATTGGAATGAGGCGTATGTTGTGTTTGTGTAACACTTGTTTATTATATACGCGAGTTATTCAGAAAGACCGGGTTTACCCCATTCTGAATAACTGATACAACGGTCAGTCGAAGAGGAAGACGGTGGTCGAAGACCGGAGGTCTTCACGTCGTTTGGATAATTACTGATGATCTTGATTGGGCCGTACACCCAAGAGGATGGAATCAGTTGGTGTTCGTCCAGACGTACTTGTTGATCGATGGATATGCGGGGTACTAGGTGCCTCCGGTTTCGTTCAGACCCAGAACGGACTTGTAAATGGACTGTGTGTCTGACATCGGATTTCATTCTGTGTGACTGATATCGATTGCATAGAATGGTTTGCCTGTGTGGCATGCTAAGATGCAAATGATCAAGGCTTCTGTTGAAAAGCAGAGTCTTGTAGTTGATGATCAAAGCACGGCCTGTGTGGCGTAGCTTTGTGTAACGTTGATTCGCGAGCCTCACACCCCGGTGGTGAACCAAAAACAGGAGGGGACATCAGAGAGGGCATGCGTTTCCTTCTAGTTAGAAGTGGCGTCAGTGGTTTTACACGCCCTGACGAGTTTGACTTATGTGGTTGTTGCTGTTGCGAGGCGCCTCGGATATATCGGTCGTTCTCGAACCGATGGAGTCATTTAGTTGGCTCATCTACGCCCCAAAGGGCGGGGAAACGCAGTGTTCAGGCATTTTAATCCACATCGGTGGACTGGCCCTGACGATCCAAGGGACGATGCGTTCTGTTCCCGAGACACAGGCTAGAGCGTCTCGAATCGGTAGAGGACTATCTTTTGCCTCGGTTCACAGATGGAAATCCAATTTCCAAATACGTGATTTTGCGGTTTTAATTGTAGAACTAGTATGGTGACATGATATATGGTACCCATGCCGTCTATGATTGATACTTATGATTTGAAATTGTTTTATACACTATGCACTTATTATAGTATCAAACGATTTGTTTTAAACGTACGCATGTTTGGCTATTATAAGGGAAAACCCTATCCTCCGACTTGCGTTGCATTGTGTGATAGGACCTGGGTCTTATAATAGCTTCATTTTTTCCAAAAAGCATTGCGCTGTTTTGTTATATGCACTGTTATTCTTGGGAGGAAACCTGTACCGTGTTATACGGCGTG
Organism: Allium sativum; assembly: GCA_030737875.1. Classification (NCBI taxonomy): domain Eukaryota; kingdom Viridiplantae; phylum Streptophyta; class Magnoliopsida; order Asparagales; family Amaryllidaceae; genus Allium; species Allium sativum. The sequence continues at coordinate 801,002,463 of CM060915.1, forward strand.
GTCCCTTGATATATCTGATTTAAAGTAAAGTTTTAAATAACTGTTTTAGTTCTCACACCAGTCCCATGACTGACCTGGAGTTTATTGTTTTAACCTAAACTCTGGGTGCCCTTATTTTGGCACGGGCAGCTAGTAGTTTTGGTTTTGCAGATTTACATTCACAGAATCCTGGTTTACAGCTGGAAGGATATCGGGAAAGCTTTGTATCCGTATATCTCCTTCAGTTGTGTATTGTATTATTTTTCGCTGCTATGTTTTTTATTGTAATTTCTGATATTTTATAATGTGTAATATTTATTTATACTCTGTATATTCTTGTATTCTGATGGAATTATTGTAATATACAATGAAATGTTCTTCCGTCTGCGTTCCTTTGTGTGTTGTTCTCGAACTATCCGCTCTTTCCTTACCGGGGAAGTTACGGGTTCTTACAGTTGGTATCAGAGCTTTGGTTTACGAAGCTCAGAGAACAAGACACATTAGAACCATACGAAAGGATTCATCAGAGATTGGATTAGTAATATCCAATGAGAATGACTCGTTAGAGATGGGATCAGTAGCATCCTAGAACGAGTGTGAAGAGTATATTTTTAAATTGAAAACAATTTTTGTTTTGAAAATTTAAATCAAATTTTTCGTATTTGAATATTTATTTATATTTATTTGGACTATCCAGTATATAAAGATTTTGCGTATACGTCTGTTCCGCGTGTATTCGAAGTTTTAATATACTGGATAGATATAGAATCACACTCTAGTCGCCCGGGGGTGATTCTGATGATTGATATATCATCATCAGGATTTATATTCGAGTGATGAAGGTGTGATATCTATATATTTCCCTTAGACTGGTGTGAGAACCAAAATTAGATAGGGCCTATTGTTATTATTTGGCACCAAAAATATGATTTTTTGACTATATATCAAAATTATGAATTTGAAAAGATAACCAACTAATTGATTGATGGTTGTGTTGTTTGTCCATTTGTTTGAAATTTTGAACCATTACGCCTAATAGAATCAAATATTGAATTGTTTGAAAATTAGTCGCATTTGCTTGCATATACATGTACTTACATTGAACAGGTCATAGCAAGAAGGTTATAGCAGAGAAATAAAATTGTTTGCCCGACAAATAGGTACATGTTTACCATAATTTACTGTTTTGTTTGGGTGATGATGATTTTATGAGCCGCTTGGCTTTTTCTTTTTCTTTTTGAGATCAGAGGGCCTGTATGACAATTTCGGGATTTTCCCGGTACTTCCGGTGCAGGGGAGGTTATGGCGAAATTTTTCGAAAATTTAGGGTGTTAGCAAAAAATTTTGAAAAATTTGAAAAGTTTTTAGAAACTGAAAAGGTTAAAAACTTAAGCCGTAGTGAAAATAATGGAAGTTGAGTTGATTAGTTAAACAACTTTCGGCTTCGTTCCTTTTCGAGGACGAAAAGTTTTAAGTGGGGGAGATTGTAATAACCCGGAAATCCGAGCCAATTTAAAATTTTTATTTTGGCAATTTTAGTGAATTTTGATTATTTAGAATGAATTATTTTAAATGATAACGACGAAAAATTTATTTTGAATAGAATTCGAACGTATATATTTATATAGATCGTCGTTAGAATATAAATAGTTATTTATAAATATAAAGGGAATTGAAAATGGCGCGGTAGTTCGATAATTCGATTTCAAATTTCAGTTGAACATACCGGGTGCAAAATAAACCGGATTTTAGCGAAACCAAAAATATTAGATCTATTTGAGAATCGAATCCGAAAAATTTAAATTTCATAGCGGGGATCAAAAGATATGCCCAGTTGAAAATTCAGAATAGTCGCTATGGAATTCTGGCCCTTAAAAATGGAAATTTTGCAAATGACCTCGGATTTCGACGAAACCACTTTTGTTTGATCCGTGATGTCAAGTTATTGCTAGATTTCAAATTTCGTAATTTTTCGAATCAATATGTGAGTGTGGTGAAGGAAAACGCGTTTGACCAGTTTCAGTTGATTTTAATCGACTGGAAAATGGCCATTTTTCAAACGGTCTCAGAATTCGACGAAACTAGATTTGTTAGGACCATATCATCAATACGAAGCTAGAAAATATTTTTCGAAAATTTTTCGAGTTCGTATGTGACCCCGGTAAATTGAAATGCGTGTTCAAAATCAATATGTAGAGTTATATTTTGATTTTGACGAAAACTGATCGAAACGATCGAATTAGCTTACGATAGATATCCCATTGTGTTCGAGATGGGGGTAATTAGCTATGGACGACAGGCGGTGGGCCTCGTTTTGAGGTCGAATTAAAAAGTTAACTTTTTGGAAAAAATATATAAATAAAATAATAAATAACCCTCCTTACCCTCACATTCTCTCCCTCCCTCCCTCATCAGTTCATTTCGAACGAACGTGATGGAGGAAGTCGAAGCCGCCCCTCCGTTCAGCCCCCCCGCCGCCGTTCACCATCGAGAACCGCGCCCCCCTCTTCCGCGATCTCCTCCTTCCCTCTTCTTCCATACGAGACCCCAAATCGCCAGGAAAACCCTAGCAACTGCCGCCGCACCCCCTTCGCGAGCCCCGCTATCACCCTCCCCCATCTCAAATGACCACCAGCGAGGCCCCCCCACGCTGTAAGCTTTATTTGTTTGTTTTATCATTTTTCATTCTTTTTCTTTCTTCTTTCCTCTGATTTTAGTTAGAGATTAAAAACTGATTTTAGTTAGAGATTAAAAACTGAATTTAGTTAGAGATTTAAACTGATTTTAGTTAGAGATTAAAACTGTTTTTAGTTAGAGATTAAAAATTGATTTTAGTTAGAGATTAAAACTGATTTTAGTTAGAGATTAAAACTGATTTTAGTTAGAGATTAAAAACTGATTTTAGTTAGAGATTAAAACTGATTTTTGTTAGAGATAAAAACTGATTTTTGTTAGAGATAATAAAAATATGACTTTGCGATAAATAAAAATATAGATTCTTCTTTGGAAAAAAAAGGGGAAAAAAGATAATAATATAGCTTTGTTTTTAAATATAAAAGTGGCATTAGTTTTAGAAATAAAAATTAGAAATAAAAATATGAATTTTTATTTATGTATGAAGATAAAAATATGGTTTTTATATACATCGCCTTGAAATGAAAATGTGGTTTCGCTTTATATCATTTTTCTACATGAAAGGGTTAGATTGTTACTTTATAAAAGATATAACTTTTACATGATAAAAAGAATAAAAATTCGATTTTTATCATATGTGAAGTATAAAAATATAATTTTTTATAAAGTAGAAGTATTAAAAATACAATTTTTATATTATATAGATATTAAAAATTTGACCTTTATATGTGTAGCGAAATCTTTATATAGAGAATAGCGTGATAAAAATATAATCTTTATTATATGAACACCGTTGTAAAAATAGAATTTTTATCTATATAGTAACAATATAAAAATGTGATTTTTATATATGTAGTGAATACGGACGACGAATTTGACAAAAAGCGGGAACGACAAGATTTTCTACATATGAAGAGTGGCGGTGTTTGGTATAGCTTGGGTGAGGACTTCTCACTTTTAATTTAATTTTCTAGTTAAAATATATACTAGGATGCAGACGGTGTTTAGTAGCACCCGACACCCGTCGTCCACAGACCATGGACGGTTTGTACGCTTGTTTGTTTGATTTTGATGTGTAGTTGATTGTGTGAGGTGATGTGAAATGAAATAAAATATTTATATAGTTAAAATATTTTATAGTTGAAAATAGAATTTTTAACGTGTATTTAAAATAAATTAATATAAACAAATCGAACGATTTGTTTATATACACACATTTGACTGATATTGATTGGGACGATAAATTTTACACATCGCCCAACTGCACAAATAAAATCTGTGTTTGATTGTTCGAAACCCCACATGGGTATTGGGATGATATATGACATACGCTAATCCCAATAATTAGTTGTATGTCGATTGATTGATTGACAGACTGTTATAAGTGTTAATTATTTATATTTGATGCTTATACAGTGTAGAACGCACTTTGGATGATGGTCAATGATTTATCGTTGCTGTTATATATGTGTGTTGTAGAAAATCCATATAATTAACATCATATGGTAATTGATTGGGCCTCATTCCATATTTGAAAAAGAAATATTTAAATAGAATATTTGAAAAAGAAATATTTAAGTAGAATATTTGAAAACGGAATATTTGAATAGAAATATTTGAATAGAAATATTTGAAATAGAATATTTGAATATAGAAATATATGAAGCCGTGTTGATTAGATTGACGTCATTTTGACGTAAACGATATTTATATCGATTGTATTCGTTTTATAAGGAATATTGAAAAGTGATTTCAAAATCGAATATTTTAAATTGAAATTCGAACCGAACTGAAGCAAATTAGAATTCGAATTGAATTGAAAATAAAATGAATTCGAATTGAAATTGAATAGAAAACTAATTCGAATTGAAATTGAATTGAATTTGAATAGAAAACGAATTCGAATTGAAACAAATAGAATTGAATTTGAATAGAAATTAAATAGAATTGAATTCCAATTGAAACTGAATAGAAACGAATTCGAATTGAAATTGAATTGAATTGAAAATGAACTGAAATTGAATTAAAAATCGATTTGAACTGAAATCAATTTGAAATGAATTTAAAACGAATTTATGAGGAAAAATTCAATTTTGATTTGAATTTGAAAAGAAGTTGAAATCGTTTTGAAAACGAATTTAAAATGATTTATATAATACGTTTAAAAGGGAAATCGACGAAGTATATATTATATATATTATATATATAATATCGTGGCCTGAATAGAACGCGCCGCGCTGCGGTTGTTCGTGAACTTCGACCAACGATATTGCGGGAGATCCTACCGTCGGATTCTCCTAAAACCGGAACCTTTGGGTTCGTATCGAAAAGAGTTTTCTAATGGATATTAGAAATTAGAAATCTAACGGTTGGATTTGGAATTATGTCCAAATCAAATTTGGAAAGTTCGCTGTAAGTGCAGTTCGATGGCCGTTGATGGAAATCGACTATACGGGCCTTGATAAAATTATTAAAAATAGCAATAATTTGTGTAAAATCATAAGAAATGATTTGGGAAGAATTGGGATGAAAAACTCCATATTTGAAAAGATAAAAATAGATTTTTATCGAAATGAACTAGTTTTGAACTTGAATTAAAAATCAATTTATTTTTGAAATAAATAGATTGAATTTGAAAAGGGTTTTTAAAGTAACCAGAATTTCTAATAATTGAATTGGAATGGATTTGAATCGAAATTGTCTTTGGAATATTTCGATGTTGGATTTCGTGATGATACAGATATTGTTATGGGAATTTGAAAGATATATATATATCGTTATTTCCAATACGATATTTGTTGGTCGTAGAATTTGATATTGAATATAAGCCGATATATTTTCTATTCAGAGCCTTGTATTTAATATCAAATGTGATTTTGGGTTGTCGTGAACGGTATCTTCAATAATACTGTTCTTAGACCCACGGAGTTAGGAAAATCAGAAACTAACTGGAGATTAGTTAAGCTGAATGGTTTCTTGGGTATTGATCTGATGTTGGTTTCGGCCTTTGGGGTTAATACTTAGGGAATTGCTCACTTGCTAATTTACGGTCAGGGACTGATTGAAATGTGATGTGATTTTGGGTTTATCGTGAACTGTGTTTTAAATGACATTGATTCTTTAACCCAGTTACAGATTAAAACTAAGTGGAGTTTTAATGAATCTTTAATTGGATTGAAAAGATCGAGAATGAAGTATCACCAGTTTTGCTCTAGGCGATAGTTAAATCTTTAATTAGATTTTAACGTGAAATGGTAATTGAATTTACTGATAACACCGTGGTGTTAGATATGAAGTAAGACCAGTTTTACTTTATGGGATGAATAGGTTGGGATTGGGAAATTAAAACAAACGATTACTTCAGTAAGGTTCGTTAATCCCGACTAGTTTAAATTGTTATTCAAAAGTAGATCAAAGAATAAATTTAAAGGATTTATCTTTGATAAAATTAATGGGAACCTTTCCCTAAGAATGTGAAATTTAGAAACTAACAGTCGGTTAGCTAAGCAGAATGGTTTTCTGGATATTGATCTGATGTTGGTTTCGGCCTTCGGGGTTAATATTTGGGGAATTATTCTCTTGTTAATTTACGGTTAGTGACTGATGAATTGGAATGAGGCGTATGTTGTGTTTGTGTAACACTTGTTTATTATATACGCGAGTTATTCGGAAAGACCGGGTTTACCCCAATCTGAATAACTGATATGACGATAAGTCGAAGATGAAGACGGTGGTCGAAGACCGGAGGTCTTCACGTCGTTTGGATAATTACTGATGATCTTGATTGGGCCGTACACCCAAGAGGATGGAATCAGTTGGTGGTCGTCCAGACGTACTTGGAGATCGATGGATATGCGGGGTACTAGGTGCCTCCGGTTTCGTTCAGACCCAGAACGGACTTGTAAATGGACTGTGTGTCTGACATCGGATTTCATTCTGTGTGACTGATATCGGTTGCATAGAATGGTTTGCCTATGTGGCATGCTAAGATGCAAATGATCAAGGCTTCTGTTGAAAAGCAGAGTCTTGTGGTTGATGATCAAAGCACGACCTGTGTGGCGTAGCTTTATGTAACGTTGATTCGCGAGCCTCACACCCCGGCGGTGAACCAAAAACATGAGAGGACATCAGGGAGGGCATGCGTTTCCTTCTAGTTAGAAGTGGCGTCAGTGGTTTTACACGCCCTGACGAGTTTGACTTATGTGGTTGTTGCTGTTGCGAGGCACCTCGGATATATCGGTCGTTCTCGAACCGATGGAGTCATTTAGTTGGCTCATCTACGCCCCAAAGGGCGGGGAAACGCAGTGTTCAGGCATTTTAATCCACATCGGTGGACCGGCCCTGACGATCCAAGGGACGATGCGTTCTGTTCCTAAGACACGGGCTAGAGCGTCTCGAATCGGTAGAGGACTATCTTTTGCCTCGGTTCACAGATGGAAATCCAATTTCCAAATACGTGATTTTGCAGTTTTAGTTGTAGAACTAGTATGGCGACATGATATATGGTACCCATGCTGTCTATGATTGATACTTATGATTTGAAATTGTTTTATACACAATGCACTTATTATAGTATCAAACGATTTGTTTTAAACGTACTAAGCATGTTTGGCTATTATAAGGGAAAACCCTATCCCCTGGCTTGCGTTGCATTGTGTGATAGGATCTGGGTCTTATAATAGCTTCATTTTTTCCAAAAAGCATTGCGCTGTTTTGTTATATGCACTGTTATTCTTGGGAGGAAACCCGTTCCGTGTTATATCGCGTGGTCCCTTGATATATCTGATTTAAAGTAAAGTTTTAAATAACTGTTTTAGTTCTCACACCAGTCCCATGACTGACCTGGAGTTTATTGTTTTAACCTAAACTCTGTGTGCCCTTATTTTGACACGGGCAGCTAGTAGTTTTGGTTTTGCAGATTTATATTCACAGGATCCTGGTTTACAGCTGGAAGGATATCCGGAAAGCTTTGTATCCGTATATCTCCTTCAGTTGTGTATTGTATTATTTTCCGCTGCTATGTTATTTATTGTAATTTCTGATATTTTATAATGTGTAATATTTATTTATACTCTGTATAGTCTTGTATTCCGATGGAATTGTTGTAATATACAATGAAATGTTCTTCCGTCTGCGTTCCTTTGTGTGTTGTTCTCGAACTATCCGCTCTTTCCTTACCGGGGAAGTTACGGGTTCTTACAAAATGGATGCCCATCTAAAGGTAAACTAACGGATGGTGATTCAAAGGGATGTTTTGATATATGTGGCCCTTAAAGGGATGTTTTGATATATGTGGCCCAATTCATGTCTGAGCGGTTTCGATTTGGTTTAAGGGGCACTGATTACCATGCCAACTTCACGGTGGAGAGTAGTGGCCAATCTGGCTAGAAATAGGAATCAATCCTAAGAGTACTTATATAGTAGAAATTTCTATGCAAACAATCAACTAAGCAATCATCTTAGGTAAAGCAGTACACTAAAGCTTGTAACACTTTGAACCGTTCTTAAGTTTATTATCTCTTAATTACTCTCTTTCTAGTAGTCACTTTCTATTCATCAAACTTATATGTTTGATCTATTTTTCTTTCCCTTATTCTCCCATAGGCACACAAGAAAGTAGCTGATTCTTGACAGGCCTGGAGCATTGCTTAAACGCTCCATTTTTATTTTTGGCTTATTTTAATTCTTGCTTATTCAGTGTAACTGGATTTGAGGGAGGGATGTTTTGACATATTATGTAATCGTTTATTATAGTAATTTTGAAACCTAAGAAGTTCAATTAAGATATGTTGTTTCTGCTGTAATTTATTTTATATCTTGTTAATCTTAATCTTTGTAAAAAAATTGGTTATACCTAGATGCTCCACATTCCTTGGTATGACTCGTTAAGAGGTATGCTAAGGGGTGCAAGGTATTACATTTGGTATCAAAGCTTTAGTTTACAAGATTCCTAAAAATAGTTTTTAAAAGTAAAAATATGTTCAAAAAGGTTTTTGAAATGTAAAGTATTTTCAAAAATATAGAAGTTTTTTTTATCAAAAATCCCTTAAATCCATATCTCTTCCTTATTAATTCTCTCCTTCCTTTGTTAAACTATATATGGGATAACTTATCTAAGCGAACCCATATACAAAGATTCCATATCTTTATAGGTTAAACTTTAGATTTTAGTAAACCTGATTAGCTTAGTCAATATTTATAGGTCCTTTGTGGGTGCGGAGTTAGGAGATGACATACTGTCTAGCAGTTGTTAAGAAAACTTTGAAGGCCAAGGATTGTGAGATGACTTAAGAATGTCTCCGTAACGACCCGAAATTTCAGAACTAATTTAAAATTTTGAAAATTCAAGTTTTTAAGAACTTAAAATAATCGCGCACAGTTCTGGATACATGCATTCATTTTTAAATACAATTTCAAAAAGTATAACGGTCAGATAAGTTAGTTAAATCAGTTTTAGCAACTTATTAGTTTGAAATTTTTTGGTCAGAAACATTATTCACCGAAATTATAAATTTTGAGCTTTTGAGTTAAGTATTTTAATATGACTTATTAAATAGTTAAGAAAAGGTTAGTAAACTTTTAAAATTAATTTAAAAGTGAAAATTTTGAAAATCAACATTTTAATATTATTCTAACAGCCTGAAAATAGACCATTTTTGAAATAGTTTGGGAATCCGACAAAACTAATTTTATTGGATCTGTAACGTCTAAATATGGTAAGATTTAAAATTTCATAATTTTCGGAGTTCATATGTGAGCGTATGGAATATAAACGTAGGTTGAAAAACTAGTTAAAATTCGATAAAAGCCAGAAATAAGACAATTTTTTAAATTGTCTCCGAATTCGACAAGACTAGGTTTGTTAGAACCGAAATTATGAAACGTAGTGAGGTTTCAAGTTTCGTAATTTTTTGAGTTGGTATGTGGTTATACGACTAGAAGGAAGTTAACATTGCATAATTAAATAAGAAAGAGAAAACTCAATATTCACTAAGTACCCTACTCCACCACAATTAAACAACTAAGGTACTACCTTGCACACTTGTCACTTGCTTCGCAATATGTCATTTCTCTAATTTACTAAGGCTTAAGTCATTTTATTTTCTTAAGTTCCATTTACTTTCTCTTTACCTTCTCCTTCCATTACCTCCTCTCTCTCCTCCCTCCTAAAGCCAACGCCATCTCCCTCCACCGCTGCCACCCCCTTGCACTAGCCATTACCCCACCAATCCCTCCTCATGTCGTGAGTTGCCCTCCTCTAGCCAGAAATCCCTTTCTCTTCTTCCAATTGCAAAAGGACACCACCTTTCTATATTAAAACCAAGTTACACCTCCTTAATAACCTCCCTCGGGCCCTACATCTCCACGCCATGACCCCATCACCCTACTGCACGTGTGCCTCCCCTCCCTACAGTCGGGTCGTGGCCACCTAAGTCCCTGAACCCTAAAACCAACTAAAAATCTTAGCTTTCCTCTTGATTTGCAAATTAAAACACATATAAGAGATAAAGAGAGAGAGAGAGAGAGAGTGTGTGTGTGTATACAAGTAGCTAGTGGAATTGAAGTGGAAAGGAGCAAACTTGGTTTCGTTGGGAGCTTAGGAAGTCCTACATTGAAGTGTCGTGAGTAATAATGGCAGAGGTGAGAACTCCTTACCTTAATTGGTTAATTAGTTCAGTTAATTGTAGCTTAAAAACTATAGTTTATACTGTGAAATGTTTGATGGTTAAGTGATTAATTTTGGGTTACTGAAATGATTAGTGGTCGATCATATAATTTTAATATGATGTTAAATGTTGAGTAATGTGATAAAAGTATCATTTTACTTGATGAACGTGGAATTGTTTGGAAATATGACGCTTAAAACACTAACAATGTCGATTTGAAAGTGTTTGAACCTTAAATGGTCTTGATGATGTAATGTACCAATTATTGTTTATTGAATGGATAGCAAACCCTACACGGTATTAGGATGATAATAAATCTACACATCTCCCAAGTGTTTATTGAATGTGTAGCAAACCCCACACGCTTATTGGGATGATAATTAATTCACACATCTCCCAAGTTGAATGTGTAGCAAACCCCATAAGAGTATTAGGATGATAATTAATCCGTACATCTCCTAAGTGTTTATTGAATGCGTAGAAGACCCCACATGGGTATTGGGATGATAATTAATCCACACATCTCCTAAGTGTTTATTGAATGTGTAGCAAACCCCACACCGATATTGGGATGATAATTAATCCACACATCTCTCAAGTGTTTATTGAATATGTAGCAAACCCTACATTGGTATTGGAATGCTAGTTAATCTACACATCTCCCAAATTTTTTTATTTGCGTAGTAAGCTATTGATTGATGTTGGCCCATAGAGGCAAGTTATAATTGTACCGATCAACCTGTACAAAGGAGGTTATGACGATTTTTTTCGAAAATTAAGGCATTAGCAAAATTTCGAGAAATTGGAAAGTTCTTAGAAACCAAAAATATTGTGTATATTGTATATAATAAATAAAATATTTTTTAAAACTATTTGACGTAATTTAATTAAAATCGAAGTTTGGCTTGAATAGAACTCGTCGCACAACGACACTTCATGAATTTCGACCAATAACTTTAAACTGATATACCAGGAGATCCGACCGTCGGATCTTCCAAAAATTTGAACCGTTGGCTTCGTATTGAAAATATCTTTCAAATGATAAAAATAGATTTTACGTCCAATGGTTATATTTTTAGAAATGTCCAAATCAAAATTGAATAAAAATAACATCAGTGCCGTTAGTGACTCGAAAATGGATTTTTATAAAATGAGCTATTTTAAATTACTAAAAATATGGAAAAATTATATTTAATCATAAAAAATGATTTTAAAAATATTTTGAAAAGAAATCAGAAGTATCGATCCGTATTTTGGATATTCGTGTTTTCAGCCTAACTGGCTAAAACAGTAAAATACGTTTTGGTAGAATTATTAAACAAACTAACGATTTTCAATTTATTGATTAATTGGATTTAAAAGACGAGTTTTGAGAAGTATTTTAATTAAGATAAATTAAAATATGGATTGGGATAGAAATGATCTTCGGATATTTAGTATTGGTTACCATTGCATAGACGATTACTAGTTTGTGGAATTTGGAAAATGTTTTACATCGTTATTCCATTTATAGTATTCGTTGATTACAAGAATTGGTGTTAAATATAGGTTGATACATTTTATTTGAATTTTTATATTTAATACCAATTGGTTTGGGGTTCATCGTGGATGGTGTCTTCAATAACACTATTCTTTGACCCAGTTAAAGATGAAAAGTATGGGATAAATCTTTTAATTAAGATGAACGAATTTTTCCAATTGATACATTAAATTGGAATTGAATGGGAATCGATTTAGTGGTAATCGAGATAAATCCCTATGGATGAAGGCCTGTACTATTTAAGGAATTATAAAGGCTTTTCCATTATTTTGTTTATCGTATTAGTCCAATACAAGAATTTATATCAATTATAAACTGATATGATTTCCGTGAATATTCCATTTAAAAATGGAAGTATGATTTTGGGTTTTCCGTGAATGACGTTTTAATAATGTTTGTTCTTTAACCCATGTAAAGAAAAAGATATTTTTCCAAAGATTTGTTGATAGTTGAAATCTTTAATTAATCTCGAAATTAAAAGAGGTAATAAAATTTACCAAATACGAGGGGCGTTAGATATGGAGTACTACCAGTTTTGCTCCATGGGATAATAGATTGGGAATGGGATAACGATATGAGATATTGTCTTCCATGTAAGGCTCAATAATCCCGATAAGACTTATAAACCCTATTCTAAGTTAGATTTGTGAAAAGAGGTTAAATAATCATTGAAAAGATTTCCAAGAAAAGATCTAAACAGGAAGTTTAAATAGAGTAATATTTAATTAGATTTAGAGGATTGATTCTCAATCTAAGGAATATTCTGAATTGGAATGAGACTTATGATATGTTTGTATATCTCACTTGTTTTTAACGATACGGTAGTTATTCGAAAAGACCGAGTTTCAACCTATTATAAATAACTAATACGACGATAGTCGAAGATATTGAAGATGGTGGTTGAAGTCCAGAGATGTTCACATCATTTGGATTAGTGCTGATGTCTCGATTGGGATGTACATCCATGACGAGATTATAAGTGGCGGTCGTCCAGATGTACTTGGAGATTGACCGGATATGTAACGACCTCTATCCCTTAAGGAATGAGAAATAAATTGCCTTCGTTTTCGTTCAAACTCAGAACGGACTTGTATGGACATATGTCTAACATCGTATTTAGTACTGTATTAATTGATTTCTACTAAATATGTATATGTTTGGTGGCAGAGAATTCATTCTCTTAGCTTAACACCCTTCTCTGAGGCGTATGAGCTTAGAGGTTATATATTAATATACATCAGTGTTATGGTATGGATTGACAATATGGCATGCTACGATGATGATTGATCAAAGCTTTTGTTGTAAAATAGAGCTTTTTGGATGATGATCAAAGCAAGGTTGAAATAGCGTAGCTTTGTGTTGAAACGTGACTTCGGCAAGCCTTACAACCCGGTAATGGCCGAAAATAGGATGAAGGATATCAGAGAAAGGACATACGTTTCCTTTTATCTAAAAGTGATTCCATGGTATGGAGCCCATACATATTTACTTGTGTGGATGTTGGAACTGAGGCACCTCAGATGATGGTCGGCATACGGACTAGATTGTAAGTCCGGTAGGACCCGAGAATGTTTTATTCAGGAATAACTCTAATCCACCAAGAATTGGTGGACTGGCTCTGCCGCTCCAAGGGCCACATGCGTGTGGTCCTGAACATCTTTCCAGAAATGGTCTGAATCGGTCAAGGAAAGATCCTTTGCATTGGTCATTGATGGAAATCCAACCTTCAATACGAATCTTGTGTTTTAAGTTGTAAACCTATATGGAGACATAATAGGATGGGGTATTATGCCATCTAAGATTAATACATTTATTTTCGAAATTGTTTTCGACACTTAGGCACTAATAATATTATCATACGGTTTAGATTTTCACGTTCAAGCATGTTTGGCCATTATAAGGTAAAACTCTATCCTCTAGTTTGTGCCTGCATTGTGTGATGGGACTTGAGTCTTATAATGGCTTCATTTTTCAAAAAGAATTGCGTTGCTTGTTATATTTTTGGTATTCATGTGGAGGAAACCCGTTTCGTGTTATAGAGCGTGGTCCCGTGAATTAACCAACTTTAGAATAAAGTTTTATAACTATTTTAGTTCTCACACCAGTACTTGTTTGTCTGAGCCTAGATATAAGGCTGGCAGCATGACAGGGTGTTCTAACATTGTGGTATGGTGGAAAACAGAGGGTTTTTACTCCTACATGTCCCTGCGGGGGTTGGCAGAAGGCTCTAAAGGGCGATCGTAGAAGAAGGTATCTGGAGTACCATGGTGATGCCACGACGGAGGTTAGCCACGGGTTGATGGTTGAAAAGCCTAGACCTATAACGTTTGGTATCAAAGCTTTGGTTTACAAAGCTTTGAGGGTATGACACGTTAGAACAAGATGAAAGAACTCATCAGAGGTAGGATTAGTAATATCCTAAAAGAATAACTCATTAAAGAAAGGATCAGTAGTATACTAGAATTAGTGACTGATTAGAGATAAGGTTAGTAATGCCATAGAATGAGTTGAGGGTTATACGTTTATAAGAGGCATGTTTGTAATTATCTTATATAATCTGACTTTGAAAATATACTTTGAATATATAAAAGATCTATGTTTTGATAACATGTAAATTAAAAAAGTTAACCAATTAATTGATTGCTGGATGTGATGTTTGATTGCTAGTTTAACTGCTTAAGTTATTTGACTTAGATAAGTAAACGGAATTTACAGTGATTTTGGACTGTCGATAAATTCTCACGCACGTTAGGATTTTTTTTAAAGGGGGTATATTCAAGATTTTGGACAGTGAATATATACGAAAGCACTTGTGTTTTAATAAAAGGGTCATTTTAAAAACTGCATTGATTTGAAATTCTTTGTTTTAAATTGTAGAGGGGTAAGCCGTTGCTAGTTGGGCAACATGTAACACAGTTCTTGTAGTCTTCTTCGTCCAATAGTTCATCTGACAGCTCTTCGGCCTTCCAATACACAGATAGCATTGAGAGCCTTTCTAGTCATAGTAGTGCTAGCCAGTACATCTCCGATACTACCTCCGTTTACAAACCGCTTGCGCTCATTTATTCAAATTTCGATTCAGGCGATGCTTTTATGGACAGAGGATTCAAGAGCATACGACGATTGGATGCTGGTGGATGATGATGGTTTTGATTTTGATGCTCAGATTCATATGGTGATGGGAGATCTAGTCCCTATAGCACCTCCAGTAGTAGATGCTCATCCATCGCAGATGGTTGAGATTATTCCAATCTGTATTCCAGAGATAGTCCTTGAGATAGTATACCATAAGCCAATTTTTGATTTAATTGCACTACAGCAGCCTAAGCTAGTTTTACTCATATGGAACGAGATGCAACTGGTACACGAGATGGATATTGTCATGGATGATTTAGCTCAACTGGTAGCACCAGAGGAGCCACCAGTTTGGGATCTTGCTCTAGAGTTACAAGATGTAGTTGAGACACAAATTGCTCCAGAGTTACTTGATCCAGTTAATCCTCTGGCTGAGCCAGAGTTAGATGAGGTAGATGATCCACTGGTCGATGAGGCAGTCGTGCCACAGCTTGAGCAGGAGATTAGGGGAGCAGGATATGAAGATGTGTATGAGGATGATGTAGTGATCTATTGGTCTGACCATAAGAGCGACGGTGATGAGCCAAATGATTTCTTGATCAAGGAGGATATAGCCCCTGGTTGGGTTAATGAGCCTCTAGATGGAGAGGATGTTGATCAGGATCCCGAAGAGATAACACTGTCTGGGCCTTTTAACCACAGCTCAGGAGATGAATCGAGAGCTGGTTGTTGCTAGTCAATATATATGATGTATATGTAGTAGGTCGCATTTGGTCCGGTCTAGGCACTAGTTGTATATTTTGGGTATGACATCGTTTTGGTATTGTATAGACTACCTAAAGTACGTAGCTATACTCAGGTTGGCATGGCCAGATGCATATACATAGCTTATACCTTAAGTGGCACTAAACATTGGGGTATATGTTATGTCTGTGATTACAGTTGATATTTTGGTTATGACATGATTATATGATATGATACTTTTTCTCTAAATGTATCATTGTTCATTCAGTATTGTTTCAGCATAGTTTCATTATTCTTCTCTTTCCTTTTCTTCGTTCCTTTTCGAGGATGAAAAGTTTTAAGTGAGGGATATTGTAACGACCCGAAATTTTAAAACCAATTTAAAATTTTGAAAATTCAAGTTTTAAAGAATTTAAAATTATCGCATATGGTTTCAGATACATACATTCATTTTTAAATACAATTTCAAAAAGTATAACGGTCAGATAAGTTATCTAAATCGGTTTTAGCAATTTATCAATTTGAACAATTTTGATCAGAAACACTATTCACCAAAATTTTAAATTTTGAGATTTTGAGTTAAGTACTTGAATACGATTTATTAAATAGTTAAGACAAGGTTAATAAACTTATAAAATTAATTTAAAAGTGAAAACTTTGAAAATCAATATTTTAATATTATTCTAACAACCTAAAAATAGACCATTTTTGAAATAGTCTCGAAATTCGATGAAACTAATTTTATTGGATCTATAACATCAAAATATAGTAAGATATATAATTTTATAATTTTTGGAGTTCATATGTGAGTGTACAGAATATAAATGTAGGTTTAAAAACTAGTTAAAATTCGATAAAAGCTAGAAATAACGTGATTTGTCAAATAGTCTCCGAATTCGATGAGGCCAGGTTTGTTAGAACAGAAATTGTGGAACGTAGTGAGATTTAAATTTCATAATTTTTGGAGTTGGTATGTGGTCATACAACTAGAAAGAAGTTAACGTTGCATAATTAAATAAGAGAAAGAAAACTCGCTATTCACTAAGTATCCTTCTTCACCACAATTAAAAAACTAAGGTACTCTCTTGAACACTTGAAACTTGCTTCATAATATGTCACTTCTCTAATTTCCTAAGGCTTAAGCCATTTCGTTTTCTTAAGTTCCATTTACTTTCTCTTAACCTTCTCCTTAAGCTTTTCCTTTCGTTACCTCCTCTTTCCTATCTTGTAAAGCCAACGACACCTCCCTCCACTGCTGCCACCCTTTTGCGCTAGCCATCATTAGCCCCACAGTCACTCCTCATGTTATGGGTCCCCCTCCTTTAGCCCAAAACCCCTTTCTCTTCTTCCAATTGCCAAAAGACATCACTTTTATACCTTAAAATCAAGTTACACCTCCTTAATGACCTCCCTCGGCCCCCACACCTCCACGCCATGACCACACCACCCTGCCACACGTGCGCCTCCCCTCCCTACAGCAAGGCCGTGGCCCCTCTAGGTCCTCGAACCCTAAAACCCCTTAAAAATCTTAGCTTTCCTCTTGATTTGCAAATTAAAACACATATAAGTATATATATACAAGTAGCTATTGGAATTGAAGTGGAAAGGAGCAAACTTCGTTACGTTGGGAGCTTGTGAAGTCCTACATTGAAGTGTCATGGAGTAGTAATGGCAGGGGTGAGAACTCCTTACATTAGTTGGTTAATTAGTACAGTTAATTGTAGCTTAAAACTGTAGTTTATGCTGTGAAATGTTTGATTGTTAAGTGATTAAGTTTGGGTTAATGAAATGATTAGTAGTCAATCAGATAGGTTTAGTATGATGTTAAATGTTGAGTAATGTAATAAAAATATCATTTTACTTAATGATTGTGGAATTGTTTGGATACATAAAGCATAAGACACAAGAGTGTCGATTTGAAAGTGTTTGAACCTTAAATGGTCTTGATGATGTAATGTGCCAATTATAGTTTATTGAATGTGCTGCAAACCCCATAGAGGTATTTAGATGATTATTAATCCATACATCTCCTATGAGTTTATTAAATGTGTAGCAAACTCCACACAGTATTAGGATGATAATTAATCCACACATCTCCAAAGTGTTGTGAAACGACCAGAAACTTCCGTGTAAAGGAAAGCCGGATTGCTTTGAGAACAAGACAAATTAGAAGAACATTTCATTGTTATTACAAGAATTAAATCAGAGGACAAGAATATCAGAGAATTGAAATTATACTGCAGCGGAAATATAATACATAACACAAGTGTAAGAAATACACGGATACAGAGCTTTCCGTATATAGCTCCAGTTGTAAACCAGGATCCTATAAGAATAAATCTGCAAAAACCCAACTACTAGCTGCTAGTGTGGAAAATAGGGGCACCCATAGATTAGGTTAAAACAATAAACTCCAGGTCAGTCATGTGCCTGGTGTGAGAACTAAAACAGTTATTAATTTGATTTTAAAGTTAGGTAAATCAAGGGACCACACCGTATAACACGGAACGGGTTTCCTCCCAAGGATACCGGTGCATAAAACAAAAAGCGCAATGCTAATTAAAGAAAATGAAGCTATTATAAGACCCATGTCCCATCACACAATGCAACGCAAGCCAAGGATAGGGTTTTACCTTATAATAGCCAAATAATGTTTGATACATGAAATTTAATCTTTTATTATTACTATAAGTGAAGAAATCAACTTCAAACATAAATGTATCAATCATAAACGGCATGGGTACCATATATCATGTTGCCAGTACTAGGCTCTACAATCAAAACCGAAAAGTGTCGTATTGGAAATTGGATTTTCCGCAAATGACCGAGGCTTTCTTGCCATCCCCACATTGAATCCAAGACTCGAAAGAAATCAATCAACATGCATTCAACTTTAACATTGAATCCAAGACTCGAAATAGTGATTCCATATCGACATGAACTCAATGTTCAAATTTGTTACCCCTTTTTGGGGCCTATCTGGTGTCCTTTACAGCTCTCAGTGGAGAATCACCCTTATCGGTGCTCCCAGATCCTATGGATCCTTCACAGCTCTCACTGGAGAATCACCCTTATTGGTGCCCCCATATACTAGATCCATTCTTGTCGTTTATTTACCTGGCACCCTTCACAGCTCTCAGTGGGAATCACCCTTATCGGTGCTCCTAGATCGTATAGATCCTTCACAGCTCTCATTGGAGAATCACATTTATCGGTGCTGCTAGATACTAGGTTCACTCTTTATCCGGCCTTAATCATTCACGGGTTGTGAAACTCGTTGAAGTCACGTCTCGACATATAAAGTTATGCTATATGAAAGCTATGCTTTGATCATCCTCAACAAGGCTCTACTTTTCAACTAAAGCCTTGATCCATGCACTCGGCATACCACATTGTCAATCCATACCGTACCATTGATTTCCACCTATATATAACCTCTAAGCTTGTACCTCTCGGAGAAAGGTGTTAAGCAAGAGAATAAATTCTCCGCCACCAAATAGATATATATTTAGCAAAGATCAATGAATACCGTATAAATGAATACAATGTCAGACATACGATCCATTTTGCAAGTCCGTTCTGGGTTTAAACGAAACCAGAGGCACCTTTTTCCTCGTCCCATATGTCCAATACAGGAGAGAGGCCCTCGCATATCCGGTCGATCTCCAAGTACGTCGGACGATCACTACTTATTACCTTGTCTTGGGTGTATAGCCCAATCAAGACATCAGTAATCATCCAAACGATGTGAAGACCTCCGGTCTTCAACCACCGTCTCATCGTCGACTTATCGTCGAATCAGTTATTCAGAATGGGTATAAACCCGGTCTTTTCAAATAACCCGCGTATATTACAAACAAGTGATATAAACACACAACATACACCTCTTTCCAATCCAGAATATTCTTTTATTCAAATATTCTTATACTTTGGGAAAGGTTCCCATTAATTTAATCAAAGATAAATTCTTTAAATGTATTCTTTAATCTTCCTTCGGATATCAATTGAAACCAAATTAAGGTTTATCCAAACTAGTCGGGATTAGCGAATCACGTCGAAGTGATCATTTATTATATTTCCCAATCCCAACCTATTCATCCAAACTGGTCATACCCCATATCTAACACCACGGTGTTATCGGTAAATTTAATTACCATTTCCCATTCAAATCTAATTAAAGATTTAACTATCGCTAAGAGCAAAAATGGCGATACTCCATTCTCGATCATTTCCCAAATTTGATAATTTGAATTATCAACTCACATTTCAAACTAATTAAAGATCATTAAAACTCCACTTAGTTTTGATTCCCAAAAATCAATATTAATGATTATTTAACTTTGAAGACACAAGTATGCCGCATCGACAATCTACCCCGTACTATTGATTTCTGTCTATATATAACCTCTGAGCTCGTACGTCCCAGAGAAGGGTGTTAAGCAAGAGAATAAATTCTCCGCCACCAAACAAATATATATTTAGCAAAGATCAACCATACAGTTCGAAATACAATGTTAGACATGTAATCTTGTCTTTAACTGGGTTAAAGAACTTATGTCATTTAAAACATAGCTCACGATAAACCCAAAATCACATTCCATTAATCATGGAATCTTCATGGAAAAACAAATCAATATATAATTGATATCAATTTTCGTATCCGCCTAAAAATATAAATGGAATAATGACAAAGCCTTTTAAATTCCATATGTATTAACAGTCTTCCTCCATAGATGTTCACTTCGATTATTATCAAATCGAATTCCATTCAATTCCAATTTAATATATTAAATTGGAAAACTTTACTTTGGAAAATTCCCGTTAAATCTAAATAAAAAGATTTATAAATTCCAAATCACATTTCACTGTAAATCGGGTTAAAGAACAAATGTCGTTAAAAACATAGTTCACAATAAACCCAATTCACATTACAATTTCAATTCCAATTAAATGTTAATTAATTGGAAATTCTTCTTTAAATCTTAATTAAAAGATTTATTCTTTTCACACGGGGTTTAAGAACATTGTTACTGAAGACCCAATCCTATCAATCTCTAACCTTAAATTAGTAAGAGAACAATTCCCTAAGTATTAATCCAAAAGGCCGAAACCAACATCAGATCAATACCCAGGAAACCATTCAACTTAGCTAATCTCTAGTTAGTTTCTAATTTTCTTAACTTCATTGGGTTTAAGAACAATATTATTAAAGATACCATTCACGATAAACCCAAAAATCTCATTCCATTGTAAATCGGGTTAAAGAACAAGTGTTATTTAAAACACCGTTCACGATAAACCCAAAAACCAATTTGATATTAACACAAGGCTTTGAATAGAAAATTCATCAGCTTATATTCAATATCAAATCCTGAAACCAACAAATATCGTATTGGGAATAACGATATATATATAGGTATATTATATCTTCCAAATTCCTCCACAATGTCCATATATCACGGAATCCAATATCGAAATATTCCGAAGATAATTTCGATTCAAATCCATTCCAATTCATATATTGGAAATTCTGGTTATTTTTAAAACCATTTCAAATCCAATTTATTTATTTAAAAATATTGGATTATAATTCTAGCTCTAATCTAGAACATTTTGATAAAAATATATTTTTATCTTCACAAATGTGGAATTTTTCATCTTAATTTTTTCCAAATCATTTATTATGATTTTACACAAATTATCAATATTTTTAATAATTTTATCAAGGCATGTACAGTCGATTTCCATGAACGGTCATCGAACTGCAGTTGCAGTGACTTTTTCCAAATTTGATTTGGACATAATTCCAAATCGAACCGTTAGATTTCAAATCTCTTATATTCGTTGGAAAGCACTTTTCGATATGAACCCAACGGTTCTGGTTTTAGGAGAATCCGACTATCGGATCTCCCGTAATGTCCATTCGATGTCAATGGTCGAAATTCGCGAACTGCCGCTGCGTGGCGCGTTCTATTCAGGCCATTATATATATAATATATATATTTCATCGATTTCCATTTAGAACGTATTTTATAAATCGTTTTAAATTCATTTTCAAAACGATTTCAGCTTCATATTCAATTTCAAATCAAAATTGAATATTCCATATCATTAATATATAAATGATAATATTTTCAAAACATTAGATTTTGAAATCACTTCCATTTCGATATTCATTATAAAAATGAATAAAATCGATATAAATATCATTCACGTCTAAATGGCGTTATTCTAATCAACACCGCTTCACATATTTAAATATTTTCGTGTCCATCCCAAATCGGACATCAAAATCATATTTTGATCCATTACTGAATATTATTTTAAAGTATTCGTTATTTAAAAATATTCATTATTTTAAATTATTCATTATTTTAAAATATTCATTCTTTCGGAACTGGAATCAGACATAGTCAATTACCATATAATATTATTTATATGGATTTCATACAACACATGTATAAAACAATAATGATAAACAATCAACCATCATCCAGTGTGCATTCTACACTGCATAAGCATTAAATATAAATATTCAACGCTTACACAGCTTGTCAACCAATCAATTGACATATTACTAAACATTGGGATTAGTGTATGTCCAATATCATCCTAATACCCATGTGGGGTTTTCAAACAGCAAACACTGATTATTATTTGTGCAGTTGGGCGATGTGTAAAATATATCGTCCCAATCCATATCAGTCAAATGTGCGTACATAAACAAATCGTCCGATTTGTAAATGAATATTTATTTTCATTTAAATATTTGTTAAAAATTATATTTTTAACGATAAAATATTATATTTCAACACATGAATATTTTATACAGTCCATTTCACATCACAAACAATTTTCACAACACAATCAAACAAACAAGTCGTCCATGGTCTGTGGACGACGGGTGTCGGGTGCTACTAAGCACCGTCTGCGTCCTAGTATATATTTTAACTAGAAATAAAATTAAAGTGAGAATTTCTCACCTTTGGGATCCACTCCTCCATTATTTATTTTTGAATGGTTCGGATTTAGATTTGTTTTCCACCAGTTCCATCGCAATCCTTTTCTCGCTGTACATAGTAAAAATCTCATTTTTAAACCATGATGCTTATAAATAAAAATCACATTTTTATTTCAACGCTTTCTTTATATAAAAATATAATCTTTCTGAATAAATAAAAATCATATTTTTAACATGATGTTTATATTTTAAAAATCATGTCTTTACATGTTTAAAATTCTCGTCTTTATTTCAAATACATACATACAAAAATCATATTTTTATATGGTTGTTACATATATAAAAATCATATTTTTATATCGTTGTTGTGTATATAAAAATCACTTCTTTATCACGACGTTTACGTTATAAAGATCACATTTTTAATATCATACATATATAAAGATTCAATTTTTAATACGCTACGTATATAAAAATTATATTTTTAATATAAAAATCATTTCTTTTCATGTCATGAATAAATATAAAAAAAATCCGATCTTTTATGTCCATGCTATAATGTATAAAAACTGATTTTTATAAAGCTAATTACCTTGAACAACTAAAATAAATAAATAAAATCTTACAAAATTTCGATCGTCGGAGAAGGGGGAGGGGGTTTCACTGGCCGGAGGGGGTGATGTAGGGTCGGGGATGGTCGGAAGTGGCGGCGGATGGCTCAAGTGGTCCGGCGGTTGGGCCTACGGCGTTAGTGGAGACTATCCTAGGGTTTGGGCGTGGAAAAATAGGGGAATGGAGTGGAGCTAGGGCGGAGAAGGAGGAGGGAGGGGGTCCAGTCATCGGCGGAGGCAGGACTGTGGCGCGTAGTGGGCGGAGGCCGGAGTGTGGTTGGCGGGGTCGAATCGATGGGGCGACGGGATTTTTTTGATTTTGAAGGAGCGAGTTTTTCTGATTTAGGGTTAGGAGGAAAAAAGGGGTTTCAGTAAATATATATATATATAATAATTTAATAATATTTTTCTTTCCATATAATTTGACTTTTCATTCGAACTCCATTTCGAATCCAACGACTGTCGCCCTTAGCTAATTACCCCCATTCCGGGCACAATAGGATATGTTCCGTAACCCAATTCGGCTGTTACGATCAGTTTCCGTTAAATTTAAAATGTCAATCAATATATTGAATTTAAACGTTCATTTTAATTTACCAGGGCCACATACAGACTCCAAAAATTCCAGAAAAATAAATCTGGCTATATTTTGATGATACAATCCTAACAAAACTAATTTCATCGAATTTGAAGACCGTTTGAAAAATGGCCATTTTCTGATCGATCGAAATTGACTAAAACTGTCAAAACACATTTAAATTCGCCACGCTCACATATTGATTCCAAAAATTATGAAAATTGGAATCTAGCAATCATTTGACATTCTGGATCCAAAAAAAGTGGTCTCATCGTAAACGGAGGTTGTTTGCAAAATTTCCATTTTAAGGGCTATATTTCCATAGCGACTATTCTGAATTTTCAACTGGGCATAACTTTTTATTCCCGCTATGAAATTTCAATTTTTCAGATTCGTTGGAAAGATATTTTCAAACAGATTCAAATATTTCTTGTTTCACTAAAATATGGTTAAATTTGAATCCTGTACATTCATTTGAAATTTGAAATCGAATTTTCAAACTACCGCGCCATTTCTAATTCCTTTTATAATTAAAATAAATATTTATATTCTTAATTCAATTCAAATAAATATATACGTTCTAATTCTATTCAAAATAAATTTCTTGTCGTTATTATTTAAAATAAATCATTTTAAATATTCAAAATTCTATAATATTACCAAAATAAAAATTTTAAATTGGTTCCGATTTTCTGGGTTGTTACAATCTCTCCCACTTAAAATCTTTTCGTCTTCGAAACGGAACGGAGCTGAAAGTTGTTTTACTAACCAACTCAACTTTCATTCTGGCTTTCATTCTTCAACTTTTCAGTTTCTAAGAATTTCTATTTTTTCAAAAATTTGGCTAACACCCTAAATTTTCGAAAAATTTCTCCATAACCTCCTTGTACGGGGAGCATCGGGAAAATCTCCAAACCGCCACACAGGCTCTCTCATCTCAAAAAGAAAAAGAAAAAACCAAGCAGCTAGCCAATCAGCTCATAAAATCATCCAAACTTAATAAATTAGTAAACATGTACCTATTTATCCGGCATACAATTTTATTCCTCTGCTTAGCTTCCCTCCTATGACCTGTTCAATGTATATACATGTATATGCATGCAATCTCAAACAATTTTCAAGTCAGTTCAATATTTTGATTCAATTTGGCTTAATGGTTCAAAATTTTAATTAATCAAGCCAATAATCAAACAACACATTCAACAATGAATTAGTCGATTATCATTTCAAATTCATAATTTTTATATATTCAAAAATCATATTTTTGATGCCAAATCACAACAATAAACCCTATCTAGTTTTGGTTCTTACACCAGTCAATTGGAAATATATAGAAATCCCACTTTCGAAACTCGAACATAAATACTAATAATGCGACCGCATTACCCGAGTTATCTCCTGACGACTAGAATGTGATTCTATATCTATCCACTATATTAAAACTTCGAATACACGTTTGCAAGGCATATATGCAAGATCTTTATATACCCGATTGTCCAAATTCAAGATAAAATAAATATTCAAATATGTATTATAAGGTTTAAATTTTCAAAACAATTTTTTTTTCACTTTTTATTTTCAAACAACATTCTTCACACTTGTTCTAGGATACAACTGATCCTATCAGAGTGGCGCAGCGGAAGCATGGTGGGCCCATAACCCACAAGTTCTAGGATCGAAACCTGGCTTTGATACCAACTGAAACTACCTGAAACTTCCCCATAAAGGAAAGCCCAGATTGCTTTGAGAACACGACAAATTAAAAACACGAATAGAAGATCATTTCATTGTTATTACAAGAATTACATCAGAGAACAAGAATATAACAGAGTATGAATAAATAATACACATATGGTAAATATCAGAGAATTAAAATTATACTGCAGCGGAAATATAATACATAACACAATTGTAAGAAGTACACGGATACAGAGCTTTCCGTATATAGCTCCAGCTGTAAACCAGGATTCTATAAGAATAAATCTGCAAAAAGCCAACTACTAGCTGCCCGTGTGGAAAATAGGGGCACCCGGACTTTAGGTTAAAACAATAAACTCCAGGTTAGTCATGTGCCTGGTGTGAGAACTAAAACAGTTATTAATTTGATTTTAAAGTTAGGTAAATCAAGGGACCACGCCGTATAACATGGAACGGGTTTCCTCCCAAGGATACCAGTGCATAAAACAAATAGCGCAATGCTAATTACTATTATAAGACCCAAGTCCCATCACACAATGCAACGCAAGCCGGAGTTTAGGGTTTTACCTTATAATAGCCAAATAATGCTTGATACGTGAAATTTAATCTTTTATTATTACTATAAGTGGAGAAATCAACTTCAATTATAAATGTATCAATCATAGCCGGCATGGGTACCATACATCATGTCGCCAGTACTAGGATCTATAATCAAAACCGAAAAGTGTTGTATTAAAAATTGGATTTTCCGTAAATGACCGAGGCTTTCTTGCCATCCCTACATTGAATCCAAGACTCGAAAGAAATCAATCGACATGCATTCAACTTTGACATTGAATCCAAGACTCAAAATAGTGATTCCATATCGACATGCACTCAATGTTAAAATTTGTTACCCTTTTTGGGGCCTATCTGGTGTCCTACACAACTCTCAGTGGAGAATCACCCTTATCGGTGCTCCCAGATCCTTTGGATCCTTCATAGCTCTCATTGGAGAATCACCCTTATCGGTGCTCCCAGATACTAGATCCATTCTTGTTGTTTATTTACCTGGCACCCTTCACAGCTCTCAGTGGAGAATCACCCTTATTGGTGCTCCCAGATCGTATAGTACCTTCACAGCTCTCATTGGAGAATCATCCTTATCGGTGCTCCTAGATACCAGGTTCACTCTTGTCGTTTATTATCCGGCCTCAATCATTCACGGGTTGTGAAACTCGTCGAAGTCATGTATTAACATACAAAGCTATGCTTTGATCATCCTCAACAAGGCTCTGCTATTCAACAAAAGCCTTGATCCATGCACTCGGCATACCACATTGTCAGTCCATACCATACCATTGATTTCCACCTACATATAACCTCTATGCTCGTACATCTCAAAGAAGGGTGTTAAGCAAGAGAATAAATTTTCCTCCACCAAGAAGATATATATTTAGCAGAGATCAATGAATACCATATAAAGGAATACAATGTCAGACATACCATCCATTTTGCAAGTCCGTTCTGGGTTTGAACGAAACCGGAAGCATCTTATTCCTCGTCCCATATGTCCAATACAGGAGAGAGGCCCTCGCATGTCTGGTCAATCTCCAAGTACATCTGGACGATCACCACTTATTACCTTGTCTTAGGAGTATAGCCCAATCAAGACATCAGTAATCATCCAAACGATGTGAAGACCTCCGGTCTTTAACCACCGTCTTCATCGTCGACTTATCATCGAATCAGTTATTCGGAATGGGTATAACCCCGACCTTTCCGAATAAGCCGCGTATATTACAAAGAAGTGATGTAAACACACAACATATGCCTTATTCCAATCCAGAATATTCTTTTATTTAAATATTCCTATACTTTGGGAGAGGTTCCCATTAATTTTATCAAAGATAAATTCTTTAAATTTATTCTTTAATCTTCCTTTGGATATCAATTGAAACCAAATTAAGGTTTATCCAAACTAGTCGAAATTAGCGAACCACATCGAAGTAGTCATTTATTATATTTCCCAATCCCAACTTATTCTTCCCATGGAGCAAAACTGGTCATACCCCATATCTAACACCATGGTGTTATCGGTAAATTTAGTTACCGTTTCCGGTTCAAATCTAATTAAAGATTTAACTATCGCTAGGAGCAAAACTGGAGATACTCCATTCTCATTCATTTCCCAAATTTGGTAATTTGAATTGTCAATTCAAATTTCAATCTAATTAAAGATCGTTAAAACTCCACTTAGTTTTAATCTTCCCAAAAATCAATATTAATGATTATTTGACTTTGGAGACACAAACATGCCGCATCAACAATCTACCCCGTACTATTGATTTCTGCCTATATATACCCTCTGAGCTCGTACGTCTCAGAGAAGGGTGTTAAGCAAGAGAATAAATTCTCCTCCACCAAATAGATATATATTTAGCAAAGATCAACCATACAGTTCGAAATACAATGTTAGGCATGTACTCCTGTCTTTAGCTGGGTTAAAGAACTTATGTCATTTAAAACACAACTCACGATAAACCCAAAATCACATTCCATCAATCCTGGAATCTTCACGGAAAAACAAATCAATATCGTATCTGACTAATAATATAAATGGAATAACGGTAAAGCCTTTTAAATTCCATATGTATTAACAGTCTTCCTCCACAGAAGTTCACTTCGATTATTATCAAATCGAAATCCATTCAATTCCAATTTAATATATTAAATTGTAAAACTTTACTTTGGAAAATTCCCATTAAATCTAAATAAAACGTTTTATATAGTCCAAATCACATTTCACTGTAAATCGGGTTAAAGAACGAATGTCGTTAAAAACTCAGTTTACAATAAACCCAATTCACATTCCAATTTCAATTCCAATTAAATGTTAATTAATTGGAAATTCTTCTTTAAATCTTAATTAAAAGATTTATACTTTTCACACGAGGTTTAAGAACAGTGTTACTGAAAACCCCATCCCATCAATCTCTAACCGTAAATTTGTAAGAGAACAGTTCCCTAAGTATTAATCCCGAAAGCCGAAACCAACATCAGATCAATACCCAGGAAACCATTCAACTTAGCTAATCTCCAGTTAGTTTCTAATTTTCTTAACTTCATTGGGTTTAAGAACTGTATTATTAAAGATACCATTCACGACAAACCCAAAAATCTCATTCCATTGTTAATCGGGTTAAAGAACAAGTGTTATTTAGAACATCATTCACGATAAACCCAAAAACCAATTTGATAGTAAATACAAGGCTCTGAATAGAAAATATATCGACTTATATTCAATATCAAATTCTGAAATCAACAAATATCGTATTGGGAATAATGATATATATCTTCCAAATTCCTCCATAATGTCCGTGTGATAACGAAATCCAATATCGAAATGTTCCAAAGATAATTTCGATTCAAATCCATTCCAATTCATATATTGAAAATTCTGGTTATTTTTAAAACCATTTCAAATCCAATTTGTTTATTTAAAAATATTGGATTATAATTCTAGTTCATATCTAGTTTATTTTGATAAAAATATATTTTTATCTTCACAAATGTGGAATTTTTCATCCTAATTTTGTTCCAAATCATTTATTATGATTTTACACAAATTATCGATATTTTTAATAATTTTATCAAGGCCTGTACAGTCGATTTCCATAAACGGTCATCAAACTGCACTTACAACGACCTTTTCCAAATTTGATTTGGACATAATTCCAAATCTAACCGTTAGATTTCAAATCTCTTATATTCGTTGGAAATCTCTTTTCAATACGAATCCATCATTCTGATTTTATGAGAATCCGATGGTCGGATCTCCCGTAATGTCCACTCGAAGTCAACGGTCGAAATTCGCAAACTACCGCTGCGCGGCGCGTTCTGTTCAGGCCATTATATATATAATATATTATATATATATAATATATTATATATATTTCGTCGATTTCCATTTAAAACATATTTTATAAATCGTTTTAAATTTGTTTTCAAAAGGATTTCAACTTCATATTCAATTTCAAATCAAAATTGATTATTCCATATCATTAATATATAAATGATAATGTTTTCAATACATTAGATTTTGAAATCACTTCCATTTCGATATTCGTTATAAAAATGAACAAAATAGATATAAGTATCATTCACGTCTAAATGGCGTTAATCCAATGAGACGACCCCAAACCCCGTTCTCACGGAGACACGGGTAATCTGTGGAATATAACACAGAAACAGATAATAGCAGAACAAAATTAAATAAATACACCAGATAATGAACTATAGGATATACTGGATAAAAGTAATCATCAGAGTTACACAGAATATAGGATCATACTTAGTAAAAATACAGTTCAGCTATACATAAATGTCTACAGCGGAAAACAAACATAATATGTACAATAGGAGCTGAACAACATAAAAAGAGATAAATGATAGAATCCATCTTCAGCTCCAGCTATCCAGAATGAACTAGCTAAACCTGAATACAAGGCTGCCCATGTAGAAAAAGGGGCACCCGAGTTTGAGAGTGAAACAAACTACGAGTCAGTCATGAGACTGGTATGAGAAATCTACTCAACACATATATAATATGGCTAATCACAGGACCACGCCACTTTTTGTGGAACGGGTTTACTCCATTGGATTGCCAGTGCTTTAAAACAAATCATTCTTTGAAACAACGCTATGCTTTTTATAAAAATGAAGCCGTTATAAGACTCAGTTCCCATCACACAATGCAACGCAAACCGGAGGATAGAGTTTTACCTTATAACAGCCAAAATATGCTTGATACGAACAAAACAAAGGCATTTGATATTATTGCTAATGTTTATATGTTTTGAAAACAATTTCAAATCATAACTATCAATCATAGATGGCATGGGTACCATATATCATGTCGCCATATATATATACAATCAAAATCGCACGGTCACGTATTTGGAAATTGGATTTCCGTCATGAACCAAGGCAAAAGATAGTCCTTACCGAATTCGTGACTCTCTAGCCCGAGCCACAGGTACAGCCGCGACCATACCCTGGATCGTCAGGGCCGGTCCACACGAAGTGGATTATAATGCATGAACAATGCGTTTCTCCACCCTTTGGGGTGTAAATGAGCCTACAAATGACTCCATCGGACCCGGATCGTCCGATCAAACCGAGGCGCCTCGCAACAGCAACAACCACATAGGTGAAAAGTATATAAATGTCAGGGCTGGTAGGTCACTGACACCACCCTAGCTAGAAAGAAAACGCATGTCCCCCCTGAGGTCCTGCTCCCGTTTCTGGTTCATACCGGGGTGTGAGGCTCGCGATTTCACGTTATACACAAAGCTACGCCACACAGGCGGTGCTTTGGTCATCACCACAATACTTTGCTTTCCAGCAGAAGCCCTGATCACTGCATCTTAGCATGCCACACAGGCAATTCATGCCATGCGACTGATATCCATCGATATACAACCTCTGAGCTCGTGCGTTTCAGAGAAGGGCGTTAAGCGAAAGAATAAGTTCTCCGCCGCCAAACAGATGTATATTTAACAGAGATCAATCAACACAGAATAAAATCCAATGTCAGACACACAGCCCATTTACAAGTCCGTTCTGGGTCTGAACGAACCCGGAGGCACTAAATACCTCGCAAACCCATCGATCACCACGTACGTCTGGACGATCACCACTCATTATCCATATTTCGGGATGCCTCCCAATCAGGACCTCGGTTACCATCCAAACGAGGTGAAGATCTCCGGTCTTCGACCACCATCTTCATCTTCGATTTCTTATCGTCGATTCAGTTATTCAGAATGGGATAAACCCGGTCTTTCTGAGCAACTCGCGTATAAAATAAACAAGTGCAACACTAACATATACACGCATCATTTCAATTCATTAGTCACCAACTGTCAATCAGTAAGAGAACGATTTCCCAAATATTAACCCCGGAGGCTGATACCAACATCAGATCAACACCCAGGAAATTATTCGACTTAGCCAACCTTCAATTAATTTCTAAATCACATCCATATTGTTTATAATATTTTATAACGATTTATCGCTATTTTTATTTATTTTAAAATAGTCAATATATTCAAAATGACGCTTCGGGCCATAACGTGGCCGTGGCCCTGTTTTTCTTCAGATTTGATTTACACATGTCGGAAGATCTAACCGTTGGATCTTCACAAAATTTACATCATTAGAAAGGTATTTTTAAAACGAATCCAACGGTTCCAGTTTCGGGAAAATCCGACGGTCGGATCTCCCTGTACAATCGTTTGAAGTTTGGATTTCAAAATACGAACTGCAGCGTCGTTATTCGATTAAATATAATTATATTTATATATATATAATCGTTTCTGGCGCTATTTTCTTCAGATTTGAATTAAACATTCCAGACAATCCAACCGTTGGATTTTTTACAAGGTTGGTGCCGTTGGAAAGATATTTCCAAGGCGAACCCAACGGTTGCGGTTTCGGGAAAATCCAATGGTCGGATTTCCCGCACTAGTTGTTTGGAATCACGGTTTCAAATCACGAACTGCATAGGCCACGTTTCGTTTTAATTTTATTTATATTTATATATTTATATAAATATAGTTCATTCAACAATTTCAATATCGTTTTCACTTCAATTATTTCACTAACGCCTTTAAATTTTGGAAAATTTCGCCATAACCTCCTTTGTACGGGAAGGGCTGGGAAAATTCCCAAATAGCTACACAGGCGTCTCATGACGAAAAGAAAAAGAAAAAGCCAAGCGGCTAGCCAACAGGCTCATAAAATCATCACCCAAACAAAACAGTAAATGTGTACCTATTTGTCGGGCACAAAATTTTATTCCTCTTCTCTAGCCCCTTTGCTATAACCTGTTCAATAAATATGCATGTACATATATACAGTTCTTATCGTTTATCATTTTCCATTCAACTTCATATTTGATTCCTTTTGGTTTAAAAACACCATTCATTCTAATGTTGCATGTATAGGCAAAAATCATATCATTAGCTAATTAATGAATATTTCAACTCATATATGTTTATTTGAACGAGTGGCTATTTTTAACACTTCACATTCCAACGATTCATGTATATAATAAAAATGAGATTTTTATTGTAAAACAATTCATTTCAAAACACTATTATTCTGTAACACCCCGTATGTTGAAAAACTTGCTATAATATAAAACAGGGCAGAATTAAATTTTAAAATCTGAATCAAGGGAAACGGGCTATGCCATTGCGTTCGTCTCAAAAAAATACGCGAAATAGAGTCCGAGTTTTCGAAAATCGGAGTCCGTATGACCTAGTTAAGGCCCGAGGAAGTTTTCAGAAAATTCAAAACGGATTTAAAATATTCAAATTTCACATTTCAGAAGAGGCGGGAAAATTCCCGCCAGACAGAGGGTGTCGACACAGGGGTCGACATGGGTGTCGACCCCCCAAGGGGTCGACCCATGTGGCGACCCAGGGGTCGACCCCCTCTGTCGGCCAGTTTGGCCTGGGTGCAATCTGAAGGGGTTTGGGCTGTGTTTTAGGGCTTGTGACAAAATCTGAAGGCTCTAACCTAATCTAGGGTTAATCTAAGGGCCTAAACTACATCCTAAATCTATAAATACACCCTAGGACTACCCTAATTCATACTAAAAATAGATACAACGTCGTTATGCCGTCAAAATACAACTTGAAGGAGCCTCCATCAAATTAAAGAGGAAGATAGCTTCTCAAATCAACTTCTAATCAACTCTAGCAACTTAATCTTCTTCATAGGAGTGCTAATCAACAAGTTGTGAGTTTCTATGCCTTTAGCAAGCAATTGCTAAACTAATTATGATAGGATATAATGAGGTTATGGTTATGTATGTGGATCAATGCAAGTTATGTTATCATATGCTATGTGTTCATGATGTTATGCAAGTTATGCAAGTCATATGCTATATGTTCATGATGTTATGCAAGCTATGCAAGTCATATGCTATATGTTCATGATGTTATGCAAGTTATGCAAGTCATATGCTATATGTTCATGATGTTATGCAAGTTATGCAAGTTTTAGGCTATGTGTTCTTGATGCTAGTTATGCAAATCACTATGATAAACATTGATCCATTATGACGCCATGTTATGCAAGTTTGGTGTTTGATTATATGCAAGTTCATATATGACATGTTATGCAAGTTTGGTGTTTGATTATATGCAAGTTCATATATGACATGTTATGCAAGTTTGGTGTTTGATTATATGCAAGTTCATATATGATATGTTATGCAAGTTTGGTGTTTGATTATATGCAAGTAACATGTGCAAGTTTACACCTTTGTATGATATGCATACATATGCAAGTTAACCCCTTTATATGTCACACATATATATGCAAGTTTACCCCTTTGTATGACATAAGTAACTTATGCAAGTTACCCTCTTTATGACATATGTGATTCATGCAAGTTGGGTTGATTATTTATGCTAGTTGGGTTTGATGCTATGGTCATATATGCATGTCGACACCTTTAAAACCCATGTTGATGCTAATGTTATGCAAGTTGAACCCATTGTATTTGTGATGAATCTTCCCTTTTAAGTATGTCATGTCAACGTATTACGTGGGGAACGATGGGGTTAATATTCATGTTAATAAAATGGTGTGAAGTTGGTATGATTATGCATACCATAAAGTAGATGGACATAATTGAGTCAATTATGTACATCGTTAAATTTGTAATTAATTAGGGATAATTAATACAAATTATGGGGGTGATTAATTAGGTGTAATTAATCGACTAAGACACGAGGTTGGGCCCTTTTGTAGCATAAGACTGCCCGGAACCGACCGACAAATCCAGCGGCTACAAATGATTGGCCCAATGTGAGAGGTCTTAGGCATAAACTAAATACGTGACAAGTGCAAAGACACAAGGTTAGACTCTGTTATGGCATAAGGCTGCCCGGAACCGACCGGAAAATCCAGCTGCCATAAAAGACAGTCTAATGTGAGAGGTCTCTACAAAGGTTACGTTCTTAATCAATTAAGAAACACTTAACCAGATAAGCATGTAGTGGGGCATGAGGGGTTAAGTGGGTGCCTTGGATGGCATGTGGAAATCTAGTGGGTTGCCTTGGGTGGCAATAGAAAATACGATTAGAATACTTAACCAAGTGGAAACATGTAATTAAACATGATTAAAGGGTTAAGTGGGATGCACTAGAAAAAGGGACAAGATTAGGTGGGTAGCTTGTGGGGGCCCATTTCAACCAGTAACCCATATGTATCTTATTGGGCTCGACCCATGTCGAGGACGGGACACGCGTACTGGGCTTGACTATAAGAGGCCAAAACGGGTTAGCGGTGGCAACGCAAGTCCAACGGGTTTCATATGCGTGTGTGGACCCGGGCTGGTAGGTAAGACGTTGTTGCATCATGTAGGTATAAGCCATGCACCGTTGATTGTATCGGGTTGCCACTTTGGGGAGTGATACACCCCACTGTGGGGCCAGCACCGGTATCTACGTTAGGGAGCCGATCGCTTGGGGAGTAGTGGGTACACCTAGTGGAGATAGGGGCAGACGACACCTATGTGGTCAGCTAGGGGTACACGAAACTACTAGTTATATTTTCTAAGTCCTTGGGTGGGATCAACCTTTAAGTTAGGAATGACTGGTGTGGTGCAGTTGGTAATTGCCCTTGGGTGGGTAGATGCGTCTTTACCGGTATCTTAGTTCATCCTATGTGTAGTTGGCTGCTTAGTGTAGTCATTTATCCCCAGTCATTACCGTACCAAGTTTATATCATACCCTAATTACTTTAATGATTGTATTGTTAAAGTTATAGGGCTCACTCAGACTTATGTCTGACCCCGTTGTTTTTATCTTTTTCCCCCTCAGGTCCTCAGGTTGGGCCTAGCACTAGTGGGCTTTGATCAGATTCCTTTATCTATCTTTTGGAGCTTGGACCGTGATGTAAAGCCCAACTTATCTTTTCTATTATGGCTATTAGTTATGTAGTGG
This sequence comes from Allium sativum, assembly GCA_030737875.1. NCBI lineage: Eukaryota > Viridiplantae > Streptophyta > Magnoliopsida > Asparagales > Amaryllidaceae > Allium > Allium sativum. The sequence goes on from CM060915.1 coordinate 801,037,953, forward strand.
GATTATGTACTTATGTTTTATCAGGATGGATATTTAGTACTTGACTCTTGTTTTAGTTGGTTTTGATATGTAACCAAACATGTTTATCTTCTGCTGCAATGAAATGATGTTTTAGATTTCAAGTATTATTTATATCTGTCTTGTTGTAATTTTTCTGTTCTATATTCACTTAAAATACTCCACCGAAGTTAAGGCATTCCCTTAGTGAGTGACCTTAGCGGGCTTGGGGTGTTACATATTCTATATAGTTTATATAGGTGATAAAAATAAGATTTTTCTTACAAAACAATTTCTTCTAAAAACGAGATTATTTTTCATATTCCATATAGTTGATAAAGGGTGATTTTTGTTATGAAACAATTTATTTCAAAATATGAATACCATTCAACACATGAATTTCTAATCAACGAATGAATATCGATTCAACACATGAAGGTTTTCTATAGTTTCTATATATAGATAAAAATGTGATTTTTATATTTAAAACGCGAATACCATTCAACACATGAATTTCTAATCAACGAATGAATATCGATATAACGCATGAAGGTTTTCTATTCAATGAATAAATATAGTTTCAACAAATGAAAATAATTCAAACACATGAATATTATTCAAAATTTCGGCAGCATAACGGCAGGGTAGTTAAAACCGGGACCGTCCCTAGTACGGCTCCTCGCTCTACCTTAAAACCTCGCGGTTTTTGACAATGGGAATCATGCATCTAGTTCGCACGCAGGCGGCATGTATATATTTATTTCATTTCCACAAACTAATCCTATGTGGTTTTAACCAAATATTTCTCAACCACAAACGGGTATTTTTCAACCACAATCAATCAATATCAACCACAAACAATCCCAAACAACCACTCGCTATCAATCAATTTTCACACCAATCACAATCAATAAATATCGTCCATGGTTTGTGGACGAGGGGCGTATATATATATATAGATATATATATATTTATATATAGCAATTCACTTTTATTTCAACACATATATAATTTTTACAACGCATATATAACTTATACATCGAACGTACAACTTATACAACGCTTATACAAGAGGTGTACAATGCTTATATAACTCATACATCGACTATATAATTTATACATCATCGTTTTTCATATTGTTTATAAATTAGAAATCTCACATTGGGTTCCACTCCACCAAAAATAGCAGAAGGCTCAGAAAAATATGCGGTCTCTTCTAAAATGTAGAAGGCGTCCACACAGTCATGATGTTTCCTGTTTCATCGAATTTCGTTAACATGTGATAAAGATATGATTTTTATTCGAAAGACAAGATTTGCAACACTATAAAGTGTTATTTCAGTTGAAAATAAACAAGCCGTATACCTCGTTGGAATGTTCAAAACTAGGTCGCCAATTTTCGAGCAAACCGTGTAGCATTAGGCCGATCGGGTGGTGCAGCGTCGAAGGGCTAGGAGAGGGCTTCGCGCGCGTGGGGGTTGGCCAACTCGGTGGGCCCAGGTGATGGCGGCGGCGGTTGAAAGGTCGCGACTTTGAAGGCCTGGTTCTCGCGATTCACCAGACGAGAGGGGGTGCCACGACCATGGATTTGAAGCTTGAGGGGAGCTCTTCAAAAACCCCAACTGGGTCGAAGGCTATCGATGCGTGTAGGAGGAGAAAACGAGGGGGAAAGCTCCGAAACCTCTTCCGTCGTTCGCGATTTAGAAATGTCGGGGAGAGAGAAAAGATATCAGCCAATCATATTTTTTCTTTAATTTATATATTTTTACAATTTCTAAAGTACCCCTTGTCACACACAAACACCAATCCAAACCCAACGACTGTCGTCCCTAGCGTTTTACCCCCATTCCGAACACAATGGGATATGTTTCGAAGGCCCATTCGACTGTTTCAGTCAGTTTCCATTCAATTTAAAATATACAACATTCAATATTTGATTTGAACGTGCATTTCAATTTTCCAGGGCCACAAACTAATTCGAAAAATTCCAGAAAAATAAATCTAGCTATGTTTTGACGATACGGTCCCAACAAAACTAGTTTCGTCGAATTCTGAGACTGTTTGCAAAAAGGCCCATTTTTGGTCGATCCAATTTAACTGTAATTGACCAAAACACATTTTCCTTTGCCACGCTCACATATCAGCTTCAAAAATTATGAAATTTGAAACCTAGAAATAACTTCACATCCCGAATCCAACAAAAGTCGTTTTGTCGAATTCCGTGGTCGTATGCAAAATGGCCAATTTCACGGCTATATAAATTCCATAGCGACCTTTCTGAAAATTCATTCGGCCATAACTTTTGCTTTCCGCTATGAAAATTTGATTTCTCCGATTCATTAGAAAGGTATTCACTAACAGATTTAAATATTTTTTGTTTCACTAAAATCCAGATTGTTTTGCACCCGGTACAGTCCGACAAAGTTTGAATTCAATTTTTGAAACTGCAGCGCCTTTTCAAGCCTTGCTTATAATTAAAATTAATTATATTCGTTTTCAATTGTCGATTCAAACTCACTTTTCATTGCCATTATTTAAAATATTTATTTTAAATATTTAAAATCCATTATTTTAGCCAATTTAAAAATTTTAAATTGGTTCAGATTTTCTGGGTCGTTACATCCAATCAACACGGCTTCATATATTTAAATATTTTCGTGTACATCCCAAATCGGACATCAAAATCATATTTTGATCCATTACTGAATATTATTTTAAAATATTCATTATTTTAAAATATTCATTATTTTAAAATACTAATTCTTTCTGAGCTGGAATCAGACACAGTAAATTACCATATAATGTTATTTATATGGAATTCATACAACACATGTATAGAACAATAATGATAAACAATCAACCATCATTCAGAGTGCATTTTACACTGCATATGCATTAAATATAAATATTCAATTACACAGCTTGTCAACCGATCGATTGACATATACCTAAACATTGGGATTAATGTATATCCAATATTATCCCAATACCCGTGTGGGGTTTTCAAACAGAAAACACTGATTATTGTTTGTGCAGTTGGGTGATGTGTAAAATATATCATCCCAATCCATATCAGTCAAATGTGTGTACATAAACAAATCGTTCGATTTGTAAATGAATATTTATTTTCATTTATATATTCGTTAAAAATTATATTTTTAACGATAAAATATTATATTTCAACACATGAATATTTTATACAGTCCATTTCACATCACAAACACTTTTCACAACACAATCAAACAAACAAGTTGTCCATGGTCTGTGGACGATGGGTGTCGGGTGCTACTAAGTCCTAGTATATATTTTAACTAGGAATAAAATTAAAGTGAGAAGTTCTCACCTTTGGGATCCACTCCTCCATTCTTTATTTCTGAACGGTTCGGATTTAGATTTGCTTTTTACCAGTTCCATCGCAATCCTTTTCACGCTGTTCATAGTAAAAATCCCATTTTTAAACCATGATGCTTATAAATAAAAATCACATTTTTATTTCAACGCTTTCTTTATGTAAAAATATAGTCTTTCTAAATAAATAAAAATCATATTTTTAACATGATGTTTATATTTTAAAAATCATATCTTTACACGTTTAAAAATCTCGTATTTATTTCAAATCCATACATACAAAAATCATATTTTTATATCGTTGTTACATATATAAAAATCATATTTTTATATCATTGTTGTGTATATAAAATCACTTCTTTATCACGACATTTACATTATATAGATCACATTTTTAATACCATACATATATAATGATTCAATTTTTAATACGTCATGTATATAAAAATTATATTTTTAATATAAAAATCATTTCTTTTCATGTCATGAATAAATACAACAAAAAAATCCGATCTTTTATGTCCATGCTATAATGTATAAAAAATGATTTTTATAAAGCTAATTACCTTGACTAAATAAAATAAATAAATTAAAAAAAACTTACAAAATTTCGATCGTTGGAGAAGGGAGGGGGGGGGGGGGTTTCACTGGCCGGAGGCGGTGGTGTAGGGTCGGGGATGGTCGGAAGTGGTGGCGGATGGCTCAGGTGGTCCGGCGGTGGGGCTACGACATCAGTGGAGGCTATCCTAGGATTTGGGCATGGAAAAAAGGGGGAATGGAGAGGAGTTAGGGCGGAGAAGAAGGAGGAGGGAGGGGGTCCGGTCATCGGCGGAGGCAGGACGGTGGCGCGCAGTGGGCACAGGCCGGAGTGTGGCTGGCGGCATCGAATCGACGGGGCGACAGGATTTTTTTGATTTTGAAGTAGCGGGTTTTTCTGATTTAGGGTTAAGAGGAAAAAAGGGGTTTAAATATATATATAGATATATATAATAATTTAATAATATTTTTCTTTCCATATAATTTGACTTTTCATTCGAACTCCATTTCGAATCCAACGAATGTCACCCCTAGCTAATTACCCCCATTCCGGACACAATGGGATATATCCTGTAACCGAGCTCGGCTGTTACAATCAATTTCTGTTAAATTTAAAATATAAATCAATATATTGAATTTAAACGTTCATTTTCATTTACCGGGGCTACATACTGACTTCAAAAATTCCAGAAAAATAAATCTGGCTATGTTTTGACGATACGGTCCTAACAAAACTAATTTCGTCGAATTTTAAGACCGTTTGAAAAATGGTCATTTTCTGGTCGATTCAAATTGACTGAAACTGTCAAAACACATTTAAATCTGCCACGCTCACATATTTATTCCAAAAATTATGAAAATTTGAATCTAGCAATCATTTGACATTCTAGTTCCAACAAAAGTGGTCTCGTCAAAAACAGAGGTTGTTTGCAAAATTTCCATTTTTAAGGGCTATATTTCCATAACGACTATTCTGAATTTTCAAGTGGGCATAACGTTTTATTCCCGCTATGAAATTTTAATTTTTTAGATTCTTTGGAAAGATATTTTCGAACAGATTCAAATATTTTTGGTTTCCCTAAAATCCGGTTTATTTTGAATCCTGTACATTCATTTGAATTTTGAAATCAAATTTTCAAACTACCGTGCCATTTCCAATTCCTTTTATAATTAAAATAAATATTTATATTCTAACTTCGATTCAAATAAATATATACGTTCTAATTCTATTCAAAATAAATTTCTTGTCGTTATTATTTAAAATAAATCACTTTAAATATTCAAAATTCATTAAAATTGCCAAAATAAAAATTTTAAATTGGCTCCGATTTTCTGGGTTGTTACATGTTTATTCAATGTGTAGCAAACCCCACATAGATATTGGGATGATAATTAATCCACGCATCTCCCAAGTGTTTATTGAATGTGTAGCAAACCCCATACGGGTTTTGGAATGATAATTAATCCACACATCTCCCAAGTGTTTTTTCGAATGTATAGTAAACCCCAAACGGGTAGTGGGATAATAATTAATCTACACATCTCCCAATTGTTTTATTCGCATCGTAATCTTTTGATTGATGAGGGCCCAGAGAGGCAAGTTATAATTGTACCGATCAACCCGTACAAAGGGGGTTATGGCAAAAAAATTCGAAAATTTAAGGCGTCAATCAAATTTTGTGAAATTAGAAAGTTCTTAGAAACCAAAAATATTATATATTTTTTATATTATAAATAACATATTTTAAAGCTTTTCGATGTAATTTAATTAAAAACAAAGTTTAGTTTGCAAAGAACTCGTCGCACAACGACAGTTCGTGAATTTTGACTAATAACTTTAAACTGATATACTAAGAGATCCAACCATCGGATCTTCCCAAAATTGAAACCGTTGGCTTCATATTGAAAGTAGCTTTTAGATGATAATAATAGTTTTGAAATTCAGCAGTTAGATTTTTAGAAATGTCCAAATCAAAATTCAGTTAAAAACAGGGCCAGTGGTGTTAGTGACTTGAAAATGGATTTTTATAAAATGAGTTATTTAAAAATTATTAAAAATATGGAAAAATATGTTAAATCGTAATAAATAATTTTATTTTATTTTTAAAAATAAATGTGAAGTATCGATCCATATTTTGGATATTCGTGTTTTCAGCCTAACTAGTTGAAAATAACAAATGACGTTTTAGTAGAATTAGTTAAACAAACTAACGATTTCCAATTTATTGATTAATTGGATTTTGAAAATGAATTTTTAGAAATCTTTTAATTAAGATAAATTGAGATATTGATTAAGATAGAAATGATCTTTGGATATTTAGTATTGATTGCCATTTTGTAGACGGTTACTAGTCTGTGGAATTTGGAAGATGTTTTACATCGTTATTCCACTTATAGTATTCGTTGATTACGAGAATTGGTGTTAAATAAAAGTTGTTACATTCTATTTAAATTCTTATATTTAATATCAATTGGTTGGGGTTCATCGTGATTGGTGTCCTCAATAACACTGTTCTTTGACCCAGTTAAAGATGAAAAGTATGTGATAAATCTTTTAATCAAGATTAACGAAGTTTTCCAATTGATATATTAAATTGGAATTGATTGGGTATCGATTTAATGGTAACTGATATAAATCCCTGTGGATGAAGACCTATACTATTTAAGGAATTATAAAGGCTTTGCCGTTATTCTATTTATCGTATTAGTTCGATATGAGAATTTATATCAATTATAAACTGATATAATTTCCATGAATATTCCATTTCAAAATGGAAGTATGATTTTTGGTTTTCCTATGAACGACATTTTCAATAACATTTTTTCTTTAACCCATGTAAAGGAAAAGATAATTTTCCCAAGATTCGTTGATAGTTGAAATCTTTAATTAAACTGAAATGAAAAGAGGTAACTAAATTTACCAAACAAGAGGTGTGTTAGATATGGAGTACCACCAGTTTTGCACCATGGGATAAATAGGTTGGGAAGGGATAACGATATGAGATATTATCTTTCGTGTAAGTCTCGGTAATCCCGATAAGAGTTATAAACCTTATTCTAAGTTAAAAGAGGTTAAATAATCGTTGAAAAGATTTCCAAGGAAAGATTTAAACAAGAAGTTAAAATAAAGTAATCTTTAATTAGATTTAAAGGATCGATTCTCAATGTAAGGAATATTTGAATATTGTGAATTGGAATGAGACTTATGATATGTTTGTATATATCACTTGTTTTTAACATACGATAGTTATCTGAAAAGACCGGGTTTCAACCTATTATGAATAACTAATACGACGATAGTCGAAGATATTGAAGATGTTGGTTGAAGATCAGAGATGTTCACATCGTTTGGATTATTGCTGATGTCTCGATTGGGATGTACACCCATGATGAGGTTATAAGTGGCGATCGTCCAGACGTACTTGGAGATTGAACGGATATGCAAGGGCCTCTTTCCCTTAAGGGACAAGAAATAATTTGCCTTCATTTTCATTTAAACTCAGAACGGACTTGTATGGATATATGTATGACATTGTATTTTGTGCTGTATTAATTGATCTCTACTAAATATGTATATGTTTGGTGGCAAAGAATTCATTGATTTATCTTAACACCCTTCTCTGAGGCGTATGAGCTTGAAGGTTATATATTAATATACACAAGTCGTATGGATTGACAATGTGGCATGCTACTATGTTGATTGATCAAAGCTTTTGTTGAAAAGAAGAGTTTTGTGGAGATGATCAAGGCAAGGCTGGTATAGCATGGCTTTGTGTTGAAAAGTGACTTCGGCATGCCTCACAACCCAGTAATGGCCGAAAACAGTTTGAAGGACAACAAAGAAAGGACATTCGTTTCCTTTTAGCTAAAAGTGATGCCATGGTATGGAGCCCAGAATATTTACTTATATGGATGTTGGAATTGAGGCGCCTCAGATGATGGTCGACGTAACCAGATTGTAAGTCCGATAGTACTGGGGAATGTTTTGTTCAGGAGTAGCTCTAATCCACTGAGAATTGGTGGACTGGCTCTGTTGCTTCAAGGGTCACATGCATGTGGTCCTGAACATCTTGCTAGAAATGGTCTGAATTGGTTAAGGAAAGATCCTTCGCCTTGGTCATTGACGGAAATCCAACTTCCAATACGAACCTTGTGTTTTAAGTTATAAACCTATATGGTGGCATAATAGGATGAGGTATTATGCCGTCTAAGATTAATACATTTATTTTTGAAATTGTTTTCGATACTTAGGCACTAATAATAATATCGTACGATTTAGATTTTTATGTTCCAAGCATGTTTGGCCATTATAAGGTAAAACCCTATCCTTTGGTTTGCGCTTGCATTGTGTGATTGGACTTGAGTCTTATAATGGCTTCATTTTTCAAAAAGTGTTGCGTTGTTTGTTATATTTTTTGTATTCTTGTGGAGGAAATCCATTGCATGTTATAGAGCATGGTCCCATGAATTACCCAACTTTAAAGTAAAGTTTTATAACTATTTTAGTTCTCACACCAGTCTCATAACTGACTCAGGATTTATTGTTTCCCACCTAAACTATGGGTGCCTTTATTTTCCACATGGGAAGCTAGTAGTTTTAGTTTTTGCAGATATCTATTAAACATGATCCTGGATTATGTCTAGGGCTATGCTCTAGATTATTTTGTAATCTTTCGCTGATTATATTAATGTAATTATGTTTCCGCTGTATTGTAATTTAGTACTCTGATATTTTTCTGCTGTGTATCAATTATTTGTACTTTGATGTAAAATTGTTGTAATAAAAATGAAACATTCTCTTCTTTCTGTTGTTATTAGTCGTAACCTCAAATGATACGCCTTGTTGATAAGTCTAAGTCGGTTTGACGATCAATTCGTGTTGCGCGGCAGGGATGCTCATCCCAGTCTCGATAGAAATTTTAGAGAAAAGAAAAATACTTAAAGGGATAAGAGAAAGGAGGAAAGTTGACCACTAGCTTTAGGAAAGATCCAAAAGAAAAGAATTGAAGTATTATAAGTGTAATAAAATGGGGCACTATACCAAGAGTTGTGAGATTGACTAGTTAAGTGTTGATAAAAAGGGTTAAGTGATTAAGGGGGAAAAAGGAAAGAAAGAGGTCAAAAAAGAGAGTTATCTATCTCTTGCTCTTTCTATTTATAGTTTTCTTATTCATGCTTAAACATCCCACTGCTTTATCTCTAATACTCTAGTTGATTATTTCCACTTAGTCATTTCTCCAGTCATAGATCCATAGTAGTTTCTAATCCCAACAAGAGGATCAACATAGTTATTATAAGCTAAAGTTTGAATCTTAAGATTCTAGATATGGACTATAGAATGATGCTTATGACATTTCTAGGTATGAGTTTATATTTGAGCTGGGACTGGTTAGTCATGTGGTAGGATTCTTCATATTTTGATTAGAGGACGAGGGATAGTTATTTGGGCACGTATAATGAATGTACTAGCTTTCCAGTGATCTAATAGGATAAGTTAAGTTTAACTAATTTACTCCCTAGACCTATCTTTTGGTATATTTAGTCTTGTATCTATCTTTAGAAGCTTTCTAGATATGTTCTAGAAAGTAATTATACTTCAACCACATAAAGAGATTGTAGGAAAATATATTATGGTACTTTTAGTGAAGGGATTAATAAAAAAAATATATTTCAGAATGAGAAGCACCACCCATTTTTTGCCACAAAGAAATGTATTCCATTAGGCTCTGCATTAGTCATAGGGGCAAAGTAAGTTATCTAAGAAAAACCATTATCCTTTGCTTCGTATAAATGGTCTTATTGATTAATTAATAGGGGCAAAGATTTTTCCATAGCTAGATTTTTGTCAGTGGTTTCCTCCAATCATGATTCATGGAAGGTAATAAAGGAAAAACCACTATTAGAACATCCAATGGATTTAGAAATATTTAGTTATACCATTTGGACAAATTAATACTTCAGCCTAGTTTGACGATTTGATAAGTAGACTTTTTTGTGAAGTTTTTAGGTAATTCTATAAGAGTCTTTGTGGATGACATTTTGGTCTAACCAAAAGGTCATAAGGAACAAGTTTGGCATTTAGAAGAGGAATTCAATAGCCTCTTTGCACATAGACTCCAGACCAAGATTTTTATGAACCACCTTTGAAAGGTGAGAGGTCTATTTGGATTAGAAAGGTTGCCATGGAAAACTTATTAGAAATTTTTCTAGGATATCAGTTACCCTAACCTACCTCACCAAGAAGAGTTTAGCTTTTATTGACGAAAAGGGTAAAGGAATTTTAGAAAATTAAAATAGTTTTGGCTACTACATTAGTATCAGTCTAATCGGTGGCATTAAGTAGTAGAGACCCCCATAAGAGGAGAACTACCTTAAGATAATTGTCGTTAAGTCATGAAGGCATTACTTATTAGGAGAGAATTTTGAATTGTTAGCTTACCATAAATCATTGGTTTATTTGCCATTTAAGAGATATTGGAACTCAAGTCAATAAAGATAGGTAAAGTTTTAAGCATCCAATGATTTTATGATTTGATAAACTCTTCGTAAGAGTAAGTGTGTAGTTGAAATTAAATCCATTATTTTAAGTACAAGATTTCTTGGAATGGGAGCACTTGGAATATATGTATCTTCTTTCGAGAATAACCCACAATAGGAGAAAAGAAGAATTTTATGGATTTTTTGTATACCTCCATCAAGAAAAGGATATAAGAGCAATTGAGTTTTAGGCTGACCAAATGCGCCCAACAACATTTGTTAAGGATATTTTTCATCAACACTAGAAATAGTGCTAAGCATGTAGACCTAAGGGTATTAAAGAGTTTATTTAGTTTCTACAAGTTTGATTTAGTTCACCATTTCCTAGATATCAAGGTCTTAAGCTCAAAGATTAGTTACTCTTCCTTCAAGAGGTGAATATCACGCTTACGGGACTTGAGGACAAACAGTTACATTGGGATAAGGGTTCCCTAAGCGCAAAGGAAGCTAGAAAACTAAACGACTTGTGGAAAGGTATCTTGGTAATTTGGAAGCATAGTAGAATGAAATTAGAAACAAATCAGTAGACATCATAATGTGAGAAAATAAGAAGAACACAACAATTTATAGTGGTTCGGTTTCGATTAAACCTACGTTCACTTTAATGGCTTTGATGATTTTATTCATGGTGGCAATTACAAGGAAAATCCCTAATTTGATTTACAAATTGGTGTTTGGACTCTCTAGAATGAGTACAGGATTTAAGAATAAGGAAGTCCTCTCAAATAAGACCACTAGGGTCTTTTTTATAGGCAAATCGGGCCCCCTTTTGGCATTAATTTAGCAGAATCCCCTTTCGGATGCGGCAGCATTGTGTCAACTGCTTCACACCTTTCAGTTCCAGTTGTCTTGGTTTCAGCTGCTTTTCTTTCTATTTAGCATGGTTATTGGGTCCAATATGGCTTTCAGAGTGTTGGTCTCGGCTTTAGTTTCGAGTTTGAGCCTTCATAGCATTGTTCTTGTGCTTTCGGCTCTTGTGACTTTAGAACCTTTATGTCTTTTGGTATCAACACTAAGCAAATCAATGTAGATATCTCCTCTTCTTACAAGCTTTTGGTTTAATTTCGGTGAGCCTTCGGAGTTGGTTACGGTCGTGCGATAGCATGCTTTTGGTGTATATCCTGATGGTTTCTGAAGTTGTGTCTCAGTTCTGGTATCGATACCAAGCAAGTCGGTGTCGATAGCCCCTTCCTCCATTTTGTTTACGCTTCGACTCATATATTTTTCTTTCTTGGTTTCAGGTCTTTGGTCGTATACTTTCGGTTCTCGCTCCTTTTTGCTTGCTTCTAGTTTCATGTGTTATACTTTCGGTACTGAGCCCATGTTGATTGTCTTCAGTATCAGTACTTATTTTCCTCTATCTCCTATAGTATCGGTCCCCAACCTCTTCTTTTATATTGGCGCTGATAGCTTGTTGATTAATCTTCCTCTTTCTGCTTTCGGTACTGATTGCTCTAGCAATCTATTGTCGGTCATCTACTTTGGAATACACTTCTGATGCCAGTATCATTCCGATACTCTTTTACCAGCCGGTGATGAATCCGGTAGTGACAAAGATAATCGTTCATTATGTGTTGGTGTTGACACCAAGTCTTTATCTCCTTCTTTTCTCGTTCTTTTGGTATCATTGATATGGTTGTTCCCTTACGAACTCTTTATAATAAGTTTCGGCATAATAGGCTTTCTCTCTATATCTCTTAGTGCTTAGGTCGTAGTTTTCGTCCTTTGCAATATGTGCGTCCGTATGTTGTTTCCTTGCTTTCCATTTATGGTTTTGGGTTTGCTGCGGTCTGATACTCCTTTGCCGATAGCTGGTTCTGGTGTTGAATTTAGCAGTAACACTAAGTACATTGATATCGATAGCCCTTTTTGTTTTAGCCCAACTTGGTCTCATGCTTTCCTTTCCCAGTTCCTTATTCTGGTATCAGCTCATCAGCTCTTGGTTATTTCCCTTTTTCTTTTCTTTCGGTGTTGAAAATCGCTTTGCCACTATCTTCTGGTATCGGTTTCTTGCTTTCGAAAGGCCTTTTTTGGTGCTAGTAGTGCATCAATACCCCTTTGCCATCACTGGATTCGATGTCGAGAGTCCAATAATGACACTACTGCTTCTCCTAATTTTTACTATCTGACTTATTGCTTTCTGACCTTCCTCTTTCAAGGCTTTTCTAACTTGGTTCATATTCCATTGTCTAGAGCTCTTTTCTCTTCCGACTTAGGAGCTTCTGCCTCTTTATATTCGGCTGATGCAAATTTTAGTCATAAAAATTAGCCCTCTAGTATAAAGAGGCTTTTGTTCTTTAGGACAAAAATCCAGTGACACCTGTGTTGCCTTTTTGTAACTCAAGAAAAACTAGGGAAGTTTTGTCATTAATTTTATCACAACTCAAAATGATGATATAATGAAGGATATTAGGTTTACCCAGATGGTAGCATTGGAGTTTAAACTATAAATTATTAACCCTTATGAGTTTAACCCAACAATCTATCCATGCAGGTCTTAATAGCGTGAATCTAGAGTTTCAGGATTTTTCTTATTAGAAATAGAAAATTTGAAATTTAAACTTGGGTACTTAGCATCAAGAGTTCCTTCTCAAGAATGTGAAATAACAATCTAAGATCATAACTTGGACGTTTGTGATATAAGTTTAAGGTACTATTCCTAGTAAAAAAAATAGAGGGATAGAAACCCATATCTGAGGTCCTCGAAAGTAAGGCTGGAGATCTTTGGGTATAATAGAAGTCCTGACAAAGCTGCTTCGGTCTTTAGGCGAACTTCCTTTGTCTTATTCAGCAAATTATGTGGATTCTTCTTGGTGCATGATCTCTTCTTTTGTTTTGAATATCTCTAGCTAGGGTTTTACTGCATTATTCTGCATAAAGCTTAACATCTAACACCCTTGTTTAAGTCTTGTTGCGCGTGTCTGATAACTTGCACAACCTATGCGTGACACTATTTGAATTATGACTAATAAATAGATGAGCTTTGTAACAACCCGAATTCTGACGAACCGATTTTTTTTCAAAAAACCGATCCATCGAAACTCGAGTTGGTTTGCTTTGATATCCTGCAGAAAAGACAGAAACATAAAACATGTTAGAGTTAGATTCCTACATCCGCATAGAAGCACTATCGCTATACTACGTAAGCGTACTGACTGCTATCCTCGAACTTTTTCATCGAGCTAGATTCCTTCATCGAGTAATGCCCCAGAGTCTACGATACACCACCCAAAGCAGACATGCATGTATCTAGATTTTCCTACACACGTATCGTCAAATGTATTCAATGCCTAACCCGCACACCTATCGTGTGCGTGCCTGAGTTATGTGGAAGGGCTACATAAGAAACACAAAACTCGGTCGGGAGCTTTCCTCATATCTGTGCAGGCCCGCCTTTAAGAGCCTCTCACACATATGCCTACGGCCTGTTTTCTATGGTGGCCATGGCCCCACCTCAGTCCCTCCCTTAACTAGTAAAGACTACATGAGTTAAGCGGCAAGCCCCTAAGCAAAAAATCTAAACATCCATGTGGCGTCTCCCCTCAACCACCGTCCCACGATAATGGTATCTTGGGTCTAGCTCTAGTCTTTCCGCTTCCTACTGGCTGTGGTGATAGGCACTCGATGACCTACTATCCTTGTTGGTTCTGACCCTCTGCCTCCATTGAGACAGCCGCCGAATCACCTTTTCTGTCACCGCGTACAACATTCTGACTGCCAAGTTATTCTTGCAATCAAGGCCCACCCATCTAGTAGTTACGCGCAGACCCAACCTCTGCGGGCACAGCCTTAAACATCTTCCACCACACAGAGGACTACTAGGAGCACCTTTAACGTCTCAGGAAGCGACGTGCTTCCCCTTTTAGTCCGTCGGAGCTACTAGAATAATCAGATGAATGTGCGCTCCCCTCGTGCCTTATGACACCGTGATGATCTACCTCGTTGGGCTATTCATCCTATAACGTACGGACTGCTCCAAGTGCCTCAGTTTAATATGTCATTAGACCCTACATCTAATCATTAATTACGCGCTTGTGCCACCTCTTCAGTCTTCTCATTTAACTTGGTTATTCTCGTTCACATTGACTTCATTTTCAAGTTTACCAAGTTACCCCTGCTTATTAATTCCTTTTATAACTTAACCCATTTAAGTTTATTAATAAGCCTACAACATGTTATTCTCATAATCTATTCATTATTCCATCTTATGGTTACCATAACATGTTCTACTTAATTTACAGTTAAGTACATCTTAATTCACATATACATTGGTAAGAGAATAATTTCCTAAGTATCGACCCCGAAGACCGAAATCAACATCAGATTGACACTCAGAGAATTACTCAACTCAACCAATCTCCTGTTATGTCATTCATATAACTTATGTTATCTTCATTTGTAGATTTATTCTTGCCTTTACAAATTACTTAATTTACAATTAAGTACATCTTACCTTATTACATAAGTTATTTCATTTTCCCCTATCGTTCCTTATAAGATTATCTTATTCCATAAGTTACAATTCCCACTTGTCCCTAGGACAAGCCTACCTATTATCTTTATTATTCAAGTTCATTCATAATAGGTTATTATCATCATTCCTCTTTTTGGCGTTAATTAAGATTAACTTAACCTTCCCACTTCTTTAGCAAATTTACTTAACCCCTACTTAATTCAACTGGTTCGTAACACCACTACAGACTTAGTTAGATTAAGTATTCCAATTTAACAAATTATCCACACTACCCATGTTACCCACTTAATCCCTTTTATTATATCCATGTCAACCTTACATGTGTCGTCTTGGTTAAGTTTTCATTATTATTTATTTATGTCCGTAAACACGCAAGACCTCTCACATTAGATTTCCATTTGCAGTTGCTGGATATGTCGGGCGGTTCCGGGCAGACTTCTACCGCATCCGAATCTAACCTCGTGTCTTGACACCATTACGGGTTCAATTTCCACCTAAGACCTCTCACATTAGATTACCGTTTGCGGTTGCTGGATATGCCGGGCGGGTCCTGGCAGACTTCTACCGCAAACCAAGTCTAACCTGGTGTCTTAGGTGTTCATTATCTTTTCTTGATTCATGCCCAATTTCTAATCTTGGATTATAATATATTCTAATTACCCATAATTTCTAATTCAAATATTATGCTTACAATTCTAATCCAAGTTATGCCTATATTTCCATGTATACAAGTTATACCAAATTATGAACAAACCAACTTCATAATTATTATCAATTTTTATTTTTAGAATAGTTTTTAGAGGAGAAGAGAAAAGAATTGCTTGAGGAAGAAAAGAGCAGAGTTTTGACGTCTCTTCTTAAATTATGAGAGTGGAAGAAAACCTAGCCATCTATTTATAGGTGGGTTAGAAGAAATGGGCCCTTATGATTAAATAAAAACTCATCTAAACCGTCCACCTCACCCTAGCAAAGAAAATTCCAGAACCCAGCCAACACAGCCAGAGTGCGTTGCACCTATAGATCATGCACAGGGGCATATGCTATTATTATATATATATATATTGTAACAACCTGCAAATCCGTACTTATTTGAGCTGACTGAATACAACTCATGTCCAACCCAAATCGCATGAAAATACGAACTATTAATAGGAAGAAGTTAGAGGATAAGAAATAGAAAGACTGAAAATTAGAACAGAAGAAAATAGATAGAAGATCATACTAAACAATAACACAGAGTCTTATAATCGCAGCAGAATAAAATATAATATGTAAATAATCACTTTTGAAATAGAACAGTATTTGGATTTACATACATCATCAGAGTACATTAAGTATACAACACAGCGGAATGAACTCCATATGTCTAATGCTGAAGCCTCCTGCCTGAAGCTCCTTCAAAAACATCTGTAAAATCCTGGACTATTGGACTGCCCGTACAAATTTGGGCACCCAAGAGTTTAGGGAAAACATAGAAAATAAGCTTTGGGTCAGTCATGGGACTGGTGTGAGTAAACGATTTAAACAGTTTGATTTTAACTTTCAAAAACCTTTTGAAAGAAAAGATAATCATAAGACCAATCCACACATAAATACGGATGGTTTTTACCTTACGATAACCCAAAACATTTTTGGAAACAATATTATTCTGATATGATGGTAGTGTCTAAATACAAATAAATAACAATCTAGCAGAATGCTTGCATCTCACGCTCCACATAAATAGTACACAATCAAAATCGCGAGCGCTTATTGAAAATTGGATTCTGACTATGACAAGGTATGGAACCACCTACCGATAGTGTATCTCTAGAGGTGAATACACAGGATTCAACAAGAACGTCTTGCAACCTGGCCACACATGACCGACCACTCATTTCGCTTGAGTGTATCGAATATATTGTCACCAACGGTTTGCGAGCTACCCACCGTTTCTCGAAAGGGACAACATCGATAGATTAAAGAAGCAAAAGGAATTTCTCTAGATAAGTGACAATACACCCTAACGGGAGCGACCCACATAGCCATATTGCCTGCCCGATTTTTGTCATTTCCCGGTTGTGAGGCTTGAGGCTGAGCTTACCTTTGGATATAACACGTCTTCATTTACTTTGAATGCCTCATCGTCAAACCAGCCAAATCACAAGTTGATTTCCCCAAAAATATTTCGGGTATAAAGCTAAGAGAAACGAATTCCTCTGCAACCAAATGCAAATACGTTTGAAGAGATCAACTTACGTGATTTATTAGGCATACTCTGTCAAACATTTGTCTATACAAGTTTACCTGGGACAGGACAAACCGAAGGCACTATTCTGTAAATCCATCTTAGGCAATTTCTACCTAGGATTGACAGAATAGCCCTTGCTGTAACATCCCGGACTTTTAGCGATATTATAATATATTTATTTAATATGTTAGTTTGATAATTTAATGATTTAAATTAAAATATTTTGAATATTTAATTAATATAGATAATGGAATAATAATTTTAATTCTAAAATGGTCGGAAATGGTAGAATTAACAATATTGTGTAAACTGGATAATATGAGATATTTAATTGAAGTTATATTCGAGTTATAATAACGAATATTTTTATATACGACAGTTGAACGTATTAATTATAATATAAATTATAATCGAGCCCGTAATGTCGCGACAGTTCGTAATTCAACAATTTGAACTTCTACTGAATATACAGAACCCGTTTTAAGTTGGAATTCTGTTAAACAAGAAACGTTCGAATCAGTTGAACTGTATTTTCTAATGGAAGTGAAAAATCGAGATTTTGTGTTGTAGATTGTAAGTTATGGCTGAATCAAATTTTAAAATAATCGCCATGGATTCGTTTATAAACCATAATGATATATTTAATTTTAATTAAATATTAGCATCGAATTTAGACATGATCTTTGAGACATAGGTATGATTTAATTTTTAGATTTTTTCTGTAATTTTTATTTTGGGAAAATAAATATTTTAAAGTATTTTGCACCCTAAATTAGCATTTTTGTAAGATCCTGGCACATTGTCCATCACAATGGTGTGTTTATTCCTGTCTATAACGGTTCGTAAACAAACAAAGCTTCACGAAATGGAGTACCCTTAATAAATAAATAGTAATGTAACAAAAATATATTTATTTGGACAATTCCTTCATGCGTACGTTCCTTCGTGATGAAGCAAAACAGAGGATGCCTAACGTGACATATAGTTATAAATCTTTAAACTAAGATCAATGAATATAATATATTCGTTCCTGGCTTGCTATGTAAACGAACATGCATGCACAGACAACAAGACCCTCTTTTCCCAACTACAATGCAAGCTACCCCGCGTCAAGTCGAATCAACGTTTAATGTAACCTGCAAGCCTATACGATATAGCGATGTACAAGGCTATTCCTTCGCAATTAAGCATCATCACATATAAAAAGAGGACAATGTTCTCTCATTTTTTTGTTTACACGAATAAAATATAGGAAATAACAATGAGAAGCTTCATAGTAGAATTATGAAAACTAAAAGAAGAAAATAAATACTGTCTGGAAGGAGATTTTCCATATACGAAACGTGTGCATGGAACTGCATGAGTGCTAGAGTTAGGAGGAGAACTGGGAGTTGCTTAATTGCGTACGTTGGTGTTTTTGTTGAGGAGAGGGAAGATTTGAAGAGGAGTATACGGTAGAAAAGGAGAAAGCACATGCAAAGGGGATCTGGACGTGTTAGTGGATGGCAGAAGGGAATTTATGTTTGAATACATGGAAATGGTGAGTACGTGAGTTGTGTTTCATGTGCAAGGAAAGGACGGAAAGGAGTTGTTCATGCTAGGCTATGGGTATGTTTTCACGTTGGAAGGTGACACTATAGTTTTACATGGGTTTTCGGTGAGTATAAGTGTTGGCTTTGAGTCCGTGGTTGGACGAGAACTGTAGAGGGTTTTGAACGAGGTTAGCGGTGTTTGAAATGATGGCGACAACGTGGAGTAAAAGTGATGCAGTCACCTATACTGTTCGTGGGTCTCGGCTGAAAGCCATGTGGTGAAGATGGGATTTATGGTGGGTCCGCGTAGCTGCAGATGGTCGTGGAAGGAAGTAGTAAAGTGAATGGGTGTAATGGAAATGAAGTTTTTTGAATGGTAATAGTGGACAGGAGGAACTTGCGACACTTTTGCTTGGAGAAGACAAAGCCGGGGAAGTAGTGAGTGGGTTTTAAGGATGGGGAGTGGGCCTTATTAAAAGCAGTCAGCCTAGATTGAAAGAAAAATAAATAAATTTAAAAGTTGAAGGGGCGGACGTGAAGGGGTTCTAGTATTGGTTCAGTTGTGAAGGTGTAGGGGTTGTCTGGTTCGTGTTCTGCTATCACATGAAGTTTGGATGATCAAGGAAAAACAATTGGGCTCGGCAAACAGGATTAGGGAAAGCGCGTTAATATATGATGACGTGGTTTTAATTAAGGTAATTTGAAAATAAATTAGTAATTAAATAGGGTTTAATAATTTAATTAGTTTTATAATGTCCGTCCAAATCTTTTAATAATTATAACTTGTCCATACGATATCAGAATTCGATGAAACTGGATCCATTAGGATCAAAGGAATGTGGACTACACAGTGGAACAGGTCGGGAGCGATTTAGAGCTCGTTTGAATTTATGGAAAAATTAAACGGTTGACTGGATTGATCGATCGTTAATCGGTATTCAACGATTAACGACCAATGTGAGTAAATCTCACTAACTCTGTATAGTTTATTTTTTTTATAAATATAATCTAGTACTGATAAATGATGATTAATTGCTGTGTGTTAATTGTTTGGTTGAATTGCTGATTTATTGGTTGAAATTATAGATAATGATATATATATATATATAAATCGTTAATCAAATATTGATTCTGTTTATCAGAATATTTCATATTGAAATGAAATCGATGTTATTTATATTATTTAACATATGTGGATGCAGGGAAACATGTTGGAGGGATCTAACTGGATTCCTCAATATTTATAATACTGTTTGTTTTCATATATTGAGATATATGATGCAATATAAAACCTGTGATTGATTATGATGACACTGGTTTGTTTAATTGGTATTTTAAATACCATAGGAAATACTAGAATGTAAAAAGGGAATTTTCAAAGTGTATATTGAAAATAAAATATATTTATATAAAATAGAATTATTTTATAAATAGAAATATTTATAAAACAAACAGAACTATAAAAGGAATATTTATTTGGAAAACAAATAGAATTATAAAAGGAATATTTATTTGGAAAATAATAGAATCATAAAAGGAATATTTATTTGGAAAATAAATAGAATTATAAAAGGAATATTTATTTGGAAAACAAAAAGAATTATAAAAGGAATATTTATTTGGAAAGTAAATAGAATAATAAAAGGGAATATTTTGGAAAATGAATAGAATTTTATAAAAAGAGAATTTTACATTAGGAAGTTTAGACCCGTGCTTCGCACACGGGTGTAACATGATATTGATTAAAGTAAATATTTTGCAAATAAAATATTATAAAGGAATTTGGGGTTTGAATTAGGAATTTAAATGGAATTACTGAAATTAGAAATTGACTGGAAATTAGTTGAGTTGAATGGCTTTTTGGTTATCGATCTGATGTTGGTTTCGGCCTTTGGGGTTTATACTTGGGAAGTTGTTCTCTTACTAGTTTACAGTTAGAGACTGATAGAGATGGGAAGATATTGATGCGTGAATTAGAAATGGAAACGTTTTCCAAAGTTAATAACGTATATTTTCTAATTTTAGAAAATAAGGGATTTATGAATATATGGAAATGATAAATGGGAAATTGGAAATGAAATGATGATTGATCGGTAAGATTTCCATTTGGGAATACGACCATTGTTTGTACACATGTTTTCCTTTAATAGTTAAATCACCAACTATTAAAGATTTTGACCATTTCCGTTGTCAATACGGAGAGACCGGGATCAGATATATTATCTGAAAACTACTCCGTATGGCATTAGCGTTGCGAATCAAATATGATGAAGATAATTGAATACGGAGTTACGCAAGTGTTGTTCTAACGATCCTAGGTAGAAATTGCCTAAGATGGATTTACAGAATAATACCTTTGGTTTGTCCATTCCTAGGACAACATGTATGGAAGAATGTATGACAAAGTATATCTGGTAGATCGCGTAAGTTGATTGTTTCAAACATATTTACGTTGGTGGCGGAGGAATTCGTTTCTCTTAGCTTATACCCTTGGTATTTTTGGGGGAATCAATTTTGATTTGACAGGTATGACGAGGTGGCATTCAAGGTAAATGAAGGAGTGATCTATTAGAAGATACGTTATGACCTCAAGCCTCATCGACTGGGAAATGACAGAAATCGGGAAGGCAACATGGCTAAGTGGGTCGCACCCAAGTAGGGTATATTGTCACCATCTAGAGAATATTCATATTTGTTGCTTCTTTCAATTCTGTATCTCCCAGGAACAGTTATGTTGGAAATTCTTTTACCCAATAAGAGCCCGCGGTTTTTGATTTGATATCATATATATAGAACGTGAGATGAAAGCGTTATGCTAGATTTTTAAGTACTCGTATTAGACATTATTATAATACCATAATAATATTGTTTTAGAATATGTTTTGGTTTATCGTAAGGTAAAACCATTCGTGTTTATGTGTGGATCTGTCTTACGATTATCATTGCTTTTGAAAAGGATTTGGAAATGTTAAGCCAAATGATTAGAGTTTACTCACACCAATCACCTGACTGACCCAGAGTCTATTTCGTTTTATTTTCCCTAAACTCTTGGGTGTCCCAATTTGTACGAGCAGTCAAGTAGTCGGGATTTTTCAGATACCACTAAAGGAGCTTGGAGCAGGATGCTTCAGATTTGGATATGTATATATAGAGTTATTTCCGCTGTGATATTTATGTACTCTGATGATGATGAATGTAAATACAATTACATTTTTGTATTTTAAAGTTGTTGTATAATATATTTTATTCGTTCCGCTGTGAGATTCGTGTTTACTCTGTTATGTTGTGTTCTTCTTCTTCTTTTATTCTAAGTTTACTTTCTATTTCTCACCCTCTACTTCTTTCTATTAATGGTCTGGTATTTCCGATGCTTCAATAGTCAACATGGTGTGTTGTGTCAATTTTCAGGGTCGAAAATGCCAGTTTGTTACAGTGGTATCAGAGTTGAAGGTTAAGTGATTACCTTGGCTCTGTGGCGTAACTCAGTAGAGATAGGTTAGTAATATCCTAGATTGAGTTTGAGTGTATATATACGAATGAACATATTTGTAGATTTTATAAAAATAATTTTATATTGTGGAGATTTATTGGTTGAGTAACTTATGAATTCTGGCCGATAGCGGGGCACCACAAGATCGATAGGGATTTCTAAACACTCGAATACGATGAACTGACACAACATGTTTTTGAAAGGAGGGTAAATGAAATAATTTTAACCAAAGTATATTTTGATATAAAAGAAGTATATATATTGGAATTATTATATATATTGGATGTGTTAGTTGTTATTATATCAAGTCATATTATAATTGGAATAGGTATAAATAACCAAGTAGAATTCATATTAAAATAATCAGATGATTAGATCTGGATTTAAAATAAGAATTGGAATTAAAATTCTGGAAATTGGGAAAAGTATTTGTAAATGGATTTTGGATTTGAAATATGTAAATTTTAAGATCTTGGGAAAATGTGAAATGTTTTCCAAGTATAGAAATGATATTTTTGAAGTAATTTCAAAATGGAAATGTTTTAAAAATGAGTTTTAAAGTGATATAGTATTGAACTCACTTCAATGGCTGGAAAATAATTATGATAATGGTTGCAGCATCATCAGTGTTCATTTTCGAGTTTCTAAGTGACGGATTATACCAAAGATTTTGTTTTTTGAAATATTTTAAGGAAATAAGTTAATTAGAAATTCAAATGTTTTGAATTATTATTATTATATATGATTTCAAACTAATTTGAAATTAAACCCAGGTATTTGAATTCAAAATTTAAATTTAACTTATGGACTTAAATAAATTAAAATGGAGAAAGTGAATAAATAGTTAGAATTTAACTTAAACTAAGTTAAATGAATTTGAAATGGATTAGAGATAATCTAGAATGGAATTGGATTAGTGAGTAAGAAATTGGAATCGAGGATGGAACTTGTGTTTGAAATGGGATTTGTCTTAGTTATAAGCGAATGATTTGGTTTGAGAATCAAGTGATTCGAGATCAATGTTGGGAGCGCATGGATATATGCTGATGTGATGGTGAATAAAAGAGACAGGTTTGGATTCATTACAAAAAAGTATGAATAATAATTTATATGAGTTGAATGAGTTTTGAGCTTATTTGGCAAACCGCTAGCCTGTTTGATTCTTTTGGGTTGGAGAAGGCCATAGAGAGGCGAGTTGTAGTCGTACCGATTGAGCCGTACAAAGAAGACGCTGGCGAAATTTTTCGGAGATTTAAGGTGTTAGAAAATTCTCAGAATTTTTGAAAATTTCCATTAGTAAGAATTAATTTATATCTTAATTAAAATAAAGCAGTTCAGTTGAAATTGAAGTTAAAAATTAAATTTTTAACCTGAAATTGAGTTCTAGCATTTTTTCTAGCTTAGTAATTTCGGGGACTAAATTCTTTTAAGGGGGAAGGAATATAACGTCCCGAATTTTTAGCGATACTATAATGTATTTATTTAATATATTAGTTTGATAATTTAATGGTTTAAATTAAAATATTTCGAATATTTAATTAATATAGATAGTGGAATAATAATTTTAATTCTGAAATGGTTGGAAATGGTAGAATTAACAATATTGTGTAAACTAGATAATATGAGATATTTAATCGAAGATATATTCGAGTTATAATAATGAATATATTTATATACGATAGTTGAACGTATTAATTATAATCGAGCCCGTAATGTCGCGATAGTTCATAATTCGACGATTTGAACTTCAACTGAATACACAGAACCCGTTTTAAGTCGGAATTTTGTGAACAAGTAACATTCGAATCTATTGAACTGTATTTTTCTAATGGAAGTGAAAAATCGAGATTTCGTGTTGTAGATTGTAAGCTATGTCTAAATCAAATTTTAAAATAGTCGCCATGGATTCGTTTATAAAACATAACGATATATTTAATTTTAATTAAATATTGGCATCGAATTTAGATAGGATCTTTGAGATGTAGGTATGAATTAATTTTTAGAAATTTTCTGTAATTATTTTGAGAAAATTAACACTTTTTACTCTGAAGTATTTTGCACCCTAAATTAGCATTTTGGGGCTTCACAGGATAAGCCAACTTGTCTATATTATTATATTTGTGGGATCCTGGCATATTGTCCATCACAACGATATGTTTATTTCTTTCTATAACGGTTTGTAAACAAACGAAGTTTCACAAAACGGGTTACCCTTAATAAATAAATAGTAATGTAAATAAAAATATATTTATTTGGCCAATTCCTTCATGCGTACGTTCCTTCATGATGAAGCAAAACAAAAGATGCCTAACGTGACATATAATTATAAATCTTCAAACTAAGATCAATGAATATAATATATTCATTCCTTACTTTCTAAGCAAACAAACATGAATGTACAGACAACATGACCCTCTTTTTGCAGCTACACTGCAAGCTACCCCCCCGTCAAGTCGAATCAACGTTTAATGTAACCTGCAAGCCTATACAATGTAGAGATGTACATGGATATTCCTTCGCAATTAAGCATCATCACGTATAAAAAGTGGATAGTGTTCTCTCATTTATTTTGTTTACACAAAACAAAAACAGGAAATAACAATGAGAAGTTTCACAGTAAAATTATGAAAACTAAAAGAAGAAAATAAATACTGTCTGGAAGGAGATTTCCCATATACCAAACGTGTGCATGGAACTGCGTGAGCGCTGGAGTTAGGAGGAGAACTGGGAGTTGCTTAGTTGTGAACGTTGGTGTTTGTGTGGAGGGGAAGGAAGATTTGAAGAGGAGTATATGGTAGAAAAGGAGCAAGCGCATGCAAAGGGGATCTGGACGTGTTACGTGTAGAGGATGGCAGAAGGGAATTTATGTTTGAATACATGGAAATGGTGAGTACGCGAGTTGTGTTTCATGTGCCAGTAAAGGACGAAAAGGAGCTATTCATGCTGGGCTATGGGTATGTTTTCATGTTGGAAGGTGACACTATAGTTTTACATGGGTTTGCGGTGAGTCTAAGTGTTGGCTATGAGTCTGTGACTGAACGAGTACGTAGAGGGTTTGAACGAGGTTAACGGTGTTTGAAATGATGGCGACAACATGGAGAAAAATGATGCAGTCACCTGTATTGTTCGAGGGTCTCGGTTGAAAGCCATGTTGTGAAGATGGGATTTATGGCGGGTCTGTATGGCTGTAGATGGTTATGGAAGGAAGTAGTAAAGTGAATGAGTGTAGTGGAAATGAAGTTTTTCGAATGGTAATAGTGGACATGAGGAACTTGCTTGTAACAACCCGTAAAATGCGAGCCAGTTTGAAATTTTTATTTTGGCAATTTTAGCGAATTTTGATTATTTAAAATAGATTATTTTAAATAATATCGACGAGAAATTTATTTTGAATATAATCGAACGTATATATTATACGCATCGTCGTTAGAATATAAAAATTTATATATAATTATAAATAGAAGTGAAAATGGCGCGGTAGTTCGATAATTCGATTTCAAACTTCAAATGAATGTACCGGGTGCAAAACAATCCGGATTTTAGTGAAACCAAAAATAATGGAATCTAATAGTGAATATCTTTCCAACGAATCCGAATAATCAAATTTTCATAGCGGGAATCAAAAGATATGTCCAGTAGAAAATTCTGAATAGTCGCTATGGAATTCAGGCCCTTAAAAATGGACATTTTGCAAACGACCTCGGATTTCGACGAAACCAGTTTTGTTGGGTCCGTGATGTTAAGTTATTGCTAGATTCCAAATTTCATAATTTTTCGAATCGATATGTGAGCGTGGCAAAGGAAAACGCGTTTGACCAGTTTCAGTTGATTTTAATCGACTGGAAATTGGCCATTTTTCAAACGGTCTCAGAATTCAACGAAACTAGTTTTGTTAGGACCGTATTGTCAATACGAAGCTAGAAAATATTTTTCTGGAATTTTAAGTGTTAGTATGTGACCCCGGTAATTTGAAATGTACATTTAAAATTCAATATAGCGATTTAAATGTAAATTCAACAGAAACTTATCGAGACGATCGAATCAGCTTGCGATACATATCCCATAGTGTTCAGAATGGGGGTGAAACGCTATGGACGGCAGGCGGTGGACCTCGTTTCGAGGTCGTAAGTAAAAGTCAACTATTTGCAGAATTAAATAATTAAATAATTAAAATAAATAATAAAAAAAAAATAAAACCCTCCCTTATACGTTCTGGCCCCCCCCTTACTCTTCAAAACAGAAAATCGAAACAAAAAAAAAAAAGAAAAAAAAACTCTCCTCGACGAATCGAAGCCGCCGCTTCCAGGCGGAGCACCGCCGAGCTCCCATCGTGCTGGCCACCCGCCGCCTCAGGCGAATGCCCCCCCTCCTTCGCGAATCCGCCCTCTCAAACCCCCCATCGACCCAAAATCCTCCACCGCGAGTTCGAGATGAACGCTCCCACCGCCTGCCGCAACACCCTGGCCCGCCCCTGCGCCACCTGCCGACTCCGAAGCCGCGCCTCCTCCCTGTCTTCGACCGACGACGCAGCGTTCAGCGAAGGTGAGTTTTTAAATATTTTGTTTTAATTTAAAAACTACATTTTGTTTTAATTTAAAAACTATATTTTTGTTTTAAAATTGAAAACTGTATTTTGTTATATTTAAAAACTGATTTTATTTTGTTTTTTAAATAGAAAAAAAATTTGATTTTTAAATGATTGAAAAACTGATTTTTAAATGATGGAAAAACTGTTTTTGTAAAATTATAAAAACTGTTTTTGTAAAATTATAAAAACTGATTTTGTAAAATATAAAAACTGATTTGGTTTTAAAAATAAAAACTGATTTTTGTTTAAAAGAAAAAAAAAACCTTAAATAGGAGAAAGGTTTAATCTTTAAAGTGGAAAGGGATTTGAACTTTAAGAAGAAAAAAATCAGATTTTTAGAATTTAAAAAGAAAGAAAAATTAGATTTTTATATTGAAAGTCGAAAGAAAAAAATTCGATTCTTATATATTGAATAACGATAGGAAAATAGAATTTTTATGTATTGAACTTCGAGTTAAAAATATGAGTTTTATATATAGAACTTCGAAATAAAAATATGATTTTTATATGTTGAATAGCGAAGTAAAATTCGATTTTTACATATGTAGTGAAAGCGGGCAACGAAGGTGACAGAAAAGGCGAAGACTTCTGCAAATGAAGAGCCGTGGAGCTAGGATAGCTATAGGTGAGAATTTCTCACCTTTCAATTTCTTTTCTAGTTTTATATATATACTAGGATGCAGACGGTGCTTAGTAGCACCCGATACAACCGTCCACAGACCATGGACTTGTTTGTTTGGTTGCATAGATTAGAGATTGTTTGATTGAAATTGAATTGTGTGGTGAAATGAATTGATTTGATGATGTGTGAATGGCGTGGGCCTTCACTAGACCGGGGACAAGGCTAGGCCTCGTCCCGTTTCTAGTATCGTGCCGTTATGCTGCCGAAATTTTCTAAAATAAGTTAGAAAAATAAAATATCATTTTATTTAAAGAATGAATTGAATAGAAATTCATAGGTTGAAATAAAATGTTTTATCGTTAAAAATTTAATTTTTAACGTGAATGTGAATAAATAAATATTCATTTACAAACCAGACGGTTTGTTTATGTACACCTATTTGACTGATATTGATTGGGTCGATAAATTTTACACATCGCCCAACTGCACAAACAAAATCTGTGGTTGATTGTTTGAAACCCCACACGGGTGTTGGGATGAAATTTGAAGTTCACTCATCCTGATTGATTAAATATGTCGATCGATTGATTGACAGGCTGTGATAAGCGTTGAATATCTATATTTGATGCTTATACAGTGTAGTGCACTTTGGTTGATGGTTGATTATTTTCAATGCTATTATATACATGTGTTGTATGAAAATCCATATAATTAATTTTATATGGTAATTGATTGGGCCTCATTCCAGTTTTGAAAAAGAAATATTTGAAAAAGAAATATTTGAAATAGAATATTTGAAATAGAATATTTGAAATAGAATATTTGAAAATAGAAATTTATGAAGCCGTGTTAATTAGATTGACGCCATTTTGACGTAAACGATATTTATATCGATTTTATTCATTTTAAAATGAATATTGAAAAGTAATCTTGAATTGAATTGAAAGTGAATTGAAATGAATTCAAATTGAATTGAAATTTGAATTGAATAGAAATGAATTTTAAAACGAATTTATAAAGAAGAATTCCATTTTTGCTTTGGATTGAAATGGAAATTGCTTTTGAAACGAATTTAAAACTATTCATATAATTCGTTTTAAATAGAAATCGACGAAATATATATTATATATATTATATATATAATATAATGGCCTGAATAGAACGCGCCGCGCCGCGGCAGTTCGCGAATTTCGACCATTTATTTCAAACGGACATTACGGGAGATCCGACCGTCGGATTCTCCTAAAACCGGAACCGTTGGGTTCGTATCGAAAAGGGCTTTCTAATGAATGTTAGAAATTTGAAATCTAACGGTTGGATTTGGAATTATGTCCAAATCAAATTTGAAAAAGGTCGCTGTAAGTGCAGTTCGATGGCCATTGATGGAAATCGACTGTACGGGCCTTGATAAAATTATTAAAAATAGTAATAATTTGTGTAAAATCATAAGAAATGATTTGTGAAGAATTGGGATGAAAAACTCCCTGTTTGAAAAGATAAAAATAGTTTTTTTATCGAAATGAACTAGTTTTGAACTAGAATTATAATTCCATTTATTTTTAAATAAATAAATTGAATTTGAAAAGGGTTTTGAAAATAACCAAGATTTCCAATGATTGCATTGGAGTGGATTTGAATCGAAATTGTCTTCGGAATATTTCGATGTTGGAATTTGTGATTATACGGATGTTGTTACGGAAATTTGAAAGATATATATTTATATCGTTATTTCCAATACGACATTTGTTAATCGTAGAATTTGATATTGAATATAAGCCGATATATTTTCTATTCAGAGCCTTATATTGAATATCAAATGTGATTTGGGTTTGTCGTGAATGGTGTCTTCACTAACACTGTTCTTGAACCCAGTTGAGAAAAGATTAAATCTTTTTATTTAGATTTAATGAAGTGCACCAATTAAATATTATTTAATTGGAATTGAATCGATATTGATTTTTGGGTTTATCGTGAACAGTGTTTTAAATAACACTCGTTCTTTAACCCGATAATTAATGAATGTGATTTTGGGTTTATCGTGAACCGTGTTTTAAATGACACTGATTCTTTAACCCAGATAATGATTAAAACTAAGTGGAGTTTTAATGAATCTTTAATTAGATTGAAAAGATCGAGAATGGAGTATCACCAGTTTTGCTCCAGGCGATAGTTAAATCTTTAATTAGATTTGAACGTGAAATTTAGAAACTAACTGTCGGTTAGCCAAGCAGAATGGTTTTCTGGATATTGATCTGATGTTGGTTTCGGCCTTCGGGGTTAATATTTGGGGAATTATTCTCTTGATTAATTTACGGTTAGTGACTAATGAATTGGAATGAGGCGTATGTTGTGTTTGTGTAACACTTATTTAAATATACGCGAGTTATTCGGAAAGACCGGGTTTATCCCATTCTGAATAACTGATACGACGATAAGTCGAAGATGAAGACGATGGTCGAAGACCGGAGGTCTTCACGTCGTTTGGGTGATAACTGATGATCTTGATTGGGCTGTACACCCAAGAAGATGGAAACAGTTAGTGATCGTCCAGACGTACTTGGAGATCGATGGATATGCGGGGTACTAGGTGCCTCCGGTTTCGTTCGGACCCAGAACGGACTTGTAAATGGACTGTGTGTCTGACATTGGATTTTGGTCCGTGTGATTGATCTCTATTAAATATATATCTGTTTGGCGGCGGAGAATTTATTCTCTTGCTTAACGCTCTTCTCTGAGACATACGAGCTCAGGGGTTATATATTGATGGATATCAATCGCATGGAGTGAATTGCCTGTGTGGCATGCTAAGATGCAAATGATCTAGGCTTATGTTGAAAAGCAAAGTCTTGTGGTTGATGATCGAAGCACGGCCTTTGTGGCGTAGCTTTGTGTAACGTTGATTCGCGAGTA
This sequence comes from Allium sativum, assembly GCA_030737875.1. Taxonomy (NCBI): domain Eukaryota; kingdom Viridiplantae; phylum Streptophyta; class Magnoliopsida; order Asparagales; family Amaryllidaceae; genus Allium; species Allium sativum. The sequence goes on from CM060915.1 coordinate 801,068,218, forward strand.
TCACACCCGGTATGAATCAAAAACGGGAGACGGACCTCAGGGAGGGCATGCGTTTCTTTCTAGTTATAAGTGGCGTCAGTGCTTGAACTGGCTGACGAGTTTGACTCATGTGGATGTTACTTATTATTACTTGCTGAAAAGCGAGGCGCCTCGTGATATCGGTTTCGGCCGATGCTTCTGGTCGGCTGACGGGCCAGATTTACGCCCCAAAGGGCGGGGAAACGTAGTGTTCAGGCATAATAATCCACATCGGTGGACCGGCCCTGACGATCTAAAGGGTCGATGCGCTCTGACCCTGTGGCTCGGGCTAGAGAGTCACGAATCGGTAGAGGATCTTGCCCCTTGCCTCGGTTCATACCATAAATGATAACCCAACTTCCAATACGTCGTTTTGCGGTTTTGATTGTAAACTTATATATGGCGACATAGTGTTATGGGCCATTCATGCCGCCTATGATTGATACTTATGATTTGAAGTTGTTTTATACACTATGCACCTATTATAGTATCAAAAGATTTGTTTTAAAACGTATCAAGCATTCTTTGGCTGTTATAAGGAAAAACCCTATCCTCGGCTGCGTTGCATTGTGTGATGGGACCTGGGTCTTATAACAGCTTCATTTTCCTTTATTTAGCATTGCGCTGTCTGTTTTATGCACTGGTATTCTTGGGAGGAAACCCGTTCCGTGTTATACAGCGTGGTCCCTTGATTTACCTAACTTTGAAAATAAAGATTAATAACTGTTTTTAGTTCTCACACCAGTCACATGACTGACCTGGAGTTTATTGTTTTAACCTAAACTCTGGGTGCCCTTATTTTCGACACGGGCAGCTAGTAGTTTTGGTTTTGCAGATTTATATTCACAGGATCCTGGTTTACAGCTGGAACGATATCCGGAAAGCTTTGTATCCGTATATCTTCTTCTAGTTGTGTATTGTATTATTTTCCGCTGCTATGTATTTAAATGTAATTTAAATCTCTGATAATTCTGTGTAATATTCTTTTATACTCTGTATATTCTTGAAATCTGATGCATTGTTGTAATATACAATGAAATGTTCTTCTGCATGTGTTCTGTTGTGGTTTGTTCTCGAACTATCCGACGCTTTCCTTTACGGGGAAGTTATGGGTCTTCACAGTTGGTATCAGAGCTTTGGTTTACAAAGCAGAGAACAAGGCACATTAGAAACATACGAAAGAATTCATCAGATATTGGATTAGTAATATCCAATTAGAATGACTCGTTAGAGATGGGATCAGTAGTATCCTAGAACGAGTGTGAAGAGTATATTTTTAAAGTGAAAACAAATTTTGTTTTGAAATTTAAATCAATTATTCGTATTTGATTATTTATATGGATTTTGGACAATTCAGTATATAAAGAATTTGCATATACGCCTTGCAAACGTATATTCAAAGTTTTAATATATTGGATAGATATAGCATCGCACTCTAGTCGCCCGAAGATGATATTGATGATAGCGATCGCATCATCAACATTTATGTTCGAGTTTCGAAGGTGTGATTTTCTATATATTTCCATTAGACTGGTGTGAGAACCAAAACTTATATAGATAGAACACATTGTTGTGATTTGGCATCAAAAATCTGATTTTTGACTATGTATCAAAGTTATGAATTTCAAATGATAAATCAACTAATGGATTGATGTTTGTGCTGTTTGTTTAAATTGTTTGCTAATTTTGAACCATTTAGCCTAATTGAATCAAATATTGAATTGTATTGAAAATTGGTCGCATTTGCTTGCGTATGCATATATACATTGAACAGGTCATAGCAAGGAGGCTAGCCGAAGAATAAAATTTGTTTGCCCGACAAATAGGTACATGTTTACTACATAATTTACTGTTTTGTTTGGGTGATGATGATTTTATGAGCCTATTGGCTAGCCGCTTGGCTTTTTCTTTTTCTTTTTGAGATCTGAAGGACCGGGGAAGCTATTTGAAATTCCCCGATGCTCCCGGTGCAGGGGAGGTTATGGCGAAATTTTACAAAAATTTAGGGTGTTAGCCAAATTTTTGAGATTTTAGAAAATTCTCAGAAACTGAAAAGTTAGAGAATGGAAGCCTGATCGATCGTAGAGTTGATTAATCAAACCACTTTCGACTTTGTTCCTTTTCGGGGACGAAAAGTTTTAAGTGGGGGAGATTGTAACAACCCGTAAAATGCGAGCCAGTTTGAAATTTTTATTTTGGCAATTTTAGCGAATTTTGATTATTTAAAATAGATTATTTTAAATAATATCGACGAGAAATTTATTTTGAATATAATCGAACGTATATATTATACGCATCGTCGTTAGAATATAAAAATTTATATATAATTATAAATAGAAGTGAAAATGGCGCGGTAGTTCGATAATTCGATTTCAAACTTCAATTGAATGTACCGGGTGCAAAACAATCCGGATTTTAGTGAAACCAAAAATAATGGAATCTAATAGTGAATATCTTTCCAACGAATCCGAATAATCAAATTTTCATAGCGGGAATCAAAAGATATGTCCAGTAGAAAATTCTGAATAGTCGCTATGGAATTCAGGCCCTTAAAAATGGACATTTTGCAAACGACCTCGGATTTCGACGAAACCAGTTTTGTTGGGTCCGTGATGTTAAGTTATTGCTAGATTCCAAATTTCATAATTTTTCGAATCGATATGTGAGCGTGGCAAAGGAAAACGCGTTTGACCAGTTTCAGTTGATTTTAATCGACTGGAAATTGGCCATTTTTCAAACGGTCTCAGAATTCAACGAAACTAGTTTTGTTAGGACCGTATTGTCAATACGAAGCTAGAAAATATTTTTCTGGAATTTTAAGTGTTAGTATGTGACCCCGGTAATTTGAAATGTACATTTAAAATTCAATATAGCGATTTAAATGTAAATTCAACAGAAACTTATCGAGACGATCGAATCAGCTTGCGATACATATCCCATAGTGTTCAGAATGGGGGTGAAACGCTATGGACGGCAGGCGGTGGACCTCGTTTCGAGGTCGTAAGTAAAAGTCAACTATTTGCAGAATTAAATAATTAAATAATTAAAATAAATAATAAAAAAAAAATAAAACCCTCCCTTATACGTTCTGGCCCCCCCTTACTCTTCAAAACAGAAAATCGAAACAAAAAAAAAAAAAGAAAAAAAAACTCTCCTCGACGAATCGAAGCCGCCGCTTCCAGGCGGAGCACCGCCGAGCTCCCATCGTGCTGGCCACCCGCCGCCTCAGGCGAATGCCCCCCCCTCCTTCGCGAATCCGCCCTCTCAAACCCCCCATCGACCCAAAATCCTCCACCGCGAGTTCGAGATGAACGCTCCCACCGCCTGCCGCAACACCCTGGCCCGCCCCTGCGCCACCTGCCGACTCCGAAGCCGCGCCTCCTCCCTGTCTTCGACCGACGACGCAGCGTTCAGCGAAGGTGAGTTTTTAAATATTTTGTTTTAATTTAAAAACTACATTTTGTTTTAATTTAAAAACTATATTTTTGTTTTAAAATTGAAAACTGTATTTTGTTATATTTAAAAACTGATTTTATTTTGTTTTTTAAATAGAAAAAAAATTTGATTTTTAAATGATTGAAAAACTGATTTTTAAATGATGGAAAAACTGTTTTTGTAAAATTATAAAAACTGTTTTTGTAAAATTATAAAAACTGATTTTGTAAAATATAAAAACTGATTTGGTTTTAAAAATAAAAACTGATTTTTGTTTAAAAGAAAAAAAAAAAACCTTAAATAGGAGAAAGGTTTAATCTTTAAAGTGGAAAGGGATTTGAACTTTAAGAAGAAAAAAATCAGATTTTTAGAATTTAAAAAGAAAGAAAAATTAGATTTTTATATTGAAAGTCGAAAGAAAAAAATTCGATTCTTATATATTGAATAACGATAGGAAAATAGAATTTTTATGTATTGAACTTCGAGTTAAAAATATGAGTTTTATATATAGAACTTCGAAATAAAAATATGATTTTTATATGTTGAATAGCGAAGTAAAATTCGATTTTTACATATGTAGTGAAAGCGGGCAACGAAGGTGACAGAAAAGGCGAAGACTTCTGCAAATGAAGAGCCGTGGAGCTAGGATAGCTATAGGTGAGAATTTCTCACCTTTCAATTTCTTTTCTAGTTTTATATATATACTAGGATGCAGACGGTGCTTAGTAGCACCCGACACAACCGTCCACAGACCATGGACTTGTTTGTTTGGTTGCATAGATTAGAGATTGTTTGATTGAAATTGAATTGTGTGGTGAAATGAATTGATTTGATGATGTGTGAATGGCGTGGGCCTTCACTAGACCGGGGACAAGGCTAGGCCTCGTCCCGTTTCTAGTATCGTGCCGTTATGCTGCCGAAATTTTCTAAAATAAGTTAGAAAAATAAAATATCATTTTATTTAAAGAATGAATTGAATAGAAATTCATAGGTTGAAATAAAATGTTTTATCGTTAAAAATTTAATTTTTAACGTGAATGTGAATAAATAAATATTCATTTACAAACCAGACGGTTTGTTTATGTACACCTATTTGACTGATATTGATTGGGTCGATAAATTTTACACATCGCCCAACTGCACAAACAAAATCTGTGGTTGATTGTTTGAAACCCCACACGGGTGTTGGGATGAAATTTGAAGTTCACTCATCCTGATTGATTAAATATGTCGATCGATTGATTGACAGGCTGTGATAAGCGTTGAATATCTATATTTGATGCTTATACAGTGTAGTGCACTTTGGTTGATGGTTGATTATTTTCAATGCTATTATATACATGTGTTGTATGAAAATCCATATAATTAATTTTATATGGTAATTGATTGGGCCTCATTCCAGTTTTGAAAAAGAAATATTTGAAAAAGAAATATTTGAAATAGAATATTTGAAATAGAATATTTGAAATAGAATATTTGAAAATAGAAATTTATGAAGCCGTGTTAATTAGATTGACGCCATTTTGACGTAAACGATATTTATATCGATTTTATTCATTTTAAAATGAATATTGAAAAGTAATATTGAATTGAATTGAAAGTGAATTGAAATGAATTCAAATTGAATTGAAATTTGAATTGAATAGAAATGAATTTTAAAACGAATTTATAAAGAAGAATTCCATTTTTGCTTTGGATTGAAATGGAAATTGCTTTTGAAACGAATTTAAAACTATTCATATAATTCGTTTTAAATAGAAATCGACGAAATATATATTATATATATTATATATATAATATAATGGCCTGAATAGAACGCGCCGCGCCGCGGCAGTTCGCGAATTTCGACCATTTATTTCAAACGGACATTACGGGAGATCCGACCGTCGGATTCTCCTAAAACCGGAACCGTTGGGTTCGTATCGAAAAGGGCTTTCTAATGAATGTTAGAAATTTGAAATCTAACGGTTGGATTTGGAATTATGTCCAAATCAAATTTGAAAAAGGTCGCTGTAAGTGCAGTTCGATGGCCATTGATGGAAATCGACTGTACGGGCCTTGATAAAATTATTAAAAATAGTAATAATTTGTGTAAAATCATAAGAAATGATTTGTGAAGAATTGGGATGAAAAACTCCCTGTTTGAAAAGATAAAAATAGTTTTTTTATCGAAATGAACTAGTTTTGAACTAGAATTATAATTCCATTTATTTTTAAATAAATAAATTGAATTTGAAAAGGGTTTTGAAAATAACCAAGATTTCCAATGATTGCATTGGAGTGGATTTGAATCGAAATTGTCTTCGGAATATTTCGATGTTGGAATTTGTGATTATACGGATGTTGTTACGGAAATTTGAAAGATATATATTTATATCGTTATTTCCAATACGACATTTGTTAATCGTAGAATTTGATATTGAATATAAGCCGATATATTTTCTATTCAGAGCCTTATATTGAATATCAAATGTGATTTGGGTTTGTCGTGAATGGTGTCTTCACTAACACTGTTCTTGAACCCAGTTGAGAAAAGATTAAATCTTTTTATTTAGATTTAATGAAGTGCACCAATTAAATATTATTTAATTGGAATTGAATCGATATTGATTTTTGGGTTTATCGTGAACAGTGTTTTAAATAACACTCGTTCTTTAACCCGATAATTAATGAATGTGATTTTGGGTTTATCGTGAACCGTGTTTTAAATGACACTGATTCTTTAACCCAGATAATGATTAAAACTAAGTGGAGTTTTAATGAATCTTTAATTAGATTGAAAAGATCGAGAATGGAGTATCACCAGTTTTGCTCCAGGCGATAGTTAAATCTTTAATTAGATTCGTGAAATTTAGAAACTAACTGTCGGTTAGCCAAGCAGAATGGTTTTCTGGATATTGATCTGATGTTGGTTTCGGCCTTCGGGGTTAATATTTGGGGAATTATTCTCTTGATTAATTTACGGTTAGTGACTAATGAATTGGAATGAGGCGTATGTTGTGTTTGTGTAACACTTATTTAAATATACGCGAGTTATTCGGAAAGACCGGGTTTATCCCATTCTGAATAACTGATACGACGATAAGTCGAAGATGAAGACGATGGTCGAAGACCGGAGGTCTTCACGTCGTTTGGGTGATAACTGATGATCTTGATTGGGCTGTACACCCAAGAAGATGGAAACAGTTAGTGATCGTCCAGACGTACTTGGAGATCGATGGATATGCGGGGTACTAGGTGCCTCCGGTTTCGTTCGGACCCAGAACGGACTTGTAAATGGACTGTGTGTCTGACATTGGATTTTGGTCCGTGTGATTGATCTCTATTAAATATATATCTGTTTGGCGGCGGAGAATTTATTCTCTTGCTTAACGCTCTTCTCTGAGACATACGAGCTCAGGGGTTATATATTGATGGATATCAATCGCATGGAGTGAATTGCCTGTGTGGCATGCTAAGATGCAAATGATCAAGGCTTATGTTGAAAAGCAAAGTCTTGTGGTTGATGATCGAAGCACGGCCTTTGTGGCGTAGCTTTGTGTAATGTTGATTCGCGAGTATCACACCCGGTATGAATCAAAAACGGGAGACGGACCTCAGGGAGGGCATGCGTTTCTTTCTAGTTATGAGTGGCGTCAGTGCTTGAACTGGCTGACGAGTTTGACTCATGTGGATGTTACTTATTATTACTTGCTGAAAAGCGAGGCGCCTCGTGATATCGGTTTCGGCCGATGCTTCTGGTCGGCTGACGGGCCAGATTTACGCCCCAAAGGGCGGGGAAACGTAGTGTTCAGGCATAATAATCCACATCGGTGGACCGGCCCTGACGATCTAAAGGGTCGATGCGCTCTGACCCTGTGGCTCGGGCTAGAGAGTCACGAATCGGTAGAGGATCTTGCCCCTTGCCTCGGTTCATACCATAAATGATAACCCAACTTCCAATACGTCGTTTTGCGGTTTTGATTGTAAACTTATATATGGCGACATAGTGTTATGGGCCATTCATGCCGCCTATGATTGATACTTATGATTTGAAGTTGTTTTATACACTATGCACCTATTATAGTATCAAAAGATTTGTTTTAAAACGTATCAAGCATTCTTTGGCTGTTATAAGGAAAAACCCTATCCTCGGCTGCGTTGCATTGTGTGATGGGACCTGGGTCTTATAACAGCTTCATTTTCCTTTATTTAGCATTGCGATGTCTGTTTTATGCACTGGTATTCTTGGGAGGAAACCCGTTCCGTGTTATACGGCGTGGTCCCTTGATTTACCTAACTTTGAAAATAAAGATTAATAACTGTTTTTAGTTCTCACACCAGTCACATGACTGACCTGGAGTTTATTGTTTTAACCTAAACTCTGGGTGCCCTTATTTTCGACACGGGCAGCTAGTAGTTTTGGTTTTGCAGATTTATATTCACAGGATCCTGGTTTACAGCTGGAACGATAACCGGAAAGCTTTGTATCCGTATATCTTCTTCTAGTTGTGTATTGTATTATTTTCCGCTGCTATGTATTTAAATGTAATTTAAATCTCTGATAATTCTGTGTAATATTCTTTTATACTCTGTATATTCTTGAAATCTGATGCATTGTTGTAATATACAATGAAATGTTCTTCTGCATGTGTTCTGTTGTGGTTTGTTCTCGAACTATCCGACGCTTTCCTTTACGGGGAAGTTACGGGTCTTCACATTGCTGCACTTTTGCTTGGAGAAGACAAAGCTGGGGGAGTAGCGAGTGGGTTTTAAGGATGGGGAGTGGGCCTTATTAAAAGTGGTCAGCCCAGATTGAAAGAAAAAAAATAAATTTAAAAGTTGAAGGGAGGACATGAAGGGGTTCTAGTGTCGGTTCATTTGTGAAGGAGTGGGGTTGTCTGGTTCGTGTTCTGCTATCACATGAAGTTTGGATGATCGAAGAAATACAATCGAGCTCGGCAAACAGGATCGGGGAAAGCGCATTAATATGTGCTAACGTGGTTTTAATTAAGGTAATTAGAAAATAAATTAGTAATTAATTAGGGTTTAATAATTTAGTTAGTTTTATAATGTCCGTCCAAATCTTTTAATATTGGTAACTTGTCCATACGATATCAGAATTCGATGAAACTGGATCCATTAGGATCGAAGTAACGCAGACTGTGCAATGCAACGGGTCTGGAGCGATTTGGAGCTCGTTTGAATTTATGGCAAAATTAAAATGCTGACTGGATTGATCGACCCTTAATCGGTATTCAGCGATTAACAACCAATGTGAGTAAATCTCACTAACTCTGTACAATTTATATTTTTATAAATATAATCTAGTATTGATAAATGATGATTGATTGATGTGTGTTGATTGTTTGGTTGAATCATTGATTTATTGGTTGAAATTATAGATAACGATATATATATATATATATATATATATATATATATAAAAATCATTAATCAAATATTGATTCTGTTTATCAGAATATTTCATATTGAAATGAAGTCGATGTTATATATATTGTTTAACATCTGTGTGACGCAGGGAAACATGTTGGAGGGATCCAACTGGATTCCTCAATATTTATAATATTGTTTGTTTTCATATAATGTGATATATGATGCGATATAAAACCTATGATTGATTATGATGACATTGGTTTGTTTAATTGGTATTTTAAATACCATAAGAAATACTGGAATGTAAAAAGGGAATTTTCAAAGTGTATATTGATAATAAAATATATTTATATAAAATCAAATGATTTTCTAAATAGGAATATTTGTAAAACAAATAGAATTATAAAAGGAATATTTATTTGGAAAACAAATAGAGTCATAAAAGGAATTTTTATTTGGTAAATAAATAGAATTATAAAAGGAATATTTATTTGGAAAACAAATAGAATTATAAAAGGAATATTTATTTGGAAAGTAAATAGAATAATAAAAGGGAATATTTAGGAAAATGAATAGAATTTTATAAAAAGAGAATTTTACATTAGGAAGGTTTAGACCCGTGCTTCACACATGGGTGTAACATGATATTGATTTAAAGTAAATATTTTGCAAATAAAATATTATAAAGGAATTTGGGGTTTGAATTAGGAATTTAAATGGAATTACTGAAATTAGAAACTGACTGGAAATTAGTTAAGTTGAATGGCTTTCTGGTTATCGATCTGATGTTGGTTTCGGCCTTCGGGGTTTATAATTGGGAAGTTGTTCTCTTACTAGTTTATAGTTAGAGACTGATAGAGGTGGGAAGATATTGATGCGTGAATCAGAAATGGAAATGTTTTCCAAAGTTAATAACGTATATTTTCTAATTTTAGAAAACAAGGGATTTATAAATATATGGAAATGATAAATGGGAAATTGAGAAATGAAATGATGATTGATCGGTAAGATTTCCATATGGAAATACAACCATTGTTTGTACACATGTTTTCCTTTAATAGTTAAATCATCAACTATCAAAGATTTAGACCATTTCCGTTGTCAATACGGAGAGACCGGGATCAAATATATTATCTGAACCACTCCGTATGGCATTAGCGTTGCGAATCAAATATGATGAAGATAATTGAAGACGGAGTTATGCAAGTACTATTCTCACGATCCTATGTAGAAATTGCCTAAGATGGATTTACAGAATAGTACCTTCGGTTTGTCCAGTCCCAGAACGACCTGTATGGAAGAATGTATGACAGAGTTTATCTGGTAGATCGCGTAAGTTGATCTTTTCAAACGTATTTACGTTGGTGGTGGAGGAATATTTTTCTCTTAGCTTATACCCGTGGTATTTTTGGGGAAATCAATTTGTGATTTGATGGGTATGACGATGTGGCATTCAAAGTAAATGAAGGAGTGATCTGTTAAAAGATACATTATGACCTCAAGCCTCATCAACTGGGAAATGACAAAAATCGGGCTGGCAGCATAACTAAGTAGGTCTCACCCAAGTAGGGTATATTGTCACCATCTAGAGAATATTCATATTTGCTACTTCTTTCAATTCCGTATCTCCCGGGAACGGTTATGTTGGTATACCAACCGTAAGGTGACAATATGTTTGGAACATTCAAGCGAAATGAATGGCCGGTCATGTGTGGCTGAGTTATAAGATGTTCTTGTTGAACTCCAGTGTATCGCTTCTAGAGTACACTGATCGGAAGGTGGTTCCATACCTTGTCATAGTTGGAAATTATTTTACCCAATAAGAGCTGGCGGTTTTTGATTTGATATCAAATATATAGAACGTGAGATGGAAGCATTCTGCTATATTTTTAAGTACTCATATTAGACATTATTATAATATCAGAATAATATTGTTTTAGAAAATGTTTTGCGTTATCGTAAGGTAAAAACCATCCGTGTTTATGTGTGGATCGGTCTTACGATTATCATTGCTTTTGAAAAGGATTTGGAAAAGTTAAACTAAATGATTAGAGTTTACTAACACCAGTCACCTGACTGACCCAGAGTTTATTTCGTTTTGTTTTCCGTAAACTCTTGGGTGTCCAAATTTGTATGGGCAGTCAAGTAATCGGGATTTCTCAGATACCACTGAAGGAGCTTGGAGCAGGATGCTTGTGCTGGATATGTATATACAGAGCTATTTCCTCTGTGATATTTATGTACTGTGATAATGATGAATGTAAGTACAAATACAATTTAGTATTTCAAAGTTAATATATAACATATTTTATTCGTTCCGCTGTGAGATTCGTGTTTACTCTATTATGTTGTATTCTTCTTCTTCTTCTACTCTAAGTTTTCTTTCTTTCTATTTCTCACCCTCTACTTCTTTCTATTAATGGTTCGGTATTTCCGATGCTTGAATAGTCGACATGGTGTGTTGTGTCGATTTTCAGGGTCGAAAATGCCAGTTCGTTACACTTGCATAAACCCCATCTTCAATAGTCTTCAATAATTTCTGACTCGAAACGTATATATCAAATCGAAATGGAATATAAATTCCGGCCTCTTAAGAACGACGACGTGAAAGGTCCAGATTTGATAATCGGTGATTTAACTATCAAATATAAAATAAAATAAAATAAACAGATTTATTTCCATTGGGTCTGCTAAGCCTTATTTAAATAGTCCAAATTTGTTTAATTTCAAATATTAACTTTGGATATATATATATATATATATTAAAACATAAGTACTGATTAACTTATACATTCATATTATCAATCTTACGTGATAAATCTCATTCTCTAATATCCATCTCATAGCTGAAGACGATATCCAACTCTAACACTCATTCCGAACACAAACGAATACGATCTATCGGATAATAGTGAAATCATTCAAGTTGGGGTATTTTAATTTACCTCTTAGACCTTGAGTTGAAATCATTCTTATTGTCAAGATTCGTACAAGTTCGATATCCGTCGACAACCAGATTACGTAAATTTATTTGATTTTCAAATCTTAAAACACTTCAAAACAACGTTGTTGTTTTTGGAAAAAACATTTATCAAGGAAACTTGGTTAACTTATTGAATTGAGGAATTTAATCCAAATAATCGGCTTGGCTTCCTTATCCATTGATAATAAAATTCTCCTTACAACTTACTTAATGAAAGGATTCATTAAGTTGAAACACATTATCTTGGAAAATTTATCCAAAGTTAAATTACTATTTGAACTTCCCATTATCTTACCAAAACCTTTTCATGTTTTTAAATACCCATTTATCGAAACTTCTCCTATTAAATTAATTGAAACAAATTTATTTAACAATAAATTTTCATTTAAACCATTAACCTAGATGATCTCTAACCACCCTGATTAACTGATTATAATTAATCTTTTCCCTATTAAATTAATTAATAATATAATTTATTTAAAAAAATACTCATCTAATAGTTTCTTAAAACAATTCATATCCAGTTATTTAAACTAGAGTTTATTTCTAGGTTACTTTATGGAAAATGGCTGTAATGACCCGGATATTTCGTCGGGTAATTTTAAATATTTAATATGGATTTAAATATTGAGTTGACAATATAAATGAAATTTTATATTGAGTTATCGATTTAATATCGAAATACGATTTAATTTAGAATAAATTGAAATTATCGTAATATAGAAATAATTGAATTCGAAATTCAATACTGAATTGAGACGATTCAGAGATGATCAATAAAATTCTATTAGAATAAAACGATAATAATATTAATTTATTATCGAGGAAATTAATTGTTCTGAAATTAATTTATATTGATTTAAATAAATATCTCCTCCATATGATCGAATTGGACTTCGTGACCTATCCCAATGTGTTTAGAATAGCGGTTTTACCCTAGGAATGTTGGTTGGTGGGTTCAGATAGGAGTTCAAAATCACAGGGTAATTTAAATTAAATAAAACCGGTTCAAAACAAAACCCTGCTTTCTTTATATCCACAAACTAAAAACAACCATGGCTTCTCTATTACCACAAACCAAAACAACTGTGGCTTCTTTATTACCACAAACCAAAACAACCGTGGCTTCCTTATTACCACAAATCGCAACCACCCCTCTTCTATTATAAACCAAGTATGGACGTTCAAACTAATTCCAAAAATCAAGTCGACATTTCAACTAAAATCGAAAACTCCAAATTGAAAATGGCCGCTCATCATCTTAAACATTCAAATCGAAATTTGTTGATTCCTTCCTCAACGTCACCGCGAGTTCGACATCAAAGAAGGGGCGCTCGTGAATCCGTGAAAATGTGTGCGTTCGATTTAGGGTTGCGCGTTAAGCTCTATAGGACCATCGGTGGTTTGTTCGACGTTGCTGGTGCGATGCATGATTTGGGGACATCGACTTCAAAGCAGCCGTGAGTTGGGGTCCGTGATTTTTTGCGATTCAGGTCAGATCGCGATGTGGCCTAGAGGTCGACGTCGACCTTTGAATGGGTGAAGGAGTGTCTGGGTTTCAGCGAGACTAGAGGGGAAGCAATGCAGTTGAAGTTGATAGCAGTATCTGCACTGAGGTGTTGAGGAAGGACTGTGATTGACTGAGGAGTTTTTGGAGTTCGGCAGCGGGGAAAATGATGGTGGAGCTTGTTTGTTATGGTCCAGTTGGTTGTCAAGGTTATTGGAAGGGGGAAGGATGAAGGGAGAAAGGCTCAGAATGTTGCAGGGATCGAAATATTAATGAGGGAGAAAATGACACTATCAAGGGTGATTAAAAAGGTTACTAATTAAATTTAGTAATTCATTGTTAATTACATTTTATTATTCGATAGCTTAACTAATGAATCACATATTAAATACATACAAGATTTTATGAAATGGAATTGGTCGAGTAACTCGTGGCTTTGGAATACATCATCAGAAATTAAAATGGAAATCAGGATAGATCAAAAAATTGTTGAGTAAATCTCACACACCTGTTATTAAGAATTATTTTTATTTGGTAAAAATAATTGTTGTTGCCTGTTTGAATGCTTTCTGGTTGATTTAAATATATTAGTTATTTAGGGTTGACTATTATATATATATATGTATACATATATATATATATATATATATATATATATTGGGTTGATGATTGGATTGTTCCCGCAGTCTCATTAGCGGATGCCCGCAATATCATTAGTGAATGATTTCCCTATGCGCCCCACGCTGTGATAGTGGATGACCTTCTATACCACGATATCCTACCTCGAAGAGGGATGGGTATTATTTTATTAACTAATGTCTGTGGATGCAGGAAAACAGGTTGGAGGGATCCAACTGGATTCCTCAAAAATATTGTTGTTTGTTTGTTTTCACATATATTATCATGCATATAGTGTGTTGACTGAAAATTGGATTGTTTGATTGTTTAAAAATCACTGGGGCCAAATGTTGATATATAAATATCAGGGAAAAGGATATTTGAAATTTAAAGGGAAAATCTATTTATCTAAAATAGAAATCGAATTTCAATTGGGCTATAAGTATATTAATTTGTTTTGAATACATAAAACAAGGAGTGAATTTATAAACATTGTTTATAAATTTACAATACGAGATTTGAAGTGAAATTATAAACGATGTTTTTAAATTGAATAATGCAGGAAATTGAAATAAATTTATAAACAGTGTTTATAAATAAAGTGGGAAAATTATCATTGGATAATTTGAATATTTAAATTCAAATGTGAATTTAAAAACAAAAATGGGGAAATCGTCTTAAAGAAATAAACGATGGAATTTATTCTGATGTTCAGAATATAAATTGAACTAAAATAAATCCGTAAGGATTTATGATTTGAATTCAATTAATTCGAATTTATTTAAATAGAAGTTAAATTGAATATGAAATTAAATTGGGTTTTATAAGTTATTATAAATAGAAATTTCCAAAATAAGATTTTGGTTTTAAATAGATTTTTTTTGAAATCGGGGCTTGTTAAATAAATAAACAAGAAAATTTATAAAATGGTGTTTATAAATATAATGAATAAATTATCAAGAGATAATTTGAATATTTAAATTCAAATATGAATTTAAATATAGAATTTGAATATATAATTTGAATATAGAAAATTCATAGGGGATTTGAATATGGAAAATTCAAAGGGGATTTAAATATAGAAAATTCAAAGGGGATTTAAATATAGAAAATGCAAAGGGGATTTGAATATAGAAAATTCAAAGGGGATTTGAGTATAGAAATTCAAATGGAATTTGAATAAAGAAAATTTGAACAAAGAAATTTTGAATATAGAATGTTAATATAGAATTGAAATGGAATTTGAATATAGAATTCAAATAGAAATTCAAATGGAATTTGATTATAGAAAATACAAATTGAGTTTGAATATAGAATTCAAATAGAAATTCAAATGGAATTTGATTATAGAAAATACAAATGGAGTTTGAATATAGAATTCAAATAGAATTGAAATGGAATTTGAATATATATAATTCAAATAGAATTGAAATGGAATTTGAATATAGGAAATTTAAATATAGGAAATTTAAATAGAATTGAAATGGAATTTGAATATAGAAAATCGAAGTATAAATAAATTTATTTTCGAGTTAGGGAAAATCAACAATTTTAGAAGATCGGAAATATTATGTTGAATTGGAAAAATGGATTTGATATATATTAAAAATATATCAGAATGGAGTTGAATATATTTTAAACGAAGCTTAAAAGTTTATATATATGAATATAATTAAAACGAACTCGCCGTAGCACTGCAGTTCGTAAATTGGCGATTTGAACTTCAATTGAGTAAACAGAACTCAATTGAAGTCAGAATTCTTTGAAACAAGAATCGTCAGGACCGATTTGCTAATAGTTTTCTAATGGAAGAGAAAATCTGGATTTCGTCTTATAGATTTTGTGTTATGTCAAAATCAAATTTTCAGAAATGTAGCGCCATAATCGTTTAAAAACCATAACGGTTTATTTAAATTTATAAAAGGATTTTAAGCACATAAAATCTGAGTCTTCATTAGAAAAATCTAGACTTGAGTTATAAAATAAATATGAACTCAAGTGAAGTAAATGAAATGATTTTTGAAACAATAATCATATCTTTGGTTATTGAATAGAATTAACTATATAGAAGAGAAATTAGTTAATTAAGTTTTGAATCGAATTAAGACTTTGAAAAGTGCATTGGATTTGTAAATGTATATTCGAAATCGAATATGGAACTTGAATTGAAAATGGAATTCAATTAGTTTATAAACCAGTTAAACAAGTTAATCTTATATTTGAACATGTTATAAGAAGAAATAGGAAAACGATTAATTAGCAATTGTTTAATGGAATTTTGAATTGAAGTTGAACTTTGAAAGGTAAATGGGATTTGAGAATTTATATTCGAAATTGAATATGAAATATAAGTGAATGGAATTCAATTAGTTTATAAGAAAGTTGAAATTTTATTTTAGCATGTTATGTTCAAATAAAAAAGTGAAATAGGCAAAGAGTTAATTAGCAAATTAATTAACAAATTGAGTTAAAACAATAAGATCGAGTTGGAATGAATTGGAATTGTTTAGATATATGTTAGACAGGTTTGGAGTGAAGTGTATGAAGATAAATAAATAGAATGCTCAACAAAAAGGTATGTATTTCAATTGAATATGAGATTTCATGCGCCGTATCGGCAAGCCGCTTGGCTTTTTAATTTTCTTTTTGAATGGAGAGGGCCTGTGTGGCGGTTTGGGGATTTTCCCGATGCTCCCGGTACAAAGGAGATTATGGCGAATTTCTCCGGGAATTTAAGGAGTTAGAATATTTTTAAGAAAATTATGATAGTTAGAAATCAATGTATCGATATATATAGAATTCGATAAGGAAATGAACTTAAAAATAGAATATTATAAACAAAAAGGAAATCTATAAATTTGATTTGTTAATAATAGAAAGAGAAGTGTATACATGTTTTAGAAATGGAAAATTGGTTTAATATGGTGTTGATTATTCGAGTTAACGGTCTTGTCTGTTTTGAAGTTAATGATGTTTTCAGTCAAGGTCCGAGAGGTAATTATACCCCAACTTGATTGATTTCATTATTGGCTGATAAATAGCAAGATCCAATCTCGAAGAGAAATGTTTAAAGAGATTTAGTCCAATGTAGTATTTTGGGTTGTTGTGACGATGTTTTACATAACATTCGTTTTAACCCGAAGAAGTGAAAATTTGGAAATATAATAATAAATATTTCCTAAATATAGAAATGAGTGGTCGGTCATGTGTGGTCGGGTTACAACATGTTCTTGTTGAACCCAGGGTATTCTCCTCTAGAGATACACTATCGGAAGGTGGTTCCATATCTTGTCATAGTTGGAAATTCATTACCCAATAAGTGCTTGCGGTTTTGATTGTATATTATATATGTGGAACGTGAGATGCAAGCGTTCCAGTAGATTGTTGTTTATTTGATTTAGACACTATCATAATATCAAAAAAGTTTTGATATAAAGATTATCGTTTTCTTTCAAAAGATCTTGAAAGTTGATCTAGTGTTTTGTATTCTCATAAGGGAAAAACCCGTTCCGTGTTATACGGCGTGGTCTTATGAGATATCATCTATTTTCTCAAACTGTTTAAAATTATTTACTCACACCAGTCCCATGACTAACCTAGAGTTTATTTTGTTTTGTTTTACCTAAACTCTTGGGTGCCCAATTTTGTACGGGCAGTCAAGTAGTTCAGGATTCTCAGATTCATCTGTAGGAGCTTGGAGCAGGAGGCTTCAGTGTTAGTTATATAGAGTTTTGTTCCGCTGTGTTGTAAGTGTTGTACTCTGATAAGTGTATGTCATACAGTTATGATTTTGTATTTCGAAGGATATGTGTGAAAACCCGTAACTTCCCCGTAAAGGAAAGAGCGGATAGTTCGAGAACAAGCCACAACAGAACGCATACAGAAGAACATTTCATTGTATATTACAACAATGCATCAGATTACAAGAATATACAGAGTATAAACAAATAAATATTACACAGAAATATCAGAGATTTAAATTACATTTAAATACATCGCAGCGGAAAATAATACAATACACAACTAGAAGAGATATACGGATACAAAGCTTTCCGGATATCATTCCAGCTGTAAACCAGGATCCTGTGAATATAAATCTGCAAAACCAAAACTACTAGCTGCCCGTGTCAAAATAAGGGCACCCAGAGTTTAGGTTAAAACAATAAACTCCAGGTCAGTCATGGGACTGGTGTGAGAACTAAAACAGTTAATCTTTATTTTTAAAGCTAGGTAAATCAAGGGACCACGCCGTATAACACGGAACGGGTTTCCTCCCAAGAATACCAGTGCATAAAACAAACAGCGCAATGCTAAATAAAGAAAAATGAAGCTGTTATAAGACCCAGGTACTATCACACAATGCAACGCAAGCCGGGGGATAGGGTTTTCCCTTATAACAGCCAAAGAATGCTTGATACGTTTAAAACAAATCATTTGATACTATTGTAAGTGCATAGTGTATAAAACAACTTCAAATCATAAGTATCAATCATAGGCGGCATGGGTACCATATATCATGTCGCCATACTAGTTCTACAATTAAAACCGCAAAATCACGTATTTGGAAATTGGATTTCCATCTATGAACCGAGGCCAGGGATCGTCCTCTACCGATTCGAGACTGTCTAGCCCGAGCCTCAGGCAAGTACTCTGTCAAGCCTTTGGATCGTCAGGGCCGGTCCACCGATGTGGATTAAAATGCCTGAACATGCGTTTCCCCGCCCTATGGGGCGTAGGTGAGCCAACTCAATGACTCCATCGGACCCGGATCGTCCGATCAAACCGAGGCGCCTCGCTACAGCAACAACCACATAAGTCAAACTCGTCAGGGCGTGTAAAACCACTGACGCCACTTTTTAGCTAGAAAGAAACGCATGTCCTCCCTGATGTCCGTCTCCCGTTTTTGGTTCATACCGGGTGTGATACTCGCGAATCAACGTTATACAAAGCTACGCCACACAAGGCCGTGCTTTGATCATCAACCACAAGACTTTGCTTTTCAACAGAAGCCTCGATCAATTGCCACTTAGGCATGCCACACAGGCAATTCACTCCATGCGTTTGATATCCATCAATATATAACCCCTGAGCTCGTACGTCTCAGAGAAGGGCATTAAGCAAGAGAATAAATTCTCCGCCGCCAAACAGATATATATTTTATAGAGATCAATCACACGGACTAAAATCCAATGTCAGACACACAGTCCACTTACAAGTCCCTTCTGGGGCTGAACGAAACCGGAGGCACCTTGTACCTCGCATATCCATCGATCTCCAAGTACGTCTGGACGATCACTAACTGTTTCCATCTTCTTGGGTGTACAGCCCAATCAAGATCATCAGTAATTACCCAAACGACGTGAAGACCTCCGGTCTTCGACCATCGTCTTCATCTTCGACTTATCGTCGTATCAGTTATTCAGAATGGGATAAACCCGGTCTTCCCGAATAACTCGCGTATATTTTAAATAAGTGTCACACAAACACAACATACGCCTCATTCCAATTCATCAGTCACTAACCGTAAATTAATCAAGAGAATAATTTCCCAAATATTAACCCCGAAGGCCGAAACCAACATCAGATCAATATCCAGAAAACCATTCTACTTAGCTAACCGACAGTTAGTTTCTAAATTTCACATTCATAGGGAAAGGTTCCCATTAATTTTATCCAAGATAAATTCCTTGAATTTATTCTTAAATCTATTTTTGAATATCAATTCAAACTAGTCGGGATTAGCGAACCTTACCGAAGTAATCATTTGTTTTAATTTCCCAATCCCAACCTATTCATCCCATGAAGTAAAACTGGTAATACTTCATATCTAACACCACGGTGTTATCGGTAAATTCAATTACCATTTCACGTTCAAATCTAATTAAAGATTTAACTATCGCCTGGAGCAAAACTGGTGATACTCCATTCTCGATCTTTTCAATCTAATTAAAGATTCATTAAAACTCCACTTAGTTTTAATCTTTGACTGGGTTAAAGAATCAGTGTCATTTAAAACACGGTTCACGGTAAACCCAAAATCACCTTTATTGATTATCGGGTTAAAGAACAAGTGTTATTTAAAACACTGTTCACGGTAAACCCAAAAATCAATATCAATTCAATTCCAATTAAATATTATTTAATTGGTACACTTCATTAAATCTAAATAAAAAGATTTAATCTTTTCTCAACTGGGTTCAAGAACAGTGTTAGTGAAGACACCATTCACGACAAACCCAAATCACATTTGATATTCAATACAAGGCTCTGAATAGAAAATATACCGGCTTATATTCAATATCAAATTCCACGACTAACAAATATCGTATTGGAAATAACGATATAAATATATATCTTTCAAATTTCCGTAACAACATACGTATAATCACGAATTCCAACATCGAAATATTCCGAAGACAATTTCGATTCAAATCCACTCCAATGCAATCATTGGAAATTCTGGTTATTTTTAAAACCCTTTTTAAATTCAATTTATTTATTTAAAAATAAATAGAATTATAATTCTAGTTCAAAACTAGTTCATTTCGATAAATATCTATTTTTATCTTTTCAAATATGAAGTTTTTCATCCCAATTCTTTCTAAATCATTTCGTATGATTTTACACAAATTATTATTATTTTTAATAATTTTACCAAGGCCCGTACAGTCGATTTCCATCAATGGCCATCGAACTGCACTTACAGCGACCTTTTTCGAATTTGATTTGGACATAATTCCAAATCCAACCGTTAGATTTCAAATTTCTAATATTCGTTAGAAAGCTCTTTTCGATACGAACCCAATGGTTCCGGTTTTAGGAGAATCCGACGGTCGGATCTCCCGTAATATCCGTTCGAAGTCAATGGTCGAAATTCGCGAACTGCCGCGGCGCGGCGCGTTCTATTCAGGCCATTATATTATATATATAATATATATAATATATATTTCGTCGATTTCTATTTAAAACGAATTATATAAATAGTTTTAAAATTCGTTTCAAAAGCTATTTCAACTTCCATTTCAATTCAAATCAAAATTGAATTCTTCTTTATAAATTCGTTTTAAAATTCATTTCTATTCAATTCAAATTTCAATTCAATTTGAATTCATTTCAATTCGCTTTCAATTCAATTCGAAATCGTTTTCAATTCAATTCATTTCGAAATCGTTTTATATTCAATTCATTTCGAAATCGTTTTCAATTCAATTCATTTCGAAATCGTTTTCAATTCAATTCATTTCGAAATCGTTTTCAATTCAATTCATTTCGAAATCGTTTTGTATTCAATTCATTTCGAAATCGTTTTATATTCAATTCATTTCGAAATCGTTTTATATTCAATTCATTTCGAAATCGTTTTCAATTCAATTCATTTCGAAATCGTTTTATATTCAATTCATTTCGAAATCGTTTTCAATTCAATTCATTTCGAAATCGTTTTATATTCAATTCATTTCGAAATCGTTTTATATTCAATTCATTTCGAAATCGTTTTATATTCAATTCATTTCGAAATCGTTTTATATTCAATTCATTTTGAAATCGTTTTCAATTCAATTCATTTCGAAATCGTTTTATATTCAATTCATTTCGAAATCGATATAAATCGTTTACGTCAAAATGGCGTCAATCTAATCAACACGGCTTCATAAATTTCTATTTTCAAATATTCTATTTCAAATATTTCTTTTTCAAAATAGTTGTTATTATCAAAATATTTCGTTCAACACATGACCAATCTCAATGGATGAGTACTGTCAACACATGAACCTTTATTTTATATTGATAAAGATGTAAATTTTATTACTAAAATATTTCGTTCAACATATGACTAATCTCAACGAATGAGTACTGTCAACACATGAACCTTTATTTTATAATCTTCTTTATTTTTCAAATTGGAATGAGGCCCAATCAATTACCATATAAAGTTAATTATATGGATTTTCATACAACACATGTATAATAGCATTGAAAAATAATCGACCATCAACCAAAGTGCACTACACTGTATAAGCGTCAAATATAGGTATCTAACGCTTATAACAGTCTGTCAATCAATCGATCGACATATTTAATCAATCAGGATGAGTGAACTTCAAATTTGATCCCAACACCCGTGTGGGGTTTCAAACAATCAAACACAGATTTTTATTCGTGCAGTTGGGCGATGTGTAAAATTTATCGACCCAATCAATGTCCTTCAAATAGGTGTACATAAACAAACCGTCCGGTTTGTAAATGAATATTTTATTTATTCACATTCACGTTAAAAATTATATTTTTAACGATAAAACATTTTATTTCAACATATGAATTTCTATTCAATTCATTTATTCGATAAAATGATATTTTTATTTTTCTAACTTATTTTAGAAAATTTCGGCGGCATAACGACACGATACTAGAAACGGGACGAGGCCTAGCCTTATCCCCGGTCTAGTGAAGGCCCACGCCATTCACACATCAATCAATCCATTCATTTCACCAAACAATTCAATTTCAAATCAAATCATCTAACTAATCTATGCAACCAAACAAACAAGTCCATGATCTGTGGACGATTGTGTCGGGTGCTACTAAGCACCGTCTGCATCCAAGTATATATATATATAACTAGAAAAGAAATTGAAGAGTGAGAAATTCTCACCGATAGCTATCCTAACTCCACTTAGTTTTAATGCAGGAAATCTTCACTGTTCTCGTCTCTAATAACTTTCTTCGCCCATAGCCACTACATATATAAAAATCGAATTTTTACTTCGCTATTCAATATATAAAAAATCGAATTTTTACTTCGATGTTCAATATATAAAAATCACATTTTTACTTCGATGTTCAATATATAAAAACCACATTTTTACTTCGATGTTCAATATATAAAAATCACATTTTTACTTCGATGTTCAATATATAAAAATCACATTTTTACTTCGATGTTCAATATATAAAAATCACATTTTTACTTCGATGTTCAATATATAAAAATCAAATTTTTACTTCGATGTTCAATATATAAAAATCACATTTTTTTAAGTTTTAAAAAAACTAATCCTTTCAGTTTTATAAATCTAATCTAATGCTAAGTTTCATCTTCTCAAAAACATTGTATATTTTCAAAAAGAATGCTCCTTTGTTATTCAAAAACAATATATGTTTATTTTTCAAAAACAACTCTATTTCCTTTAAAACAATGCTATTTTAAACAAATTCCAGATTTTTTTCAATGCTTTTTCTATAAATTTCTGATTTAAAACAATGTAATTTAAATATATAAAAAGAATAAAAATTGCTCACTGTATATCGTCGAACTGTATTCACGAGCTAGGGTTCGGAACTGTCGTCGCCTGGAGCCGCCTGGAGTTGATCGGAGGGCGCCGTCGTCTTCGCCTCCGTGAGCCGCACCTGCCAGCACCCACCCTCAGTTCATACGCTGTAACCTAACTCGTGCTCCTAGGGCTTAAAATTGCAGGCCCCACAAAGCGCTTTAACTAGATCCGACCATCCCACAACGACGGCCATGGAGCCGCCTGCCTGCGCCTGGCACCACCGCCGGCGCGGTGGTCCCCTTCGACCACGATTCGAGAACGACGACGGCCCACTTTGGCTTGAAATTCACGCTCTTTACTTTTCCAAACCCGATCAAACAACCACGTATTTGAAGCTGGTGGAGAGCTCCACCATTTTTGCTTTGGAATTTCTGAAATTGATTGAAGGATTAATCGCGATTTGGCTTTGAAGTTTGGAAGATTTCGTCCGCTCCTTTCAAGTGGCGGCCCTGTAAAACGGTCAAGGGTTTTGACCCATCTTAATAGGAAATTTTATATTATTTTATATTTTAAATTCCAAAAATACTTGTTTATTGATACGAACTTCAAATCAAACCCAACGACTGTCGCCCCTAGCTAAATACCCCCACTCCGAACACAATGGGATATGTTTCGTAGGCCCATTAGACTGCTTCAATCAGTTTCCGTCAAAATCAACATATAACTCTATATATTGAATTTGAATGCACATTTCAAATTACCGGGGTCACATACTAACTAGAAAAATTCCAGAAAAATATTTTCTACCTTCGTATTGACGATACGGTCCTAACAAAACTAGTTTCGTCGAATTCTGAGACCGTTAGAAAAATGGCCATTTTCCAGTCGATTAAAATCAACCGAAACTGGTCAAACGCGTTTTCCTTTGCCACGCTCACATATTGATTCAGAAAATTATGAAATTTGGAATTTAGCAATAACTTTACACTGCGGATCCAACAAAAGTGGTTTCGTCGAAATCCGAGGTCGTTTGCAAAATGTCCATTATTAAGGGCCTGAATTCCATAGCGACTATTCAGAATTTTCAACTGGACATATCTTTTGATTCCCGCTATGAAATTTTGATTTTTCGGATTCGTTGGAAAGATATCATCAATTAGATCCTAACGTTTTTGGTTTCACCAAAATCCGGATTATTCTACACCCGGTACATTCATTTGAAGTTTGAAATCGAATTATCGAACTACCGCGCCATTTTCAATTCCTTTTATATATATAAATAAATATTTATATCTTAACGACGATTCGAATAAATATATACGTTCGAATTCTATATTCAAAATAAATTTTCGTCGATATTATTTAAAATAATTCATTTTAAATATTCAAAATTCGCTAAAACTGCCAAAATAAAAATTTTAAACTGGCCCAGATTTTCGGGTTATTACAATCTCCCCCACTTAAAACTTTTCGTGCCCGAAAAGGAACAAAGTCGAAAGTGGTTTGATCAATCAACTCTACGTTAGATTTAGCTTCTATTCTCCAACTTTTCAGTTTCTGAGAATTTTCAAATTCTTCAAAAATTTGGCTAACACCCTAAATTTTCGAAAAATTTCGCCATAAACTCCCCTGCACCGGGAGCATCGGGAAATCTCAAATAGCTTCCCCGGTCCTTCAGATCTCAAAAAGAAAAAGAAAAAGCCAAGCGGCTAGCCAATAGGCTCATAAAATCATCATCACCCAAACAAAACAGTAAATTATGTAGTAAACATGTACCTATTTGTCGGGCAAACAAATTTTATTCTCTGCTCTAGCCTCCTTGCTATGACCTGTTCAAGGATATACATGTATATGCAAGCAAATGCGACTAATTTTCAGTATAATTCAATATGTGATTCAATTAGGCTAAATGGCTAAAAATTAGCAAACAAATAAACAAACAACGCAAACATCAATCAATTAGTGAATTAGAGTTTCAAATTCATAACTTTGATACATATAAAGAAAATCATGTTTTGATGCCAAATCACAACAATGTATTCTAGCTATATTAGTTTTGGTTCTCACACCAGTCTAATGGAAATATATAGAAAATCACACCTTCGAAACTCAAACATAAATGTTGATGATGCGATCGCTCTCATCAATATCATCTTCGGGCGACTAGAGTGTGATGCTATATCTATCCAATATATTAAAACTTTGAATATACGTTTGCAAGGCGTATATGCAAATTCTTTATATACTGAATTGTCCAAAATCAATATAAACAAATAATCAAATACGAATAGTTGATTTAAATTTTCAAAACAAAATTTGTTTTCACTTTAAAAATATACTCTTCACACTCGTTCTAGGATACTACTAATCCCATCTCTAACGAGTCATTCTAATTGGATATTACTAATCCAATATCTGATGAATTCTTTCGTATGGTTCTAATGTGCCTTGTTCTCTAGCTTTGTAAACCAAAGCTCTGATACCAACTGTGAAAACCCGTAACTTCCCCGTAAAGGAAAGAGCGGATAGTTCGAGAACAAGCCACAACAGAACGCATACAGAAGAACATTTCATTGTATATTACAACAATGCATCAGATTACAAGAATATACAGAGTATAAACAAATAAATATTACACAGAAATATCAGAGATTTAAATTACATTTAAATACATCGCAGCGGAAAATAATACAATACACAACTAGAAGAGATATACGGATACAAAGCTTTCCGGATATCATTCCAGCTGTAAACCAGGATCCTGTGAATATAAATCTGCAAAACCAAAACTACTAGCTGCCCGTGTCAAAATAAGGGCACCCAGAGTTTAGGTTAAAACAATAAACTCCAGGTCAGTCATGGGACTGGTGTGAGAACTAAAACAGTTAATCTTTATTTTTAAAGCTAGGTAAATCAAGGGACCACGCCGTATAACACGGAACGGGTTTCCTCCCAAGAATACCAGTGCATAAAACAAACAGCGCAATGCTAAATAAAGAAAAATGAAGTTGTTATAAGACCCAGGTCCTATCACACAATGCAACGCAAGCCGGGGGATAGGGTTTTCCCTTATAACAGCCAAAGAATGCTTGATACGTTTAAAACAAATCATTTGATACTATTGTAAGTGCATAGTGTATAAAACAACTTCAAATCATAAGTATCAATCATAGGCGGCATGGGTACCATATATCATGTCGCCATACTAGTTCTACAATTAAAACCGCAAAATCACGTATTTGGAAATTGGATTTCCATCTATGAACCGAGGCCAGGGATCGTCCTCTACTGATTCGAGACTGTCTAGCCCGAGCCTCAGGCAAGTACTCTGTCAAGCCTTTGGATCGTCAGGGCCGGTCCACCGATGTGGATTAAAATGCCTGAACATGCGTTTCCCCGCCTTATGGGGCGTAGGTGAGCCAACTCAATGACTCCATCGGACCCGGATCGTCCGATCAAACCGAGGCGCCTCGCTACAGCAACAACCACATAAGTCAAACTCGTCAGGGCGTGTAAAACCACTGACGCCACTTTTTAGCTAGAAAGAAACGCATGTCCTCCCTGATGTCCGTCTCCCGTTTTTGGTTCATACCGGGTGTGATACTCGCGAATCAACGTTACACAAAGCTATGCCACACAAGGCCGTGCTTTGATCATCAACCACAAGACTTTGCTTTTCAACAGAAGCCTCGATCAATTGCCACTTAGGCATGCCACACAGGCAATTCACTCCATGCGTTTGATATCCATCAATATATAACCCCTGAGCTCGTACGTCTTAGAGAAGGGCGTTAAGCAAGAGAATAAATTCTCCGCCGCCAAACAGATATATATTTAATAGAGATCAATCACACGGACTAAAATCCAATGTCAGACACACAGTCCATTTACAAGTCCGTTCTGGGGCTGAACGAAACCGGAGGCACCTTGTACCTCGCATATCCATCGATCTCCAAGTACGTCTGGACGATCACTAACTGTTTCCATCTTCTTGGGTGTACAGCCCAATCAAGATCATCAGTAATTACCCAAACGACGTGAAGACCTCCGGTCGTCGACCATCGTCTTCATCTTCGACTTATCGTCGTATCAGTTATTCAGAATGGGATAAACCCGGTCTTCCCGAATAACTCGCGTATATTTTAAATAAGTGTCACACAAACACAACATACGCCTCATTCCAATTCATCAGTCACTAACCGTAAATTAATCAAGAGAATAATTTCCTAAATATTAACCCCGAAGGCCGAAACCAACATCAGATCAATATCCAGAAAACCATTCTACTTAGCTAACCGATGGTTAGTTTCTAAATTTCACATTCATAGGGAAAGGTTCCCATTAATTTTATCCAAGATAAATTCCTTGAATTTATTCTTAAATCTATTTTTGAATATCAATTCAAACTAGTCGGGATTAGCGAACCTTACCGAAGTAATCATTTGTTTTAATTTCCCAATCCCAACCTATTCATCCCATGAAGTAAAACTGGTAATACTTCATATCTAACACCACGGTGTTATCGGTAAATTCAATTACCATTTCACGTTCAAATCTAATTAAAGATTTAACTATCGCCTGGAGCAAAACTGGTGATACTCCATTCTCGATCTTTTCAATCTAATTAAAGATTCATTAAAACTCCACTTAGTTTTAATCTTTGACTGGGTTAAAGAATCAGTGTCATTTAAAACACGGTTCACGGTAAACCCAAAATCACCTTTATTGATTATCGGGTTAAAGAACAAGTGTTATTTAAAACACTGTTCACGGTAAACCCAAAAATCAATATCAATTCAATTCCAATTAAATATTATTTAATTGGTACACTTCATTAAATCTAAATAAAAAGATTTAATCTTTTCTCAACTGGGTTCAAGAACAGTGTTAGTGAAGACACCATTCACGACAAACCCAAATCACATTTGATATTCAATACAAGGCTCTGAATAGAAAATATACCGGCTTATATTCAATATCAAATTCCACGACTAACAAATATCGTATTGGAAATAACGATATAAATATATATCTTTCAAATTTCCGTAACAACATCCGTATAATCACGAATTCCAACATCGAAATATTCCGAAGACAATTTCGATTCAAATCCACTCCAATGCAATCATTGAAAATTCTGGTTATTTTTAAAACCCTTTTTAAATTCAATTTATTTATTTAAAAATAAATAGAATTATAATTCTAGTTCAAAACTAGTTCATTTCGATAAAAATCTATTTTTATCTTTTCAAATATGAAGTTTTTCATCCCAATTCTTTCTAAATCATTTCTTATGATTTTACACAAATTATTATTATTTTTAATAATTTTATCAAGGCCCGTACAGTCGATTTCCATCAATGGCCATCGAACTGCACTTACATCGACCTTTTTCAAATTTGATTTGGACATAATTCCAAATCCAACCGTTAGATTTCAAATTTCTAATATTCGTTAGCAAGCTCTTTTCGATACGAACCCAACGGTTCCGGTTTTAGGAGAATCCGACCGTCGGATCTCCCGTAATATCCGTTCGAAGTCAATGGTCGAAATTCGCGAACTGCCGCGGCGCGGCGCGTTCTATTCAGGCCATTATATTATATATATAATATATATAATATATATTTCGTCGATTTCTATTTAAAACGAACTATATAAATAGTTTTAAAATTCGTTTCAAAAGCAATTTCAACTTCCATTTCAATTCAAATCAAAATTGAATTCTTCTTTATAAATTCGTTTTAAAATTCATTTCTATTCAATTCAAATTTCAATTCAATTTGAATTCATTTCAATTCGCTTTCAATTCAATTCGAAATCGTTTTCAATTCAATTCATTTCGAAATCGTTTTATATTCAATTCATTTCGAAATCGTTTTCAATTCAATTCATTTCGAAATCGTTTTCAATTCAATTCATTTCGAAATCGTTTTCAATTCAATTCATTTCGAAATCGTTTTATATTCAATTCATTTCGAAATCGTTTTATATTCAATTCATTTCGAAATCGTTTTATATTCAATTCATTTCGAAATCGTTTTCAATTCAATTCATTTCGAAATCGTTTTATATTCAATTCATTTCGAAATCGTTTTCAATTCAATTCATTTCGAAATCGTTTTATATTCAATTCATTTCGAAATCGTTTTATATTCAATTCATTTCGAAATCGTTTTATATTCAATTCATTTCGAAATCGTTTTCAATTCAATTCATTTCGAAATCGTTTTATATTCAATTCATTTCGAAATCGATATAAATCGTTTACGTCAAAATGGCGTCAATCTAATCAACACGGCTTCATAAATTTCTATTTTCAAATATTCTATTTCAAATATTTCTTTTTCAAAATAGTTGTTATTATCAAAATATTTCGTTCAACACATGACCAATCTCAATGGATGAGTACTGTCAACACATGAACCTTTATTTTATATTGATAAAGATGTAAATTTTATTACTAAAATATTTCGTTCAACACATGACTAATCTCAACGAATGAGTACTGTCAACACATGAACCTTTATTTTATAATCTTCTTTATTTTTCAAATTGGAATGAGGCCCAATCAATTACCATATAAAGTTAATTAAATGGATTTTCATACAACACATGTATAATAGCATTGAAAAATAATCAACCATCAACCAAAGTGCACTACACTGTATAAGCGTCAAATATAGGTATCTAACGCTTATAACAGCCTGTCAATCAATCGATCGACATATTTAATCAATCAGGATGAGTGAACTTCAAATTTCATCCCAACACCCGTGTGGGGTTTCAAACAATCAAACACAGATTTTTATTCGTGCAGTTGGGCGATGTGTAAAATTTATCGACCCAATCAATGTCCTTCAAATAGGTGTACATAAACAAACCGTCCGGTTTGTAAATGAATATTTTATTTATTCACATTCACGTTAAAAATTATATTTTTAACGATAAAACATTTTATTTCAACATATGAATTTCTATTCAATTCATTTATTCGATAAAATGATATTTTTATTTTTCTAACTTATTTTAGAAAATTTCGGCGGCATAACGGCACGATACTAGAAATGGGACGAGGCCTAGCCTTATCCCCGGTCTAGTGAAGGCCCACGCCATTCACACATCAATCAATCCATTCATTTCACCAAACAATTCAATTTCAAATCAAATCATCTAACTAATCTATGCAACCAAACAAACAAGTCCATGGTCTGTGGACGATTGTGTCGGGTGCTACTAAGCACCGTCTGCATCCTAGTATATATATAACTAGAAAAGAAATTGAAGAGTGAGAAATTCTCACCGATAGCTATCCTAACTCCACTTAGTTTTAATGCAGGAAATCTTCACTGTTCTCGTCTCTAATCACTTTCTTCGCCCGTAGCCACTACATATATAAAAATCGAATTTTTACTTCACTATTCAATATATAAAAAATCGAATTTTTACTTCGATGTTCAATATATAAAAATCACATTTTTACTTCGATGTTCAATATATAAAAATCACATTTTTACTTCGATGTTCAATATATAAAAATCACATTTTTACTTCGATGTTCAATATATAAATTCACATTTTTACTTCGATGTTCAATATATAAAAATCAAATTTTTACTTCGATGTTCAATATATAAAAATCACATTTTTTTAAGTTTTAAAAAAACTAATCCTTTCAGTTTTATAAATCTAATCTAATGCTAAGTTTCATCTTCTCAAAAACATTGTATATTTTCAAAAAGAATGCTCCTTTGTTATTCAAAAACAATATATGTTTATTTTTCAAAAACAACTCTATTTCCTTTAAAACAATGCTATTTTAAACAAATTCCAGATTTTTTTCAATGCTTTTTCTATAAATTTCTGATTTAAAACAATGTAATTTAAATATATAAAAAGAATAAAAATTGCTCACTGTATATCGTCGAACTGTCTTCACGAGCTAGGGTTCGGAACTGTCGTCGCCTGGAGCCGCCTGGAGTTGATCGGAGGGCGCCGTCGTCTTCGCCTCCGTGAGCCGCACCTGCCAGCACCCACCCTCAGTTCATACGTTGTAACCTAACTCGTGCTCCTAGGGCTTAAAATTGCAGGCCCCACAAAGCGCTTGAACTAGATCCGACCATCCCACAACGACGGCCCTGGAGCCGCCTGCCTGCGCCTGGCACCACCGTCGGCGCGATGGTCCCCTTCGACCACGATTCGAGAACGACGACGGCCCACTTTGGCTTGAAATTCACGCTCTTTACTTTTCCAAACCCGATCGAACAACCACGTATTTGAAGCTGGTGGAGAGCTCCACCATTTTTTCTTTGGAATTTCTGAAATTGATTGAAGGATTAAGCGCGATTTGGCTTTGAAGTTTGGAAGATTTCGTCCGCTCCTTTCAAGTGGCGGCCCTGTAAAACGGTCAAGGGTTTTGACCCATCTTAATAGGAAATTTTATATTATTTTATATTTTAAATTCCAAAAATACTTGTTTATTGATACGAACTTCAAATCAAACCCAACGACTGTCGCCCCTAGCTAAATACCCCCACTCCGAACACAATGGGATATGTTTCGTAGGCCCATTAGACCGCTTCAATCAGTTTCCATCAAAATCAACATATAACTCTATATATTGAATTTGAACGCACATTTCAAATTACCGGGGTCACATACTAACTAGAAAAATTCTAGAAAAATATTTTCTAGCTTCGTATTGACGATACGGTCCTAACAAAACTAGTTTCGTCGAATTCTGAGACCGTTAGAAAAATGGCCATTTTCCAGTCGATTAAAATCAACCGAAACTGGTCAAACGCGTTTTCCTTTGCCACGCTCACATATTGATTCAAAAAATTATGAAATTTGGAATCTAGCAATAACTTTACACTGCGGATCCAACAAAAGTGGTTTCGTCGAAATCCGAGGTCGTTTGCAAAATGTCCATTTTTAAGGGCCTGAATTCCATAGCGACTATTCAGAATTTTCAACTGGACATATCTTTTGATTCCCGCTATGAAATTTTGATTTTTCGGATTCATTGGAAAGATATCATCAATTAGATCCTAACGTTTTTGGTTTCACCAAAATCCGGATTATTCTGCACCCGGTACATTCATTTGAAGTTTGAAATCGAATTATCGAACTACCGCGCCATTTTCAATTCCTTTTATATATATAAATAAATATTTATATTCTAACGACGATTCGAATAAATATATACGTTCGAATTCTATATTCAAAATAAATTTTTGTTGATATTATTTAAAATAATTCATTTTAAATATTCAAAATTCGCTAAAACTGCCAAAATAAAAATTTTAAACTGGCCCAGATTTTCGGGTTATTACAATATGATATATTATATTTTGTTCCGTTGCGATGTGAGATTCTGTGTTGTTATTTCTGTTCTTCTTCTACCTTTTTCTTCAAAAAAAATGATTCGTATTTTTGTGATATTTGGGTTGGATGTATGATGTATGTAGTCAACTCTAATATTACGGATTTGCGGGCCGTTACAATGGCTTAGCAGCTCCAACGGTATATAACAGTTCAAACGACATTCAAGTCGTAAACCAGTTTGCGCAAAACAGCTATGTAAATACAATTCAATATTATTAACTAATAATATAATAGCTAAACAACATATATTAACTGATAAAATATAACAAACTGATATAATAGCAGAACGGTGTTGATTTCTGCTAATAGGGTGTTTGACAATTCAGTCAATCAAATTTATAATGTAACGGTGTTTATTTGCACTAACAGATGCCCATACAAAATATAATTACGATCAACATAAATAAATATACTTAATTAATAAATCAATTTATTTAATATCCAATTCAGAATATACCAAATTACGATCATTACTGATCGATTATTAATTTAGTTCGACGTTTGATAAAATTTAAATGGTATATAGTATTTAGACTATTTTCAATAAATAAATTTATTTTGAACTAAATTTATTTAAGCTGATACATACGTTGAGTTATTGATATAAATCATCGATTGCTCAAATATACTTACACGAACCAAACTCTATGCAAACATCAGTTCTTGATCTAATGTATACACTTATGCGTGTAATTCAAATATATTTATATCATGAATTAATTTAAAGTAGTTTCTACATATTTTCTTTTATTTTAATTTGTAATGGGACGAACCCGGTTTAAACAGCCCATTTCCTTTTATACATTTTATTTATTTATTTATTGATGGGACAAGCCCCAAAGGCTCATGAACTCACGTATACACACAAGAGCCCGCTGCTCCTTCCTTTTCTTTCCCATCTTCCTTTCCGACTTCCGTTCATTCCACTGGTCCAACTAACCCAAAAAAAAACGCTGCATCCCGTTTTCTGCAATTCGTTCTTTACCCTGTTCCTTGCATTTTTGTGTCCTTTGTCACTTCTTTTTCTCTACATTTTATTTTTATTTTCCTTTCTCAAAAGCCCATATGGCCCAACTCCACACAAATGGCCCATGCCCCTTTCTCTCTTCGCATTTTGATCTCCCATGCACAATTAAACTTGCCAACTCCACCAATGAACATAGAAACTGGCACCATACACCTCCAAAGTCCAAACAGATCCAACCTCCTCCCCTCTTCTATTTCTCTTGTCAGGCCTGCTTCCTTCTGCTGTATACAACATGCGCTTTCCTCCCCAATAGGCAATTAAACTTGCTATACCTTATTTCTTTCCTCCTACTTCTACTGTTCTTTCCTTTCTCCTTCATACTATTATTCTTTTTTTAATATTCTTTTAATTTATTTCTTAATAGTGGAGTGAACCAAGTTCTACATGCTCATAACCTAATTTTCTCCTTTCACCAGCTACAGGTAAAATCAACACCAATCTTATTATGTACACAATTGTGTACCTCCTCCTATTGTGCACATGTACAGATGATCCGGGCCTCGAGCGACAGTCGCGCCACCATCCTCATGTCACAACTGACCACTAGACACCATTCCCAAACCCAGAAATTTCTCCCATCGCCTGTACAGTGATTACACTGTTCAACCCGAGGCTTCAAAAAAAACAGAGCTCCACTAAAATGCTTTGCGTCTTCACTACCGTGATCCGGCTAGGCTACGAACATCACCCACCGACTCTCCACGTCCTGCTCATCTCCACATCCCGTTCTGACCAGCTCGATCATCTGAGGAAACCCCCACAAGTCATGTAAAAATATGTACCCGAACAGTGATTCAAAACCTTAATTGAACTCGTCCGATCAATCACGACCACCGAAGACCCAGAAACTTCACCAGTACCGCTTCTACGATAATCCATCACTAACAGTATTTAGCATCATCGACCCAAACCTAAGAATTAAATTGTTTTACCCCAACCGAACTTCCCAGTTTTTCAAAATATAAAAAATTCTAATTTTTGTTTTAAAAAAACAAGGCTTTTAATCACAATTTTTAACATATATCTAATTTTTTTTAATGATTAGATTTTTAAGTTAAAACCCCTTTCTGCTGTAATATATATACCGTTGTATATAGGGATTTTCTCGAGGTGGAATGATTTTTAAACTATTATATACTCATTGTTGAACAAATATTATATTGAAACCAAATCCTCAATCGTCCAAGAATAAGAGTTGTTGATTTTAGAAGCTAAGTAGTGAGTCAACATAGTAAAACAGAGTTTCTGATTTTTTTTTGTTCCAGGCTTCTATATTCATTCTTGGTTTGAATCTAAAGATCAAAATACACATTCAGGGCTTTTGTACATATATATAAGCTTCCACTATTATACATATAAAATAGTAATAGATTAAAAAAAGGAAGAGAGTTTTACTTTCATATACATATAAATTGTTTGGTTCCAGATTTCTTTCACATGTTTTTCAGATGAAGATCAATTTGTTTAACACAACATATTCAAATGTATGTTTATATATATGTATATATATATTAACTAGCAATAAATTAAAATGAGAACAAAAGTTCTATGTCCTATTGTTTTTCATTCCAACCTTTCTTTACTGATTTCCAGATTTATTATTATTATTATTATTTTAAAGTTGATAAAGATAAAAGGTTTCACCAATTTAACACCTACAGTCAAGATGTAAAGAAATTCCATCATGATTCAATCCAACATACAACCAAATGTGGACATAGAAGCATTTTACTACATCTGTAAGTATGCATACATATATATGCTTCAGCATTCGGTAAAGAAATCAATGGACAGTTCAAATAGAAACAAATAGTGAAGGTTTACTCACAAATCTTGGTCACTATCTCATGCCCTTTCCAGGTCCCAGGTTTCACTCTGCTTTACGTTTTATGCTACTTCTATTTGTTTGGCTTTCTGGTTTCAGTTCTTAGTTTTGTTCGAATGATTTGTGTGTGCACGTTTGAGGAGAGACCACAATATTTATAGGTAAATAAAAGTATAAAATATGGTGGCATGTTAAATGGTTGTATGCTAATGTACAGCGGATGGAATGGGTGAAATGCCTTGTTAAGTCTTTATTTGAAGTGGTAGGCTAGGTACGTATATTAGCTGTTGTGATTGTTACACAGTATATAAGGCCACATTCATAATTTAAATACACTAAAATACATACGTATTTAGACAGCAGGTAACTAGAAGAGCTCCTAGAAGGCTTGAGTTTCCTTTTAGAATAATAGGTTATAGGGTAGAATTTGGCAGCACTTAGGATATATTTGATAGTGTTAATCCTTCTAGCTATGACTATTCATAGCTATGCATGTGTTTTTGTCTATCACTTAGCTACCCCCTTTCACTTCAAATGCATGGCTATGGAGTATATACAACCATGTGCACTAGTGTTCAAAATTACAGTGCTCTGTCCTAAGAAATTCTGAGCTATATGCAGAAAAGGTGTACACATCTAGGCTTAGATTAAAAGAACAATACTTACGGTCTCTTATCCATTACTTGTCAGGTGCACATGTATTTGTACTAGTGTATACATATAATTTAAAGAAAAACAAACTTTTCTCCTAAGTAATGTATTTCCTACACATATTTTAGGTGGCCTATAGGTTGATTTGAAAGGGACTTGGTGATGGTTAGGCTATCAACATCTTCTAGGATTGGAAAGTTTGTCTTGTAGTTGCAAGATATTTGCATAGGCTATGCCATGTGCAAGGATTGTCTTAAAAGCCAAACTAGGCAAATCAACCCATAAATGCACAAGATTTCATATGCTAATCAAATCAATTAAATGTTTAAATCTTATTTGTGATATTTTCATTTTGTTACATAAAATAAAATAGAAAACCAATTTTGTACTCATATATATTTTAAATAAATTTAAATGCAAACATCATGTTACAATAACACTTACGTGTGTATTTGCACATAATAAGTGAAATACACATATAAGAATCTTAACTAATTATTATACTAACATTTTATAATATTACATCCAATGTTATCTTATATTTTAACCAGAGCTTTAAAATAAATTGTAAAGAAAATTACCAAATATTATTTACTGGTTTTATATACATATAAACACAATTTAAGGAATATTAAACTATTGAAATATATGTTGGAATTCCCCAATATTTATTATCTAAAATTTATTATTTAAGTCAATTATTAAAATAATCCAAAATAAATTGTGTTACAAACTCAGTCAAAAACTGGGACATTACAATCTACCCTCTTAAAAAGAATTTCATCCTCGAAATTGAAGAGTAACGAGGAGATTACGATTATATCTTATTCCTACACTTATAACACATACACGGGTCATCCCCTAATAATCTAAATAAACAAAACATCCAATCACCCAGGTTAACTACCAAATAATTCTCTGCAACCAAAACATTCAATACATCAACAATCACAGTTATTTTCATAACTAGAAATATCTGTGGTTACAGTTGGAAAATATTTTCATTTCTTATTTATACACTTCAACATTAGTCGGTTCCTAACCATGAATCGGTAAGAAAACGAATCCTCTAAGTATCAACCCCGAAGACCGAAATCAACATTAGATCAATACTCGAAAAATTATTTAACTCAACCAATTTCTAGTTAGGTTCCAATTTCTTATTTAAATTCAAAACCTTTGAATCTTCCCAAAACAATTTATATTTCCTAAATAACTTTCCATAGTCTTATTTGTATAGCTTATCCAAATACAAATCCAATTTGGTTTAATATATAACCTTTTCAATGGTTATAATCCTATTTGAGTATAATAACAACCATCAACACATCCATATATTATAATAATTTCAGCAAATTATTCTTTTATAACAAAGATGTAACTTTAGGCAAAATTATTTCATTTACCCATCTAAAAACAATACTTGTCGAATCACTTTGTTCTAGTGTTTAGAAACACCTATCGTTACAGCTGTTCCTTTCTGTATCGACCAGAATTCATAAACCACTCGACAAATCAACCAATACAATATAAAATAGTTTTTATGTCAATTAACAAATACGCGCTCATGTATATATATATACACAAACTCAATCTAGGGTATTAATAACCCCATCTCTATTGAGTAACGCCATAGAGCCAAGGTTATTACTCAACCTTCATCTCTGATACCAACTGTAACGACCCGTAAATTCGTACTTATTAGAGATGACTGAATACAACTCATGTCCAATCCAAATCGCACGAAAATACGAATCATTAATAGGAAGAAGTTAGAGGATGAGAAATAGAAAGATTGAAAATTAGAGTAGAAGAAAATAGATAGAAGATCATACTGAACAACAACACAGAGTCTCATATCACAGCGGAATAAACTATAATATGTAAATAACCATTTTTGAAATAGAACAGTATTTGGACTTACATACATCATCAGAGTACATTAAATATACAACACAGTAGAATAAACTCTATATGTCTAACGCTGAAGCCTCCTGCCCCAAGCTCCTTCAGAAAAATATGTAAAATCCTAAACTATTGGACTGCCCATACAAATTTGGACACCCAAGAGTTTAGGGAAAACATAGAAAATAAACTATGGGTCAGTCATGGGACTGGTGTGAGTAAACGATTTAAACAGTTTGATTTTTACTTTCATAAACCTTTTGAAAGAAAGATAATCGTAAGACCAATCCACACATAAATATAGATGGTTTTTACCTTACGATAGCCCAAAATTTTTTTGGAAACAATATTATTCTGATATTATGATAGTGTCTAAATACAAATAAACAACAATCTAACAGAAAGCTTGCATCTCACGCTCCACATAAATAGTATAAAATCAAAACCGTGGGCGCTTATTGAAAATTGGATTCCGACAATGACAAGGTATGGAACCACCTACCGATAGTGTATCTCTAGAGGGGAATACACTGGGTTCGACAAGAACGTCTTGCAACCCGACCACACATGACCGACTACTCATTTCGCTTGAGTGTATCGAATATGTTGTCACAAACGGTTGGGAGCTACCCACCGTTTTCCGAAAGGGACAGCATCGATAGATTAAAGAAGCAAAAGGAATTTCCCTAGATAGGTGACAATATACCCTAATGAGAGCAACCCACATAGTCATGCTGCCCGCCCGATTTTTATCATTTCCCAGTTGTGAGGCTTGAGGCGGAGCTTACCTTTAGATATAACACGTCTTCATTTACTTTGAATGCCACATTGTTAAACCCGCCAAGTCACAAGTTGATTTCCCCAAAAATATTCCAGGTACAAAGCTAAGAGAAACGAATTCCTCTACTATCAAACGTAAATACGTTTGAAGAGATCAACTTATGCGATTTATTAGGCATACTCTGTCAGACATTTGTCCATACAAGTTATCCTATGACTGGACAAACCGAAGGCACTATTCTATAAATCCATCTTAGGCAATTTCTACCAAGGATTGACAGAATAGCCCTTGCATAAACCCCGTCTTCAATGATCTTCAATAATTTCTGACTCAAAACGTATATATCGAATCGAAGTGGAATTTAAATTCCGGCCTCTTCGAAACAACAACGTGAAAGGCCCAGATTTGATAGTCGGTGATTTAACTATCAAATATAAAATAAAATAAACTGATTTATTTCCATTGGGTCTGCTAAGCCTTATTTAAATAATCCAAATTTATTTAATTTCAAATATTAACTTTGGATATATATATACATATATATTAAAACATAAGTATTGATTAACTTATACATTCATATTATCAATCTTACGTGGTAAATCTCATTCTCTAATATTCGTCTCATAGCTGAAGATGATATCCAACTCTAACACTCATTCTGAACACAAACTAATACGATCTATCAGATAATAGTGAAATCGTTCAAGTTAGGGTATTTTAATTTACCTCTTTGACCTTGAGTCGAAATAATTCTTATTGTCATGATTCGTACAAGTTAAATATCCATCGATAACCAGATTATGTAAATTAATTTGATTTTCAAATCTTAAAACACTTCAAAACAACGTTATTGTTTTTGGAAAAAACATTTATCAAGGCAACCTGGTTAACTTATTGAATTGGGGAATTTAATCCAAACAATCGACTTGGCTTCCTTATCCCATGATAATCAAATTCTCCTTACAACTTACTTAACGAAAGGATTCATTAAGTTGAAACACATTAACTTGGAAAATTTATCCAAAGTTAAATTACTATTTGAACTTCCCATTATCTTACCAAAACCTTTTCATGTTTTTAAACACCCATTTATCGAAACTCCTCCTGTCAAATTAATTGAAACAAATTTATTTAACAATAAATTTTCATTTAAACCATTAACTTAAATGATCTCTAACCACCCTGATTAACTGATTATAATTAATCTTTTCCCTATTAAATTAGTTAATAATATAATTAATTTAAAAAATATTGATCTAATAGTTTCTTAAAACAATTAATTTCCAATTATTTAAACTAGAGTTTATTTCTGGGTTACTTTATAGAAAATGGCTTAGTAGCTCCAACGGTATATAACAGTTCTAACGACATTCAAGTCGTAAACCAATTTGCACAAAACAACTATGTAAATACAATTCAATATTATTAACTAATAATATAATAGCTCACCAACGTATATTAACTGATAAAATATAGCAAACTGATATAATAGCAGAACGGTGTTGATTTCTGATAACAGGGTGTTTGACAATTCAGTCGATCAAATTTATAATGTAACGGTGATTATTTGCACTAACATATGTCCATACAAAATATAATTACGATCAACATAAATAAATATAAATTAATTAATAAATCAATTTATTTAATAACCAATTCAGAATGTACCGAATTACGATCATTACCGATCGATTATTAATTTAGTTCGATGTTCGATAAATTTAAATGATATATAGTATTAAGACTATTTTCAATAAATCGATTTATTTTGAACTAAATTTATTTAAGCTCGATACTTACGTTGAGTTACTGACATAAGCCATCGATTGAATCAAATATACTTACACGAACCAAACTCTATGCAAACATCAGTTCTTGATCTAATATATACATTTATGCATGTAATTTAAATATATATATATATATATATCATGAATTAATTTAAAGTTGTATCTATATATTTTCTTTTATTTTAATTTTTAATAGGCCGAACCCGGTTTAAATAGCCCGTTTCCTTTTATACATTTTATTTGTTTATTTATTGATGGGCCAAGCCCAAAGGCTTATGAACTCACGTATACATAGAAGAGCCCGCTGCGCCTTCCTTTTCTTTCCCATCTTCCTTTCTGACTTCCGTTCATTCCACTGGTCCAACTAACCCAAAAAAAACACTACACCCCTTTTTCAGCAATACGTTCTTTACCATGTTCCTTGCATTTTTGTGTCCACTGGCGCTTCTTTTTGTCTACATTTTATTTTTATTTTCCTTTCTCAAAAGCCCATTGTAACGACCCGGAATTTTGGGGCCAATTTAAAATTTTTATTTTAGAAATTTTAATGAATTTTAAATGTTTGAAATAATTTATCTTAAATAAGAATGACTAAAAATTTATTTTAGAATGAATAAATTCAATTTAATTATAAAAAGGGGTTTAAAACAGCGCTGCAGTTTGAAATTTTGAATTTTAACTTTGACTGAACGTACAGGATTCATAATAAATCAGAATTGAGCGAAACAAGAAATATTTAAATCTATTTAATAATATCTTTCTAACGAATCTGAAAAATTGAAATTACATAGCGGAAATCAAAAGTTATGGCCAATTTAATTTTTAGAAAGGTCGCTGTAGAATATATATATATATATATATATATATATATATATATATATTATATAGGGCCCGAAAAGCTACTTTTCACATATGAAGGAATTTCGACTCGAAACCACTTCCATTGAGTTCGGAATGACGTTTCTGCATTGAAAAACAGTAAACACTTATATATTTTGAGTTTCAGAATTTATTTGTTTAAAAATGTATTTTTAATATTAAATATATTGGCCTTAAAAATAGTGATTTTTCAAACGACCTCGGTTTTCGACGAAACCACTTTTGTTGGAACCGGAATGTCAAATTATTGCTAAGTTTCAATTTTCATAATTTTTCGAATCAATATGTGAGCGTGGCACAAGAAACTGTGTTTCGTCAGTTTCGATCAATTTTAATCGATTTGAAAAATATCCATTTTTCAAACAGTTTCAGAATGAGATGAAATTAATTTTGTTAGGACCGTATCGTCAAAAGAAAGCCAAAAATATTTTTTTTGGAATTTTCTGAGTTCATATGTGGTCCCGGTGAATTTCTGTGTACGTTTGAATTTAAAAATAAATGAATTATATTTAAATTTGAGAAACGGGGACCGAGACGAACTTTTGGGCCTGCGGGACATATTCAGATGGGTCCGGAATATGGGTAAATAGGTATGTTAGATAGTCGTTGGGCTGAAAAATAAGGAGCTTACTAAACGGACCTTAATTGGGCTAAATTAAAATTAAATAATTAATTAAACCCTAAGTATACCGTATAAAATACAGTTTCATTGTTCACCGTTCTTCCCCATTCCTCATTTCAGCCGCCTACCTCTTCTAACCTTCTCTCTTCAAATTCTTCCTCCTCACTTCGAGATAAAATCCAAACTATAGCTCGTTTTGAAGCTCCTTCCCTCCTCTACATTCTCATATCCATTTTACCTTCTCTCGTGCACCGGTTTCAGAGAACCGAGCCACCAAAGTCAGTGCCTTGCGCACGCCGCCGGCCCCACCAGGCACCACCGCACCCTCCTTATCGTCGGCGCACCTAGATCTCTCCAAGCCCATCCTCCTCCAACTGACGGCACCTTAAACCGACGCTCCAACCTCCTGCAATCCGAGCGCAAAGTTTTGAACCAATCTGAGAAGTAACGACCGAGTTTTCATAGGAAGAG
Source organism: Allium sativum (assembly GCA_030737875.1). Lineage (NCBI taxonomy): Eukaryota > Viridiplantae > Streptophyta > Magnoliopsida > Asparagales > Amaryllidaceae > Allium > Allium sativum. The sequence continues at coordinate 801,110,762 of CM060915.1, forward strand.
GAAAAGGTTTAAAAGCTTAAACATGTTTATCAATTTAATTTTAAAATTAATTACTAACTTGTTTAATCCATAACTCATTCATTCAGATTCGAAATTTGAAAATTTCAGAAGCGTTGTGATCGTACGAAGGAGATCTACGCCTCTGGACTGAAACGAGACTATTCGGGACTGTTGAAAAATTTGACTAATCATCGAACGATGGTGAGATTTCTCGTTTAAAATTTTAAATTAATTAAAAAATATATATTTATTTATTCTGATTGTGATTGTAATATTGATGCACCATATAAAATTTAGATTGACTATTTGATGGGAGATTGTGATGATCTATTGAATTATCTGTGCTTGTTGATACAAAATCATCATTTTTGCTACAAATGATATGTTAGGACAAAATCATCATTTTTTTATGAAATGTTATTGTAGAATAAAAACACTACTTTTGTTAGGAATGTTAATTTAGAAAAAGGGAATCATGTTTAAAAGAAGATGTTTACAATAATAAAGATTATATTTTTATTGTATATTTTAGAAGAAAACCATGTTAAGATATGTTTATTATTATAAAGTTATTATTTTCATCATTTTGTCGAATTAGATTTGTCGACAAAATAAAAGTTATTATTTTTATTATTTTGTGAAATTAGATTGGTAGACAAAGCAAAACTTTATTTTCATAGTATAAGATGTTAACATACAAAACTTCATTTTTGTCGTATAAATGATTAGCAAATCAAAACTTCGTTTTGTCATATAAATGTTAGCATAACTAAATTATCATTTTTGTATATACAAAAGTTAGCATAACAAATTATCCTTTTGGCATATAAAATGTTAGTAAAATAAAATCTCCATTTTGCAGGATAATGCTATATTAGAATAAAATTGTCATTTTATTAGAGATGTGATATTGAAACAAAAATGTCAACTTGGTTAGATGTGTCATGTTAAATAATGATATGTTGATCATATGGTTCATTAGAATGAAAACCACCCATTTGTATAAAATGTACATTAGGTATATATATATATATATACACACATTTGTTAGTTATGTCATATTTGATTTATAATATACATTTTGTTAGTAATGTCATATATGATTATAAATTTGTCACTTTTGTCAAAATTAGCATTTACATACAAATTTGTCACCTTTGTTAAAATTAGAGTCGACATCCAAAAATGTCACTTTTGTTAAATCAAAAGTAACATATAAAATTTTTCACTTTTTGTTAGAAATAAAGTATGCTAATAAAATATAATATTGGAATAAAAAGGTCTTTGTGGTTAAAATATCACATTAGAATAGGAATGTCTCTTTGTTAAAATATCACATTAGAGAAAGAAATAACATTTAAAAAACATAGGAAAAGGACTGCATTTTTATTTGCATTTTAAAATGCAAATAGAAACATAGGAATTTGTTAACATATGAAATACTCCTTTTTGTTAACACATGTATATTAGAATGAAATATTCATTTTGTTAAACAAGATTATCATTCTGATCACTTATACTAAGAACAAAATATCATTCTTAATGTAAAATGTACATTAGGATAGAAATACCATGTTTGTTAAAACTTAATTAGTGAAATAAAAATTCCATTTTTGTTAAAAACACAACATTTATGTTAGAATTAAAAAAGGGACATTTATGTTAGAATTAAAAGGAACATTTGGTTGTAGAATGTTACATTAGAATAAAATATCACTTTACTAGCATATGTTAGGTTAAATAAAACATGTCTTTATAAATGTAAAACTTGGTATGACAAATAACCCCTCTTTTATTTTGTCATTAGAAATGTAAACAAGGTTACGAAGATAAAAACCATCTTTTTTTGTTGTCATATATGAACACTGAAGTTATTGAAAATAAAATTTACTTTTTATCTATCATTTGAAACTTAGGATTTATTATACAAATAAAATTCGCTTTTTATTTGTCATTAGAAACTTGGAATTTGCATACAAATAAAATTTACTTTTTATTTGTCATTTGAATGCATGGAAAGTTGTATACAAATAAATTATTCTTTTATTTTTCATGTTAGACATTAAAATATGTTATGTGAACAAATACTTCTTTTATTTAGACATTGGAATAGTAAAACATGTCGTGATAATAAATGTACATTGAAATAAAAAGTTATTCTTTATTTGCATTCTTTGATGCAAATATACATGGAAAATAAAAGTTGCATTTTGTTTGCAAATTTTGATGCAAACAAAACGTTGAAACAAAAGTTGTATTTTTGTTTAGATGCAAACAAAACATCAAAATGTAAGTTACATTTTTGTTTGCATTTTTGATGTGAATAAAATATCGTCTTGAAAGTTGCATTTTTATTTGCATTCTTAAATGCAAATAAAACATGAATTAAAGATTGCATTTTACTTTCAAAATAAAAGTCTAGTTTGAGAAGTCATATTTTTCATTTGCATTTTAGATACAAATGAAAGATTAGGATAAAAGTTGACATTTTCATTTGCATTTCTGATGCAAGGGGAAGAATAGAATAGGATAAAAACATAGGGAAAGTTATATTTTTATTCGCAATTTAAGTGTAAATAAAAGACTAGTAATAAAAGTTACATCTTCATTTACATTATAAAGCTGATAGTATTAAAGATAATATTTTTATTGCCAATTTAGAGGCAATATAAAAAAAAGATGTTCTTTTGTTTGCATTCTCTAATGCAAATTTATATTGAAATATATGTCTATGATGTTGAAATGTTTGACGTGTTAAGTAAATTGTTAGTATATTCAAAATGAAAATTACACTTCCATTTACAAGTTACCCGACTTGTTTTTGTGATTGGGACGATAATTTTCACACATCGCCCAAGTGCACAAATGATTTATTATTTGCTTGATGGATGAAACCCCACACGGGTGTTGGGATGATATTGGATACACACTAATCCCAATATTTAGTTATCTGTCAACCGATGGATTGACAGTCTGTGATGAGCGTCAGTTATTTACTTTAATGCTCACACAGTTATAAATTCCACTTTGGTCGTCATTTGGATGTTTGATAATTATTTATCATGATTGTTGATTCCATACAAATTATATGGTTGTTGGTTGAGTCACATTCCAATAAAGAATATTCTAGAAAAAGAATATCTTAGAAAATATATTTTTGAAAAAGGAATATTTTAGGAAATAAGAATATATTTTGGAAAATTATATTTTTATTGAAATGAACCAGGTATCAACTAGAATTAATCATTAAATTTACATTTAATGAAGTTTTCCAATTAAAGAATATTTAATTGAAATTAAATTAAATAAATGGGATTTGGGTTGTCGTGAATGGTGTCTTCAATAACACCTTTCTGAAGCCCAGTTGAAAAGAACAAATCTTTAAATTAAGATTACTAGAGTTTCAAACTATATTTTGTAATTGGATTTGTGAATTGAGTTTACCGTAAACAATGTTTTTAAGTGACATGTGTCCTTTAACCCAACTGACAGTGAGAATATGATTTTGGAATTTATAAATCTTTTACTAAGATTTAAATGGGAATTTTCCCAAAAGTAAAGTTTTCAATTTAATATATTAAATTGGAATTTAATGGAATTCGAATTAATAATAACTGAGATAAGCTTCTGTAAAAGAAGACCGATACTACATATGGAATTTAAGAGGCTTTACCGTTATTCCATTTATATTATTGGTCGGATACAGAAATTTATAACGATTATATGTTGATTTGACTTCTGTGAAGATTCCATATTTTATGGAAGATGATTTTTGGGTTTATCGTGAACGGTGTTTTAAAATGACATTATTCCTTTAACCCAGTTAAAGATAAGATAAATTTCTTAAATTTAAATAATCATTGAGTAATGATTTTTGTTTTTAAAACCAAATTTGGGGTTTAATAAATCTTTAAAATTTAAGAATAAAATTTGAAGAATTTATCTTTGATAGAATAATTTGAATATTTTATTTAAAAGAATATTTTGAATTGGAATGAGACGTTGGATGTGTTTTTATAGTACTTGATTTTTTATTATAAAATACGCTAGTTACTTGTAAAGACCGGGTTTAACCCATTCCGAATAATTACTACGATGATGAAGAGTCAAAGATGAAGACGGTGTTGGAGACCGACGATCTTCACATCGAATGGATGTGTTGCTACAGAGACCCTGATGGGAGTAGCTACCTTGAAGGGGCTTCAGTGGTGGCCGTCCGGACTATTGTTGATTGTTCGGATTTGGTTTTCGCTCAGACCCAGAGCATAAGCTAGTAAATGGATGCGTGTCTGACATTGGACTTTGTTCCATGTGAATTAAATTGATTTATGTTAATGTATGTCTGTTTGGTGGTAAAGGATTTATCCTCTACATAACACCCTGGTATATATTAATAGTGATTGATCGCATGGCATGAATTGTCAATGTGGCACGCCAAGATGCAAATGATTAAGGCTTTTGTTGAAAAGCAGGGCCTTGTGGGATGATCAAAGCATAGCCTATTACGGCATAGCTTTGTGTATATCGTGACTTCGTGAGCCTCACACCCCGGTATGAGTCAAAAACGGGATATGGACCGTAGGGAGTGCACACGTTTCTTCCGAGCTAGTGGTAGTGTCAGTGCTTTAACACTGCCTGACATTTTACTTATGTGGATGATGGATTTTGAGGCGCCTCGGATTTTTATAGGCCGATAGTGGTCATAGTATAGGTTCAAAGGAACCGGGAAACGTGTGTTCAGGCATAACCAATCCACTGCCGATGGGCGGGGACCGGCCCTACCGCATCCAAGGGTTCACTACGGGGGATCCTGAGGCATTTGCTAGAGTGTCTCGAATCGTAGAGGAGCTTGCCCCTATCCTCGACTCATGATGGAAATCCAATTTACAATACGACCTTGCAGTTTTGATTGTAGAACTAGTATGGCGACATAGTAGGATGGGGTACTATGCCGTCTATGATTGATATTTATGATTGAAATTGTTTTTAAATATATACACACTAATACTAAATCCGTTTTATCGTATCAAGCATCTTTTGACCATTATAAGGTAAAACCCTATCCTCCGGTTTGCGTTGCATTGTGTGATGGGACTTGTGTCTTATAATGGTTTCATTTTTCTAAAAAGCATTGCGTCGTTTAACGTTTTTACTTTATTTTATGCACTGGCAATCCAATGGAGTTAACCCGTTCCGCGTTAGCGGCGTGGTCCTATGATTAGCCTTATTATTAGATAAGTTAAGCTAAGATTTCTCATACCAGTCCCATGACTGACCTGTAGTTTGTTTCACTGGCAAACTCGGGTGACCTTATTTTCCACACGGGCAGTCGAGTAGCATTTTGCAGATATATTTACAGGATCCTGGTTTACAGCTGAAGCGGTATTCGGAAAGCTCTGTATCCGTGTATTTCTTCCAGTTGTATATTTGTATTATTTTTTCCGCTGCTATTTAAATGTAATTTAAAAACTCTGATATTATTGTATTTCTATTTCTTTAATAAGTATTCGTACTCTGTTATATTCTTGTACTCTGATGTAATTGTTTTAATCAGCAATAAAATGTTCTTAAGTTTGTGTCCTGATGTATGTTGTTCTCAAAGCAATCCAGCCTTTCCTTTACTGGGAAGTTTGGGTCGTTTCAGTTGGTATCAAAGCCAGGTTTACAGAGCTCGAGAACAAGGCATATTAGAACCGAACGAAAGAAATCATCAGAGATTGGGTTAACAATATCCAATGAGAATAACTTGTTAGAGATAGGATCAGTAGTATCCTAGAACGAGTGTAAAGAGTATTATTTTCTTTAAAATAAAAACAAATTTAGTTTTGAAATTTTATCTAAAAATACGTATTTGAGTATATTATATTTTGATGTGGACAATCGAGTATATAAAGATTTTGAATATACGAATAATTAACGGATATTCGAAGTTTTAATATACTGGATAGATATAGAATCACACTCTAGTCTGCCGGAGATAATTCTGGTGATATGTCGACCATCACCAGTATTTATGTTCGAGTCTCGAAAGTGGGATTTCTATATATTTCCACTGACTGGTATGACAACCAACACTTAGTTAGGACACATTGCTGTGATTTGCACTGAAAATATGATTTTTGGCTATATATAAAAGTTATATATATTTGAAAAGTTAATCACCTAATTGATTGCTGGTTGTGATGTTTGATTATTAGTGAACTAATAAAAGTATAGAAATAATAATTAATTTAACTAATAAGAGTATGGAAACCAATAAAGTGGAGTTGGTTAAATTAAACAACTCTTAGCTATGTTCCTTTTATAGGACGAAAAGATTTTAAGTGGGGGCGATTGTAACGACCCGGAATTTTGGGGCTAATTTAAAAATTTTATTTTAGAAATTTTAATGAATTTTAAATGTTTGAAATAATTTATCTTAAATAAGAACGACTAAAAATTTATTTTAGAATGAATAAATTCAATTTAATTATAAAAAGGGGTTTAAAACAGCGCTGCAGTTTGAAATTTTGAATTTTAACTTTGATTGAATGTACAGGATTCATAATAAATCAGAATCGAGCGAAACAAGAAATATTTAAATCTGTTTAATAATATCTTTCTAATGAATCTGAAAAATTGAAATTTCATAGTGGAAATCAAAAGTTATGGCCAATTCAATTTTTAGAAAGGTCGCTGCAGAATTTATATATATATATATATATATATATATATATATATACATATATATAATATAGGGGCCGAAAAGCTACTTTTCACATATGAAGGAATTTCGACTCGAAACCACTTCCATTGAGTTCGGAATGACGTTTCTGCATTGAAAAACAGTAAACACTTATACATTTTGAGTTTCAGAATTTATTTGTTTAAAAATGTATTTTTAATATTAAATATATTGGCCTTAAAAATAGTCATTTTTCAAATGACCTCGGTTTTCGACGAAACCACTTTTGTTGGAACCGTAATGTCAAATTATTGCTAAGTTTCAATTTTCATAATTTTTCGAATCAATATGTGAGCGTGGCACAAGAAACTGTGTTTCGTCAGTTTCGATCAATTTTAATCGATTTCAAAAATAGCCATTTTTCAAACAGTCTCGGAATGAGACGAAATTACTTTTCTTAGGACCATATCGTCAAAAGAAAGCCAAAAATATTTTTTTTGGAATTTTCTGAGTTCATATGTGGTCCCGGTGAATTTCTGTGTACGTTTGAATTCAAAAATAAATGAATTATATTTAAATTTGAGAAATGGGGACCGAGATGAACTTTTGGGCCTGTGGGACATATTCAGATGGGTCCGGAATAGGGGTAAATAGGTAGGTTAGACAGCCGTTGAGCTGAAAAATAAGGAGTTTACTAAACGGACCTTAATTGGACTAAATTAAAATTAAATAATTAATTAAACCCTAAGTATACCGTATAAAATACGGTTTCACTGTTCACCGTTCTTCCCCATTCCTCATTTCAGCCGCCTACCTCTTCCAACCTTCTCTCTTCAAATTCTTCCTCCTCACTTCAAGATAAAATCCAAACTATGGCTCGTTTTGAAGCTCCTTCCCTCCTCTACATTCTCATATCCATTTTACCTTCTCTCGTGCACCGGTTTCAGAGAACCGAGCCACCAAAGTCAGCGCCTTGCGCACGCCGCCGGCCCCACCAGGCACCACCGCACCCCCCTTGTCGCCGGCGCACCTAGATCTCTCCAAGCCCGTACTCCTCTAACTGACGGCACCTTAAACCGACGCTCCAACCTCCTGCAATCCGAGCGCAAAGTTTTCTGAGAAGTAACGGCCGAGTTTTCAGAGGAAGAGGAAAAGGTTTAAAAGCTTAAGCATGTTTATTAATTTAATTTTAAAATTAATTACTAACTTGTTTAATCCATAACTCATTCATTCGGATTCGAAATTTGAAAATTTCAGAAGCGTTGTGATCGTACGAAGGAGATCTACGCCTCTGGACTGAAACGAGACTATTCGGGACTGTTGAAAAATTTGACTAATCATCGAACGATGGTGAGATTTCTCGTTTAAAATTTTAAATTAATTAAAAAATATATATTTATTTATTCTGATTGTGATTGTAATATTGATGCACCGTATAAAATTTAGATTGACTGTTTGATGGTGGATTTTGATGATCTATTGAATTATCTGTGCTTGTTGATACAAAATCATCATTTTTGCTACAAATGATATGTTAGGACAAAATCATCATTTTTGTTATGAAATGTTAGTGTAGAATAAAAACACTAATTTTGTTAGGAATGTTAATTTAGAAAAAGGAATTATGTTTAAAAGAAGATGTTTACAATATTAAAGATTACATTTTTATTGTATATTTTAGAAGAAAACCATGTTAACATATGTTTATTATTATAAAGTTATTATTTTCATCATTTTGTCGAATTAGATTTGTCGACAAAATAAAAGTTATTATTTTTATTATTTTGTCAAATTAGATTGGTAGACAAAGCAAAACTTTATTTTCATAGTATAAGATGTTAACATACAAAACTTCATTTTTGTCGTATAAATGATTAGCAAATCAAAACTTCGTTTTGTCATATAAATGTTAGCATAACTAAATTATCATTTTTGTATATACAAAAGTTAGCATAACAAATTATCCTTTTGGCATATAAAATGTTAGTAAAATAAAATCTCCATTTTACAAGATAATGCTATATTAGAATAAAATGGTCATTTTATTAGAGATGTGATATTGAAACAAAAATGTCAACTTGGTTAGATGTGTCATGTTAAATAATGATATGTTGATCATATGGTTCATTAGAATGAAAACCACCCATTTGTATAAAATGTACATTAGGTATAAATATATATATATATATATATATATATATATACACACACATTTGTTAGTTATGCCATATTTGATTTATACTATACATTTTGTTAGTAATGTCATATATGATTATAAATTTGTCACTTTTGTCAAAATTGGCATCTACATACAAATTTGTCACCTTTGTTAAAATTAGAGTCGACATCCAAAAATGTCACTTTTGTTAAATCAAAATTAACATATAAAAATTTTCACTTTTTGTTAGAAATATAGTACGCTAATAAAATATCATATTGGAATAAAAAGGTCTTTGTGGTTAAAATATCACATTAGAATAGGAATGTCTCTTTGTTAAAATATCACATTAGAGAAAGAAATAACATTTAAAAAACATAGGAAAAGGACTGCATTTTTATTTGCATTTTAAAATGCAAATAGAAACATAGGAATTTGTTAACATATAAAATACTCCTTTTTGTTAACACATGTATATTAGAATGAAATATTCATTTTGTTAAACAAGATTATCATTCTGATCAGTTATACTAAGAACAAAATATCATTCTTAATGTAAAATGTACATTAGGATAGAAATACCATGTTTGTTAGAACTTAATTAGTGAAATAAAAATTCCATTTTTGTTAAAAACACAACATTTGTGTTAGAATTAAAAAAGGGACATTTATGTTAGAATTAAAAGGAACATTTGGTTGTAGAATGTTACATTAGAATAAAATATCACTTTACTAGCATATGTTAGGTTAAATAAAACATGTCTTTATAAATGTAAAACTTGGTATGACAAATAACCCCTCTTTTATTTTGTCATTAGAAATGTAAACAAGGTTACGAAGATAAAAACCATCTTTTTTTGTTGTCATATATGAACACTGAAGTTATTGAAAATAAATTTACTTTTTATCTATCATTTGAAACTTAGGATTTATTATACCAATAAAATTCGCTTTTTATTTGTCATTAGAAACTTGGAATTTGTATACAAATAAAATTTACTTTTTATTTGTCCTTTGAATGCATGGAAAGTTGTATACAAATAAATTATTCTTTTATTTGTCATGTTAGACATTAAAATATGTTATGTGAACAAATACTTCTTTTATTTAGACATTGGAATAGTAAAACATGTCGTGATAATAAATGTACATTGAAATAAAAAGTTATTCTTTATTTGCATTCTTTAATGCAAATATACATGGAAAATAAAAGTTGCATTTTGTTTGCAAATTTTGATGCAAACAAAACGTTGAAATAAAAGTTGCATTTTTGTTTAGATGCAAACAAAACATCAAAATGTAAGTTACATTTTTGTTTGCATTTTTGATGTGAATAAAATATCGTCTTGAAAGTTGCATTTTTATTTGCATTCTTAAATGCAAGTAAAACATGAATTAAAGATTGCATTTTACTTTCAAAATAAAAGTCTACTTTGAGAAGTCATATTTTTCATTTGCATTTTAGATACAAATGAAAGATTAGGATAAAAGTTGACATTTTCATTTTCATTTCTGATGCAAGGGGAAGAATAGAATAGGATAAAAACATAGGGAAAGTTATATTTTTATTCGCAATTTAAGTGTAAATAAAAGACTAGAAATAAAAGTTACATCTTCATTTACATTATAAAGCTGATAGAATTAAAGATAATATTTTTATTGCCAATTTAGAGGCAATATAAAAAAAAGATATTCTTTTATTTGCATTCTCTAATGCAAATATAGATTGAAATATATGTCTATGATGTTGAAATGTTTGACGTGTTAAATAAATTGTTAGTATATTCAAAATGAATATTTCACTTCCATTTACAAGTTACCCGACTTGTTTTTGTGATTGGGAAGATAATTTTCACACATCGCCCAAGTGCACAAATGATTTATTATTTGCTTGATGGATGAAAACCCACACGGGTGTTGCGACGATATTGGATACACACTAATCCCAATATTTAGTTATCTTCAGCCGATGGATTGACAGTCTGTGATGTGCATCAGTTATTTACTTTAATGCTAACACAGTTATAAATTCCACTTTGGTCGTCATTTGGATGTTTGATAATTATTTATCATGATTGTTGATTCCATACAAATTATATGGTTGTTGGTTGAGTCACATTCCAATAAAGAATATTCTAGAAAAAGAATATCTTAGAAAATATATTTTTGAAAAAGGAATATTTTAGGAAATAAGAATTTATTTTGGAAAATTATATTTTTATTGAAATGAACCAGGTATCAACTAGAATTAGTCATTAAATTTACATTTAATGAAGTTTTCCAATTAAAGAATATTTAATTGAAATTAAATAAATAAATGGGATTTGGGTTGTCGTGAATGGTGTCTTCAATAACACCTTTCTGAAGCCCAGTTGAAAAGAACAAATCTTTAAATTAAGATTACTAGAGTTTCAAACTATATTTTGTAATTGGATTTGTGAATTGAGTTTATCGTAAACAATGTTTTTAAGTGACATGTGTCCTTTAACCCAACTGACAGTGAGAATATGATTTTGGAATTTATAAATCTTTTACTAAGATTTAAATAGGAATTTTCCCAAAAGTAAAGTTTTCAATTTAATATATTAAATTGGAATTTAATGGAATTCGAATTAATAATAACCGAGATAAGCTTCTGTAAAAGAAGACCGATACTACATATGGAATTTAAGAGGCTTTGCCGTTATTCCATTTATATTATTGGTCAGATACAGAAATTTATAATGATTATATGTTGATTTGACTTCTGTGAAGATTCCATATTTTATGGAAGATGATTTTCTGGGTTTATCGTGAACGGTGTTTTAAAATGACATTAGTTCTTTAACCCAGTTAAAGATAAGATAAATTTCTTAAATTTAAATAATCATTGAGTGTTGATTTTTGTTTTTAAAACCAAATTTGGGGTTTAATAAATCTTTAAAATTTAAGAATAAAATTTGAAGAATTTATCTTTGATAGAATAATTTGAATATTTTATTTAAAAGAATATTCTGAATTGGAATGAGACGTTGGATGTGTTTTTATAGTACTTGATTTTTTATTATAAAATACGCTAGTTATTCAGAAAGACCAGGTTTAACCCATTCCGAATAATTACTACGACGATGAAGAGTCGAAGATAAAGACAGTGTTGGAGACCGACGATCTTCACATCGAATGGATGTGTTGCTACAGAGACCCTGATGGGAGTAGCTACCTTGAAGGGGCTTCAGTGGTGGCCGTCCGGACTATTGTTGATTGTTCGGATTTGGTTTTCGCTCAGACCCAGAGCATAAGCTAGTAAATGGATGCTTGTCTGACATTGGACTTTGTTCCATGTGAATTAAATTGATTTCTGTTAATGTATGTCTGTTTGGTGGTAAAGGATTTATCCTCTAATTAACACCCTGGTATATATTAATAGTAATTGATCACATGGCGTGAATTGTCAATGTGGCACGCCAAGATGCAAATGATCAAGGCTTTTGTTGAAAAGCAGGGCCTTGTGGGATGATCAAAGCATAGCCTATTACGGCATAGCTTTGTGTATATCGTGACTTCGCGAGCCTCACACCCCGGTATGAATCAAAAATGGGATATGGACCATAGGGAGTGCACACGTTTCTTTCTAGCTAGTGGTAGTGTCAGTGCTTTAACACGACCTGACATTTTACTTATGTGGATGATGGATTTTGAGGCGCCTCGGATTTTTATAGGCCGATAGTGGTCATAGTATAGGTTCAAAGGAACCGGGAAACGTGTGTTCAGGCATAACCAATCCACTGCCGATAGGCGGGGACCGGCCCTACCGCATCCAAGGGTTCACTGCGGGAGATCCTGAGGCATTTTCTAGAGTGTCTCGAATCGTAGAGGAGCTTGCCCTTAGCCTCGACTCATGATGGAAATCCAATTTACCATACGACCTTGCGGTTTTGATTGTAGAACTAGTATGGCGACATAGTAGGATGGGGTACTATGCCGTCTATGATTGGTATTTTTGATTGAAATTGTTTTTAAATATATACACACTAATACTAAATCCGTTTTATCGTATCAAGCATCTTTTGACCATTATAAGGTAAAACCCTATCCTCCGGTTTGCGTTGCATTGTGTGATGGGACTTGTGTCTTATAATGGTTTCATTTTTCTAAAAAGCATTGCGTCGTTTAACGTTTTTACTTTACTTTATGCACTGGCAATCCAATGGAGTAAACCCGTTCCGCGTTAGCGGCGTGGTCCTGTGATTAGCCTTAAGCTAAGATTTCTCATACCAGTCCCATGACTGGCCTGTAGTTTGTTTCACTGGCAAACTCGGGTGCCCTTATTTTCCACACGGGAAGTCGAGTAGCATTTTGCAGATATATTTACAGGATCCTGGTTTACAGCTGAAGCGGTATTCGGAAAGCTCTGTATCCGTGTATTTCTTCCAGTTGTATATTTGTATTATTTTTTCCGCTGCTATTTAAATGTAATTTAAAAACTCTGATATTATTGTATTTCTATTTCTTTAATAAGTATTCATACTCTGTTATATTCTTGTACTCTGATGTAATTGTTGTAATCAGCAATAAAATGTTCTTCAGTTTGTGTCCTGATGTGTGTTGTTCTCAAAGCAATCCAGCCTTTCCTTTACTGGGAAGTTTGGGTCGTTTCACCCATACGGCCCAACTCCACACAAACGGCCCATGCCCCTTGCTCTCTTCGCATTTTGATCTCCCAGGCACAAATAAACTTTCCAATTCCACCAATGAACACAGAAACTGGCACCATACACCTCCAAAGTCCAAACAGGTCCAACCTCCTCCCCTCTTCTATTTCTCTTGTCAGGCCTGCTTCCTTCTGCTGTATACAACATGCGCTTTCCTCCCTCATCAGGCAATTAAACTTGCCATACCTTATTTCTTTCCTCCTACTTCTATTGTTCTTTCCTTTTACCTTCATTTTTTTATTTATTCTATTTTTTTTTAATTTATTTCTTAATAGTGGAGCGAACCCAAGTTATACAGGCTCACAACCTAATTTTCTTATTTCACCAGCTACAGGTAAAATCAACACCAAGCTATTATGTATACAACTGTGTACCTCCTCCTACTATGCACATGTACCGATGATCCGGGCCTTGAGCGGCAGCCGCGCCACCATCCACATGTCACAACTGACCAGTCGAAACCATTCCCAAACCCAGAAATTTCTCCCATCGCATGTACAGTGATTACACTGTTCAACCCGAGGCTTCAAAAAAAAACACAGCTTCGCTAAAATGCTTTGCGTCTTCACCACCATGATCTGGCTGGGCTGCAAACTCCACCCAACGACTCACCGACGTCCTGCTCATCTCCACATCCCATTCTGACCAGCTCGATCATCTGAGGAAACCCCCACGAGTCACGGAAAAATATGTACCCGAAAAGTGAATCAAAACCTTAATTGAACTCGTCCGATCAATCAAGACCACATGCGACCCTGAAACTTCACTAGTACCTCATTCTAACTTTTACGATAATCCATCACTAACAGTATTTAGAATCATCGACCCAAACCCAATAGTTAAATTGTTTTACCCCAATCGAACTTCCCAATCACTAACAGTATTTAGAATCATCGACCCAAACCCAATGCTTTTTTACTTTATGTACTCAGAAAATAATTTGTCAAAATGGATATTAAGTGTACTTGGTTTTATTGTTGGTTTTTGATGTTGTTGTAACCAAACTATTTCTCCTCTGCAATAAAAGTTGTTTTAATTTTTCAAGTACCAACATATGTATCTGTCTTGTTATATTCTGTTCTATACACCAATAGTACTCCATGAAAGTTAATGCATTCCCTTTGAGAGTGACATTAATGGGCGTAGGGTGTTACACGTGGTATCAGAGCTGAAGGTTACCAGAACAGGTAAGAGATTTTGAAAAACTATTTTTTCAAAAGCATTTTATAAAGAAATACTTTCAAAAATAAGTTTTAAGAAGAGTATTTTCAATAGAAAAGTTTATTTTGAAAAACATAACCCCCAAGAGCCATATATCTTTCCTTCGATTCTCCGTTTTAAATCTCTTCCTCTTTCCTTTTTGAATTTCTTCCTCCACATATAGACGCTTTTTCTAAGATATGTAAGAACTTCCGTACGGTGAGCGAAAAACTACTTCATGGGACTGGGACGTTTGTCAAAGCTAGAAGGAAGTGGAGGACTTGTTGGTACCTTTAAGATAGACGATGGGAGGAAGGTTCAATTAGCTGCATAGTTAATGAAGGACGAAGGCTTATTTTGGTAGGAGGTCACGAATGGAGAATGTGCAAAAGAGACATAGATAGGACACACAATAAGAAAGTAGATCCAAAGAAAGGCGGTAAGGATAACAAGGGGCCAAGAGAAAAGGAAGGGCCACACTTGTGAAATACCCGACTACTTCAATAAAGGCGTTAGAAAGAAGAAGAAGACTAGTTGTTATCGTTACAGATAAACAGGACATCTTGTTATGATTGTCCAAAGAAGCAAAAGGAAAAGGTAATGACAAAGTAGAGGATCTTCTGGAGGGCAGACGCGTTCCCTCACGGCTAGCATACCTGATAGAGGTAGAAATATCATGGTTGGAAGTTTGGTTTTTCTTTTTGATCATCCTGTTCGAACCTTGTTTGAAGTATGGTGCTTCACACTTGTATGTATCTGCTTCGTTAGTTAAAACACTGCACCTAAATACTAGTTTAGTTACAGATCCCATAGTAGTCTCAAATCCTATCGGTGGTTAGGCTCATCTTTCAATGATTTGTCGGGATTTGAGAGTGTCTATCTTGGGTGTGGGTTTGAATGCAACGCCTTTGTTCTTGGCTTCATGCGCTACGGCTTGATTCTAGGCATGGATTGGCTAGCCAGATACGGTGCCATCCTAGATTATGAAAGAAGGATAGTTAGATTGTTGACTCATTGATATTTCTTGTGACCCTAGAGGTCCGGTGATGCTTAGCTACCTAGAATCTCTTGACGCATCCAATGGTGATTTGGAATCTGTTCGTGTGGTCCGTGAATATGGTGACGTCTTCGATGAAGTTCGGGGTTTACCCCCGAGGCGCGAGATAGACTTTCGTATATACCTTGAAGATAATGCAAAGCCAGTTGCATTACCGGTGCGCCACATGGCTCCGAGAGAGAGAAGAGAACTCAGTAAGTAAGTAAAGGAGTTGCTTGAGAAGGGGTTCATAAGAAGAAGCATTTCGAAATGGGGTGCTCCGGTTTTTTTGCTACAAAGGCCGATGATTCACTTAGATTGTGTGTGGACTATCGAGAGCTGAATAAGCTCACAAAGAAGAACAGATACCCATTGCCGAGGATAGATGATTTATTCGATCAGTTGGTTGGTGCTTCGGT
Source organism: Allium sativum (assembly GCA_030737875.1). Lineage (NCBI taxonomy): Eukaryota > Viridiplantae > Streptophyta > Magnoliopsida > Asparagales > Amaryllidaceae > Allium > Allium sativum. Next base: position 801,126,930 of record CM060915.1, read on the forward strand.
TTTCTCGCAACTGGATTTACCTATAGGATTTCATCAGCTAAGAGTGGCTGAAGACAGCATAAATAAGACAGCATTTAGAACTCCTGATGGTTTCTTCAAGTGGCTCGTCATGCCTTTTGGTTTGATGAATGCACTCAAATACTTCGTTGACTTAATAAGTAGGGTGTACAGGGAGTTTCTAAACAAGTTTGTGGTAGTCTTTGTGGATGATATCTTGATTTTCTCTGAAGCGAAGAAGAGCATGCCCTACATCTTAGGGAAGTCTTAGAGACCCTACAAGCGCATCAACTCAAAGCTAAGTTCTCCAAATGCCATTTTTGGAGAAAAGAAGTGAGGTTCTTAGGACACGTGGTCTCTAAGGAAGGGATAGTTGTGGATCTCGCAAAGGTGGTGGCAATCCAAGATTGGAAGATTCCTAAGAACGCGACAGAAAGAAGATTTTTAGGGCTGGTTGGTTATTGTAGGAAGTTCAATAAGGACTTCGCGAAGATATCAGCCCCACTTACTCACTTGACGAAGAAGAACTTGACTTTTTCATGGGATGTTGACTGTGACGATGCTTTCCAGCATTTGAAGAGGGTTTTGACGACAAATCCAGTTTTAGTTTTGCCAGATGGAAGTAAGCCATTCACAGTGTATACTAGTGCTTGCGGGACCGGGCTTGGAGCAGTTTTCGATGCAAGAGGAAAAGGTGATATGCAAAAGGCGGCAAGTACGAGTATCACTTATCATCCATAGACGGATGGACGGACCGAAAGGGGTGAATAGAATCCTTGAAGATCTATTGAGGTTATGTATCCTTAATTTTGGAGGGACATGAGAAGAGGCAATGAGCTTAGTGGTGTTCACGACATGTTTCACGTTTCACATTTGCGTAAGTGTTCTCATGACACAGCTGAAGTGGTGGAGCCGAGCACGCTCAAAGAAGTGGAAGTAGAACGAAATTCTATGGTTAGACGAGCTCCTACACGCATTCTCGGTTCGGAGGTCAAAAAGCTACGCAACAAAGAGGTCAAGCTGGTTAAAGTGCAATGGTGAGATGATCAAGGAGACGTGACTTGGGAGATGGAAGATAGGATGCGTACGCTGTACCCTTTCCTTTTTGAGGATATGTTTTTAACTTCTCCTATTTCTACCGCTTGGTTGATACTTGTCCTATCGTTTAATATGTCTATGCGATGATATCTTCGATCTTTAGTTTGGAAAAACCCTATGGTTGTAAACATGAGTTTGAGACATGTTATGTTTGGTGGATGCAAATGGATGCAAGTGGTTGCTCGTGGATGCATGTTGTAACAACCCAGAATTTTAGGGCCAATTTAAAATTTTTATTTTTAGGAATTTCAGAGGAAAAATTTAATATTTAAATTAATTTATTTTAAAACAGAACGGGGACTCCCACAAAAATGGAACTCTGTTTAACTCCGTTTCCGACGAAACCACTTTTGTTGGAACCAGAATGCCATTTATTTGTTAAGTTTAAATTTTCGGAATTTTTCGACTTAATATGTGAGCGTGGCAAAATAAACCGTGTTCTGTTATTTTCAGTTGGAATTTAAACGACTGAAAAATAGCCATTTTTCAAACGGTCTCAAAATTCAACGAAATTAATTTTGTTAGGACCGTATCGTCATAACAAAGACAAATATATTTTTTCTGGATTTTCCCGGGTCTGTATGTGACCCCGGTGAATTTTTATAGACAGTAGAATTAATTAAATAAATTATTTATATTTTAAAATTAAATAAAAGTGAGCTGAGACGACCAATTGGGCTGACGAAACCCATTCCATTGCGTCCGGAGCATAGGCTATTTCCTAGGGACACTTTCTGTTGGGCTGAAATCAGCACGGTTTGAAAGAATTAGACTTAAATGTAAAATTACACATTAATTAATATAAAATAAGCAAAACCCTAAGTTCAAGACTACTGTTCATCGTTCTTCATTGGCCGCCGCCCCTCTTATACCTGTCGATTCTTCCTCCTCCTTTTTCTCCCTCCTCTCCACAAATTAATACCTAATCCATACTCCACATCAAAGAGATTTTTCCCCTCTACGAATTCATACCATCCGATCATCACCTGGTGCCACAACCGTCGAGTACAGGGCACCCAAACCCGCGCCCAAAACTGCCGTCGTCCTCCCCCAAAAGTCAACCGAGTTGCACCATTGTGGGACCCCCCCGTGCGCCTCTGGTGGCACTACGACGTGGTGGCCTTTGATTGTCCCGAAGCCCGACGAGGAGGCTGAAATTCCGTGACCTAGTTCAGAGCAATAGTATAAGGTCACGGCCGAATTCTCATAAGGAAGAAGAAGGGTAATTTTTATTTAAATTATTTAATTAATTAATTAAAAATTGGTTCTAATCTTATTTTGGCCTTAACTAATTCATACGAACATGAAATTGAACGATTTCAGAAGCTGTGTGATCGTAGAGATCAGATCTACATTCCTGGACTGACACGAGGCCTTTCTGAACTATTTGAAAATTTGGACTAAATCTCCAACGCATGTGAGATTTCTGATTTTTAATTAATAAAATTTTTTAATTAAAATTGTTACGTAAATCTCTGTAAGTTATTTGTGATGTGATGATTAAGTTTATTATCTGTTGATGTGATGATGTATGATATCATGTTGTGGAATTTTGTTTAGATCTGTACTTCTGATGCATTCCCGATAAATCCTCATCGTTATTGTTTTTATTTTTATTTCTTACATAAAAATATTAAATCTTTATTTTGTTTATCCTTGTTACAAAAGAAGAAAAAGACAAAATTTTGTATACAAATTAAAAGGAAATTATTTTTATGCTATTTTGTTTACATAAGAAAAAGACAAATTTTTATAGACAAAATAAAAAGGATTATTTTATGTCCATTTTTGTTAACAAATAAAAAGGATTATTTTATGTCCAATTTTGTTAACAAATAAAAAGGACAATTTTTAACATTATTTTTGTTAACAATTAAAAAGGACAATTTTTAACATTTATTTTGTTTGTTAAAATAAAAGACAAATTTTATGTAATTTTGTTTATAAAATAAAAGACAATTTTTACATAATTTTGTTTGTAAAAATAAAAAGGACAAGTTTTATGTCATTTTGTTAACATGATAAAAAGACAAATTTTTATGTTGTTTGTGAACATAATAAAAGAACAAAATTTTGTGCTCATTTTGTCAGCATAAGTAAAGGGACAATTTCTATCTTTGTCTTCATTTACATATAACAGAATGTAAGTTTAAAGATCTTTATTTTCATTTACAAATAAAGATGAGGCTTTTATTGTGATTCATCAAAAGTACACCACAATTTACATCATTGTGTTAGTATAGTTACAATGACACAATTTATACCGTTGTGTTAAAATAGATGTTATGACACCAAAACCATCATTGTGTTATTTTGAATGTTATGACACCAAAACCATCATTGTGTTATTTTGAATGTTATGACACCAAAACCATCATTGTGTTATATTGAATATTATGACGCCAAAACCATCGTTGTGTTATTCTGAATATTATGACACCAAAACCACCGTTGTGATAATTTGAGTATTGTGACACATATTTCATCGTCATGTTATATAATTGAAATGGATCAAATAAATGGCATTAGAAATATAGTTATTTAGAAATGCTGACTCTAGGAAAGGTATTTACATAAGCTATGGAAAACATTTATTTCAATGTAAAAGAAATAAAAGTAACATTAACATTTTCTTATGTAAAAGAAAATATATTTAATTTCTAGTGTAAAAGCAAATATAAACATTTTCTTTGTTGAAAAGAAAAAGAAAATAAAACATTTTCTTTGTTAAAAAGAAAGAAAACATTTTCTTTAAAGAAAAGAAAAATAACATTAACATATTCTTTGTTAAAAAGAAAATAACATTAACATTTTCTAATGTAAAATAAAAGGAAAACATTTACATTTGCAATGTAAAAGAGAATAAAAGTTACATTTTCTAATGTAAAAAAAAGAGAAAAATGTGTACATTTTTCCAATGTAAAGTCAAAAGAATAAAAAGTTATATTTTTCCAATGTAAAGGATAAAAAGTTACATTTTTCTAATGTAAAGTAAAATAAAATAAAAAGTTACATTTTTCTAATGTAAAGTAAAATAAAAAGAAACATCTTTCTATGAAAAGGAAATAAAGAAAAGAAACATTTTCTATGTAAAGAAAGTAAAGAAAAGAATAACAAACATTATTTTTCAATGTGAAGAAATAAAAGAAAAGTTACATTTTTCAATGTAAAAGACATTTACATTGTATATGCAAATAAAAGAATAAAGGGAAAATATCATGTTTGTTGATAGACATCGTTGAAACTATAATTTTTGTCGCATTAGAATTGGCGGACAAAAATATCAACTTTATAAAATAAAAGAATGGACTTTGGGAATCGCCAAATGGTTTGTATATATATATATATATATAATATAATATAAATTTAAACTAAGCGAAACACGCGCGGTAGTTCGCGTTTTGAAATCATAACTTTAAACGGTTGTACAAAAAGATACGACCGTTGAATTCTCCCAAAACTGGATCCGTTAGGACTGTCTTGGAAAGAGCTTACCAACGACATAAAATTTACCAAAATCTGACGGTTAGATTTTAAGATATGTTTAAAACAAATTTTGGTAAAAGCAGCGTCAGGGTCGCCTATCGACCCGAAGCGTCGTTTAATTAATTCTCACTATTTTTAAATAAATAAAAATAGCAGTAAATCGTTATAAATGGATATAAACGACGTGAAATGATTTAAATGATAATTATGCGATGATTACTTGAAAAGGCCGAGTTTAACTCATTTCAAATAATCAAACGACGATTTAAATCAAAATAATAGAAGACGATGTTAAAGACCGGCGATCTTCACGTCGAACGGACAACGATTATTGAGACCTTGGACTGACTTGCTCCCAGGAAGGGGTCGATGTAGTAGTTGGCCGGTCGTATGAGTTGATTGTCCGGATAAGCAAGAACCTCCCTGGTATCTCCGGTTTCGTTCAAACCCAGAACAGACTTGTATGGACGCGCGTCTGACATTGGAATTCGTTTCGTGTAATTAAATCAATTTTTATTGATGTATGCCTGATTGGTGGTAGAGAATTTATTCTCTACTTAACACCCTGGTATATGTTAGTAATTATCGGTGTCATGGCGCGAATTGTCAACGTGGCACGCTAAGATGCGAATGATCAAGGTTTTGTTGAAAAGCAGGCCTTGTGGAAGATGATCAAAGCATGGCCTGTTTAGGCGTAGCTTTGTGTATAACGTAACCTCACGAGCCTCACACCCCGGTATGAGTCAAAAACGGGATATGGATCGTAGGGACTGCACACATTTCTTTCTAGCTAGAGTTGTGTCAGGGACCTACCAGCGCTGACATTTTACTTATGTGGATGATGGATTTTGAGGTACCTCGTGTTTTATAGGCCGTTGGTGGTCATACTATAGGTCCAAAAGGACCGGGAAACATGTGTTCAGGCATAACCAATCCATACACATATGTGTGGACCGGCCCTACCGCTTCCAAGGGTTCACTGCGGGGGATCCTGAGGCATTTGCTAGAGTGTCTCGAATCGGAGAGGAGCTTGCCCCTAGCCTCGACTCATGATGGAAACCAATCCTCCAATACGACATTACGATTTTAGTTGTATACTTATATACGGCGGCATAATATATGGTACCTATGTCGTCTAGGATTAATACATTTATATTGAAATGATTTATGAAAACATATGCATACGTTTGACGTATTTATCATCTTTTGATCGTTATAAGGAAAAACCCTTTCCTCTGGTGTGCGTTGCATTGGGTGATGGGACTTGGGTCTTATAACGATCTCATTTTCCTTTAAATGCATAGCTTTATTTAAACGATGTACTTAATTATGCACTGGCAATCCAATGGAGTAAACCCGTTACGCCTTTGCGGCGTGGTCCTGTGATTTACCATATGATTAGTTAGTATAGGAAGATTTCTCATACCAGTCTCACGACTGACTCGAATTTTGTTTCACTTTGCAAATTCGGGTGCCCTCTTTCCACACGAGCAGCCAATTGACAGGTTGTTAGTTTGCTTGGAGTTGCTGATCTTGGAGTTTGCTTATTTGCTTTGGTGTTGCTGCTTATCGAGATGCTTTGCTGGACTATGAAAGCCCTCATCTTTATCTTTATTTCTGCCTAGACCTTTGAGACATTTTGATCGTATTCCACTTCATTTCAAACTGTACTTTTGGCTTTATGTATTTGTTTCCTTTTGTTGGGATTTTGATGTAATAAGTAGGACTCTGTGACTGGGATTCTGTGTTATGATAACATCCATATTCCGCTGCTATGTTGATGTTGTTGTTTTATAGATTCTTATATTTATGTTGTTATCTGTGTTATGTGTTGCTATATTTATGTTGTATCCCAATGATCATCTCAGCTTTCGTTCTATGGAGGTTTGGGGTTATCACAGTTGGTATCAGAGCTATGGTTTAACCTTAGTTTTGGGATATAACATATTTATAGCAATACGTCTCATTAGAGATAGGACTAAAGTCCTAGAGTGAGCATAACATAATAGCACATATTTATCGGTCGTTACATCATTTTCACCTCTTAGCCTTTCCTTTGAAAAAAATTTCATTTCTGTTGGTCTGACTCTCCTCTTGATGTTACATACTAATTCATTATGAGTACTAGAGCTAGAACCCATGGAAGAGGGAGAGGTGGAGCTAGAGGGCCACCCCGAGAAGAGCCCATTCATGAGCGGCCCGACCCTATAGCAGCACAACCATTCGACCTAGAACGGATGTCAAAAAATTCAAAAACTTGGGCGGAGTTCCTTTCACTGGTAGAGAGTCTGCTGTTGAAGCAGAGTCATGGCTCAAGAATTGTGAGAAGATCTTAGAAGGGATGGAACTTGAGGATCAGAGAAAGCGTTTCCTGGCAGCATGGCAACTCAAAGATCAAGCTGAGCACTGGTGGGACACCGTTAAGATTGGAAATGATGTAGCCAACATGTCCTGGGCAAAATTCAAAGAACTTTTCAATGAGAAATACATCCCTCCACAAGCAAGAGAACGCCTTCGTGAACAATTTGTCAATCTGAAACAAGGAAATATGACAGTTGCTGAATATGCGATGAAATTTGATGAGCTTTCCCGTTATGCCCCTAACCTAATTCAGGACCCAACTGAGAAGAACAAGAAATTCATTAAGGGCCTTGCTGCAAAATATCTGAATAGGGTCACAGCTCATATCGATCTTCCTTTCCATAAAGTTATCACCTTTGCCAGCCGCTACGAAGAAAATGATGAGTCTGCCCAACAAGAGAGAGCAAAGAATCAGAATAATAGCCAGAAGGAACAGACTAGCAAGAAATCAGAGATAGGAAATTCTTCAGCTGCAAAGCCACAGGGGAAGAAGAGGGATAGGAGCAAGTTGACATGTTATAACTGCGGCAAGACTGGACATTTTGATTACGAGTGCAAAGCTCCTAAAAGAGTCAAGAGAAATGATTCGGGCCCCAGTCAGAACCGTGGTCAGAGCTCTCAGAATCGGGGTCAGAATTCTCAGAATAGTGGCCAGAATCCTCACCGCAACCTGGATTGCTACAACTGCCATCAGAATGGGCATATCAAGCCGAATTGCCCATTGCTGAAGAATGCTCAGGTGGCACATGTATATGAGGGGACGACTGCACCAGCTCCTACCGAGGGCCCAGGTACACCTGATGTTTTAAGTGGTACTCTTAACATTAAAAACATCCCTATTACTGTCCTATTTGACACCGGTGCAGCACGTAGTTTTATTTCTTCTTACATCATTAAAAAGTTAAAACTGAAACCTCGAAAACTTAAGGAATTGATTAGAGCTCATAGTCCTATAGGAGGATCTCTCATTCTCGACCAATATTGTAGAGTGCCCATTTCCTATTCTCGATATCAATTTCCTTTTGACCTGATCGTCATGAATTTTTCCGGTTATGATATCATACTGGGAATGGATTGGCTAACCAAGTATGAGGCTGTGTTAGTATGTGCTGAAAGGATTATCAGGGTTAAAGTTGAGCTTGGAAATGTTACTATACCATGCCACGACTCAGCCACTGACAGAAAAGAATTCTGGTCCTCTCTAGAAGTCACTCCTACTTCTATTGAAGAAATTCCTATTGTCAGAGATTATGCCGATGTATTCAAAGAAGTTGAAGGCTTACCTCCACGCAGAGAAATCAACTTCAGAATTGACTTGGCTCCGAATGCAAGGCCTGTCGTACATCCTATTCGGAGAATGTCCCCAAAAGAAAAAGAAGAGCTGAGAAACCAAACCAAGCAACTTCTGTTTAAGGGTCTGATCAGGCCTAGCTTCTCGGAATGGGGCGCAACAGTGGTGTTCGTCCCAAAATCAGACGGTACCCTCAGGTTATGTGTGGACTACCGTGATCTCAACAAACAAACTCTGAAGAACAAATACCCACTGCCTCGTATTGATGACTTTCTCGACCGCTTGCATGGGGCGTGAGTTTTCTCTAGAATGGACCTAGCTACAGGCTTCCATCAACTTCGCATCGCAGAAGAATGTGTGCCTCTAACCGCTTTCAGAGGGCCGGATATCTTTTATGAATGGCTGGTAATGCCTTTCGGTCTATGTAATGCTCCAGCATATTTTGTTGATCTGATGAATAGAGTTTTTAGAGATGTTCTAAATAAATTTGTGCTCGTGTTCATCAATGACATCCTCATCTTTTCTAAATCCACTGCTGAGCACGAACAACATCTGAGAGAAGTCTTGGAGATTTTGCGTAGAAATGTGCTGAAAGCCAAATTCTCCAAATGCATATTCTGGCAAGAAGAGGTGAAATTCCTCGGACATGTTGTAACACCCCGCCTCCGCTAGGGTCACTCGCAAAGGAATGCACTAGCTTTAGAGGGGCATTATTGGTAAACATGCACAGAAATATCACAAGACAGAACATATAAAATAGCGGAAGTAAAATTGAACTTTCATAAACATTAATAATTAAGGTCTAAAGCCTTTTACATCAGAGTACATAAAAACCTGTCTTGCAATAGTAAAGAAGCATAAAGACTTTTTCATAAATTATTCCCCAAGTAAAACAGTAAAGTAGCCATAGCCAAGTAAAGTCCAAGCCATCCATGATGACCTTCTAGCAGAAGAAGTCCGAACTAGACAACAATATTTCCTCCCTGTAACCTGGGGGGGGGGGGGAAACGGAAGAAAAGAGGCGAAACAAAACAGGTCAGTCAAAAAGACTGAGTAAGCCCTATCTACTATCAGCATAAAAACTAGTAAAGTTAACTGTCATGAGAAACTGAGATGAACATAAGCATGGTGACAAGATAGATAAGCTAAATCAAAATAACAGGATGAACTACTGAACTCAGATAAACTAAGGTGTCATGATAAAACAAGGTATCCCATCGTCAAGTTCCTGTCAAATATAATATCCCCAAGATATCTATCACGTATACCATCCCATGGTATCTATCCTGTCTTTTAGCTCTGCACCTACCGTACTAGTATCCCCACCGTATCATGTGTTAACCATGAATGACCCTTACTCAAAAGTCGTGTAATGGTCCATGTCAACCTAATATATCGCATATATAGGTTACTCAACTCGTATGTTTTATTCCATGTAAATGTTCAGTCCCTTGCCGTAGACCATATGGGCTTCCCCATGAGATTCTATATTACTTTAACATAGTTCCATGATCCTTAAGATCGGTTTGGACTGTTACCCTAAACCTAGCTAGGGTCTTCCAACATGAATTATCATTTGTACAACTAGGACTTATGCTACCTAGGGCTACTAGGGATTACGCTTACCTATTGCACGTTTTCGTATCTCGGTTTTGGTTCAACCACCCAGGGCCACTAGGAATTACGCTAACCGTCAACCGCGCCCTTTTTCCCACGCATTCACCGTGAATCGTTTTTCCATGACTGTAAGCACATGTATCACATCGTGCCATCCGAGTCCTGTCACAGGGCAAATCAGGAAATACAGGACTCGGTCGGGAGCTTTTGATTTATCTGCCGATGCAGATGCTAAGGTCTGTTTTTCTATACGTGGCTATGGTCCCACGAGACCCCTCCCTCAACTAGCGAAAGACAAGACAGGATAAATCCTGTATGAGAACACACTACTGGCCAACCCACAAACCTAGCCTTACCGCAACCATAATTAGATAGCAATTATGGTCTATTGGGTGTTCTCTGTCTTTCCGTACGTACACGCTTGACCAAAGATGGTAGGTAGCCTGACGAAAATGCTATCTAGGGTACGACCGTGTATCGTCGACTATCCCCTATCCATCCCCGTCTTTAGGTCGCTCGTATAGCAACCAAGGCATACTCTTGGTTCTTCTAACGCAGACCTTAACCTCTCATGAGCCTAGTATAATTACCTGGCAGCTCACAGAGGGATACCAAGAATATCCTCACGTTCCCCGAAGCTGCTGCTTCGTTACCCAGTTCGCTGGAGCCTTTATCTAAATCAGATACTTGCTCCTACTCGTATACTTAAACGATGACCTCCCGTATCAGGTTACTCATCTATCTATGAACTGGTCTAAAGTTCCTTGACTAAGAATCATTACTTAGTTATTCTTCAACTAAGGTTTACCACTTAGCCTTATTCCCATTATCCTTGTTAACTGCGGTTATCCACCTAATCCTCAGAACTAGGGTTTACATATTGGATTAAGTGTCACTTAGGTTCATGACTTAACCCGTCTACAAATCATGTCAAAATTGGCTAAGTATCCAAGTTCAAGACTTAACCCGTCTACAAATCATGTCAAAATTGGCTAAGTATCCAGGTTCAAGACTTAACCCTACAAACCATGCTTGAAACACCCCACCTCCGTTAGGGTCACTCTCAAGGGGAATGCCCTAATTTTGGTGGAGGTTTATAAGTATAAGTCACAGATATACAAGACAGATATAAGAACACATATTTTGTAAGCAGCAGAAAAACAGCAACTTTTATTTCATAAAAGCAAATACGTGTTACAACAACATCACCATGATTGTCTTACATCCTTTCCAAAAACATAACATAACACTTTCATAATCTGTCTTGATTACATATTTTAAAGAAGCATAAAGAAAACATAAATAAACTGCAAAAGCCCCATAGTTGTTGTCCAAAGCCATAGTTCAAAACGAAAAAGTCCAAGCAATACATTTTTCCTCTTCAAGCTGGATATGAAGGCTGGTCAAGCTGCAGTGTTCCCTCCCTGTGGACCTGGGGGGGGGGGGGGGGGGGAACGAAAGAAAAGTAGAGTCAGACATAAAGCCTGAGTAAGTCTAGGACTATTCTGTCTATGAATAAAGAACTGGGTATGATAAGTATAAACAAGAAGTGGGAAAGCGCTATAAACTTAGTTAAGTTGTCTAGGGTCGAATATACTGTCGTACCCCATGTTAATCTCTGAACCCATATAAACTAGTTCCCAACTGGCACCCCATAATCAGGGTGAAGTGATCCATTCTATGATGATCGGCTCCTACTCGCATAGTTACATGTGTCTTACGGCCCCCGATGTTGTAGTTACCTATGCTGGTCCCACCATGGGGTGTATCAAGTCCCATGGCGGCGGCCCGACACAACCCTAGAATGCACAGGTATTCTACTGGTGCCCAGTGCCTTATTTTTCTGCGCCGGAGTGTGTGCACGCCCGCACCCCGTTAGAACCTACACTGCTACACCACCGCCGTCGATTTGACCTCTTACAATCAGCCCAGTAATCGTGCCCCACCCTGCCTAGTTTCAGGGTATCATGATACACCTTATAGGGTTACTGCTGAAAAGGGTCCCCCGTTACTAGGTTTTCTATCTCTAGCCAACATGCTAAGTTGGTTAAGTGTTTTCTAACCTAACCCCCAATCAGTCTGTTTAGTTTAGCATGTTCCATTTTGATTAAGTCTTTAGTCCACTTAATCCTAACAATCCTGACTCAGCCTTAATTGTCTTATTAAAGCCTTGACCTCTCACATTAGACAGGTATTGTTGTGGCTGCCTGTTGCCGGTTGGTTCCGGGCAGTCTTACGCCACAACTCAGTCTAACCTCGGGTCCTTATTGGGCTCCATGTTTAACCACCCACATTGGATAGGTATTGTTGTGACTACTGGACAGCCGGGCGGTTCCGGGCAGGTTTACATCACAACTCAATCCAACCTCGGGTTAAACACATTGTATGTTCTACATTTACATATTTTGTCTTTCTTCTTTACTTTCTTATATGTAAATATTTGCGGCCCATTATTAAAAATCAATGGTGTAAAGGTTACACCAATCATGGGCCCAACCCATACTTGAATTTGGGCCCCCTTTTACTTTATATTTTCATTTATTAATTAATTTGGCCCAACGTTATTTACCCCCGTTTAATACGCTCGTTTATTATATATGTTGGGCTTAGGCTTTTAAGCCCAACTTAGCCATGAGAAAAAGGGGAGGCTTAAAACGTTCATACACTAAAGGGGAATGTGAACGCATGAACTTGCAACATAACGTTGGAACTACAAATCAGAAACTGGTGTACTTGCATAGTAGTAATGTATACTTTGGTCATAAAGCATAAGTGACATGAATCAAAGCATGTAAACTTGTAGTTAAGATATGAATCTAAATTGGATATCATTATTGACACATAGTCTTAACTACAACATAAATCCATATTTTTGTTTAGGCATAATGTCAAACATAAGCAAATCATGTTCATAAGATTTCTACAAGTTCACAAAGGTGGCTACTTTTGTTATTAATACAAAAGCATAGTTCAACTTGAATTATTCCAACTTAATCATGATTTTAAATCTATTCACCTAACCATGGCGCACATATACTTATGGCATAAATATGTCTAAACATGAAATCATGATTTTTACTTTAGTCATGCAAACTTGCAAATGGGATTTTGAATCTAACCTAGCTATGTACCACATATGTCATCATATAATTCTTGTTAACAATATAGAGCTAACATGGTTTTCAATTATGCAAAATATCAATCATAGCCTAGTCATATTCATAAGTTCGCAAAGAGGTTTTCTAGTACAAAAGTATGGCTTAATACATAGACCATGATGCCAAAATTTCAACATAATTTCATATGAATTATAATAACCCAAATTTGTTCCAATTACTCACAAAAATGATTTTTGTACAAAAATACACATTATGATGACATAGTAGCAAAACCCCAAACTTGTATGAATTTCAATTAAACAACTACATACATGTAGCTTCAACATAAATTACATAATTTGCGAATATTCCAAACGTATACTTGCATAAAACTACCGCAAACATGTAGTTTTTATAATGAATAACATACTTCGAGAATATCCAAACGTATACAATATTCCAAATCGATAAGAATCATAGTAACGCACAAATATGAATTACTTTATCGCCACAAATCAAGTATACAAACCAACACAATTATTTGTTCATACCAAAATAATACTCTACTTACAATCGTGTGACGAATTCTCCAATTTAGAAATTTGGAGATGCGACCCCTTTTGACGTAGGCGTTGATTTGATTTGTCTAAGTTGCTTTATGCTTTAGAATTTGCCTCCTAATCTTCTCTCCAATTTGGTGGCTACTCCTAGTCGTTCCTCTGCAGCATGATGGCCTTGTTCTTATTTTTGAATGAATAGATTAGGTTGAGTCTAGGGTCATTTTTATATAGTTTATGAACTGATTAGGACCATCGATGTTGCTTGGATAGATCGTAGCCATTCATTCGAAAGAGAGACCAATTAGAGCCTGCCACCTAGCCCTAATGACAAAGCAGGCTTCTGAAAATCGACCAACATAGACTAGGCCAGCCAGGTTGGGCTGGGTTCGACCTGGCTCTGGACCAGGTCGACAGCCCTGTCGACAGCCCTGTCGACCTGGCTAGACCAGGTCGACAGCCCAGTCGACCTGGGTGCCTTAGGCGGGACTTTTCCCGCCCTGGCCAATTGGGCCCGATTTTGAAATTTAAACTTGTTTTTCTGAGTTGTTTTATTCTGTTCGAATTTTAAACTTACTTCAGAAACTTCCGGAGGCTATATCTTTTTCATACGGACTCCGTTTTTCGAAAACTCGGACTCTATTTCGCGTATTTTTCCGAGACGAACGCAATGGCGTATCCCGTTTCCCTTAGTTCTTTTATTTGAAATTAATTATACTTTAATTTGTAAATTTCACAGTTATAGAATTCACGGGGTGTTACATTCTCCCCCACTTAAAAGGATTTCGTCCCCGAAATCTTCAAGTTAGGAGGAATGTATATCCTAACATCCAATCATCCATCTACTCATCCATCAAACACGAGCATCCATTGTCCTTAAAAGACTTCTAATGCTTCATGATCATATGCGAAGTGTGTGTGTACATGTACTTATCTAATGCAAAATCAGGCGGTCTACTGATTCAGTTGACCCCCTTAATGCGAATTATGTAAGTGCCATGAATCCATTATGTATGCAAATTCTTCCTATTCATGATTCTACATGAGTGCACAATCATCCATACAAATGCAACATCCATATGACAACACATTAAAGTTCAACCATATACGAATGCAAACATATATGCATATGCAATATGAAGTGACTGAGCCGATCTAAAACCTAGATTGTGTGTGTATATGCAACCACGAGCAACCACTAGCAATCACTTGCAACCACTTGCAACCATCATCCATAACATGTTTCAATTACATGTTTTCATCCAAAAGGTTTCTACCTAAAAGATAAGGTCGAGGAAATATACCTAAAAGATAAAAGCGCAACTTAAGGAAAAAGAAAGATCAAGGATGTACCCTCGAAAAGAAAAGGGTAGGCAGCGCGTATTCTAGCTTCAGTTTCCCAAGTCGCGTCTCCCTCGGCGTCGCTCCACTGAACTTTGACGAGTCTGACTTCGCGGTTGCGTAGCTTCTTCACTTCCGTTCCTAGTATGCGGGTTGGAACTTTTCTTATGGTTGCTTCGCGTTCCACTTCGGCCTCTTCGAGGATATTTGGTTCTACCACTTCAGCAGACTCATGTAGACATTTTCGGAGATGTGAAACGTGAAAAACGTTGTGAACTCCAGCCAGCTTTTCGGGTAACTCTAATCTATAGGCCATTTTCCCAATTTTCTCGATGATAGGGAATGGCCCTACGAACCTTGGTGCCAGTTTTCCTGTGGTTCCAAAACGAACAACGTTCCTTAGCGGAGATACCTTAAGAAAAACTCTGTCCCCAACTTCAAATTCAAGGTCGGTTCTCCTCTTGTCGGCGTAGGACTTTTGTCTGTCTTGGGCCGTCTTCATCCTTCTTCGTATTAAGTCTACTTTCTCTGAAGTCTCTCGGATCATATCTGGTCCAAGTATGAGCTTATCAGTAGACTCCCACCAACAAGTGGGCGATCGGCACGGTCTTCCATATAAAGCTTCGAAGGGCGCCATTCCGATGGTTGCTTGATAGCTGTTGTTGTAGGCAAATTCCACCAAAGGAAGGTGGTCTTCCCATGTCCCTCCGAAGTCGAGGACGCATAGTCTTAAAAGGTCCTCCAAAATTCTGTTCACTCTCTCTGTTTGGCCGTCGGTTTGGGGATGATAGGCTGTGCTCAAGCATAACTGCGTTCCTACTGCTTCTTGCAGACTCCGCCAAAACTCGCTGGTGAAGATGGGGTCTCGGTCACTAACAATGCTAGATGGTATTCCATGGAGTCGAACGATTTCCTTGAGGTAAAGTGATGCTAGGGATGAGGCAGTTCTTTTACTTTTGACTGGTAAAAAGTGGGCGCTTTTAGTAAGCCTATCCACTATTACCCAAATGCTAGTGTTGCCTCTCCTAGACCTAGGCAACCCATCGGTGAAGTCCATTGATATGCTATCCCACTTCCACTGCGGGACTTCCAGAGGATGTAGCAGTCCGCCAGGCTTTTTCTGTTCCACTTTAACCTGTTGGCACACCATACACTTAGAAACGAATTCTGCCACGTCCTTTTTCATGCCGTTCCAGAAGAAAGCCCTTTTTATGTCTTTGTACATTTTATCTCCACCTGGGTGTATCGTCATCTTGGAGTGATGTGCTTCCTCGAGAACCTTCTTTACTAAATCTTTTGTTTGTGGGACGCATAGTCTTCCGTCTCGCCTTAGCAAACCCTTATCGTCGATGGAGTATCTTTTGAGGTGACTTGAAGTCTCACCCCTAATTAGCCTAACAATCATTTCCACAAGCTGAGGGTCTTCGCGTTGTGCTATCCCTACTGAATCCACTAAAGTTGGGCGCACTTCGAGAGATGCTAGCAGGCCTGGTACAAAATCGGAGGAGGGCCTAAAGTCGAAGCTGGCTATAAACTCTAGGCTTTGTCTTTCAACAAACAACGGGCTTAGAGTCAGTTTCTTTCGGCTCAACGCGTCTGCCACTACGTTGCCTTTGCCCGGAGTGTAGGAGATTTCGAAATCGTACGAGGCAAGAAACTCCATCCATCTCTGTTGCCTCAAGTTAAGATCCTTCTGCGAGAAAAGATATTTCAACGATTTATGGTCAGTGTAAAGTTCGAACTTCTCACCTAGGAGATAGTGTCGCCAAGACTTGAGTGCAAAGACGATGGCGGCTAACTCAAGATCGTGGGTTGGGTAGTTCTTTTCGTGCACTTTCAACTGCCTCCCGCCATAAGCTACTACCCTTCCTTCTTGCATTAAGACGGCGCCTAGCCCTGTCCCACATGCATCCGTATAAACAGTGAACATCTTGCTCCCATCTGGCAGCGTCAAGACTGGGGCTGTTGTAAGAGCCCTTTTCAGTCGTTGGAAGGCAAACTCGCAATCCAAGTCCCAATTGAACACTAGACTCTTCTTGGTCAATTTCGTGAGCAGAGCTGAGATTTTCGCAAAATCCCTTATGAACTTTCGATAGAAACCTGCTAGTCCTAGAAAACTTCGGACCTCAGTTGCATTCCTTGGTGTCTTCCAATCCTGTACCGCCACTACCTTAGCAGGGTCCACTGCTAACCCTTGTTTGGATACTATGTGCCCAAGGAACCTCACCTCTTCTCTCCAAAAGTGGCATTTGGAGAATTTGGCTTTTAGTTGATGGACTCGCAAAGTTTCCATGATTGCCCTTAAGTGCTGAGCATGTTCCTCTTCACTCTTTGAGAAGATAAGGATATCATCTACGAAGACCACTACGAATTTGTTGAGGAAATCTCTAAATACCCTACTCATCAGGTCCACGAAGTAAGCAGGTGCATTTGTCAAGCCGAAAGGCATGACAAGCCATTCAAAGAAGCCGTCTGGGGTTCTGAACGCCGTTTTATCGATGCTATCTTCAGCCACCCTTAGCTGATGAAAACCGGTTGCTAAATCGAGTTGGGAGAAAACAGACGCTCCTACAAGCTGGTCAAATAAATCGTCAATTCTAGGGAGAGGGTGCCTATTCTTTCTCGTTAGCTTGTTGAGCTCCCTATAGTCAACACATAGACGGAGTGAACCATCCGCCTTTGTAGCGAACACCACTGGAGCGCCCCATTCTGAAATGCTCCTCCTAATGAACCCCTTTTCTAGAAGCTCTTTAATCTGTTTACTGAGCTCTTTCCTTTCTCGTGGAGCCATGTGTCTAACGGGCAACGCAACGGGCTTTGCATTATCTACAAGATATATGCGGAAGTCTATTTCCCGCTTCGGAGGCAAGCCCTTCACCTCTTCGAAGACATCCGGATATTCCCGGACCACTCTAACTGATTGCAAATTTTCAACAGAGGCATCTAGCGATTCAAGATAACTAAGCATAACCGCATACGAGGGATTACAAGAAATTTCCAAAGTATTACCGAGCTGGGTTAGGAGCCTAACAACCCTTTTCTCACAATCAAGGATGGCCCCATTACTGGATAGCCAATCCATGCCCAAAATCAAACCATATCCCGAAAAGCCCAAAACAAAGGCACTACATTGAAATTCTACGCTTAGAATAGAAATTTTCAATTCCAAACAGATCATAGACAAATGAGCTGGGCCCCCAATTGGGTTTGAAACAATTAAGGGGTCCTCTACCATACTAGTTTTTAGGTGCAGAGATTCTACTAAAGCAGACGAGATAAAGGAGTGTGATGCGCCAGAATCAAATAAAGTGCGAACGGGGTGATCATAAAGATAAACTACACTTTCTACAGAAGTATTTATACCTCGCTGTTGCAGAGGTGGCGCTTCCAGCACATGAACCTGTGCCCCTGGGGTGGATCCTGCCCTCTGCCCCTGTCCACGTTTCTTTGGGCAGTCCTTAGCCCTGTGGCCTGTCTCACCGCAAGAAAAACACCCACCATTCTCCTTGGCCTTCTTTTTCCGGCAGTCTTTTACTAAGTGCCCCACTTTTCCACAGAAATTACACTTCCTCTTCTCTTTGTTGCCTTTCCCGCCTTTCTTAAAGTCCGTCTTCTTAGGCTGCAAACCCTCTTTCTTCCCTTGAGAGCTTTCTGCCTTTGTCTCCTTCTTGCCCTTATCCTCCTCATTCAGTAATGCCATTTGCACCAGTCTTTCATACGTGGCCCCCATGGGTATATGGGTCATGGCCAAACTGTGTAACGGCTCATTTAACCCTTTGACGAAACGGAGAGCCTTCTTGTGCGGGGTGTTGACTAGGTCTAGCCCAAACCTAGCCAGCTCATCGAACTGATTCACATACTCTCTGACTGTCTTGTTCCCTTGCTTAAGAAATAAGAATTTTTCCAACTGCAAGCTCCTTTCCGCATCTGAGAGAAATTTAGTCTCAAACCTTGCCCTAAAGTCCTCCCATGTCTCCACTGGTCTTTCTGCATTAGTGACTTCCCACCAGTAGGAAGCCTCGCCCTTTAATAGCCACACTGCCAATTGTACTTTCTGTCTATCTTCTACCTCAAAGATGATGAATAGGTCCTCAGTTTCTTTCAGCCAATTCCTAGCTGCCACGAAGGACTCAGTTCCATGGAAATCCTTTCCTCCCATAGCTTTAAAATCTTTACATATCTTAGCAAAAGTGTTTCCCCGCGGAGGAGGTGGAGGAAAAGGTGCCGCTGCAGCTGGATGATTTCCTGCAGCTGGGGGAGGAGGAACGGTAGGACCTGGCTGAGTGGCCCTTGCTTCTAAGAACCGTCTAAACCAACCAGGTATTGGCACCCCTTCTGGCAAGTTAAGTTCTTCGGACATGCTGAAACAAAAAGGATAGATTCAAAACGAAGGATAAGAGATAGTACCTATGGCTTTAGGGAGTGGACTTTGCCTTTTTAAAATAAAATAATATTTTATCTTTTTAAAAATGCTTCTTTAAATTTCCTTTTTGAAAATAAATTTTCAGAACTTTTTATCTTATCTGGTAAACCTATGCTCTGATACCAAGTGAAACACCCCACCTCCGTTAGGGTCACTCTCAAGGGGAATGCCCTAATTTTGGTGGAGGTTTATAAGTATAAGTCACAGATATACAAGACAGATATAAGAACACATATTTTGTAAGCAACAGAAAAACAGCAACTTTTATTTCATAAAAGCAAATACGTGTTACAACAACATCACCATGATTGTCTTACATCCTTTCCAAAAACATAACATAACACTTTCATAATCTGTCTTGATTACATATTTTAAAGAAGCATAAAGAAAACATAAATAAACTGCAAAAGCCCCATAGTTGTTGTCCAAAGCCATAGTTCAAAACGAAAAAGTCCAAGCAATACATTTTTCCTCTTCAAGCTGGATATGAAGGCTGGTCAAGCTGCAGTGTTCCCTCCCTGTGGACCTGGGGGGGGGGGGGAACGAAAGAAAAGTAGAGTCAGACATAAAGCCTGAGTAAGTCTAGGACTATTCTGTCTATGAATAAAGAACTGGGTATGATAAGTATAAACAAGAAGTGGGAAAGCGCTATAAACTTAGTTAAGTTGTCTAGGGTCGAATATACTGTCGTACCCCATGTTAATCTCTGAACCCATATAAACTAGTTCCCAACTGGCACCCCATAATCAGGGTGAAGTGATCCATTCTATGATGATCGGCTCCTACTCGCATAGTTACATGTGTCTTACGGCCCCCGATGTTGTAGTTACCTATGCTGGTCCCACCATGGGGTGTATCAAGTCCCATGGCGGCGGCCCGACACAACCCTAGAATGCACAGGTATTCTACTGGTGCCCAGTGCCTTATTTTTCTGCGCCGGAGTGTGTGCACGCCCGCACCCCGTTAGAACCTACACTGCTACACCACCGCCGTCGATTTGACCTCTTACAATCAGCCCAGTAATCGTGCCCCACCCTGCCTAGTTTCAGGGTATCATGATACACCTTATAGGGTTACTGCTGAAAAGGGTCCCCCGTTACTAGGTTTTCTATCTCTAGCCAACATGCTAAGTTGGTTAAGTGTTTTCTAACCTAACCCCCAATCAGTCTGTTTAGTTTAGCATGTTCCATTTTGATTAAGTCTTTAGTCCACTTAATCCTAACAATCCTGACTCAGCCTTAATTGTCTTATTAAAGCCTTGACCTCTCACATTAGACAGGTATTGTTGTGGCTGCCTGTTGCCGGTTGGTTCCGGGCAGTCTTACGCCACAACTCAGTCTAACCTCGGGTCCTTATTGGGCTCTATGTTTAACCACCCACATTGGATAGGTATTGTTGTGACTACTGGACAGCCGGGCGGTTCCGGGCAGGTTTACATCACAACTCAATCCAACCTCGGGTTAAACACATCGTATGTTCTACATTTACATATTTTGTCTTTCTTCTTTACTTTCTTATATGTAAATATTTGCGGCCCATTATTAAAAATCAATGGTGTAAAGGTTACACCAATCATGGGCCCAACCCATACTTGAATTTGGGCCCCCTTTTACTTTATATTTTCATTTATTAATTAATTTGGCCCAACGTTATTTACCCCCGTTTAATACGCTCGTTTATTATATATGTTGGGCTTAGGCTTTTAAGCCCAACTTAGCCATGAGAAAAAGGGGAGGCTTAAAACGTTCATACACTAAAGGGGAATGTGAACGCATGAACTTGCAACATAACGTTGGAACTACAAATCAGAAACTGGTGTACTTGCATAGTAGTAATGTATACTTTGGTCATAAAGCATAAGTGACATGAATCAAAGCATGTAAACTTGTAGTTAAGATAAGAATCTAAATTGGATATCATTATTGACACATAGTCTTAACTACAACATAAATCCATATTTTTGTTTAGGCATAATGTCAAACATAAGCAAATCATGTTCATAAGATTTCTACAAGTTCACAAAGGTGGCTACTTTTGTTATTAATACAAAAGCATAGTTCAACTTGAATTATTCCAACTTAATCATGATTTTAAATCTATTCACCTAACCATGGCGCACATATACTTATGGCATAAATATGTCTAAACATGAAATCATGATTTTTACTTTAGTCATGCAAACTTGCAAATGGGATTTTGAATCTAACCTAGCTATGTACCACATATGTCATCATATAATTCTTGTTAACAATATAGAGCTAACATGGTTTTCAATTATGCAAAATATCAATCATAGCCTAGTCATATTCATAAGTTCGCAAAGAGGTTTTCTAGTACAAAAGTATGGCTTAATACATAGACCATGATGCCAAAATTTCAACATAATTTCATATGAATTATAATAACCCAAATTTGTTCCAATTACTCACAAAAATGATTTTTGTACAAAAATACACATTATGATGACATAGTAGCAAAACCCCAAACTTGTATGAATTTCAATTAAACAACTACATACATGTAGCTTCAACATAAATTACATAATTTGCGAATATTCCAAACGTATACTTGCATAAAACTACCGCAAACATGTAGTTTTTATAATGAATAACATACTTCGAGAATATCCAAACGTATACAATATTCCAAATCGATAAGAATCATAGTAACGCACAAATATGAATTACTTTATCGCCACAAATCAAGTATACAAACCAACACAATTATTTGTTCATACCAAAATAATACTCTACTTACAATCGTGTGACGAATTCTCCAATTTAGAAATTTGGAGATGCGACCCCTTTTGACGTAGGCGTTGATTTGATTTGTCTAAGTTGCTTTATGCTTTAGAATTTGCCTCCTAATCTTCTCTCCAATTTGGTGGCTACTCCTAGTCGTTCCTCTGCAGCATGATGGCCTTGTTCTTATTTTTGAATGAATAGATTAGGTTGAGTCTAGGGTCATTTTTATATAGTTTATGAACTGATTAGGACCATCGATGTTGCTTGGATAGATCGTAGCCATTCATTCGAAAGAGAGACCAATTAGAGCCTGCCACCTAGCCCTAATGACAAAGCAGGTTTCTGAAAATCGACCAACATAGACTAGGCCAGCCAGGTTGGGCTGGGTTCGACCTGGCTCTGGACCAGGTCGACAGCCCTGTCGACAGCCCTGTCGACCTGGCTAGACCAGGTCGACAACCCAGTCGACCTGGGTGCCTTAGGCGGGACTTTTCCCGCCCTGGCCAATTGGGCCCGATTTTGAAATTTAAACTTGTTTTTCTGAGTTGTTTTATTCTGTTCGAATTTTAAACTTACTTCAGAAACTTCCGGAGGCTATATCTTTTTCATACGGACTCCGTTTTTCGAAAACTCGGACTCTATTTCGCGTATTTTTCCGAGACGAACGCAATGGCGTATCCCGTTTCCCTTAGTTCTTTGATTTGAAATTAATTATACTTTAATTTGTAAATTTCACAGTTATAGAATTCACGGGGTGTTACAATGCTCAAGTTGGTTAAGTATACATTAACTTGACCCCATCAATTTACTTAGTCAAATCGGTCAAGTGTATTCAAGCGATTCATGACTTAGCCTTATCATGTTTTCACGTTATATTGGTTAAGTATGGGTTAACTTAACCTCAATAAATTCACGAGTTAGATTGGTTAAGTATAGATCACTTAACCACATCAAATTAACGAGTTAGATTGGTTAAGTTTAGGTCACTTAACCACATCAAATTAACGGGTTAGATTGGTTAAGTATAGGTCACTTAACCACATCAAATTAACGAGTTAGATTGGTTAAGTATAGGTCACTTAACCACATCAAATTAACGAGTTAGATTGGTTAAGTATAGGTCACTTAACCACGTCAAATCTTCGTGTTAGATTAGTTAAGTGTTTAACTTAACCCCATTAAACTACCAAGTGGGATTAATTAAGTCTAAGCTAACTTAACCCCATCCGATTATCATGTTTAGACTAGTTGAGTCTAATCTTAACCCCATCCATTAACTGTATCTTTCGGTTAAGTGTCATTAAGAAAACTTACTTAACCTTACCAAATTATCGTGTTGGATTGATTAAGTGTTGGTTAACTTAAGCCCGTCCACTAGTCGTATAAAAATGGTTAAGTGTCATTAGGCAAATCAAGTCACTTAACCTACCCAACCTTGTCATGTTTTGTTAAGTACCATTAGCCTAATCAAATTACTTAACCCATTTGTCCATGTCATATTTGGTTAAGAATCATTAATCAAATTAACTTAACCCTATTATGTGGCATTAATTACTTAATGCACCCCAACCTCTCACATTAGACTTTGTTGTGGTTACTAGTTAAGCCGGTCGGTTCCGGGTAGCTTTACACCACAACTTGGTCTAACCTCGGGTTCAAGCACAACATGACCAACTTCTCACATTGGGTCCTATTGTTTGCAACTACTAGTTAGGCCGGTCGGTTCCGGGTAGTTTTACGTTGCAAACTCAACCCAACCTCGAGTTGGCCACTTTCATGTTTCGTCTAGTGTCATGTTCATATTCAAGTTTTCAAGCAATTGGGTAGACCTAACTTAATAGGTAAATTCCCAATGGGTAGACCTAACTTAATAGGTAAATTCCCAAGCTTATGTTTTTAAGCATACTTACATGTGAACTTCCATGTTATATTTCAAGTCATGTTTTCAAGTTGTATTTTCATGTCATTAGAAATTACCCATAACATAACCCAACGCTTTTAAACTCGCATCTACGTTCGCAACAACGTAATGGATTAAAAGAAGAGACTTGACAAAGGCATGACAAAAATGGATATTAAGCCACAAGTTAATCATGGTGGAAAATGAGGCACAAATGTGTTCATTAGCTTGCATGTTACATTCTTAAGCCTCAAAAACATGCATAAACCCAAACTTGGCACATAAGTGAATCATGGTGACAAAAGACATGGAATGATGACTAGAAACTCGCATATATCATCATATAAGGGTTATGACTTCATATGCAAGTTGACATAAAGGGTATGAAGGTTCTCATGTTGCATAATGCAACATTTCAACATAAAGGTTGTAGCTTTTAGCTCATAAGATCAAGATAATGACTTCATAAACTTGCATGACATGATAGCATTTATCATTCTCAATGATCAAACCCAAACTTGCAACATGAACATTTAACTTCATAGTTAATATCTAAGAGTAGGGAAAGGGCTTACATTGCTATGAAGGCATAAATCGATTTAACTTTAAGATTGTGATGAAGCCTATGCATGCCATCACCCAAAAACTCAAAGATGGATGCTCCAAATCAATAAAAACACCATCTTTAAGGACAAAGATCAAAGCTTTTGCCTTGAAATCAACTTGAGAAGCTCTCATACTAACATAGGGACTCTCTTACACTCTCATGATCATGAAACCTTTCATAGAAATGAAGTGGAGGCTAGGGTTTTGAGTGGAGGCCATGAGAGGAGCAATTTTGCCATAGTTTAGTTGCATGAATGAATAATGAGGATTTAGGAGAGGGTTAGGGGCTTATTTATAGAGATTAGGATTAGTTAGGACCCTTAGATTAACCCTAGGACCAACCTGAACCGTCAGATTTCAAACCAGGCCCAAAAACCTAGCCAAGATAGAAAATAGGTGCACCAGGCAAAACTGCCCGGCCACCATAGGTCGACCCCCAAGTCGATAGGGCTGTCGACTTGGGTAGGCCATGTCGACTCCCAAGTCGACAGGGCTGTCGACTTGGGGCACCTGGCGGGAATTCTTCCCGCCTAGCCTTCATGTCCTAATTTTCGAAATTAGAACTCGTTTTTGAACTTGAATTTTCTGAAAACTTCGTCAGACCAGAACTTGGTCATACGGACTCCGATTCTCGAAAACTCAGACTCTATTTCGCGTATTTTTCCGAGACGAACGCAATGGCATAGCCCGTTTCACTTGATTCAGAATTTATAATTAAATTCTGCCTTGATTCTCGTCTTAATCATGTTATCGAAATACCGGTTGTTACATTCTCCCCACCTTTTAGGATTTCGTCCCCGAAATCTCCAAGTTAGGAAGAACATATCCTACCATCCATCATCCATCTACTCAAAACATCATCCACAAGCAACCATTGTCCTTAGATGATTTCTAATGCTGTATGAATATATGCAAGACGTGTGTGTACATGTTCCTTAGCTAATGCTAATGATCAGGCCTGAATAATCTTTCTAATGCAAAAATATGTATAGTGCCATGAATCCAACATGTATGCAAATAGTCCTAGTCATATAGATACTATATGCGTGCACAATCATTCATTCATATGCAACAACCGCATGATAACACATTCGATTTCATCCATAAACAAGTATAACTACTCGTGCATACGCAATATGAAATGTGACCGAGTCGAGCTGATATCTAATGTGTATTCGCGCATCCACGAGCAACCACTTGCAACCATATCAATCATAACATGTTTCAAATACATGTTTACATCCATAGGGTTCTACCTAGGTGTAACAACCCGAAAATCTGGGCCAGTTTAAAATTTTTATTTTGGCAATTTTAGCGAATTTTGGATATTTAAAATGAATTATTTTAAATAAAATTGACGTGAAATTTATTTTGAATTGAATTCGACGTATATATTTATACGCGTCGTCGTTAGAATATAAATATTTATATATAATTATAAATAGAATTGAAAATGGCGTGGTAGTTCGATAATTCGATTTCAAACTTCGATGGAATGTACCGGGTGCAAAACAATCCGGATTTTAGTGAAACCAAAATTGATGGGATCTTATTGATAATATCTTTCCAACGAATCCGAATAATCAAACTTTCATAGCGGGAATCAAAAGATATGTCCAGTTGAAAATTCTGAATAGTCGCTATGGAATTCAGGCCCTTAAAAATGGACATTTTGCAAATGACCTCGGATTTCGACGAAACCAATTTTGTTGGGTCCGTGATGTGAAGTTATTGCTAGGTTTCAAATTTCATAATTTTTCGAATCAATATGTGAGCGTGGCAAAGGAAAACGCGTTTGACCATTTCAGTTGAATTTAATCAACTGGAAATTGGCCATTTTTCCAACGGTCTCAGAATTCGACGAAACTAGTTTTGTTAGGACCGTATCGTCAATACGAAGCTAGAAAATATTTTTTCGAGAATTTTTAGAGTTAGTATGTGACCCCGGTAATTTGAAATGTACGTTTAAAATTCAATATAGTGATTTAAATGTAAATTTAACGAAAATTGACCGAAACGATCGAATCAGCTTACGATGCATATCCCATTGTGTTCGGAATGGGGGTAATTAGCTATGGACGACAGGCGGTGGGTTCGATTTCGAGTTCGAAATAAAAATTTGCTTTTTAAAATTAAAATAATAATATATATATATTCCTTCACAAACACCCCCCCCCCCTCTATATTTTCTCTCCCCCGTTAAAATGAATTTCAGGAAGAAAAAAAAAAGAAAAAAACAAGGGCACGAAGCCCTAGCCCAGGCCGTCGCCGCGCGAGGCGCCGCCTCACCGTCGCTCCGCCCCAGGTGATGGCGCCCCCCCTCGATCCTTCTCCTTCTTCTTGTTCCCTCCTCTTCTAACGAAAAGACCAGAAACCACTCCTCCTCAACCCTTCCGCCGCCAGACCCGCCCCTCTACTGCGAGTTCCGCCGCCAGACCCCTCCCCCATTCGCTGTAAGCCCTTCTCTTTATTGTTATCTTTACATTATTTATTTTGTTTTAATTTATTTTAAATATTTAGCTTAGTTTAATCAATATAAAATCTGATTTGTATATGAATAGATTAGAGTTCAAAATACGATTTTTATACCATGAAAGAAAGGATTTTTGTTTATAAAAAGTTTGATTTTTATTTAATGTGAAAACTGAATTTTCTAAAATGAGAAAGTTTGATTTTTATTTAATGTGAAAACTGAATTTTCTAAAATGAGAAAGTTTGATTTTTATTTAAGGTGAAAACTGAATTTTTATTTTTGAGAAGAGTAAAAACTGAATTTTTATTCTGAAAAGATTAAAAACTGAATTTGTAAAAGAAAAAGATTTGAGATTTTAAAAAGGGAAAAGACGAGATTTTTAAATAATAAAAATATGATTTTTATCTATTGAACTTCGAAATAAAAGTATGATTTTTATCTATTGAACTTCGAAATAAAAATATGATTTTTATCTATTGAACTTCAAAATAAAAATATGATTTTTATCTATTGAACTTCGAAATAAAAATATGATTTTTATCTATTGAACTTCGAAATAAAAATATGATTTTTATCTATAGAACTTCAAAATAAAAATTCGATTTTTATATATTGAGCAAAAGTAAAAATTCGATTTTTATATATTGAATAGCGAAGTAAAAATTCGATTTTTACATATGTAGTGAAAGCGGACAACGAAGGCGAGTTGGCGAAGATTTCCTGCATTAGAAGTGCCGTGGAGCTAGGATAGCTATAGGTGAGAATTTCTCACCTTTCAATTTAATTTTCTAGTTATATATATATACTAGGATGCAGACGGTGCTTAGTAGCACCCGACACAATCGTCCACAGACCATGGACTTGTTTGTTTGGTTGCATAGCTTAGTTATGATTTGATTTGAAATTGAATTGTGTGGTGAAATTGAATGATTTGATGATGTGTGAATGGCGTGGGCCTTCACTAGACCGGGGATAAGGCTAGGCCTTGTCCCGTTTCTAGTATCGTGCCGTTATGCCGCCGAAATTTTCTAAAATAAGTTAGAAAAATAAAAATATCATTTTATTGAATAAATGAATTGAATAGAAATTCATAAGTTGGAATAAAATGTTTTATCGTTAAAAATATAATTTTTAACGTGAAGTGAATAAAATAAAATATTCATTTATAAACCGAACGGTTTGTTTATGTACACCTATTTGAATGACATTGATTGGGACGATAAATTTTACACATCGCCCAACTGCACAAATAAAATATGCGTATGATTGTTTGAAACCCCACACGGGTGTTGGGATGAAATTTGAAGTTCACTCATCCTGATTGATTAAATATGTCGATCGATTGATTGACAGGCTGTTATAAGCGTTGAATATCTATATTTGATGCTTATACAGTGTAGTGCACTTTGGTTGATGGTTGATTATTTTTCAATGCTATAATACATGTGTTGTATGGAAATCCATATAAAAATCTTTATATGGTAATTGATTGGGCCTCATTCCAATTTAGAAAACAAAGAATATTATAAAATAAAAGTTCATGTGTTGACAGTACTCATTCATTGAGATTGGTCATGTGTTGAACGAAATATTTTAATATTAAAATTTACATCTTTATCGATATAAAATAAATGTTCATGTGTTGACAGTTTCATCCATTGAGATTGGTCATGTGTTGAACGAAATATTTTAATAATAAAGTTTACATCTTTATCAATATAAAATAAAAGTTCATGTGTTGACAGTACTCATCCATTGAGATTGGTTATGTGTTGAACGAAATATTTTGATAATAACAACTATTTTGAAAAAGAAATATTTGAAATAGAATATTTGAAAATAGAAATTTATAAAGCCGTGTTGATTAGATTGACGCCATTTTGACGTGAACGATATTTATTTCGATTTTAAAACGATTTCAAATTGAAATGAATTGAAAACGATTTCGAAATGAATTGAATTTAAAACGATTTCGAAATGAATTGAAAACGAATTCAAATTGAATTGAAAACGAATTGAAATGAATTCAAATTGAATTGAAATTTGAATTGAATAGAAATGAATTTTAAAACGAATTTATAAAGAAGAATTCAATTTTGATTTGAATTGAAAAGAAAGTTGAAATTGCTTTTGAAACGATTTTAAAACTATTTTATAATTCGTTTTAAATAGAAATCGACGAAGTATATATTATATATATAATATAATGGCCTGAATAGAACGCGCCGCGCCGCGGCAGTTCGCGAATTTCGACCATTTATTTCAAACGGACATTACGGGAGATCCGACCGTCGGATTCTCCTAAAACCGGAACCGTTGGGTTCGTATCGAAAAGAGCTTTCTATCGAATATTAGAAATTAGAAATCTAACGGTTGGATTTGGAATTATGTCCAAATCAAATTCGAAAAAGGTCGCTGTAAGTGCAGTTCGATGGCCGTTGATGGAAATCGACTGTACGGGCCTTGATAAAATTATTAAAAATAGTAATAATTTGTGTAAAATCATAAGAAATGATTTAGAAAGATTTGGGATGAAAAACTCCGTATTTGAAAAGATAAAAATAGATTTTTATCGAAATGAACTAGTTTTGAACTAGAATTATAATTCTATTTATTTTTAAATAAATAAATTGAATTTGAAATGGTTTTGAAAATAACCAAAATTTCCAATGATTGCATTGGAATGGATTTGAATCGAAATTGTCTTCGGAATATTTCGATGTTGGAATTCGTGATTATACAGGTGTTGATATGGAAATTTGAAAGATATATTTGTATCGTTATTTCCAATACGACATTTGTAAATCGTAGAATTTGATATTGAATATAAGCCGATATATTTTCTATTCAGAGCCTTATATTGAATATCAAATGTGATTTGGGTTTGTCGTGAATGGTGTCTTCACTAACACTGTTCTTGAACCCAGTTAAGAAAAGATTAAATCTTTTATTTAGATTTAATGAAGTGTACCAATTAAATAACATTTAATTGGAATTGAATCGATATTGATTTTTGGGTTTATCGTGGACAGTGTTTTAAATAACACTCGTTCTTTAACCCGATGATTAATGAATGTGATTTTGGGTTTATCGTGAACCGTGTTTTTAAATGACACCGATTCTTTAACCCAGTCAAAGATTAAAACTAAGTGGAGTTTTAATGAATCTTTAATTAGATTGAAATAATCGAAATGGAGTATCACCAGTTTTGCTCCAGGCGTTAGTTAAATCTTTAATTAGATTTGAACGCGAAATGGTAATTGAATTTACCAATAACACCGTGGTGTTAGATATGAAGTATAACCAGTTTTACTTCATGGGATGAATAGGTTGGGATTGGGAAATTAAAACAAATGATTACTTCGGTAAGGTTCGCTAATCCCGACTAGTTTGAATTGATATTCAAAAGTTGATTAAAGAATAAATTCAAGAATTTATCTTGGATAAAATTAATGGGAACATTTCCCTATGAATGTGAAATTTAGAAACTAACTGTCGGTTGGCCAAGCAGAATGGTTTTCTGGATATTGATCTGATGTTGGTTTCGGCCTTCGGGGTTAATATTTGGGGAATTATTCTCTTGATTAATTTACGGTTAGTGACTGATGAATTGGAATGAGGCGTATGTTGTGTTTGTGTAACACTTATTTAATATATACGCGAGTTATTCGGAAAGACCGGGTTTATCCCATTCTGAATAACTGATACGACGATAAGTCGAAGATGAAGACGACGGTCGAAGACCGGAGGTCTTCACGTCGTTTGGGTAATTACTGATGATCTTGATTGGGCTGTACACCCAAGAAGATGGAAACAGTTAGTGATCGTCCAGACGTACTTGGAGATCGATGGATAGGCGGGGTACTAGGTGCCTCCGGTTTCGTTCAGACCCAGGACGGACTTGTAAATGGACTGTGTGTCTGACATCGGATTTCATTCTGTGTGACTGATATCGGTTGCATAGGATGGTTTGCCTGTGTGGCATGCTAAGATGCAAATGATCAAGGCTTCTGTTGAAAAGCAAAGTCTTGTGGTGATGATCAAAGCACGGCCTTTGTGGCGTAGCTTTGTGTAACGTTTACCTCGCGTGTTTCACACCCGGTATGAACCAAAAACGGGAGACGGACCTCAGGGAGGGCCTGCGTTTCCTCCTAGCTAGAAGTGGCGTCAGTGGTTTTACACGCCCTGACGAGTTTGACTTATGTGGTTGTTGCTGTTGCGAGGCGCCTCGGTTAGATCGGACGATCCGGGTCCGATGGAGTCATTCGTTGGCTCGCTTACGCCCCAAAGGGCGGCGAAACGTAGTGCTCAGGTATAATAATCCACATCGGTGGACCGGCCCTGTCGCTCCAAGGCTTGCCTGCGCGCTTGCCTGAGACTCGGGCTAGGCAGTCTCGAATCGGTTGAGGACTATCTTTTGCCTCGGTTCATAGACGGAAATCCAATTTCCAATACGTCGTCTTGCGGTTTTGATTGTAAACTTATATATGGCGACATAGTGTTATGGGCCATTCATGCCGCCTATGATTGATACTTATGATTTGAAGTTGTTTTATACACTATGCACTTATAATAGTATCAAACAATCTGTTTTAAACGTATCAAGCATTCTTTGGCTGTTATAAGGGAAAACCCTATCCCCCGGCTTGCGTTGCATTGTGTGATAGGACCTGGGTCTTATAACAGCTTCATTTTTCTTTATTTAGCATTGCGCTATTTGTTTTTGCACTAGTATTCTTGGGAGGAAACCCGTTCCGTGTTATACGGCGTGGTCCCTTGATTTACCTAGCTTTAAAAATAAAGATTAACTGTTTTTAGTTCTCACACCAGTCACATGACTGACCTGGAGTTTATTGTTTTAACCTAAACTCTGGGTGCCCTTATTTTGACACGGGCAGCTAGTAGTTTTGGTTTTGCAGATTTATATTCACAGGATCCTGGTTTAGAGCTGGAACGATATCCGGAAAGCTTTGTATCCGTATATCTCTTCTAGTTGTGTATTGTATTATTTTCCGCTGCTATGTATTTAAATGTAATTTAAATCTCTGATATTTCTGTGTAATATTCATTTATACTCTGTATATTCTTGTAATCTGATGCATTGTTGTAATATACAATGAAATGTTCTTCTGTATGCGTTCTGTTGTGGTTTGTTCTCGAACTATCCGTCGCTTTCCTTTACGGGGAAGTTACGGGAATTCACAGTTGGTATCAGAGCTTTGGTTTACAAAGCTCAGAGAACAAGGCACATTAGAATCATACGAAAGAATTCATCAGATATTGGATTAGTAATATCCAATGAGAATGACTCGTTAGAGATAGGATCAGTAGTATCCTAGAACGAGTGTGAAGAGTATATTTTTAAAAATGAAAACAAATTTTGTTTTGAAAATTTAAATCAACTATTCGTAATTGATTATTTGTTTATATTGATTTTGGACAATTCAGTATATAAAGAATTTGCATATACGCCTTGCTAACGTATATTCAAAGTTTTAATATACTGGATGGATATGGAATCACATTCTAGTCGCCCGGAGATGGTACTGATGATTGTCATGACATCATCAGTATTTATGTTCGAGTTTCGAAGGTGTGATTTTCTATATATTTCCATTAGGCTGGTGTGAGAACCAAAACTTATATATAGCTACAATACATTGTTGTGAATTGTCATCAAAAACATGCTTTTTGTATATGTATCAAAATTATGAATTTGAAACTCTAATTCACTAATTGATTGATGTTTGTGTTGTTTGTTTATTTGTTTGCTAATTTTTAGCCATTATGCCTAATCGAACCAAATATTGAACTATATTGAGAATTGGTCGCATCTGCTTGCATATACATGTATATCATTGAACAGGTCATAGCAAGGAGGCTAGAGCCAGAGAATAAAATTTGTTTGCCCGACAAATAGGTACATGTTTACTACATAATTTCCTGTTTTGTTTGGGTGATGATGATTTTGTGAGCCTATTGGCTAGCCGCTTGGCTTTTTCTTTTTCTTTTTGAGATCTGAAGGACCGGGGAAGCTATTTGAAATTCCCCGATGCTCCCGGTGCAGGGGAGGTTATGGCGAAATTTTTCAAAAATTTAGGGTGTTAGCCAAATTTTTGAAATTTTGAAAATTCTCAGAAACTAAAGATTTGGAGAATGGAAGCCCGATCGAGCGTAGAGCTGAATAATCAATCCACTTTCGACTTTGTTCCTTTTCGGGGACGAAAAGTTTTAAGTGGGGGAGATTGTAACAACCCGAAAATCTGGGCCAGTTTAAAATTTTTATTTTGGCAATTTTAGCGAATTTTGGATATTTAAAATGAATTATTTTAAATAAAATTGACGTGAAATTTATTTTGAATTGAATTCGACGTATATATTTATACGCGTCGTCGTTAGAATATAAATATTTATATATAATTATAAATAGAATTGAAAATGGCGCGGTAGTTCGATAATTCGATTTCAAACTTCGATGGAATGTACCGGGTGCAAAACAATCCGGATTTTAGTGAAACCAAAAATGATGGGATCTTATTGATAATATCTTTCCAACGAATCCGAATAATCAAACTTTCATAGCGGGAATCAAAAGATATGTCCAGTTGAAAATTCTGAATAGTCGCTATGGAATTCAGGCCCTTAAAAATGGACATTTTGCAAATGACCTCGGATTTCGACGAAACCAATTTTGTTGGGTCCGTGATGTGAAGTTATTGCTAGGTTTCAAATTTCATAATTTTTCGAATCAATATGTGAGCGTGGCAAAGGAAAACGCGTTTGACCATTTCAGTTGAATTTAATCAACTGGAAATTGGCCATTTTTCCAACGGTCTCAGAATTCGACGAAACTAGTTTTGTTAGGACCGTATCGTCAATACGAAGCTAGAAAATATTTTTTCGAGAATTTTTAGAGTTAGTATGTGACCCCGGTAATTTGAAATGTACGTTTAAAATTCAATATAGTGATTTAAATGTAAATTTAACGAAAATTGACCGAAACGATCGAATCAGCTTACGATGCATATCCCATTGTGTTCGGAATGGGGGTAATTAGCTATGGACGACAGGCGGTGGGTTCGATTTCGAGTTCGAAATAAAAATTTGCTTTTTAAAATTAAAATAATAATATATATATATTCCTTCACAAACACCCCCCCCTCTATATTTTCTCTCCCCCGTTAAAATGAATTTCAGGAAGAAAAAAAAAAGAAAAAAACAAGGGCACGAAGCCCTAGCCCAGGCCGTCGCCGCGCGAGGCGCCGCCTCACCGTCGCTCCGCCCCAGGTGATGGCGCCCCCCCTCGATCCTTCTCCTTCTTCTTGTTCCCTCCTCTTCTAACGAAAAGACCAGAAACCACTCCTCCTCAACCCTTCCGCCGCCAGACCCGCCCCTCTACTGCGAGTTCCGCCGCCAGACCCCTCCCCCATTCGCTGTAAGCCCTTCTCTTTATTGTTATCTTTACATTATTTATTTTGTTTTAATTTATTTTAAATATTTAGCTTAGTTTAATCAATATAAAATCTGATTTGTATATGAATAGATTAGAGTTCAAAATACGATTTTTATACCATGAAAGAAAGGATTTTTGTTTATAAAAAGTTTGATTTTTATTTAATGTGAAAACTGAATTTTCTAAAATGAGAAAGTTTGATTTTTATTTAATGTGAAAACTGAATTTTCTAAAATGAGAAAGTTTGATTTTTATTTAAGGTGAAAACTGAATTTTTATTTTTGAGAAGAGTAAAAACTGAATTTTTATTCTGAAAAGATTAAAAACTGAATTTGTAAAAGAAAAAGATTTGAGATTTTAAAAAGGGAAAAGACGAGATTTTTAAATAATAAAAATATGATTTTTATCTATTGAACTTCGAAATAAAAATATGATTTTTATCTATTGAACTTCGAAATAAAAATATGATTTTTATCTATTGAACTTCAAAATAAAAATATGATTTTTATCTATTGAACTTCGAAATAAAAATATGATTTTTATCTATTGAACTTCGAAATAAAAATATGATTTTTATCTATAGAACTTCAAAATAAAAATTCGATTTTTATATATTGAGCAAAAGTAAAAATTCGATTTTTATATATTGAATAGCGAAGTAAAAATTCGATTTTTACATATGTAGTGAAAGCGGACAACGAAGGCGAGTTGGCGAAGATTTCCTGCATTAGAAGTGCCGTGGAGCTAGGATAGCTATAGGTGAGAATTTCTCACCTTTCAATTTAATTTTCTAGTTATATATATATACTAGGATGCAGACGGTGCTTAGTAGCACCCGACACAATCGTCCACAGACCATGGACTTGTTTGTTTGGTTGCATAGCTTAGTTATGATTTGATTTGAAATTGAATTGTGTGGTGAAATTGAATGATTTGATGATGTGTGAATGGCGTGGGCCTTCACTAGACCGGGGATAAGGCTAGGCCTTGTCCCGTTTCTAGTATCGTGCCGTTATGCCGCCGAAATTTTCTAAAATAAGTTAGAAAAATAAAAATATCATTTTATTGAATAAATGAATTGAATAGAAATTCATAAGTTGGAATAAAATGTTTTATCGTTAAAAATATAATTTTTAACGTGAAGTGAATAAAATAAAATATTCATTTATAAACCGAACGGTTTGTTTATGTACACCTATTTGAATGACATTGATTGGGACGATAAATTTTACACATCGCCCAACTGCACAAATAAAATATGCGTATGATTGTTTGAAACCCCACACGGGTGTTGGGATGAAATTTGAAGTTCACTCATCCTGATTGATTAAATATGTCGATCGATTGATTGACAGGCTGTTATAAGCGTTGAATATCTATATTTGATGCTTATACAGTGTAGTGCACTTTGGTTGATGGTTGATTATTTTTCAATGCTATAATACATGTGTTGTATGGAAATCCATATAAAAATCTTTATATGGTAATTGATTGGGCCTCATTCCAATTTAGAAAACAAAGAATATTATAAAATAAAAGTTCATGTGTTGACAGTACTCATTCATTGAGATTGGTCATGTGTTGAACGAAATATTTTAATATTAAAATTTACATCTTTATCGATATAAAATAAATGTTCATGTGTTGACAGTTTCATCCATTGAGATTGGTCATGTGTTGAACGAAATATTTTAATAATAAAGTTTACATCTTTATCAATATAAAATAAAAGTTCATGTGTTGACAGTACTCATCCATTGAGATTGGTCATGTGTTGAACGAAATATTTTGATAATAACAACTATTTTGAAAAAGAAATATTTGAAATAGAATATTTGAAAATAGAAATTTATGAAGCCGTGTTGATTAGATTGACGCCATTTTGACGTGAACGATATTTATTTCGATTTTAAAACGATTTCAAATTGAAATGAATTGAAAACGATTTCGAAATGAATTGAATTTAAAACGATTTCGAAATGAATTGAAAACGAATTCAAATTGAATTGAAAACGAATTGAAATGAATTCAAATTGAATTGAAATTTGAATTGAATAGAAATGAATTTTAAAACGAATTTATAAAGAAGAATTCAATTTTGATTTAAATTGAAAAGAAAGTTGAAATTGCTTTTGAAACGATTTTAAAACTATTTTATAATTCGTTTTAAATAGAAATCGACGAAGTATATATTATATATATAATATAATGGCCTGAATAGAACGCGCCGCGCCGCGGCAGTTCGCGAATTTCGACCATTTATTTCAAACGGACATTACGGGAGATCCGACCGTCGGATTCTCCTAAAACCGGAACCGTTGGGTTCGTATCGAAAAGAGCTTTCTATCGAATATTAGAAATTAGAAATCTAACGGTTGGATTTGGAATTATGTCCAAATCAAATTCGAAAAAGGTCGCTGTAAGTGCAGTTCGATGGCCGTTGATGGAAATCGACTGTACGGGCCTTGATAAAATTATTAAAAATAGTAATAATTTGTGTAAAATCATAAGAAATGATTTAGAAAGATTTGGGATGAAAAACTCCGTATTTGAAAAGATAAAAATAGATTTTTATCGAAATGAACTAGTTTTGAACTAGAATTATAATTCTATTTATTTTTAAATAAATAAATTGAATTTGAAATGGTTTTGAAAATAACCAAAATTTCCAATGATTGCATTGGAATGGATTTGAATCGAAATTGTCTTCGGAATATTTCGATGTTGGAATTCGTGATTATACAGGTGTTGATATGGAAATTTGAAAGATATATTTGTATTGTTATTTCCAATACGACATTTGTAAATCGTAGAATTTGATATTGAATATAAGCCGATATATTTTCTATTCAGAGCCTTATATTGAATATCAAATGTGATTTGGGTTTGTCGTGAATGGTGTCTTCACTAACACTGTTCTTGAACCCAGTTAAGAAAAGATTAAATCTTTTATTTAGATTTAATGAAGTGTACCAATTAAATAACATTTAATTGGAATTGAATCGATATTGATTTTTGGGTTTATCGTGGACAGTGTTTTAAATAACACTCGTTCTTTAACCCGATGATTAATGAATGTGATTTTGGGTTTATCGTGAACCGTGTTTTTAAATGACACCGATTCTTTAACCCAGTCAAAGATTAAAACTAAGTGGAGTTTTAATGAATCTTTAATTAGATTGAAATAATCGAAATGGAGTATCACCAGTTTTGCTCCAGGCGTTAGTTAAATCTTTAATTAGATTTGAACGCGAAATGGTAATTGAATTTACCAATAACACCGTGGTGTTAGATATGAAGTATAACCAGTTTTACTTCATGGGATGAATAGGTTGGGATTGGGAAATTAAAACAAATGATTACTTCGGTAAGGTTCGCTAATCCCGACTAGTTTGAATTGATATTCAAAAGTTGATTAAAGAATAAATTCAAGAATTTATCTTGGATAAAATTAATGGGAACATTTCCCTATGAATGTGAAATTTAGAAACTAACTGTCGGTTGGCCAAGCAGAATGGTTTTCTGGATATTGATCTGATGTTGGTTTCGGCCTTCGGGGTTAATATTTGGGGAATTATTCTCTTGATTAATTTACGGTTAGTGACTGATGAATTGGAATGAGGCGTATGTTGTGTTTGTGTAACACTTATTTAATATATACGCGAGTTATTCGGAAAGACCGGGTTTATCCCATTCTGAATAACTGATACGACGATAAGTCGAAGATGAAGACGACGGTCGAAGACCGGAGGTCTTCACGTCGTTTGGGTAATTACTGATGATCTTGATTGGGCTGTACACCCAAGAAGATGGAAACAGTTAGTGATCGTCCAGACGTACTTGGAGATCGATGGATAGGCGGGGTACTAGGTGCCTCCGGTTTCGTTCAGACCCAGGACGGACTTGTAAATGGACTGTGTGTCTGACATCGGATTTCATTCTGTGTGACTGATATCGGTTGCATAGGATGGTTTGCCTGTGTGGCATGCTAAGATGCAAATGATCAAGGCTTCTGTTGAAAAGCAAAGTCTTGTGGTGATGATCAAAGCACGGCCTTTGTGGCGTAGCTTTGTGTAACGTTTACCTCGCGTGTTTCACACCCGGTATGAACCAAAAACGGGAGACGGACCTCAGGGAGGGCCTGCGTTTCCTCCTAGCTAGAAGTGGCGTCAGTGGTTTTACACGCCCTGACGAGTTTGACTTATGTGGTTGTTGCTGTTGCGAGGCGCCTCGGTTAGATCGGACGATCCGGGTCCGATGGAGTCATTCGTTGGCTCGCTTACGCCCCAAAGGGCGGCGAAACGTAGTGCTCAGGTATAATAATCCACATCGGTGGACCGGCCCTGTCGCTCCAAGGCTTGCCTGCGCGCTTGCCTGAGACTCGGGCTAGGCAGTCTCGAATCGGTTGAGGACTATCTTTTGCCTCGGTTCATAGACGGAAATCCAATTTCCAATACGTCGTCTTGCGGTTTTGATTGTAAACTTATATATGGCGACATAGTGTTATGGGCCATTCATGCCGCCTATGATTGATACTTATGATTTGAAGTTGTTTTATACACTATGCACTTATAATAGTATCAAACAATCTGTTTTAAACGTATCAAGCATTCTTTGGCTGTTATAAGGGAAAACCCTATCCCCCGGCTTGCGTTGCATTGTGTGATAGGACCTGGGTCTTATAACAGCTTCATTTTTGTTTATTTAGCATTGCGCTATTTGTTTTTGCACTGGTATTCTTGGGAGGAAACCCGTTCCGTGTTATACGGCGTGGTCCCTTGATTTACCTAGCTTTAAAAATAAAGATTAACTGTTTTTAGTTCTCACACCAGTCACATGACTGACCTGGAGTTTATTGTTTTAACCTAAACTCTGGGTGCCCTTATTTTGACACGGGCAGCTAGTAGTTTTGGTTTTGCAGATTTATATTCACAGGATCCTGGTTTACAGCTGGAACGATATCCGGAAAGCTTTGTATCCGTATATCTCTTCTAGTTGTGTATTGTATTATTTTCCGCTGCTATGTATTTAAATGTAATTTAAATCTCTGATATTTCTGTGTAATATTCATTTATACTCTGTATATTCTTGTAATCTGATGCATTGTTGTAATATACAATGAAATGTTCTTCTGTATGCGTTCTGTTGTGGTTTGTTCTCGAACTATCCGTCGCTTTCCTTTACGGGGAAGTTACGGGTTTTCACACTAGGATTCCCTGAACAGGGTCGAGAAGATAAACAAGACAAACTCCTTACGGGGTTTGTAACAGAAAATAGGACCGAGAGGACATCCACAAAAGATAGCCTACAAGTAAGCTCTACAGAAAACAGGGATCAAGGATATACTCCCAAAAAGAGATATCATGCGCGTATCTAGTCTTTGACCATCAAAGTCGTATTTCCTTGAGCTCAATTCCATTGTGCCTTGACCGTCTTTTAACTTCGCGATTTCGTAGCTTCTTATTTCCTGTTTCCATAACATGAGCTGGAACTCATTTCTTCG
This sequence comes from Allium sativum, assembly GCA_030737875.1. NCBI lineage: Eukaryota > Viridiplantae > Streptophyta > Magnoliopsida > Asparagales > Amaryllidaceae > Allium > Allium sativum. Next base: position 801,166,878 of record CM060915.1, read on the forward strand.
TCGCCTCTCGTTCCACTTTCACTTATCCTTTTCCTAGAATATTTGACGCAAACATGACTGCGTACTCATGATCTCATGCAAGCTTTCCAAAATTCACTAGTGAATCTTGGATCTCGTTTATATACTATAAGGTATTCCATGTAGAAAAACTTTCTCTTGAAAGTAAACAGATGTCAACCAAGCGCACTTACTAGGGTGATTTCTATAACCCATGCATAAGTGAAATGAACCATCCGTCTTATCGGCGAACACCACTCGATCGGGCTTCAAATTTCCAATAAAGGCATCAAGGGATTCTAAGTAACTAGTCATGACAGAACCTCAAAAAGGTTACATGATACTTCGAGGGTATTACCAAGGCTAGTCAAGAGTCTAACTACCCTCCTATCAAAACCGAGAGTGGCACCCCTTATTGGATAACCACTTTATCCCTAGAATCCATCCATAGCTTATAAACATAAGCATTATTTCCAAACTCAACACTTGGCATAGGCATTCTCAAATCCAAACAAGTCATGTATAAATGGACTGATTCTCCAATAGGACTTTGAGGCAAAATTGGGATTCTCTATTTCGCTAGTACTTAAGGTGCAGAGACTCAACTATCGAAGCAGACTTAAATGATACGAAAAACGAAGTCCTAACGGGATGATAGAAAAGTAAAGCTAAACCTTTAACAAGATCGTTACCCTCCTTCCGAGGTACCCTAGAAATGAGAGCATACTATTGCCCTCCCGATGATCTTGTCCTTGTCCCATGATACTTAACTATCTGCCCCGTTTCACCATGCCAAAGGTACTCTCTCGTCATGGGTTTCATTGTTCATCTTTCTCTCTCGTTCTAGGTTGAGCCATACCAAGTTGCTCATCCTTAAGCTCGTATCCTTTATCCTCTTTCTCACTATCCTTTCTTATAACGCGGCCACTGGTCTCTCGAGAACCACCACCATCGCCTGGATAGCACTTTCGTAGATGGAAAAGACTAGTCGCAGTTAAAACCACTGTGACTACAGATGGAGGAAGGAAAGGAAAAGAGATTCACTTAAGGAAACAAGGATAGTGCTAATGGCCTTTGAGGAATAGCCTTTTTCTTTTAAAAGAAATTTTTCTTGAAAAATGCTTCTTTATAAACGATTTTCAAATAGTTTTCAGAAGGTCTTTAAAAACTTTTGCCCAGTCTGGTAACCTTCTGCTCTGATACCAAATGTAACACCCCGCCTCCGCTAGGGTCACTCGCAAAGGAATGCACTAGCTTTAGAGGGGCATTATTGGTAAACATGCACAGAAATATCACAAGACAGAACATATAAAATAGCGGAAGTAAAATCGAACTTTCATAAACATTAATAATTAAGGTCTAAAGCCTTTTACATCAGAGTACATCAAAACCTGTCTTACAATAGTAAAGAAGCATAAAGACTTTTTCATAAATTATTCCCCAAGTAAAACAGTAAAGTAGCCATAGCCAAGTAAAGTCCAAGCCATCCATGATGACCTTCTAGCAGAAGAAGTCCGAACTAGACAACAGTATTTCCTCCCTATAACCTGGGGGGGGGGGGAAACGGAAGAAAAGAGGCGAAACAAAACAGGTCAGTCAAAAAGACTGAGTAAGCCCTATCTACTATCAGCATAAAAACTAGTAAAGTTAACTGTCATGAGAAACTGAGATGAACATAAGCATGATGACAAGATAGATAAGCTAAATCAAAATAACAGGATGAACTACTGAACTCAGATAAACTAAGGTGTCATGATAAAACAAGGTATCCCATCGTCAAGTTCCTGTCAAATATAATATCCCCAAGATATCTATCACGTATACCATCCCATGGTATCTATCCTGTCTTTTAGCTCTGCACCTACCGTACTAGTATCCCCACCGTATCATGTGTTAACCATGAATGACCCTTACTCAAAAGTCGTGTAATGGTCCATGTCAACCTAATATATCGCATATATAGGTTACTCAACTCGTATGTTTTATTCCATGTAAATGTTCAGTCCCTTGCCGTAGACCATACGGGCTTCCCCATGAGATTCTATATTACTTTAACATAGTTCCATGATCCTTAAGATCGGTTTGGACTGTTACCCTAAACCTAGCTAGGGTCTTCCAACATGAATTATCGTTTGTACAACTAGGACTTATGCTACCTAGGGCTACTAGGGATTACGCTTACCTATTGCACGTTTTCGTATCTCGGTTTTGGTTCAACCACCCAGGGCCACTAGGAATTACGCTAACCGTCAACCGCGCCCTTTTTCCCACGCATTCACCGTGAATCGTTTTTCCGTGACTGTAAGCACATGTATCACATCGTGCCATCCGAGTCCTGTCACAGGACAAATCAGGAAATACAGGACTCGGTCGGGAGCTTTTGATTTATCTGCCGATGCAGATGCTAAGGTCTGTTTTTCTATACGTGGCTATGGTCCCACGAGACCCCTCCCTCAACTAGCGAAAGACAAGACAGGATAAATCCTGTATGAGAACACACTACTGGCCAACCCACAATCCTAGCCTTACCGCAACCATAATAAGATAGCAATTATGGTCTATTGGGTGTTCTCTGTCTTTCCGTACGTACACGCTTGACCAAAGATGGTAGGTAGCCTGACGAAAATGCTATCTAGGGTACGACCGTGTATCGTCGACTATCCCCTATCCATCCCCGTCTTTAGGTCACTCGTATAGCAACCAAGGCATACTCTTGGTTCTTCTAACGCAGACCTTAACCTCTCATGAGCCTAGTATAATTACCTGGCAGCTCACAGAGGGATACCAAGAATATCCTCACGTTCCCCGAAGCCGCTGCTTCGTTACCCAGTTCGCTGGAGCCTTTATCTAAATCAGATACTTGCTCCTACTCGTATACTTAAACGATGACCTCCCGTATCAAGTTACTCATCTATCTATGAACTGGTCTAAAGTTCCTTGACTAAGAATCATTACTTAGTTATTCTTCAACTAAGGTTTACCACTTAGCCTTATTCCCGTTATCCTTGTTAACTGCGGTTATCCACCTAATCCTCAGAACTAGGGTTTACATATTGGATTAAGTGTCACTTAGGTTCATGACTTAACCCGTCTACAAATCATGTCAAAATTGGCTAAGTATCCAAGTTCAAGACTTAACCCGTCTACAAATCATGTCAAAATTGGCTAAGTATCCAGGTTCAAGACTTAACCCTACAAACCATGCTCAAGTTGGTTAAGTATACATTAACTTGACCCCATCAATTTACTTAGTCAAATCGGTCAAGTGTATTCAAGCGATTCATGACTTAGCCTTATCATGTTTTCACGTTATATTGGTTAAGTATGGGTTAACTTAACCTCAATAAATTCACGAGTTAGATTGGTTAAGTATAGATCGCTTAACCACATCAAATTAACGAGTTAGATTGGTTAAGTTTAGGTCACTTAACCACATCAAATTAACGGGTTAGATTGGTTAAGTATAGGTCACTTAACCACATCAAATTAACGAGTTAGATTGGTTAAGTATAGGTCACTTAACCACATCAAATTAACGAGTTAGATTGGTTAAGTATAGGTCACTTAACCACGTCAAATCTTCGTGTTAGATTAGTTAAGTGTTTAACTTAACCCCATTAAACTACCAAGTGGGATTAATTAAGTCTAAGCTAACTTAACCCCATCCGATTATCATATTTAGACTAGTTGAGTCTAATCTTAACCCCATCCATTAACTGTATCTTTCGGTTAAGTGTCATTAAGAAAACTTACTTAACCTTACCAAATTATCGTGTTGGATTGATTAAGTGTTGGTTAACTTAAGCCCGTCCACTAGTCGTATAAAAATGGTTAAGTGTCATTAGGCAAATCAAGTCACTTAACCTACCCAACCTTGTCATGTTTTGTTAAGTACCATTAGCCTAATCAAATTACTTAACCCATTTGTCCATGTCATATTTGGTTAAGAATCATTAATCAAATTAACTTAACCCTATTATGTGGCATTAATTACTTAATGCACCCCAACCTCTCACATTAGACTTTGTTGTGGTTACTAGTTAAGCCGGTCGGTTCTGGGTAGCTTTACACCACAACTTGGTCTAACCTCGGGTTCAAGCACAACATGACCAACTTCTCACATTGGGTCCTATTGTTTGCAACTACTAGTTAGGCCGGTCGGTTCCGGGTAGTTTTACGTTGCAAACTCAACCCAACCTCGAGTTGGCCACTTTCATGTTTCGTCTAGTGTCATGTTCATATTCAAGTTTTCAAGCAATTTGGTAGACCTAACTTAATAGGTAAATTCCCAATGGGTAGACCTAACTTAATAGGTAAATTCCCAAGCTTATGTTTTTAAGCATACTTACATGTCAACTTCCATGTTATATTTCAAGTCATGTTTTCAAGTTGTATTTTCATGTCATTAGAAATTACCCATAACATAACCCAACGCTTTTAAACTCGCATCTACGTTCGCAACAACGTAATGGATTAAAAGAAGAGACTTGACAAAGGCATGACAAAAATGGATATTAAGCCACAAGTTAATCATGGTGGCAAATGAGGCACAAATGTGTTCATTAGCTTGCATGTTACATTCTTAAGCCTCAAAAACATGCATAAACCCAAACTTGGCACATAAGTGAATCATGGTGACAAAAGACATGGAATGATGACTAGAAACTCGCATATATCATCATATAAGGGTTATGACTTCATATGCAAGTTGACATAAAGGGTATGAAGGTTCTCATGTTGCATAATGCAACATTTCAATATAAAGGTTGTAGCTTTTAGCTCATAAGATCAAGATAATGACTTCATAAACTTGCATGACATGATAGCATGTATCATTCTCAATGATAAAACCCAAACTTGCAACATGAACATTTAACTTCATAGTTAATATCTAAGAGTAAGGAAAGGGCTTACATTGCTATGAAGGCATAAATCGATTTAACTTAAAGATTGTGATGAAGCCTATGCATGCCATCACCCAAAAACTCAAAGATGGATGCTCCAAATCAATAAAAACACCATCTTTAAGGACAAAGATCAAAGCTTTTGCCTTGAAATCAACTTGAGAAGCTCTCATACTAACATAGGGACTCTTTAACACTCTCATGATCATGAAACCTTTCATAGAAATGAAGTGGAGGCTAGGGTTTTGAGTGGAGGCCATGAGAGGAGCAATTTTGCCATAGTTTAGTTGCATGAATGAATAATGAGGATTTAGGAGAGGGTTAGGGGCTTATTTATAGAGATTAGGATTAGTTAGGACCCTTAGATTAACCCTAGGACCAACCTGAACCGTCATATTTCAAACTAGGCCCAAAAACCTAGCCAAGATAGAAAATAGGTGCACCAGGCAAAACTGCCCGGCCACCATAGGTCGACCCCCAAGTCGACAGGGCTGTCGACTTGGGTAGGCCATGTCGACTCCCAAGTCGACAGGGCTGTCGACTTGGGGCACCTGGCGGGAATTCTTCCCGCCTAGCCTTCATGCCCTAATTTTCGAAATTAGAACTCGTTTTTGAACTTGAATTTTCTGAAAACTTCGTCAGACCATAACTTGGTCATACGGACTCCGATTCTCGAAAACTCGGACTCTATTTCGCGTATTTTTCCAAGACGAATGCAATGGCATAGCCCGTTTCACTTGATTCAGAATTTATAATTAAATTCTGCCTTGATTCTCGTCTTAATCATGTTATCGAAATACCGGTTGTTACACATGTCGTATCAAAAGAAGGCATTTCAGTTGATCCAGGAAAAATCTCAGCCATCCAAGACTGGAAGCAGCCTCGAACTGCCACAGAGGTCAGAAGTTTCTTAGGGCTGGCTGGCTATTATCAGAAATTCGTCAAAGATTTTTCGAAGATAGCTTGCCCATTGACAAACCTGACCAAGAAGCATACAAAATTTATTTGGACGCCCGAATGTGAGAAAGCTTTCCAAGATCTAAAAGGGAGGTTGACCAATGCTCCTGTGTTGACCATTATAGATGGCAATCAGGATTTGACAGTCTGGACCGACGCTTCTAAGCAAGGTTGTTTCTTTTATACAAAAATCAACATGTCAGAGATAACATTTTATTTTAATCTCATTTTAACATGTTATTCCTTTATCTATTTAAGGTATTGGTGCAGTGCTGATGCAGCAAGGCAAAGTAGTCGCATATGCTAGCCGCCAATTGAAACCGCATGAAAAGAATTACGCCACTCATGATCTTGAGCTAATGGCCATTGTATTTGCTCTTAAAATATGGAGGCACTATCTCTTGGGTGAGAAGTTCGAAGTATACACGGATCACAAATCCTTAAAGCATCTTTTTACCCAAAGAGATTTGAATATGAGGCAGCAACGCTGGGTTGAATTTCTTGCATCATATGATTTTGTTATCCTATATACTCCAGGGAAAGCCAACGTTGTAGCCGATGCGCTCAGTAGAAAGAATGCTGAGGGCGACAAACTCCTTCTTGCCAACCTCATTATAACTTATACTCTGATTGATAAAATCTCTGCTCTCTAGAAGGATGATAAATTTATTCAGAGGATTATCAAAAGAATTCAGGATGGCGAATCCACTAGCTTCCAAATTGACGACAGAGGGGTTCTGAGGCTATCTGGCCGAATTTGTGTTCCGTACATTCCTGAGCTCAGAAGGGAAGTTATGGATGAGTGCCACAAATCTAAGCTCAGTATTCATCCAGGGGTGAGCAAGATGTATCAAGACCTCAAGCGCACATTCTGGTGGAGATCCATGAAGAGAGATATTTCTATTTATGTTTCTAGATGTCCCACTTGTCAGCAAGTCAAAAGTGATCAGCAAAAGCTAGCAGGTCTATTGCAACCGCTAGGAGTTCCAGGCTGGAAGTGGGAGGAAATTTCTATGGACTTTATTGATGGTTTGCCCCATACCAGAAAAGGGAAAGATAGTATATGGGTAATTGTTGACCGCTTAACAAAGTCTGCCCATTTTATACCTGTCAAGTCCAACAGAACAGCTCGGAGTTTGGCGCAGCTTTATCTTAAAGAGATTGTCAGACTGCATGGGATCCCAAGAAGCATTGTCAGTGATCGGGATCCAATATTTACGAGCAAGTTTTGGGAAGCCTTCCAAGAAGAAGTCGGTACTAAGTTGAATCTGAGCACAGCTTATCACCCTCAGACAGATGGCCAGACTAAGAGGGTGAACCGCATTTTAGAAGACTTGTTGCGAGCGTGCATTCTTGACTATGGTGGTTCATGGGAGGACCATTTATACTTGGTGGAGTTCTCTTACAATAATAGCTACCAAGCCAGTTTGGGAATGTCACCGTTTGAGTTACTATATTTCAGACCATGCAGGTCCCCAGCATGTTGGGTGGAGCCAGACAATCGATTAGTCTTGGGTCCCGACATGGTTCGTGAAGCATCAGACAAGGTTGACTTGATTAAGAAGCGCCTGTTGGCTTCTCAGAGCCGACAGAAGATCTATGCAGATCAGCGAAGAAGACACTTAGAATTCTCTGTTGGTGATCGAGTATATTTGAAGGTTTCTCCATTGAGGGGCGTGATTAGGTTTGGGAAGACTGGGAAATTGGCGCCAAGGTTCACTGGTCCATTTCCTATTCTCGAAAGGATTGGTACTCTTGCTTATCGAGTGCAGTTGCCCGATTGGTTGGCTGGGGTGCATGATGTATTTCATGTGTCTCAACTCCGCAAGCATGTTCACGATCCTGATTTGATTGAGGATGAATTGAATCAACAGGTCTTGGATATTACTCCTAATCTAACAGTGAGAAAGGATCCGATGAAGATCATTGGCAAAGAAACCCGGGTGCTGAGGAATAAGAAGATTCACCTAGTCAAGGTGCAGTGGAGTGGGGATCCTAGGGACTGTACTTGGGAGACAGAGGATAGCTTCAAAAGGGCTTACCCCAACTGCAGAGAGGACATCTCCAAATGATTCTTGTGTTAAGGTACATTTACCACAATTTACATTTCCGTTTGTTCCCTACTTTACTTTGTTCCCTTTTCGAGGGCGAAAAGCTTTTAAGTGGGGGAGACTGTAACAACCCGGAATTTTAGGGCCAATTTAAAATTTTTATTTTTAGGAATTTCAGGGGAAAAATTTAATATTTAAATTAATTTATTTTAAAACAGAACGGGGACGCCCACAAAAATGTAACTCTGTTTAACTCCGTTTCCGACGAAACCACTTTTGTTGGAACCGGAATGCCGTTTATTTGTTAAGTTTAAATTTTCGGAATTTTTCGACTTAATATGTGAGCGTGGCAAAATAAACCGTGTTCTGTTATTTTCAGTTGGAATTTAATCGACTGAAAAATAGCCATTTTTCAAACAGTCTCAAAATTCGACGAAATTAATTTTGTTAGGACCGTATCGTCATAACAAAGACAAATATATTTTTTCTGGATTTTTCCGGGTCTGTATGTGACCCCGGTGAATTTTTATAGACAGTAGAATTAATTAAATAAATTATTTATATTTTAAAATTAAATAAAAGTGAGCTGAGACGACCAATTGGGCTGACGAAACCCATTCCATTGCGTCCGGAGCATAGGCTATTTCCTAGGGACACTTTCTGTTGGGCTGAAATCAGCGCGGTTTGAAAGAATTAGACTTAAATGTAAAATTACACATTAATTAATATAAAATAAGCAAAACCCTAAGTTCAAGACTACTGTTCATCGTTCTTCATTGGCCGCCGCCCCTCTTATACCTGTCGATTCTTCCTCCTCCTTTTTCTCCCTCCTCTCCACAAATTAATACCTAATCCATACTCCACATCAAAGAGATTTTCCCCCTCTACGAATTCATACCATACGATCATCACCTAGTGCCACAACCGTCGAGTACAGGGCACCCAAACCCGCGCCCAAAACTGCCGTCGTCCTCCCCCAAAAGTCAACCGAGTTGCACCATTGTGGGACCCCCTGTGCGCCTCTGGTGGCACTACGGCGTGGTGGCCTTTGATTGTCCCGAAGCCCGACGAGGAGGCTGAAATTCCATGACCTAGTTCGGAGCAATAGTATAAGGTCACGGTCGAATTCTCATAAGGAAGAAGAAGGGTAATTTTTATTTAAATTATTTATTTAATTAATTAAAAATTGGTTCTAATCTTATTTTGGCCTTAACTAATTCATACAAACATGAAATTGAACTATTTCAGAAGCTGTGTGATCGTAGAGATCAGATCTACATTCCTGGACTGACACGAGGCCTTTCTGAACTGTTTGAAATTTTTGGACTAAATCTCCAACGCATGTGAGATTTCTGATTTTTAATTAATAATTTTTTTTAATTAAAATTGTTATGTAAATCTCTGTAAGTTATCTGTGATGTGATGATTAAGTTTATTATCTATTGATGTGATGATGTATGATATCATGTTGTGGACTTTTGTTTAGATCTGTACTTCTGATGCATTCCCGATAAATCCTCATCGTTATTGTTTTTATTTTTATTTCTTACATAAAAATATTAAATCTTTATTTTGTTTATCCTTGTTACAAAAGAAGAAAAAGACAAAATTTTGTATACAAATTAAAAGGAAATTATTTTTATGCTATTTTGTTTACATAAGAAAAAGACAAATTTTTGTAGACAAAATAAAAAGGATTATTTTATGCCCATTTTTATTAACAAATAAAAAGGATTATTTTATGTCCAATTTTGTTAACAAATAAAAAGGACAATTTTTAACATTATTTTTGTTAACAATTAAAAAGGACAATTTTTAACATTTATTTTGTTTGTTAAAATAAAGGACAATTTTTATGTAATTTTGTTTGTAAAATAAAAGACAATTTTTACATAATTTTGTTTGTAAAAATAAAAAGGACAAGTTTTATGTCATTTTGTTAACATGATAAAAAGACAAATTTTTATGTTGTTTGTGAACATAATAAAAGAACAAAATTTTGTGCTCATTTTGTCAACATAAGTAAAGGGACAATTTCTATCTTTGTCTTCATTTACATGTAACAGAATGTAAGTTTAAAGATCTTTATTTTCATTTACAAATAAAGATGAGGCTTTTATTGTGATTCATCAAAAGTACACCACAATTTACATCATTGTGTTAGTATAGTTACAATGACACAATTTATACCGTTGTGTTAAAATAGATGTTATGGCACCAAAACCATCATTGTGTTATTTTGAATGTTATGACACCAAAACCATCATTGTGTTATTTTGAATGTTATGACACCAAAACCATCATTGTGTTATATTGAATATTATGCCGCCAAAACCATCGTTGTGTTATTCTGAATATTATGACACCAAAACCACCGTTGTGATAATTTGAGTATTGTGACACATATTTCATCGTCATATTATATAATTGAAATGGATCAAATAACTGGCATTAGAAATATAGTTATTTAGAAATGCTGACGCTAGGAAAGGTATTTACATAAGCTATAGAAAACATTTATTTCAATGTAAAAGAAATAAAAGTAACATTAACATTTTCTTATGTAAAAGAAAATATATTTAATTTCTAGTGTAAAAGCAAATATAAACATTTTCTTTGTTGAAAAGAAAAAGAAAATAAAACATTTTCTTTGTTAAAAAGAAAGAAAACATTTTCTTTGTTAAAAAGAAAAGAAAAATAACATTAACATTTCCTTTGTTAAAAAGAAAATAACATTAACATTTTCTAATGTAAAATAAAAGGAAAACATTTACATTTGCAATGTAAAAGAGAATAAAAGTTACATTTTCTAATGTAAAAAAAAAGAGAAAAATATGTACATTTTTCCAATGTAAAGTCAAAAGAATAAAAAGTTATATTTTTCCAATGTAAAGAATAAAAAGTTACATTTTTCTAATGTAAAGTAAAATAAAATAAAAAGTTACATTTTTCTAATGTAAAGTAAAATAAAAAGAAACATCTTTCTATGAAAAGGAAATAAAGAAAAGAAACATTTTCTATGTAAAGAAAGTAAAGAAAAGAATAGCAAACATTATTTTTCAATGTGAAGAAATAAAAGAAAAGTTACATTTTTCAATGTAAAAGACATTTACATTGTATATGCAAATAAAATAATAAAGGGAAAATATCATGTTTGTTGAATATAAAAATAGACGTCGTTGAAACTATAATTTTTGTCGCATTAGAATTGGCGGACAAAAATATCAACTTTATAAAATAAAAGAATGGACTTTGGGGATCGCCAAATGGTTTGTATACATATATACATATATATATATATATATATATATATATAATATAATATAAATTTAAACAAAGCGAAACACGCGCTGTAGTTCGCGTTTTGAAATCATAACTTTAAACGGTTGTACAGAAAGATACGACCGTTGAATTCTCCCAAAACTGGATCCGTTAGGACTGTCTTGGAAAGAGCTTACCAACGACATAAAATTTACCAAAATCTGACGGTTAGATTTTAAGATATGTTTAAAACAAATTTTGGTAAAAGCAGCGCCAGGGTCGCCTATCGACCCGAAGCGTCGTTTAATTAATTCTCACTATTTTTAAATAAATAAAAATAGCAGTAAATCGTTATAAATGGATATAAACGACGTGAAATGATTTAAATGATAATTATGCGATGATTATTTGAAAAGGCCGAGTTTAACTCATTTCAAATAATCAAACGACGATTTAAATTGAAATAATAGAAGACGATGTTGAAGACCGGCGATCTTCACGTCGAACGGACAATGATTATTGAGACCTTGGACTGACTTGCTCCCAGGAAGGGGTCGATGTAGTAGTTGGCCGGTCGTATGAGTTGATTGTCCGGATAAGCGAGAACCTCCCTGGTATCTCCGGTTTCGTTCAAACCCAGAACGGACTTGTATGGACACGCGTCTGACATTGGAATTCGTTTCGTGTAATTAAATCAATTTTTATTGATGTATGCCTGATTGGTGGTAGAGAATTTATTCTCTACTTAACACCCTGGTATATGTTAGTAATTATCGGTGTCATGGCGCGAATTGTCAACGTGGCACGCTAAGATGCGAATGATCAAGGTTTTGTTGAAAAGCAGGCCTTGTGGAAGATGATCAAAGCACGACCTGTTTAGGCGTAGCTTTGTGTATAACGTAACCTCACGAGCCTCACACCCCGGTATGAGTCAAAAAGGGATACGGACCGTAGGGAGTGCACACGTTTCTTTCTAGCTAGAGTTGTGTCAGGGACCTACCAGCGCTGACATTTTACTTATGTGGATGATGGATTTTGAGGTACCTCGTGTTTTATAGGCCGTTGGTGGTCATACTATAGGTCCAAAAGGACCGGGAAACGTGTGTTCAGGCATAACCAATCCATACACCTATGTGTGGACCGGCCCTACCGCTTCCAAGGGTTCACTGCGGGGGATCCTGAGGCATTTGCTAGAGTGTCTCGAATCGGAGAGGAGCTTGCCCCTAGCCTCGACTCATGATGGAAACCAATCCTCCAATACGACATTACGATTTTAGTTGTATACTTATATACGGCGGCATAATATATGGTACCTATGTCGTCTAGGATTAATACATTTATATTGAAATGATTTATGAAAACATATGCACACTAGTAGTAATACGTTTGACGTATTTATCATCTTTTGATCGTTATATGGAAAAACCCTTTCCTCTGGTGTGCGTTGCATTGTGTGATGGGATTTGTGTCTTATAACGATCTCATTTTCCTTTAAATGCACAGCGTTATTTAAACGATGTACTTAATTATGCACTGGCAATCCAATGGAGTAAACCTGTTACGCCTTAGCGGCGTGGTCCTATGATTTGCCATATGATTAGTTAGTATAGGAAGATTTCTCATACCAGTCCCACGACTGACTCGAATTTTGTTTCACTTTGCAAATACGGGTGCCCTCTTTCCACACGGGCAGCCAATTGACAGGTTGTTAGTTTGCTTGAAGTTGCTGATCTTGGAGTTTGCTTATTTGCTTTGGTGTTGCTGCTTATCGAGATGCTTTGCTGGACTATGAAAGCCCTCATCTTTATCTTTATTTCTGCCTAGACCTTTGAGACATTTTGATCGTATTCCACTTCATTTCAAACTGTACTTTTGGCTTTATGTATTTGTTTCCTTTTGTTGGGATTTTGATGTAATAAGTAGGACTCTATGACTGGGATTCTGTGTTATGATAACATCCATATTCCGCTGCTATGTTGATGTTGTTGTTTTATAGATTCTTATATTTATGTTGTTATCTGTGTTATGTGTTGCTATATTTATGTTGTATCCCAATGATCATCTCAGCTTTCGTTCTACGGAGGTTTGGGATTATCACACATGTACACACACATTAGGCACTAGATTGGATCAATCACTTTCATATTGCATATAAATATGTGTGCATATTTAAATTAATGGATGTATAATGGTTGTGTTATCATATGGATGCTGCATTTAGATGAATGGACGTGCACGCATGTAGAAATAATATGTGTCATTAGGATTCTTTTGCATACATAATGGACGCATGGCACTATCATGATTTGCATTAAGGAGGTCAACTGAATCAGTAGACCGCCTGATTTTGCATTAGATAAGGAACATATACTGTTCATACGACATTAGAAGTCTTTTAAGGACAATGGCTGCCTGTGTTTGATGATTGAGTAGATGGATGATTGGATGGTAGGATATACATTCTCCTTAACTTGAAGATTTCGGGGGCGAAATCTTTTAAGAAGGGGAGAATGTACCACCCCATAATTTTAAATATTAAAATTAACAAATTTAAGAATACTTAATTGTTAAATTGAGAATTAAGGGAAACGGGTTACGCCTTTGCATTCGTCTCGAAATTCTGCTTGGAATAGAGTCCAAGTTTTCGTAAATCGGACTTCGTATCAAGAAGTTATAGCCCTCAGAAGCTTCAGAAATTTAAATAAATTAAAAACAGTTCAGAATGAAATTCAAATTCAAACAAGGAAGCGGGCTGGGCGGGATTTTCCCCGCCCCAGGCCAGGTCGACCAGGGGGTCGACCTCCCATATAAAGGTCGACCTGGGGGTCGACCTACCCCCTCGGGTAGATCTGAACTGGGGCGATTCTGACTTGTTGTTGAGTCTTTTCTGACCTGTTGCTGAGTCACTAGGGCATAGGTGGCAATTCTGCATAACTCTATCTAGTCCGAATGGTTCTGATTTGCTCCTATGATAATCTAACGGCTTATATTGATTTAAGCATCTATATAAGCACGCATAGACTCAAGCTCTAAACCTAAACTAAATTAATATCTTAGCCTCCATGCTGCTGTAAAATAGTTCTTCTTCTTAAAGCTTAGGAATTGCAAGTCAATTCTAATACAAACGACGAACGAATTATTCTCTTCTCTAATCCGTCTTTGTGAGTACAATTTCTTTCACAAAATAATTAATAAATTAATTATGATGAGTTATAATTTGGATTATGAGAACATGTCTGTTGAATCATGTGATGTTACTTAACTTTGTTATCGTCTGTTGGTGAACATATGAAAGTCTTGTTAACTTATGTTGGAAGATCTATTTCATATGTCAAATCACATATGTTTAAATTGATTCATTTTATGACATCAGTTTATATGCAAGTTTGGGATGTAAATCATATGCTAGTTTGTATGTGAATCTTATGCAAGTCTGTTTTTACATATGCTAGTTTGTATGTGAATCTTATGCAAGTCTGTATGCGAATTATACACAAGTTTATATGTGAATCAAGTATATACATATGCTAGTTTATATGTAAAGCACGTGATATTAGTTTACATGTTTAAATTCATATGCAAGTTTGTAAGAATCCATATGCAAGTTTAGGTGAAAACCATATTCATATATGCAAGTTCACAATTTCATGTTTAGATCTATATTTAGATCCGTGGTAGTTTATGCAAATTTATGTTCTATATGTCCATTGCCTATGCAAGTTATTGGCTATGCAAACTTATGTTATAATTTTTACTCGCAAGTTAGATATATTTTACGTGTTATGCAAGTTGTGATGTTTCTTTTCTTTTTATGAGTTAGACTATTTACGAGTCTAACATATTTCATATTAAACGTACGAACGGCGTAGGGACATTGGGAAAATATTAATTAAACAAATTGTGAATTGGCGTAAAATGGCTTTAAAGGCATATAATTAATTTGAGACACTAATTGGTAAAATTTATATACCTGAAAAGTATGAACATAATTTAGGTGACAAATTATGGACACAGATTAATTTGGAAATTATTGACAATTTGAATAGGGATATTGATTCAAATTGGGTTAAATAATTATGTGTAATAATAAATGCCTAAGACACGAGGTTAGACTCGTTTGTGGTATAAGACTGCCCGGACCCTCCCGGCAAATCCAGCAACCACAAACAGTAGTCTAATGTGAGAGATTAAAGGCATAAATTAAATGCGTAATAAATGCCTAAGACACGAGGTTAGACTCGTTTGTGGTATAAGACTGCCCGGACCTGCCCGGCACATCCAGCAACCACAAACAACAGTTTAATGTGAGAGGTCCTAGGAATAATTAAAAGATACTTAGACATGAGGTTAAGTCTGGCTTGTGGTGGAAGTCTGCCCGGAACCGCCCGGCATATCCAGCGGCCACAAGCAATCGACTTAGTATGAGAGGTCTGTGCATGAATAATTAACTAATGCTGATCAAAGACGAATATGAATGACAAATAGAAGTTTGTTTGAGTTGAGTAATTCTCTGAGTACCAATTTGACGTTGATTTCGGTCTTCGGGGTTGATATTTTGGGGAGTTATTCTCTTAACCAATGTATCTGTGAACTAAGATGTACTTAATCATAATCTGATAAGTAGGTAGGGTTAAGACCAGCTTAACCAATAATATATATTAATTTGATAAGTGGGTAGTGTTAAGACCAGCTTAACCAATAATATATATTAATCTGATAAGTGGATAGGGTTAAAACAAACTTAACCAATAATACATATTGATCTGATAAGTGGACATGGTTAAGACCAGCTTAACCAATTATCTGATAAGTAGGTAGGGTTAAGACCAGCTTAACCAATAATATATATTAATTTGATAAGTGGGTAGGATTAAGATCAGCTTAACCAATAATATATATATTAATCTGATAAGCGGATAGGGTTAAGACAAGCTTAACCAATAACACATGTCGATTTGATAAGTAGGTAACATGGGTGACGTGTGGGATATAATTAGAAACACTTAACCAAGTTGAAACATGTAAGAAAACATGAATAAGAGGGGGTTAAGTGGGAAATCCTAAGTAGTGACCAAGCATAGGTGGAAAGCTTGTGTCAAGCATGGGGGACCCTTTTCAAACCAATATCCCATTAAGTATCTTTGTGAGCTCAAGTTAGATCGAGGACGGGACACGCTTACTGGGTTTGACTGTAAGAGGTCAAAACGGGTTAGCAGTGGCAATGCAAGTCCAACGGGGTCATGTGCGTGCGTGGGCCCGGGCTGGTAGGTAAGACGTTGATGCATTGTGTAGGTATAAGCCGTGCATCTTTAGTGGTATCGGGTTGCCACTTTGGTGAGTGATACACCCCACTGTGGGACCAGCACGAGTATCTACGAGTTAGGGAGCCGATCGAATGGGGGAAGGTAGTGGGTACGACTAGTGGAGATAGGAGCAGGCGGCACCTATGAAGACAACTAGGAGTACAACTACCACATTATGAATAAATGTTGTAATTAGAATGGGGAGGGTAGTGGGTACAACTAGTGGAGATAGGAGCAGGAGGCACCTATGAAGACAGCTTTGGGTACACGAAACTACCATTATTATTATTTTGTTCAGTAGGCTATATCCACTTTTAGGGTGACTAGTATTGGTGCAGTATAGTAATTATCCTATAATGATTAGGAGCGCGATTAATGCCAGCATATTCCTCTTGTTTGTTTTGTCTTGCCAATTTGCTTAACAGTCATTCCTTGTTTTACCAGTTTATGCCTTATCCTAATTACTTTAATAATTATATCGTTATAGTTATTGGACTCTCCAGACTTTATGTCTGACCCTCTTTGTTTTCGCCTCTTTTCTTCCTTTTCCCCTAGGTTCTCAGGGTGGGACTAGTGCTAGTGGAGCTTGATTTGGATCTCTTTCTCTCTCTTTTGGAAGTGCTTGGATTGCTGAAAGTAAAGTTCAGCTTATCTCTTTTATGGCTACTTATGTTGGAGTTATGCTTTTTATTTTATGTACTCAGAAAATAATTTGTTAAGATGGATATTAAGTGTACCTGGTTTTATTGTTGGTTTTTGATGTTGTTGTAACCAAACTATTTCTCCGCTGCAATAAAAGTTGTTTTAATTTTTCAAGTACCAATATATGTATCTGTCTTGTTATATTCTGTTCTATACACCAATAATACTCCATGAAAGTTAATGCATTCCCTTTGAGAGTGACATTAATCGACTTGGGGTGTTACACCCAGAGTCTATGATACACCAACCAGAGCATACATGCATGTATCTAGACTTTCCTATGTACATATCGTCAAACGTATTCGACGCCTAACCCGCACATCTATCGTGTGTGTGCTCGAGTTCCGTGGAAGGGCACACAAGAAACACGGAACTCGGTCGGAAGCTTTCCTCATATCTGTGCAGGCCCGCCTTTAAGAGCCTCTCACACAAATATCCCTAGGGTCTGTTTTCTATGGTGGCTATGGCCCTACCTCAGTCCCTCCCTCAAGTAGTAAAGACTACATGAGCTAAGAGACAAGCCCCTAAGCAAACAATCTAAACATCCACGTGGCGTCTCCCCTCAACCACCGTCTCACGATAGTAAATGGTTAATGGTATCTTGGGTCTAGCTCTAGTCTTTCCTCATCCTACTGGCTGTGGTGACAGACACTCAACGACCTACTATCCTTGTTGGTCCTGACCTTCCGCCTCCGTTAAAGCAGCCGCCGAATCACCTTTTCCGTCACCACGTACAACATTCTGACTGCCAAGTTATTCTTGTAGTCGAGGCCCACCCACCTAGTAGTTACGCGTAGACCCAACCTCTGCAGGCACAGCCTTAAACATATGCCACCGCACAGAGGACAGCTAGGAGCACCTTTAACGTCTCAGGAAGCCGCGTGCTTCCCCTTCCAGTCCGTCAGAGCCACCAGAATGATCAGATGAACTTTCGCTCCCCTCGTGCCTTATGACACCGTGATGATCTACCTCGTTGGGCTATTCATCCTATAACGCACGGACTGCACCAAGTGCCTCAGTTTAATATGTCATTTGACCCTACGTCTAATCATTAATTACGCGCTTGTGCTACCTCTTTAGTCTTCTCATTTAACTTAGTTATTCTCATTCACATTGACTTCCTTTTCAAGTTTACCAAGTTACCCTTGCTTATTAATTTCTTTTATAACTTAACCCATTTAAGTTTATTAATAAGCCTACAACATGTTATTCTCATAATCTATTCATCATTCCATCTTATGGTTACCATAACATGTTCTACTTAATTTATAATTAATTACATCTTAATACACATATACATTGGTAAGAGAATAATTTCCTAAGTATCGGCCCTGAAGATCGAAATCAACATCAGATTGACACTTAGAGAATTACTCAACTCAACCAATCTCTTGTTTTGTCATTCATATAACTTATGTTATCTTCATTTGTAGATTTATTCTTGCCTTTACAAATTACTTAATTACAATTAAGTACATGTTACCTTATTACATAAGTTATTTCATTTTCCCCTATCATTCCTTATAACCATCTTATTCCATAAGTTATAATTCCCGCTTGTTACTAGGACAAGCCTACTTATTATCTTTCTTATTCAAGTTCATTCATAATAGGTTATTATCTTCATTCCCCATTTTGGCATTAATTAAGATTAACTTAACCTTTCCTATTTCTTTAGCAAATTTACTTAACCCCTACTCAATTCAACTGGTTCTTAACACCACTACAGACTTAATTAGGTTAAGTATTCCAATTTAACAAATTATCCATGCTACCCATGTTACCACTTAACCCCTTTTATTATATCTATGTCAACCTTACATGTGTCGTCTTGGTTAAGTGTCCATTATTATTTATTATGTCCATAAATGCGCAAGACCTCTCACATTAGACTACCATTTGCAGTTATTAGATATGCCGGGCGGTTCCGGGCAGACTTCTACCGCATTCGAATCTAACCTCGTGTCCTGACACCATTACGGGTCCAATTTCCACCTAAGACCTCTCACATCAGATTAGCGTTTGTGGTTGCTGGATATGCCAGGCGGTTCTGGGCAAACTTCTACCGCAAACCAAATCTAGGCATTCATTATCTTTTTCTTAATTCATGCCCAATTTCAAATCTTGGATTATAATATATTCCAATTACCCATAATTTCTAATTCAAATATTATGCTTACAATTCTAATCCAAGTTATGCCTATATTTCCATATATACAAGTTATACCAAATTATGCCCAAACTGACTTCATAATTATCAATAATCTTATGCCAATTACTTTTATTTACATATTTCCCAAACCTTCCAATTGCTCATATTTATTGCAATTATGCCCCAAATTCCAATCATTAATTTTTCCCTAAATTACAGTCTTATATTCTTAATTCAGTGATATTCCCATATTCCCTTTTTCAATTTCATACCCAAAATTTTCCCATTATCTCAATTTTATTCATGCACATATTTTGGCGAGATTGACCTAGGCCGAAGGTAGCCTAATCTTAAAATAAAAACGGAAATAGAGGGAGAAGAATAGAATGGACATAAAATTAAGACTGAAATTAAAGCATGTTATCAAATTAATCTTTACATAAATGGGAACGTCGAACGACAGGTATACTATTATTCAAAATTATAATTTAAACCCACTCACCTTAATATGCTTTCCCAATTCTGAATTTAGAACCTCACTTGTAGCGTAAATATAGGCGTTGTTGTTGTAGATCCGATATTTGCACAATCCTACTTTGATTTGTTGATCTTTGATTTCGCCTAATTTTTATTTTTAGAATAGGTTTTGGAGGAGAAGAGAAAAGAATTGCTTGAGGAAGAAAAACAGAGTTTTGACGTCTCTTCTGAAATTATGAGAGTGGAAGAAAATCTAGCCATCTATTTATAGGTGGGTTAGAAGAATTGGGCCCTTAGGATTAAATAAAAACTCATCTAAACCGTCCACCTCACCCTAGAAAAGAACATTCCAGAACCCAGCCAACACAGCTAGAGTGCGTTGCACCCATAGACCATGCGCAGGGGCATATGCTATTATTATTATATATATATATTTTTCTCTTTTTAATTTGAAATTTTATTCATTGCACATAAATAAAATTTCAAGACAATCTTTTATTTCATATTTTCCCACAATTAAATTTATTTAATAATTGTTTATTACCTTCTTCTTTTTACACATCATCTTTTGATTAAACTGCGTTCACACTAAGCCACTTTTTAGCCATTCCCCTAAAACAAAAAAATAGCGCTGGCGGAGAACGAACTACATACCTCTTGTATGCAAGTCACATGCTCTAAACAATTAGGCTACTTAGTCTTTTGTTAACAAGGCTCAGGACAATGGTAACCACTATTCTTTTCTCATTCCTCTTTTTCATGTTTTGTTGCAATATTTAATTTAAAGATATCTTTTTCATCTTAAATCAGATTTCTACAAACCTTAGGCCTAAATTGACTAAAAAATTGCCACGAACGCAATGGCGCCAATTTCGTGACCAAATCCTAGAAGCTCTTCAAATTTCCCTTTTTCTTTTCAAATGTTCGCATGCATTTCTTTGCATTTCATGTATTGCATGTAATTTTTTTTATCGATCTTTTTCTTCATTTCACCGCATGAACTTATTACATGCAATTTAATTGTCATTATTTAATTTTTCTCTTAAATACATCTATGCATATAATATATATACATATTTCTGCATTTTTAATTTCATTAAAAACGTGGGGTGTTACAACCTTGTGATAAGGTAATATAATGACTTGCATTTGAATAGCAGTCATGCATACTGTAAGTTTAGAGAACCTCCCCGTGTGAGGTATTGAAGGAACTTAGCTTTTGTTGCAAAGCTTCAGAATAGAAAGCTTGGAATACCCACCCAAGTACTTATTAAGAAATTCCCTCCTGAAAAAAAGATAATAGGCTTGACCCCCTTCTTGAGGATGATAATAGGAGCCCAGAAACCCTTTTTTGGAAGTCTGTAATTCAAAGCTTTGATACATATATTCGAGCACTATGACATGAGATTAAGAATCCATATCTATTGACAATAGAGGTTTCAAGCCAAAACCCAGAATCAACTATTTAATAGGAGACCAGAAACCTACTTCTGGTATTTTGATGGAAGTTTCGAACCAAACCCAGATTCAGGTTTTTAGTAGAAGACCAGAAATCCACTTATGGAAATTAATAGAAGTTCCGAACCAAACCTAGATTTGGGTATTTGAATAGAAGACCAGAAATCCACTTCTAGAAGTTAATGGAAGTCCCAAACCAAACCCAGATTCGGGTATTTGAATAGAAGACTAGAAATCCACTTATGGAAGTTAGTGGAAGTCTCGAACCAAACCTTAATTCGGGTATTTGAATAGAAGACTAGAAGCCCAGATTCAGGTATTTGAATAGAAGACTAGAAATCCACTTCTGAAAGTTAGTGGAAGTCCCGAATCATTGAGAGCATTGGTTAGAACATACTCATTGAGAGCATTGTTTAGAACATACTCATTGTGAGTATTGGTTAATTGAGTACACAACTTGTGTAGCGATGAGCACACAACTCGCATCGTGATGAGCACATAGCTCACATAACGTAAAATCATAAAATTCTTGAAGTTGAACCAGAGCTCCACAGATGGTCAAACAATTAATGACCATAAAATGTGATAAGCAAAGTGTATCCACATTAGCAGACAAGAGAAATTATCCAAATGTAGCGTAACTACTGAGCTTGAGAATTCATGAATAGAGTACAAAACTTATCATCAAACATGAAATAAAAGCTGTCGCATTTGGATTTATAACGTCGAAGCGTTTTTTTTAAAACCTTCGACATCATGGTATCCCTGGCTTCCACCAAGGCTTACAATGTATTTCCAAAGCAAAACAACACAATCATCCATAACCCTTGGTGGGAAATATCTTATCCACCCTAGGCTAATGGAGCTAGCTATTCTAAACATTGTTCTTAGTTCCTTTTTGCTAAAGGAGAGGACTGGGTCCAAAGTTTATCTTGGCTGAAACCTTGTACTAAACTTAATATTGTAGAAGCCATAAATGGGCTCACAACCTCTAGTGCAATCATCTAAATGCAAACCATGCAAAGCATCCACAAACAAGTACAAGATATATATAAAACTTACCAATTGATAGAGTGACAACTACTCGATTTTGAAGAAGTGTCACTGGGAGCTTACTCAGCACCTAGCTACCTTTCTGAAATCCGGGACATGAAAGTGTTGCATGTCCTGAAGTCTGGCAAATGCTACAAGTACGAGTCCTTGGACACCTACTAAAGTAACGGTCCCTTAATCCTCAATTGTGACAATTCTGATGAGTAGATTTGAATGTTCCAGATCCGGAGAGTTCCGCTTGCCTCCAAACCCAGAGCACTTGCCATAAAAGACAACAAACCTTGATTTGGGAGGAGTTGGCATGGAAATGGCCCCAAATGCTAGGGTATCTGCCTTGAGTTCAATTGGTTGCTAAATTGTTCCCCATCTACCTTCTGTGAACTCTTCTCGGTGTCCTTCTTGGATGATCCTTTGTATTATACCCTCGAACACCTTGCATTTTTTAGTTTGGTGTCCATTCATCTTGTGATATTCGCAATACTTCCCTCCCATGAACAGTTATGGATAATTCTTGGATTTGAAAGGCGCTGAGATGTTGACTCTCTCCTTCATGATGGCATATATGTATGAGATAGGTTTGTTCAAGGTTACAAAATCAGTTCTAAGTCCTTCCTGCTTTGGCTTCTTTTGATCTTCATGAAATTTGAGCTTCTTGTCCTGAAGTTTCTGATTAGTGCGATATTTCCCATCTTCTACTTGGTGAAAAAGTTTCTTTCTTAATTGATGTAACTCTTCCATGTGAATGAATTTATTTTCCCAGTGGCAAAATGCTGGTAGGTCTTTGCATCCATGTACGTACAGCTCTTTCCAAAAAGGTGTATTCTCAATCAACCCAGAATGGACGATGACAAACTTACCACGGTTGCTTATATCCCCTGCTTTTGAAGCTTCAACATTAAATCGTTTCAAGTAATCGGCAAAATACTCCTCTTGTCTTTGTTTTATACTTATGATGGCCGGGTAGTCCACAATTGGATCTTTATAGTAGCAGAATTGTGCAGAGAACTCATAAGAAAACCATTCCCAAGAACGGATGGCCTTCTTTTGATATTGATGATACCATTTAATGGCTCCTCCACGTAGTGTTAATGGAAACATTCAGCATCGAACAACCCATGATGCATTATGGAAATCCATATAACCTTCGATGGTAGCAAGATGTTCTTCGGGGTCTGTAGTCCCGTCATATATGTAGGATGGCGCCTTTATACTAGATACAGCTCCGGTTGTTCTTTCCTCCCTGTCTTCCAGTGGCAACAAGCTTTTGTTCTCTTCTGAACTGGTCACCTTACTTAATACTTGATTTCTTCTTCGTACAATTGGATTGCTATGTAGATCAGTTAAAGGTTTAGTTTGACTATCGAACTATTGAGGTGCCATTACTCTTGATTCTGCTTCATAGAGTACTAAATTTAAGGACGATTGGGCCAAGTCCGCTTCGATAATTCTTTTTGTAGAATCAATCTATGTTGCCAAGTGTAATATTTCCAATTCGTTGCTTGGTTTTCTTGTTAAGGTTGAAGGTTCCTTGATTTCAGGTATTGCTAGATTGGTAATTTCATGATACTTTATGGGGATTTTCACCCGTGGTGGTATTACTGTTTTTATGATTTCATCAGTAAAGGGTTTTATTATTTCATCATTGCTAATGTATTCAACCAAGGCTCTGCTCCTTTCGCTTTCAGATAGATTTTAATGGTCCTCTCTCCCATGTTCCTGAAGTAGTCTTCTAGGTTTTACATTTTGATCTTTCGGAACTAGATCCTTCAAATTTGAGCTTCCAGATTGTTCTTCCCCTTTGTTGTGTCAGCTTTCTTTGTAAACAACATTTGATGGAATAAGCCTTCCTGAAGTCTTTTGTGATTCAGTATTCTCCCATAAACTCTTCATTTCAAGTTATTGTTATTTTAAGGCTATTATCCTTTCAGTATTCCCATATATAGAACTTATGTTTAGAGGTTGTGTTAGGATCAGGGTTTTGCCTGCTCCTGCAGCCTTTAGGTTGGATGATAGGGTTATATCTCCTTCTGCACTGGTAACCTCTTTAGATGTTCGATTCCTTCTTCATGAAACTGAACCGATTTGTAGTTTGATGGGGATCCAGTTCGCTTATTGAATTCAGGAGGTGCCTTCCTCTCTGAATCCATTTGGTAGGATCCCATTTCAAAAGCTCTTTGAACTGAGTTCTCTTCAACAGGCCTCCTAATATCATCAACCTATAAAGCTAGTTATAATGCTTCTAATTCATCATCTTTCCCTTCCGTTGGAATCACAGATTCTTTGGTTTCCAGATTTAATGAGTTGACACCGATAGCATGCTAGTTTCTACACCGGAGATGCACTGGAACCTTGCTACCTGCTCTTTTGCGGTCTAACCATCTTTAAGGGATTCAGAAAGTATTCTGTTATGATGGAATTATGGGGTAAAGGCAGAACATGAAATAAGGAAGAGGATATATAAGGAAAGGCTGGAGGTTTAAGGCTAAAAAACGCATCGATCAATGACACTCTAAGTAGCAAATTAAAGTTAAGGAGATCCTTGCCGAGACCCTTTTTTTCTTGATCTTACCTCTTCAAAACTTAGTCCAAACCTTGGCCAGGACATCACAGCTAGAGATATGGTAGTTATCCAAAGGATCGAAGGTTCAATCCCTCCTTCTAGCTCTAAAATGTTAACGATATTTTTCTTCAACACCGGAAATAGGTATAAGGATGTGGGCCTAAGGGTATTAAAGGGTTTATTTAGTTTCTACAAGTTTTAGTTAGTTCATCATTTCTTAGATATCAAGGTCTTAAGCTCGAAGATTAGTTAATCTTCCTTCAAGAGTTTAGTATCACGCTTACGAGACTTAAGGACCAACAGTTATTTGGGATAAAGGTTCCCTAAGTGCAAAGCAAGTTAGAAAGCTAAACGGCTTGTGGAAGGGTATCTTGGTAATTGAGAAGCATAGTAGAGTGCAATAAGAAATATATCAATAGACAACATATTGTACGAAATAAGAAGAACACAACAATTTATAGTGGTTCGGTTTTGATTTAGCCTACGTCCGCTTTAAGGGGTTTGATGATTTTATTCATGGTGGAGGTTACAAGGAAAATCCCTAACTTGATTTACAAATTATGGTTTGGACTCTCTAGAATAAGTACAAGATTCGAAAATGAGAAAAAGTCCCCTCAAATAAGAAACCCTGGGGTCTTATTTATAGGCAAATAGGTCCCTCTTTTGGCATTAATTTAGAAGAAGCCCCTTTCGATCGAATGCGGCAGGATGGTGTCGGCCGCTCCACACCTTTCAGTTCTGGTTGTCTTGGTTTCGACCACTTTTATTTCTATTTAGCATTGTTACTGGGTCCAATTTGGCTTTTGAAGTGTCGGTCTCAGTTTTAGTTTCGGCTTTAAGCCTTTATAGCATTGTTCTTGTGCTTTCGTCTCTTGTGACTTTAGAACCTTGATCTCTTTTGGTATCGACACTAATAAAATCAATGTAGATAGCTCCTCTTCTTACAAGCTTTTGGTTTACTTTCAGTGAGCCTTCGGAGTTGGTTTTGGTATTGCGGCATCAGGCTTTTGGTGTATCTCCTAATGGTTTTGAAGTTGTGTCTCGATGCTGGTATCAATACCAAGCAAGTCGGTTTCGACAGCCCCTTGCTCCATTTTCTTTACGGTTCGAATCATTTATCTTTCTTTGGTTTCTAGTCTTTGACATATGCTTTCGGTTCTCGCACATTTTTTCTTGCTTCTAGTTTCATGTGTTATACTTTCGGTACTGAGCCCATGTTGATTGCCTTAAGTGTCGGTACTTCTTTTCCATTATGTCCTTTAGTATCGGCCCCAACCTCTTCTTTTATGTTGGCATTGATAGCCTGTCGACCAATCTTCCCCTTTCTTCTTTCGGTACCGGTTGCTCCAGGGATCTGTTGTTGGTCAGCTACTTTCGGAATACACTTCTGATGCTAGTATCATTCCGATACTCCTTCACCGGTATCTACTTTCGGTGATGAATCTGGAAGTGACAAAGATAATTGTTCATTACGTGTTGGTGTAGACACCAAGTCTTTATCTCCTTCTTTTCCCACTCTTTTGGTATCATTGATATGGTTGTTCCCTTACAAACTTTTTACTATAAGTGTCGGCATAATTGTCTTTCTCTCTATATCTCTTAGTACCGAGGTTGCAGTTTTCATCCTCTGTAATATGTGCTTCCACTTGTTGTTTTCATGCTTTCCCTTGATAGTTTTGGGTTTGTTACGATCCGACACACCTTTGCCAACAACTGGTTCTGGTGTTGAATTTAGAAGTAATAGTAAGTACATTGATATCGATAGCCCTTTGTTTTAGCCCAACTTAGTCTCGTTCTTTCCTTTCTTGGTTCCTTATTATGGTATCGGATCATTTTCTCTTGGTTATTTCCCATTTTTTCTTTCGGTTGAATGCTTTCGGCGTTGAAAACCGCTTTGCAGCCATCTTCTGGTATCGGTTTCTTGCTTCTGAAAGGCCCTCTTTTGGTGCTAGTAGCACTCCGATACCCTTTATCGTCACTGGATTCAGTGTCGAGAGTCCAGTAGTGACACTATTGCTTCTCCTAATTTTTTACTATTACATTTATAACTTTCGGACCTTCCTCTTTGTATCGTCTTAGCTACTTTCAAGGCTTTTCTAACTTGGTTTGTATTTCATTGTCTAGAGCTCTTTCTCTTCTGACCGAGAAGCTTCCGCCTCTTTATATTTGGCTGATCCAAATTTTGGTGTTAACAACATTAGTAGCAACCTGGTATGTAAAGAGGAACACTTGACTATACAAGATTACCACTAGCATAGTCGGCAGTTGGGACCTATTTTGCCTCAATGTGTTTTGGAAGAATCTCCAAGAACTTATGGGAATCAAGGCTAAATTCGAGTGTAGTTTGTCACCCATAAAAAAAGTAATTGGACAAAGAGGAGAAAATAGGGTGTTACTTACCCATAAATCCTACACCAAAGAAAAGAAATATTGCACCGAATGGTGTGCTAGGAAGCATGGATGGCCATCAAGGTAAGATAACTCAAGCGGGACATGTTGTATAACTCACAGCGCAAGGATAAGTATAATAGAACATATACAACAGGTAATGATAGTGAAGCATAATTGCATAGAATTTTAAACTTCAATATAATCGAGGAATATCCATAACATCGCTGGATTACATCGTCAAACTCTGTACAAAGGCCTCACTACAACACGCAGAGAATACATCAAACAGCTGGAACAACAAATACTAGATAGAAGAAAATAATACGCCAGCCTCCTTCTCATCATCGCACAGGAGCATCATCTTACCAAGATTTATCACGTGTCACCTGCTACTCAGTCTGCTCATCTAACACATGGATGAACATCCCAAGGTAATAAGAGAAAACATAAAACCTTGAGTCAGACAATAGTCTTAATGAGTGATAAAACAGCTATCTAACACCATCAACAAAGTATATGAGAAAATGCAGATTAATCAACTAATCTACCAACATCAATAGAGAAGAATCTGAACCCGTCTTCCCCACATATGACAACGATAGACTTTACAACAAGCATTAAGAAACAACAATACATTCGTGTTAATTAGTTATCAAGCATAGACCATCCTAAATGATATCGACATCTCCCAAGCACAAGCCTAGAAAGCCTAAACCAACATCAGATAACCACATAAGAGATACCTCTTTCGACGTCGAATAGTCTACATAAGATGATACAAGCAAAAAATAATCATCCATGGCTCTGGCTATCACCGCTAATCCTTCTTTGAAACCATCGTTAATCGTACGACCGGGTCAACACCTTGCCGCCCGTCAAGGGCTAATGGTAAACCCTGGTTCTAGCAAAAAATCCATACGCCATCGTTACTCATATCTCTAGTCCCATCATGACTGCCTAGGGTACTCGACCATTCAACCGGTCTTTTAGGCATCTCTATTATACCCCTGTTTTGAGTCCTCCAGAACCTACAACAACGATAATTCCTTGGCCTTCGTTATCTCTAGCCATCCAACTTGGTGACTGTTCATAAGCTCAAGCGACTTCTCGAGCAACCATTATCCACGAACTCACCACCTTGAGTCATCTTCACATTCAACGCATTTCGACAATCAACGAACGTATCACAAAACTTCGAACATTCCCCCTTGAATTTCCTTCAAAGTCACGCCTATCACTGAAACAAAATAACATCCATCTCTGGTCCATCGTAGTCAGGTCGTCCCTATAGGCCGCGACCGACCCATGACCAATGACCCGACCCTACGAGTTGGCCCATCACTTCCACGAACTAACCTACCAGGTCGTGCAACGGCTGACTCACCCAACAACCCATCACAACACACGAACAACCTAGGGCCAAACATCTAAACCCAATCGGGTCGTCCCTCACCTCCAACGACCCGACCTAACACCAATGACCCGACCACCATACTACCCAAGCCGACCCGACCCAAGTATACTCGAGCTCACCACAAAGCTCCAATGACCGCCTTGTGTCTTGTTCCCCAAGCTGAATGACCTGTGGCCTGAAGCCCTTCAACAAAAGCAACTCCATCAGCACATACATGTGAACGACCCAAGCTCCAATGACCTTGTGCCCACGGCTTGAAATTAATGACCTGACCTTCGACCCATCCATTTCTGGAGAAACAAGCCACACGACCCAAGCCTTATGCCATGTCACCAACAGCCTAAGAAAAACGACCCGACTCTAGACCTGACAAATCTAGCTCCAACCTTGACCAAATCATCACCAAACAACAACATCGATGCAAACAACTCATCCTATTCAACCGTAAACACTATATAAAATCATCAACAACATCAAAATGACAATTATTTACCAATAACCATATAAAATTCACCAAATCAAGATAAATTAATAAATAAACTAAAAAACGGATCTAAACTTGCATAAACATATGAATGAACATAAAATTTACCGATTTAAGTTGCTAGGTTAGATCCTAGGGTGATTCAAATGAAAATATACTTACTATGATATAGATCTTGGTGAAAAATACTTAAAATGATCAAAATATGATCAAACAACCCATATACTTGATTAAATTCGTGTGAGAGATGCTTATCACTCACCAAATCTTCAAAACAACTTGAAATCACTAAAATCTCAATGCAGACAGCAAAGAATGGACCTCAACTCATCAATTTTATGCGATCTCTATTCACTTAGTGTAGATCTAGCTTTGACTGATGTAGATCTTCAATCTTCCTCCTTAGATCTAGATTTTGATGGTGGAAAGGTGTATTTGATTAAGCAAGGAGGATCATGAGCTTAACCAAATGGAAGAATGAAGAAAGTAAACTATTCTCCATTCCTTTATCCCCCTATTTATAGCCTCAAACCAGCCCACTAATGGGCCACCCCAAATCAGCCCATTAATGACTTACAAAACCTACATAAAAAATGTGCAATACTAAAATGACGATTCCTTCCAAACCGCTGAACCAAATTTTTGATATGACCACTCTACGGAATTGGTAACACCATTTCCTTTCCAATGAAATTGATCTTAGCACCTGATTTGATCTCAATCAAAAGTTATTCCCTATACAAAACTGATAGAGACTAAATTGTAGTAGATAAAATTGGTAAAAATTATGGACATGTCTCACATCCCCATAACCAACATATCAAAATATGAGAATGTTCCAACCCTTAGGGAACTAAATAAAAATATTTTACAATCCTCCGATATGTATAATGCGGGCAGTTAAATTCTTCCCTCTAGGAATTTCGCCCTCGAAATCCCAAGCAAACACAATCAACCAGAAACAATTCGGCATGCCTACCATCTATGAGCAATCAATTTACCATCCAAACTAGCATCCGTCAAGCCATGCGACCATAGCCTTATATTAGCATGCGGAATTCTAATAACAATAGTACAAGTTACAATGGTGTAATCTGACACGATATTAATGGGTTGTACTGACGAAGAGTTATGGATGGGTCATCTTCATACTCCCTTCCGTCTCCCACGTACAATTGCCATCATCCTCTCTCTATTGCAACTTGACTAGCCTAACCGTCTTTCTCCTAAGCTGTTTCATGTCATTCTCCACAACGCGAAGCGTTTTATGATGTTTCATAACTACACCTCTAGGTCTCCGTACTGTTCCAGAGATACCACCACATTCGAATCATGCACACGCTTCCGTAGAAATGACACACAGAAAACATTGTGCACACTGGACTTCTTCTCGGGTAACTCCGACCTGTATGCGAGCTTTCCAATCCTCTTGACTATCGTAAATGGTCCAACAAACCTTGGAGCTAAATTTCCTTTACTTCTGAATCGAACATGTTTCAACGGAGAAATCTTCATGAAAACCATATCGCCAACGTCAAATTCCAAATCTTTTTGATGCTTATCGGCATAACTCTTCTGACAATCTTGGGCTGCCTTCATTCGTTGTCGAATGATCTCGATACGATCCAAGGTTTCTCTAATCATCTCAGGCCCAAGTATCTACTTATCCCCAGTTTCTAACCAACATGCCGAAGAATTACACGGTCGACCATACAATGCTTCGTATGGTGTCATCCCAATGCTCAACTGGTAATTGTTGTTGCATGCAAACTCGACTAAATGTAGATTGTCTTCCCATGATCCCCCAAAACCCAATACAAAAGCTATTAGGAGATCTTCCAAAACTCAGTTAACTCTCTCAGTTTGACCATCAGTTTGGGGATGATAAGTCGCACTCAAACACAACTTGGTTCCCAAAACTTCTTGCAAACTCTTTCAAAATCCACTTGTGAACAATGGATCTCGATCACTCACTATGCTCTTCGGGATACCACGCAATTGAACTATCCATTTAATATAAAGCTCAGCCAACTTCTGTGCTGTCCTAGTCGATTTGACAGAAATAAACCTTGCACTTTTGGTCAAACGATCCACGATGACCCAAATCCCTTTATTTCCTGGCATGGTTCTTGGTAGTCCATCGATATATGCTCCCACTTCCACGTAGGAACTTCCAATGGCTGAAGCAATCCACTCAGCTTCTTCTGTTCATATTTCACCAACTGACAGTTCATACACTTGGAAATAAACTTTCCAATATCCCTCTTCATACCTTCCCAGTAGTAAGATCGCTTCATGACCTGATACATCTTATTACCACCAGGATGAATCATCAACTTCGAGTGATGACATTCCCTCAGAACATCATCCCTTAATCCGTCGATATCAGGAAAAACCAGTCGTCCTTGCTTTCGAAGCCAACCTTTTCGATCGACCTCGAAGTCTTTATCCTTTGGTTCTAACTTCTAGATAATCTCGACATGCTTTACATCTCGCTTTTGGCTCTCGCCAATCCTTTCGATGAGAATAGGTCTTATCGGTAAGCTTGCCAGCATTTCAGGTTCCAACTCACAACATGGTCCGAAATCAAATCTTGTCAAGTACTTGAGGTGCTTCCATTCTGAAAACATCGCTTCCAAACTTGCTTGTTTTCAACTCAATGCACCTGCCACTGCGTTACCTTTACCAAGAGTATAGGCTATACCAAAATCATACGATGCTAGAAACTCTAACCACCGTTGCTGCTGAAGATTCAAATCCTTTTGGGAGAAACGATACTTCAACGAATTGTGATCTGTAAACAACTCGATTCGAACTCCCAACAGGTAATGCCTCCACATCTTCAAAGCAAACACGACCACCTCCAACTTCAAATCATGAGTTGGATAATTCCACTTAGGCGGCTTCAGCTGTCGACTTGCGTAGGCCACAACCATATCCTTTTGCCTCAGCACTGCTCCAAGTCTAGTACCACATGCATCGGTGTATACCGCCATCTCTTCATTCCTACTCGGAATCGTCAAAACAGGAGCACTCGTCGGTCTCTCTCAAGATTCTAAAAGCTTGCTTACATTTCACATCACATGTGAACAATTGGTTCTTCTTCGTCAATCCTGTTAGTGGTGCATCTATCTTAGAGAAATCCTTTATAAAACAGCGATAATATCCTGCCAACTCAAGGAAACTCCGAATATCCATTGCATTCTTAGGTCTATCCCAGTCTTCGATTGCTGCCACTTTAGCAGGGTCAACCGTTGTTCCATCTCCAGAAACAACATGGCCTAAGAACCTTACTTTGTTTTTCTAGAAGTAACACTTTGAAAACTTAGCTCTCAGCTGATGCTTTCACAAGATTTCCAAAACAACTCGCAAGTGCGTCTTGTGCTCATCCTTATTCAGGGAGAAAACCAGAATATCATCCACAAACTCAAGCACGAACTTGTTCAAATGATCTATGAAAAGCCTATTCATAAGATCCATGAAATACGTTGGTGCGTTAGTCAACCCAAATGGCATCACCAACCATTCAAAGAAAACGGATGGAGTTCTAAAAGCAGTCTTTGGCACACTATCCTTTGACACCCTCAACTGGTGGAATCTCGTAGCCAAATCCATTTGAGAAAACACTTTGGCTTCGTGAAAATGATCGAACAAGTCATCGTTCCTTGTCAACAGATACATGTTCATCTTAGCCACCTTGTTCAGCTCACGATAGTCCACAAACATTCTCAAATATCCATCTGCCTTGGTTGCAAACACAACTGGTGCACCCCATTCGGACACACTTCTCCAAATGAATCCTTTTCCCAAAAGTTCATGTAATTACACCTTTAACTCTCCTTGTTCCTTAAGCGCCATCCGCATAAGAGGCATGACGATAGGTCTAGCACCTTCGATTAAATCAATTCTGAACTCAATCTCATGATGCGGCGGTAACCCTTTGACCTCGTCAAAGACATCCTTAAACTCACTTGTGATCGATACCGATGGCGAGTCTTCCCATGGAATCATAAGTGAATTCAAATAGCTCACGAAGACACTATCTTCGGGCTTACACCGAATCACATTCGCCCTTCCACATTCCCGACCGTCACCTCCACCCTCTCACAATTCGCTTTTGCCGCATATCTCTTGAGCCACTCCATACCCAAGATAATTCCAAACCCAGCAAGGTTCAAAACAAAGCATGCACACATAAAGGAGCAACCATGACTTGATAACGCTAAACACAACAAATCATACACAAACTGGACGAACCCCCAACTAGATTAGTTACAACAAAATGTCTATCACAAACCTCAGGTTCCAAACCCAAGCAGCACACAAGCTCATTGCAAATGAAAGAACACGATGCTCCAATATCAAACAACACACAAACGGAAACACCCTTAACAGAAAGAATACCTTGAACGATGAAATTCTTCCCTTTTTTCTCCACCATAAGAGCTCTTGAAGATAATGATATGGCTTCCAAAGCATACGCCTTCACAATCTGCTTAACCTTAGCCAGTTCTGGACAGTCCTTTTTGAGATGCCCAAGCATGCCACAGTTGTGACACTTTCTTTCAACCTTTGGATTCTTGCAATCTTGGGAAACATGGCCCTTCTGCTGGCAGTTATTGCAAATCACTTCTCCTTTCTAATTTTTCTGACCATCCTTTCCTTTCTATTGTTGTTGCTTCCTCTTTTTGTTATTACCACCCTGTTGTAGTTCCGGTTCTTCCTTAGCTGCAACAACAGGATCCTCCTTGGGAAATAGACTTTCATGCCTTAAATCCTTCTCAACTATCTTCTTATAAGTGTCATCTAGATGATCAACAAGCTGATTCCCAAGATACTTGTCCAAGACCATGACAAACTTCTTGTTCTTTTGATAAGGAATCTCAACATAT
Organism: Allium sativum; assembly: GCA_030737875.1. NCBI lineage: Eukaryota > Viridiplantae > Streptophyta > Magnoliopsida > Asparagales > Amaryllidaceae > Allium > Allium sativum. The sequence continues at coordinate 801,200,934 of CM060915.1, forward strand.
GAACGAGCATACTTCGACAAAGCTTCAAAGTTAGAAACATACACAAGCACTGGTCGACCATTCTGTTTAAGCTCAACAAATCTCTTAAACAAAATAGACTTCTGAATGGTAGAAAAAAACTTTGCTTCAAACTTGACTTGGAACTGCTCCCGTGAAATCTCATCTTCTGGAGTCTCTAGAGCAATAGAGTTCCACTAGTCATAGCTATGCCCTGTAGATGTCTTGATGCAAGCTTCCTTTTAGTTGCACTGTCAATTCCTAATTTCCAAAGATCCGAATGTAAGTATCAAGCCATCCTTGAATCTCTTCAATTGGTTCCATCGCCTTAAACTACTTTCCCCTGGAGTGGTGAAGTCTTTGCAAAACTTTGAGAAGTCCACTGCTCCAGTAACCTGCACTTGAATTCCTACATCTACTGCGGCTGTCTCCTGAGTGGGTACCCACCTCATAATCGCTGCCATCATGGCCTCAAACATAGCTGGGTAGTCTAGTATACTCCATTACCCTCTGTAGGCCCTAGTAGTGTGTCTCGATGGTTGAAGAATCATTCTAAATACGTAAAATAGAATGATTAGTCCATGCACGAGAAAAACTGCAAACGACATTCAAATTCTATTATACTATACACTCATATAGAGTATATGTACATTAGAAATCTACAAACACGTCTCTCGTACGTAGTTACGTCCTTGAACTTTGGCTAAAGTCGATAACTAATGCTCTAATACCAAATGTGACGATCGCCCATAACTCCTACACCAAACAAGAGAAATAATACACTGAAGGGTGTGCCAGGAAGTCATGGACGATCATCAAGGTAAGATAACACAAGCAGGGCCTATCGTATAACTAACGACATAAGGATAAAGTATAATAGAACATATACAACAGGTACTAATAGTGAAGCATAGTTGCACAAAATTTTAAACTTCCATCTTATTGAGACGACCCCAAACCCCGTACTGACGGAGACAAGGGTAATCCGTGGAATATAATACATAAACAGATAATAGCAGAATAGAATTAAATAAATACAGCAGATAATGAACAATAGAATATACTGGATAAAAGTAAGCATCAGAGTTACACAGTATACAGGATCTTACTTAGTACAAATACAGTTCAGCTATACATAAATGTCTATAGCGGAAAACAAACAAAATATGTACAATAGGAGCTGAACAGCATAAAAAGAGATAAATGATAGAATCCATCTTCAGCTCCAGCTATCCAGAGAAAGCCAGCTAAACCTGAATACAAGGCTGCCCGTGTTGAAAAAGGGGCACCCGAGTTTGAAAGTGAAATAAACTACGAGTCAGTCATGGGACTGGTATGAGAAATCTACTCAACACATTTATAATATGGCTAATCACAGGACCACGCCACTTTCGTGGAACGGGTTTACTCCATTGGATTGCCAGTGCTTTAAAACAAGTCATTCTTTTAAACATCGCTATGCTTTTTATAAAAATGAAGCCATTATAAGACTCAGTTCCCGTCACACAATGCAACGCAAACCGGAGGATAGAGTTTTTACCTAATAACGGCCAAAATATGCTTGATACGAATAAAACAAAGGCATTTGATATTATTTCTAGTGTTTATATGTTTTGAAAACAATTTAAAATCATAACTATCAATCATAGACGGCATTAATGCCCCATACCACTATGTCGCCATATATAGGTAAAAAAATCAAAACCACACGATGTCATATTTGGAAATTGGATTTCCGTCCTGAACCAAGGCAAAAGATAGTCCTTACCGAATTCGAGACGCTCTAGCCCGCCCCTCAGGCAAGTACTCAGTCAAGCCTTTGGATCGTCAGGGCCGGTCCACCGACGTGGATTAAAATTCCTGAACACTGCGTTTCCCCACCCTTTGGGGTGTAAATGAGCCAACGAATGGCTCCATCGGACCCGGATCGTCCGATCTAACCGAGGCGCCTCGCAACAGCAACAACCACACAGGTGAAAAGTATATAAATGTCAGGGCTGGTAGGTCACTGACACCACCCTAGCTAGAAAGAAACGCATGCCCTCCCTGAGGTCCTTCTCCCGTTTCTGGTTCATACCAGGGTGTGAGTCTCATGAATTCACATTATACACAAAGCTATGCTACCCAGGCGGTGCTTTGATCATCACCACAAGACTTTGCTTTTCAACAGAAGCCCTGATCACTACATCTTAGCATGCCACACAGGCAATTCATGCCATGTAGCCGATGTCCATCGATATACAACCTATGAACTCGTACGTTTCAGAGAAGAGCGTTAAGCAAAAGAATAAATTCTCCGCCACCAAACAGATGTATATTTAATAGAGATCAATCAACATAGAATAAAATCCAATGTCAGACACACAGTCCATTTACAAGTCCGTTCCGGGTCTGAACGAAACCGGAGGCACTGAATACCTCGCAAACCCATCGATCACCACGTATGTCTGGACGATCACCACTCATTATCCATATTTCGGGATGCCTCACAATCAGGACCTCGGTTACCATCCAATCGAGGTGAAGATCTCCGGTCTTCGACCACCGTCTTCATCTTCGATTTCTTATCGTCGATTCAGTTATTAAGAATGGGATGAACCCGGTCTTTCTGAGCAACCCGCGTATATGATAAACAAGTGCAACACTAACATATACACGCATCATTTCAATTCATTAGTCACTAACCGTCAATCAGTAAGAGAATGATTTCCCAAATATTAACCCCGAAGGCCGAAACCAACATCAGATCAACACCCAGGGAACCATTCGACTTAGCCAACTTTCTGTTAATTTCTAAATCACATCCATATCATTTATAATATTTTATAACGATTTATCGCTATTTTTATTTATTTTAAAATAGCCAATTTATTCAAAACGACGCTTCGGGCCATAACGCGGTCGTGGCGCTGTTTTTCTTCAGATTTGATTTACACATATCTGAAAATCTAACCGTTGGATATTCAAAAAATTTACATCAGTAGAAAGATCTTTTCAAAACGAATCCAACGGTTCCAGTTTCGGGAAATTCCGACGGTCGGATCTCCCGGTACGATCGTTTGAAGTTTTGATTTCAAAATACGAACTGCAGCGTCGTTATTCGATTAATTATAATTATATATATATATAATCGATTCTGGTGCTGTTTTTCTTCAGATTTGAATTAAACATTCCAGACAATCCAACGTTGGATTTACAAAGTTGGTGCCGTTGGAAAGATTTTCCCAAAGCGAACCCAACGGTTGCGATTTCAGGAAATCCGATGGTCGGATCTCCCGGTATAATCGTTTGAAATCACGGTTTCAAAATACGAACTGCAGCGTCGTTATTCGATATATTTTAATTCTATATATATATATATCGATTCTTCGATTTTAAAGCTACATTCTTTCAAAATATGAATACCATTCAACACATGAATTTCTAATCAACGAATGAATATCGATTCAACACATGAAGGTTTTCTATAGTTTATCTATATAGATAAAAATGTGATTTTTACATTTAAAACACGAACACCATTCAACACATGAATTTCTAATCAACGAATGAATATCGATTCAACACATGAAGGTTTTCTATTCAGCGAATAAATATAGTTTCAACAAATGAAAATAATTCAAACACATGAATATTATTCAAAATTTCGGCAGCATAACGGCAGGGTAGTTAAAACCGGGACCGTCCCTAGTACGGCTCCTCGCTCTACCTTAAAACCTCGTGGTTTTTGGCAATGGGGATCATGCATCTAGTTCGCACGCAGGAGGCATGTATATATTCATTTCATTTCCACAATACTAATCCTATGTTGTTTCAACCAAATATTTCTCAACCGCAAATGGGTATTTTTCAACCACAATCAATCAATATCAACCACAAACAATCCCAAACAACCATTCGGTATCAATCATTTTTCACACCGATCACAACCAATAAATATCGTCCATGGTTTGTGGATGAGGGGCGTATATATATATATATATAGCAATTCACTTCTATTTCAACACATATATAATTTTTACAACGCATATATAACTTATACATCGAACATACAACTTATACAACGCTTATACAAGAGGTGTACAACGCTTATATAACTCATACATCGACTATATAATTTATACATCATCGTTTTCCATATCGTTTATAAATTAGAAATCTCACTTGGGTTCCACTCCACCAAAAATAGCAGAAGGCTCAGAAAAATATGCGGTCTCTTCTAGAATGTAGAAGACGTCCACACGGTCCCGATGTCTCTTGTTTCACTGGATTCCGACCACATAGCAAAAAGATATGATTTTTACAAGTTTGTAGCGCTTAAAAGCGTTGTTTTCTATTTAATTTATATAGGCCGTTACCTCTCCGATGATCTTCGAAACTAGGTCTTCGATTATCACCCAAACCGCGAAGCTTCGCGACGATCGACCCCCGCCACGTCCACCTGCTCCGAAAGGCGCGCCTGAGGACCCCCTTTTGGTCGAAGTCGGTGGTAGATCTCGGCCAAAAATCGAGGGGAAGACGGTGAAATTTCTGGGCTCGATCTGGGCGACTGGCGAGGCGAGGCAAAGGTGGGTCGGATTTGAAGAGGGGGAGGAGGCGGATCGGGCTTGGGTGGTGGCGGCGCCTGTGCGTGGCTGAGGCGGCGGCGATTTGAAGGGGAAGGAGGGAGCACGATTATCGTCGAAACGAGAGAGACGGGGGGGAGGGGGGTGTTTCGCGATTTTTTTATTTTTTTTATTTATGACCTAAATTTTGATTGGCCGGTGGCCTTATTTAATTTCAAAATAGTGTTTTTGGCCACTTTCTCCAATTCAAGCCCAACGACTGTCGTCCCTAGCGTTTTACCCCCGTTCCGAACACAATGGGATATGTTTCGTAGGCCTATTCGACTGTTTCAATCAGTTTTCCCTCAATTTAAAATATAAAACGTTCAAATATCATTCCGAACGTACATTTCAATTTGCCGGGGCCACAAACTGATTCGAAAAATTCCAGAAAAATAAATCTGGCTATGTTTTGACGATACGGTCCCAACAAAACTAGTTTCGTCAAATTCTGAGACCGTTTGCAAAAAGGCCCATTTCTGGTCGATCCAATTTAACTATAATTGACTAAAACACATTTTCCTTTGCCACGCTCACATACTAGCTTCAAAAATTATGAAATTTGAAACCTAGCGATAACTTTACATCCCGGATCCAACAAAAGTGGTTTGGTCGAATTCCGAGGTCGTATGCAGAATGGCCAATTTCACGGGCTATATAAATTCTATAGCGACCTTTCTGAAAATTCATTTGGCCATAACTTTTGCTTTGCATTATGAAAATTCGATTTTTCAGATTCGTTAGAAAGGTATTCACTAACAAATTTAAATATTTTTGGTTTCACTCAAATCCGTTTTATTTTGCATCCGGTACAGTCCGACAAAGTTTGAATTCAAATTTGGAAACTGCAGCCCCCTTTTCAGGCCTTGTTTATAATTATAATTAATTATATTCGTTTTCAATTGTCGATTAAAACTCCGTTTTCAATGCTAATATTTAAAATATTTATTTCAAATATTTAAAATCCATTATTTTAGCCAATTTAAAATTTTTAAATTGGTTCAGATTTTCTGGGTCGTTACAATCTCCCCCACTTAAAAAATTTCGTCCCCGAAAAGGAACAAAGTCGAAAGTGGTTTGATTAATCAATTGTACGTTCGATCCGGCTTCAATTCTCCAAGTTTTCAGTTTCTGAGAAATTTCAAATTCTTCAAAAATTTGGCTACCACCCGGAATTTTCGAAAAATTTCGCCATAACCTCCTTTGTACGGGGAGAGGTTTGGAAATTTATTGGGCCGTATTAGGTATCCAATAAATCCTAATAAGCATATCCATATTTATAGTGATATATTCTGGTGTTTACAGGGGAGCATGTATTGATAATAACTCCAGAGAATAAATTCTCGTCACCCTGCCCCATGTGGGAAATAAATAGTCCATGTGCCGTATCTAATAACTAGAGAGACGTGATTATTGTTAACTCCAGACCCGTGTGGGGTTTTTATTAATCTGGCAATTTAATCGTTACAATTTAAATAGTCTATATCAGTCATCAGTTCAACCTGCAAAATATAGTCATCGCCATACAAGCCTCTCGCTCGTATGGTAAATCTTCCACCTCGTCACACAAGCTCCAAATGCTTATGTGGTATATGATGAAGTATGCCTATCTTATGAAGTATGCCATGTAATGTAGTTCAAAATTAATTGTTACTATCCTATGGCGACGTTTATTATTTCACACAGAAAAACCAGCACTCCGCATCTAATGACATTCATAGGAGTTGATATAATAATATTTCGCATCCAACTCATTAAGGTTTACCTATTTGTCGGGCACGCAAATAAAATCTTTACTCAACAGCTAGTCCATTTACCTGTTCAAACATATATAATACACATGTATATATTTCTATTTATTTTCTAATCAGTTCAATGTGTGGTTTAATCGAATAAATTCTACCATTATTCTATTGTTGATTAAATTAACTATTGTTTCAGTAATTCAATTAATCAAATTTACTATCACACAACACAAGCAACAATCAAATTGTTTTTAACTTTTCAAAATCATACAAATTAATTCCTATTCTCTTTTAAAATCATTCAGACTATAGAGTTAAAAGTGCACATCCATGGAAAGAAAATAATAGCAGAGTAGAGAACTGATTGGTAATGCAAAGTATGGTAAATGTACCTTGCACCGGAGTCAAATAGAGATATCCACTCGGCATCTAGGATAAGCTTTCTGAATACTCTCCTCAGTTTCCCAAGTACAATCTCGTGGATCTCCACTCCATTGCACTTTGACTAAGTGAACCTTCTTGTTCCTCAGCTCTTTGGTTTCTTTGCCGATGATCTTTAGCGGCTCTCCTCTCACAGCTAGTTCTGGAGTAATTTCAATATCCTGTTGAGCTGCTTCTTCCACGATCAAGTCTAGATCATGAATGTGCTTTCGAAGTTGAGATATATGAAATACATCATGAACTCCAGGCAACCAGTCAGGCAATTTGACCCTATAAGCGAGGGTTCCGATCCGTTCCAGAATAGGAAACGAACCAATGAATTTGGGCGCCAACTTTCCAGTTTTACCGAACCGGATAACTACTCTCATCGGTGATACTTTCAAATATACATAGTCGCCAACAGCGAAGGATATATCTCTTCTTCTTCTATCGGCATAGCTCTTTTGTCGGCTTTGAGCGGTGAGTAATCGCTTCTTGATAAAATCAACTTTGTCGGCGGCTTCTCGAATCATGTCTGGCCCTAACACAAGTCTATTTCCAGGTTCGACCCAACAAGCAGGAGATCGACACGGTCTACCATATAATGCTTCGAATGGCGACATTGTCAGACTCGCCTGGTAGCTGTTGTTATATGAGAATTCAGCCAAATGCAGATGGTCTTCCCATGATCCACCGAAATCTATAACACAAGCCCGCAATAGATCTTCTAAAATACGATTCACCCTCTCAGTCTGACCGTCTGCCTGAGGATAACAAGTGGTGCTTAAGTTCAACTTCGTTCCCAGCTCGACTTGAAATGCTTCCCAGAATTTGCTAGTGAATATTGTATCTCTATCACTGACTATACTGAGCGGTACTCCATGTAGTCTAACTATTTCCTTGAAATATATCTGTGCTAGACTCTGAGCAGTTCTGTTTGATCGGACAGGTATGAAATGGGCGGTCTTCGTGAAGCGATCTACGATCACCCAAATACTGTCATTCCCTTTTCTGGTTCTGGGCAGACCATCAATGAAATCCATAGAAATATGTTCCTACTTCCAACCAGGAACTTCTAGTGGTTGTAACAATCCAGCCAATTTCAGTTGGTCGCTTTTGACTAGTTGGCAAGTAGGGCATCGGCTAACGTATATTGAAACGTCCCTTTCCATAGCCTTCCACTAGAACATTCGTTTGAGATCGTTATACATTTTGGCCACATCAAGATGGATACTCAGCTTGGACTTGTGACACTCGTCTAACACTTCCCTTTTGAGCTCGGGAATGTCAGGAACACAAATCCTTCCTTTCAATCTCAGGGTCTCGTCGTTATCTATTTGAAAACACGAGGGTTCGCCTTTCTGAATCCTTTTAATCATATCCTTAATAAAGTTATCCTCCTTCCGAAGAATAGATATTTTGTCAATCAAGGAAGTCGTGATAATAAAGCTGGCGATCATTACATTCTTTCAGCTCAGCGCATCGGCCACGACATTGGCTTTCCCTGGAGTGTATATAATATCAAAGTCGTATGCTGCAAGGAACTCTAGCCAACGTTGTTGCCTCAAATTCAGGTCTTTTTGAGTGAACAGATACTTTAACGACTGGTGATCGGTAAACAGTTCAAATCTCTCACCCAGAAGATAGTGTCTCCAGATTTTCAAGGCGAATACGATAGCCAACAATCAAGATCATGAGTTACGTAGTTCTTCTCGTGCGGCTTCAGCTGACGGCTAGCATAAGCAATTACTTGACCCCTTTGCATTAACACTGCGCTAAGGCCTTCTCTAGAAGCATCAGTCCAGACTTTTAAATCTTGGTTGCCATCGATGATGGTTAACACTGGAGCTGTCGTTAGTCTTAACTTTAGCTCTTCGAAAGCCTCCTCACTTTCTGGAGTCCATTTGAGATTAGAGTGCTTCTTCGTAAGCTTCGTTAAATGACCAGATATCTTCGAAAAGTTTTTAATGAACTTCCGGTAATAGCTAGCCAATCCGAGAAAACTGCGGACTTCAGTGGGGGTGCTAGGCTGCTTCCAGTTTTGAATAGCTGCGATTTTTCTTGGATCCACAGCAATTCCTTCTTTCGGTACGACGTGGCCTAGAAATTTTACTTCATCTTGCCAGAATATACATTTGGAAAACTTTGCTTTCAATACATTCCTTCTCAGAATTTCTAGAACCTGTTCCAAATGCTTTTCATGTTCGGCCTTTGGCTTAGAGAAGATTAGAATATCGTCAATAAAAACCAGAACAAATTTATTCAAAACCCCTCTGAACACCCTATTCATCAGATCGACGAAGTAAGCAGGAGCGTTACATAAGCTGAACGACATTACTAACGACTCATAGAATAAGTCGGGACCTCTGAATGCTGTCATTGGAACACACTCTTCGGCAATTCGAAGTTGATGGAAGCCTGTAGCTAGGTCCATCCGTGAAAATACTTGTGCGCCATTTAATCGATCCAACAAATCATCAATCCGCGGCAATGGATATTTTTTCTTTATTGTCTGTTTGTTCAGATCTCGATAATCCACACATAGACGTAGAGTACCGTAAGATTTTGGGATAAACACCACTGCTGCTCCCTAATCAGAGAAACTAGGCCTGATCAGACCCTTCCATACTAGATGTCGTGTTTGATTGTCAAGTTATTCTTTTTCTTTCAAGGACATTCTTCGAATAGCGTGAACTATCGGCCTTGCATTGGGAATCAAAGCGATCTTGAAATCTATTTCTCTCTGCGGAAGTAAGCGAACAACTTCTTTGAACACATCCGCATAGTTCTTGACGACAGGAATATCTTTCACTAGATCGAGAATATTCTCTGTGATTTCAGGGACATTTTCTATTTGGGTTGGAGAAACATTCAAAGCTGCCCAGAAGTCTTTTCTATTAGCATTCTGACCTTCACAGGGAATGGTTATATAATCACCTGATTTAATCCTCGCCTTTACGACTCTGTCGACACATTTAACTTCAGCTTCATACTTGGTCAACCAGTCTAACCCCAAGATAAGATCAAACTCTTTAAAATTCGTGACGACCGCGATGGTAGGGAACCGATAACGAGAGAAAGAAACCGGCACTCCACAAACCCAACTGAGATCAATGGAACCCCCAACCGGATTCTGGACAGTCATTGGTTCTTTCAGCTTTTTCAAATTCAAATCCAGTTTCTTAGCTGCATCTTTGGCAATGAAGCTTCATGACGCGCCTGTTTCAAACAGTACTTTGACTGGAATATTTTTGACAGTTAGCGTGCCTTCTAAAACATTGGCCCTTTCTTGACTAGCTGAGGGCTCGGAAGTCTCTGCCAATTCATTTATATGCACTGCTTCAGATTTCTTTGAGAGCTGGCACTCCCGTGCAATATGACCTGCTTGGCGGCACTTATGGCATCTCCTTTCCCCATGTGGGTTCTTTTGTTTCTTAGTGGGCTTAGATCCACTTTTTCTTCGTTTGTTCCAAGATTTGCAACTTATCGCCAAATGTCCTTTTCTATTGCAGCTTGAGCACGTGGCGGTCGTTATTCGTTCGTTCCCAGATTCAGCCCTTTTTCTCTTAGCACCGGGCTTCTTACTGACCTCAGATGTAACGACCCGGATTTCGAGCGACTTTGGTTATCGATATAAGCACGATGTCGATAACCAAAACACCGAAAAATCCTGGTAATTAGTGAAAGAAATTAGAGGGTGAGGAAAGATAAGATAGAAACTTAGAACAGAAGAAGAAGAAGAACACAATATCAGAGTAACACGAATCTCACAGCGGAACGAATAAATATATTTCATAACATAACTTTGAAATACAAAATTGGTACTTGAATATACATATCATTATCAAAGTACAACACTTACAACACAGCGGAAATAACTATAGCTAAATGATACTGAAGCCTCCTGCTCCAAGCTCTTTCAGTATATCTGTAAATCCCGACTACTTGACTGCCCGTACAAATTTAGGCACCCAAGAGTTTAGGGAAAACAACAAAGTAAACTCCGGGTCAGTCATGGGACTGGTATGAGTAAAACAGTTTAAAAACAGTTCGAACTAGTAAACGATATCTCATAAGACCACGCCGCATAACGGAACGGGTTTTCCCTTATGAGAATCCTAAATATCTTTATATCAAAAACCTTTTGATATTATAATAATGTCTATCAACCACAGTATATATAATCATCTAGCAGAAACGCTTTCATCTCACGTTCTACATATATAATATACAACTCAAAACCGCAAGCACGTATTGGGTAATGGATTTCCAACTATGATAAGGTGTGGAACCACCTTTCACTAGTGTACCTCTAGAGAGGAATACACTGGGTTCATTAAGAACATCTTGCAACCCGGCCACACATGACCGACCACTCATTTCGCTTGAGCGTATCGAATGTATATCACTAACGGCTGGGATCATCAACCGTTTCCCGAATGGGACAGCATCAACAATAGATTTTTGGAAATAAATGAAACTCTAGATCAGGTGATTATACACCCTACTTCAGTGCGACCGACTTAGCCATGCTGCCTGCCCGATTTCTGTCATTTACCGGATGATGAGGCTAGAAGTTACGCTTATCATCACATCAGATTCACTTTGAATGCCACATCATCAAATTCATCCAATCACCGATTGACGTCCTCAACAATACATTATGTGTTAGCTAAAGAAGTTTCCTTCTCCGCTTCCACTCTTGGTACGGTTGGAGAAATAAATATACTTGATTTGTCTGGAAATACTCTGTCATACATCCGTCCATACAAGTCACCCAGGAACAGGATGAACCGAAGGCACTACTCTGTAAACAGGATAGCCCTTGCATAACTCCGTCTTCAATTTCCTTTGGCATATATGATTCGCAATGCTTATGCCAATACAGAGTGGTTCTTTGGATAATAATCCAACCGGTCTCTCCATATTAACAACGTTAAATGGTCAAAACTTCGATAGTCTGTGATTTAACTATCGAATAAAAACAAGTGTGCAAACAATGATATTATTTCCAAATGGAAATTATATCAATCAAACATCATTTAACATTTATCCTTAGTTCATTTTTTATCTCCTGTTTCCCTATATTCAATATTTCTTATTTTCTAAATTGGGAAAATATACGTTATTAACAATGGAAAACATTTCCATTCCCTGTTTTCTTTATTAGAAAAACATTTCTGGTTTCTTATTTGGAAAACATTTCCAAAGCCTCTTCATTGGACTTAGACAGATGTTTAAACAAACCATCGCGATGCCAACTCAAACCATTTCCTTTACTGCCGAACCTTAACTATTCCCTAGTTAAAACGAAGCCAATCAAGTTGGGGTAGAACTACCTCTCAGACCTTGACTGAACAACATTTCTAACTTTGAAATAGGCAAAGTTCACTTTATAACTCCTTTTACTAACTTCCTTACTTAACCCTCCTTCGAATAGCTATATTCGATTGACTCCTTTTACTTAACTCTATTCGATTTAACTCTAACTCTATTCACTTAGCTCCTATCGAATAAACTATATTCGATAGCACTTTTAATTCTATTTGAATACTATATATTTGATTTACCCATTTCATTCTATTCGAATAAACTATATTCGATTTACTCCTTTTACTTTCTACTCGAATAAACTATATTCGATTAACTCATTTTACTTTCTATTCGAATAAACTATATTCGATTAACTCATTTTACTTTCTTCGAATAACTATATTCGATTAACTCATTTTACTTTCTTCGAATAACTATATTCGATTAACTCATTTCACTTTATTCTCTAATCGATTAACTAACATCGATTAACTCCTTTCACTTTAACTCTAATCGATTAAACTAACATCGATTAGCTCCTTTTACTTTAACACTAATCGATTAAACTAACATCGATTAGTTCCTTTTACTTTAACACTAATCGATTAAACTAACATCGATTAGTTCCTTTTACTTTAACACTAATCGATTAAACTAACATCGGTTAGTTCCTTTTACTTTAACACTAATCTATTAAACTAACATCGATTAACTTCTTTTCGAATAAACTATTCATTTGTAAAGATTTACTTTCTATTCGAATAAACTATATTCGATTAACTCATTTTACTTTAACACTAATCGATTAAACTAACATCGATTAACTTCTTTTCGAATAAACTATTCATTTGTAAAGATTTACTTTTAGTAACGGTTCTTCACTTTACAAATGATTTCCTTTTATTCTAACTTATCCTTTGATTTTATAAATATTTCTTTTATAAAAATTCTTTTCCTTTTCAATATAAAATCCATCGATTTTATATAAACAATTCATTTTCAAAATACACTTTGAAAATCCCCTTCCCCATATACAGTATTTCTTATGGTATTTATCATACCATATAACAACGATAAATATCGTTCAAACACACATAATCAACAACAGATTATAAATCACATCATATATCACAAGATATGAATCACAGTAAAATAAATGTCGAGGAATCCAATCAGATTCCTCCAACCTGTTTCCCTGCATCACAGATGTTAAACAATATAGGTAATATCACCATTCAGTTCCATTTGATATATTCTGTTAAACAAAATCAATATAGAACTTCAACTAACTGACTACCAGTTCAATCAAATAGTCAACACACAGTCAAACAGCCAATATCTAACAGTTCTAAAAATACAACATGAAATTATAAACTATTTAGAGTTGGTGAGATTTAATCACATTTGCAGTTCATCGTTAAAGAACGATAAACTGTTGTTTGATCTGAATCAAATAGTTTAATTCGCCGTAAATTCAGACGAGCTCTACTCTACTCCCAGTCAGTCCCATTGGGTAATGTCCGTCCATACGATCCTATCGGATCTTGTTTTGTTGAATTCCGATAATGTATGTAAAAGATATCATCATTCGAAGTTTACACATTATTAAAATAAAAATAAAACTTGAATTAAATGAATTGGGCTTTCACCTTTTAAAACCCCGGCCCACTAAAAACCAACCCGCCTCCTACTAAAACCGACCCGCCTCCTTTTCTTCCTCAAATCCCAAATCGTCAGTTCCAGAAACAAAATCCTCCCCCCATCGTGGTGTTCCACCACCCACCGATCCATCATTCGTTAGCGAAACCCAACGCAAAGAATACCATTTCACTCCTCATCGCAATCCCCATCCTCCCGTACCCATTTTGATCAACTCGGTGGCCTCCAATGAAATGCGTTCCACGACAGAAAACCCACAGAATAGTAAATTGATCGACCCTATTTTACTTCGAATGCCACCGAAATCCTTCCATTAGTGCGCCTCGCATCAATGAACCCCATGCACCATTCCTTTTCGCCTAACTCCCTCCGTATGGTCTAAAACCGTCAGCCCTAGTTCGCGTTGGAGTGTTTCGAGCGACAGTAAAAGGCATTGAACCCTTCAAATTGGGTACTGCGATAGAGAGAAATCCTTGAGGATCTCAAATATTTTACTTACTCGATTTATAGAATTTTTCTTGTTTTGATTTTGATTTTTACTTTGGGAAAGTTGTTTGCTGTGATGGTTTATACGCCTTATATAGGCTTGAATGGGTTAGGTAAGGTTTGTGGTGGAGATCGAAGGCCGTGTGGCCTGGGCGGAACCTCAGAAAATGGGAGGGATATTTTCAATTTGATTTTTTGTATTTATTTTATCGATTTTCTCCTTGTATCTGCCTTCTAAAAATCCCAGTGATTTCATATGATACCTAAAAATCACCAAACTGGACATGTAGCTAGAGTTCGACATTACGGTCCCAACGAAACTGGTTTCGTCGAATTCCGACTCCGTATGCTCACACAGCGTTTTTTTAGTTGTCGAAATACTGACTATTTTACACTCTAAAAATCCGTACGGCCACACAGTGACTCTAAAAATCACGAAACTAGAAATCTAACAACTATTTGATATTGCGGATCCAACAAAACTGGTTTCGTCTAATTCCGACTTCGTTTGCAAAAGTGGCTTATTTTTACAGCTCTGAATGACCCTTTTAAATATATAAATATACTTAAATATAATTGAATTAAATATTTATAAACTTATATTATCGTATATATTCACAGTAGAATACCATACAGCTCTACTGGCATTTATAACTTGATATTTCAATTCCCGATTAAATCGATATTTTATTTATATTGAAATTCCTTTTTAAAATATAAATAATTCCTTTATAAATTATAAAGGAATTCCACAGCAACTTTTCTAAAATTTGATTTGGACATACATCAAAATCTACACGACGAAATCCCGATTTTTCTCTTCCACTAGAAAGATATACTCCACCAGCTCCACACGTTTCTTGTTTCACAGAAATCCGGCTTAAAATGAATCTTGTACATTCAGTTGAAGTTCAGATCGCCAAATAGCGAACTGCAGCGCCATTTCGAGCTCGTTTATAATTATATTATAAACTATACGTTCAATTGTCGATGATTGAATATATTCGTTATTCAAATTCAAATTCCAAGCTGAATGAAATATCACAGATGATCCGGTTCACACCATATCGTCATTTCAGCCAATTCTGATTATTTCAGAATTAAATATATTATTTAATTATTATTTTAATTAAATATTCACTATTATTTTATTCAACGACCATGAAATTCTCTAAACCACCATTTCAATAATTAAATAAATTAATTATAATATCCCTGCCAATGCGGGTCATTACAATCTTCCCCACTTAAAATAATTTCGTCCTCGAAATTGCTAAAAGGTAGAGGACGACCCTATCGACTGGTTAGAACATATTTGTGCACTTCTTCATTTCAGTTTCAACTGAACCAATTTAATTTCAATTAAATTATTAATTAATTCTTATCAACGAAAATTTTCAAAAATCCTGAAAATTTTCTAACGCCTTAATTTTTCGAAAAATTTCACCAGTACCTCCTTTGTACTGGTCAATCGGTCAAACTCCAACTCGCCTCTCTGGGCCTTCTTCAACCCAAAAGAAAATCAAACAGCCAAGCGGCTTACCAATTTGGCTCATAAATCTTATATCCAATAGGAATATAAACTTGTACCTTTTGTCGGCATATCAACTCTATCACTTCCATATGCTGTCAATTCAGCATATATCAATGTTATCCCAATCAAATTCTGGAATCACTTTCATCTCCAACACAACCATTCGCTTATATCCGAGCCAAATATCATTTCAACTCGAGTTTCTTCTCGGTTCCCAACTCTTAACTTGATTATCACATTATACTTCAAATTTGAATCTCACAATCCAATTTGTTTGGATATCATTCAAATTCAATCTCAATTACCACTTAGCTGACTTTACTTGAATTCAAATCTGCTTTCACAAATTTCTGTTAAATTTGTTTTTAATTTAAACAGTCTTTCCCTGGGAGTTTTTAAACAGTTTACTCTTTCCAAAAATCAAATTTCCCTTTTGAAATTCAACTGAGCCCTTAATCATTATTCCATTAGTTAAATCACTTCTCCACTTCTTTATCAATATTTGTTAACCAAATATTTTCAATAACCATATTGGCCTTTTACATTCTTTGGAAAACATTTCTGAATATTGCCTTCCTTTATTTTCTAAACTTTAGAAAATATATGCAATTTATAATTGGAAAATACTCCAATTATTTATCTCTTTTCCGATCTCATTTATTTTTATACTTAGGAAATATTTATTATCCTATTTCCAAGTTTACACTTATTTGGGTTAAACGGATGTTGTGTAAAACATCGTTACGACAATCCAAATACTATATTCAACTAATTCTTATTCAACATTGATCTTCGAGCCTGAAATCTTACTATTTATTTGTTAATAATGAAATAAATCAAGTTGGGGTATAACTACCTCTCAGACCTTGACTGAATAACATTTACAACTTCAAAACAGATATGACTACTTACTCGAATAATCAATACCATATAACTACTTATTCACTTTTAAACACGTATACGCTTCCTCTTTCTATCCTGACTAGATTTTATTCTAGACTTCCGTTTTGATTATACTATTCTATTTTTAAGTTCGCTTCCTTATCGACTTCTATATATATCGATACGTTGATTTCTAACTATCAAATTATCTTAAAAATATTCTAACTCCTTAAATTCCCGGAAAAAAATCGCTATAACCTCCTTTGTACCGGGAGCATCGGGATATTTCAAATAGCCTCCCATGGCCCTTACCAATCCAAAAGAAAAAGAAAAAGCCAAGCGGCTAGCCGATACGGCGCATAAAATCTCATATATGAATTAAATACATACCTTTTCGTCGAGCATTCTATCTATATACCTTCATACCTTATCCATGCCTATCCCATGTATATTTATACCTGCCCAATCTATTTTAACTCTACATGATCATTTTAACTCAATTCATTAATTAATTTGTTAATTAACTCTTTAGTCTATTTCACTTTTATATTTGAACATGAGATGTTTAAATATATTTTAACCTGCTTATTAACTAATTTGAATCCAAATTTCAAATTTAAGTTCTATATTTGATTTCGAATATCCATTTACAAATCCAATTCACATTTCAAAGTTCAACTTCAAATTCAAAACTCGATTAACTAATTCCTCTTCGACTTAGTTAATTCTATTCAATTTCTATTCAAATTTTATATTTGAATTTCATTTCAATTCTATTTGAATTTCCTATATTCAAATTTCAAATTCAATTCTATTTGAACCCTCTTTATTCAGATTGCATTTTCAATTCTATTTGAACCCTCTACATTCAAATTCTATTCAAATTCTATATATCAAATTCTATAGTTTGAATTCCATTTGAATTTTATATTCAAATTCCATTTCACCTTCGATATTCAAATCTTATATTTGACTTCCTTTATATTTCTCTATTCAAATTCTATATTTGAATTCCATTTGAATTTCTATATTCAAACTCTATTTCAATTCCATTGAATTTCATATAATCAAACTCCCTTTGAATTTCTATATTCAAATCCTATTATTACTCTATATGAATTCTGTATTCAATTTTCCCTTATTTAAATCCTCTTTACTCAAATCCCCTTTGAATTTCTATATTCAAATCCCCTTTGAATTTTCTATGTTCAAATCCCCTTTGAATTTTCTTATTTAAATTCTATGTTTGAACTTCCTTTATTCAAATTCCTTTTCAAACTTTCTTTATTCATTCTTTACATAAGTCTCAATTTCAATTCCTTTTGAAATCGGTATTTCTACCTTTGGAAAATAGATTTCCCTTTCAATTTCACACTTGTATTTTATTTCTGAATTATCCGATGATAATTCTTTTCACTTCATTTATAAACTTCGTTTATAAAAGAACTATTTATAAACTTCGTTTATAAAGGAACTTCTCGTTTTATTTCTTTTAAACACGTTAATATTTCAAACCTATTTAAAATTCAAATTCTATATTTGAATTCCATTTTGTAATTCAACATAACTTGTCTTTCCCAAAACAACTTCAAAACAGTATCTTTGGTAGTAATTCGTCACTTACAACTCGAAAATGAATACTGATGATGCAGCTGTCATCATCAGAATCTATTTTCCAGCGATCGAAGTGAGTTCAATACTATAAAACCATTTCTAACATTTCCACCTTGAAATTCATTTCAGAATATAATTCACACTACTTGTAAAACAATTTAAAATCTCCCAGGATCTTAAATTTTCCTTATTTTTAATCCAAATCCATTTACAAACACTTATCCAGTTTTCCAGAATTTTAATTCAATTTCTGGTTTAAATTTCAGATTCAACTCATCTGATTTCACGTATTTCACTTATATGAATTCTGATTGGTTATTTACATAACCCTTTAATTTATAATCTTACCCGATTATAATAACAACCAATGTATCCAATATATTATAAATTATACGTCGGGTAAACTATTTTCATTTACCCTCTTTCAAAACATATCGTGCCGACCCATCGTATTCGAGTGTTTAGTAACTCCTACCGATACAGTGGATCAAACCGATCGACCAGAACTCATAAACTACTCAACCAATGAATCTCCACAATATAAAACAATTTTTATACCAATATACAAATACGTTCACTCGTATATATACACTCAAACTCAATCTAGTGTATTACTAACCCTATCTCTACCGAGTCACGCCACAGAGCCAAGTAATTCTTAACTTAAGCTCTGATACCAACTGTAACGACCCGGATTTCGAGCGACTTTGGTTATCGACATAAGCACGATGTCGATAACCAAAACACCGAAAAATCCTGGTAATTAGTGAAAGAAATTAGAGGGTGAGGAAAGATACGATAGAAACTTAGAACGGAAGAAGAAGAAGAACACAATATCAGAGTAACACGAATCTCACAGCGGAACGAATAAATATATTTCATAACATAACTTTGAAATACAAAATTGGTACTTGAATATACATATCATTATCCAAGTACAACACTTACAACACAGCGGAAATAACTATAGCTATATGATCCTGAAGCCTCCTGCTCCAAGCTCTTCCAGTATATCTGTAAATCCCGACTACTTGACTGCCCGTACAAATTTAGGCACCCAAGAGTTTAGGGAAAACAAAAAAGTAAACTCCGGGTCAGTCATGGTACAGGTATGGGTAAAACAATTTAAAAACAGTTCGAACTAGTAAACGATATCTCATAAGACCACGCCGCATAACGGAACGGGTTTTTCCCTTATGAGAATCCAAAATATCTTTATATCAAAAACCTTTTGATATTATAATAATGTCTATCAACCACAGTATATATAATCATCTAGCAGAAACGCTTTCATCTTACGTTTTACATATATAGTATACAACTCAAAACCGCAAGCACGTATTGGGTAATGGATTTCCAACTATGACAAGGTATGGAACCACCTTTCGCTAGTGTACCTCTAGAGAGGAATACACTGGGTTCAACAAGAACATCTTGCAACCCGGCCACACATGACCGACCACTCATTTCGCTTGAGCGTATCGAATGTATATCACCAACGGCTGGGATCAGCAACCGTTTCCCGAATGGGACATCATCAACAATAGATTTTTGGAAATAAATGAAACTCTAGATCAGGTGATTATACACCCTACTTCGGTGCGACCGACTTAGCCATGCTGCCTGCCCGATTTCTGTCATTGACCGGATGATGAGGCTAGAAGCTACACTTATCATCACATCAGATTCACTTTGAATGCTACATCATCAAATCCATCCAATCACCGATTGACGTCCTCAACAATACATTATGTGTTAGCTAAAGAAGTTTCCTTCTCCGCTTCCACTCTTGGTACGGTTGGAGAAATCAATATACTTGATTTGTCTGGAAATACTCTGTCAGACATCCGTCCATACAAGTCACCCAGGAACAGGATGAACCGAAGGCACTACTCTGTAAACAGGATAGCCCTTGCATAACTCCGTCTTCAATTTCCTTTGGCATATATGATTCGCAACGCTTATGCCAATACAGAGTGGTTCTTTGGATAATAATCCAACCGGTCTCTCCATATTAACAACGTTAAATGGTCAAAACTTCGATAGTCTGTGATTTAACTATCGAATAAAAACAAGTGCGCAAACAATGATATTATTTCCAAATGGAAATTATATCGATCAAACATCATTTAACATTTATCCTTAGTTCATTTTTCATCTCCTGTTTCCCTATATTCAATATTTCTTATTTTCTAAATTTGGAAAATATACGTTATTAACAATGGAAAACATTTCCATTCCCTGTTTTCTTTATTAGAAAAACATTTCTGGTTTCTTATTTGGAAAACATTTCCAAAGCCTCTTCATTGGACTTAGACAGATGTTTAAACAAACCATCGCGATGCCAACTCAAACCATTTCCTTTACTGCCGAACCTTAACTATTCCCTAGTTAAAACGAAGCCAATCAAGTTGGGGTAGAATTACCTCTCAGACCTTGACTGAACAACATTTCTAACTTTGAAATAGGCAAAGTTCACTTTATAACTCCTTTTACTAACTTCCTTACTTAACCCTCCTTCGAATAGCTATATTCGATTGACTCCTTTTACTTAACTCTATTCGATTTAACTCTAACTCTATTCACTTAGCTCCTATCGAATAAACTATATTTGATAGCTCTTTTAATTCTATTTGAATACTATATATTTGATTTACCCATTTCATTCTATTCGAATAAACTATATTCGATTTACTCCTTTTACTTTCTATTCAAATAAACTATATTCGATTAACTCATTTTACTTTCTATTCGAATAAACTATATTCGATTAACTCATTTTACTTTCTTCGAATAACTATATTCGATTAACTCATTTTACTTTCTTCGAATAACTATATTCGATTAACTCATTTCACTTTATTCTCTAATCGATTAACTAACATCGATTAACTCCTTTCACTTTAACTCTAATCGATTAAACTAACATCGATTAGCTCCTTTTACTTTAACACTAATCGATTAAACTAACATCGATTAGTTCCTTTTACTTTAACACTAATCGATTAAACTAACATCGATTAGTTCCTTTTACTTTAACACTAATCGATTAAACTAACATCGATTAGTTCCTTTTACTTTAACACTAATCGATTAAACTAACATCGATTAACTTCTTTTCGAATAAACTATTCATTTGTAAAGATTTACTTTCTATTCGAATAAACTATATTCGATTAACTCATTTTACTTTAACACTAATCGATTAAACTAACATCGATTAACTTCTTTTCGAATAAATTATTCATTTGTAAAGATTTACTTTTATTAACGGTTCTTCACTTTACAAATGATTTCCTTTTATTGTAACTTATCCTTTGATTTTATAAATATTTCTTTTATAAAAATTCTTTTCCTTTTCTACGTAAAATCCATCGATTTTATATAAATAATTCATTTTCAAAATACACTTTGAAAATCCCCTTCCCCATATCCAATATTTATTATGGTATTTATCATACCATATAACAACGATAAATATCGTTCAAACACACATAATCAACAACAGATTATAAATCACATCATATATCACAATATATGAATCACAGTAAAATAAATGTTGAGGAATCCAGTCAGATTCCTCCAACCTGTTTCCCTGCATCACAGATGTTAAACAATATAGATAACCTCACCTTTCAGTTCCATATGATATATTCTGTTAAACAGAATCAATATAGAACTTCAACTAACTGACTAGCAGTTCAATCAAACAGTCAACACACAGTCAAACAGCCAATATCTAGCAGTTCTAAAAATACAACATGAAATTATAAACTGTTTAGAGTTGGTGAGATTTACTCACATTTGCAGTTCATCGTTAAAGAACGATAAACTGTTGTTTGATCTGAATCAAACAGTTTAATTCGTCGTAAATTCAGACGAGCTCTACTCTACTCCCAGTCAGTCCCATTGGGTAGTGTCCGTCCATACGATCCTATCGGATCTTGTTTTGTTGAATTCCGATAATGTATGTAAAAGATATCATCATTCGAAGTTTACACATTATTAAAATAAAAATAAAACTTGAATTAAATGAATTGGGCTTTCACCTTTTAAAACCCCGGCCCACTAAAAACCAACCCGCCTCCTACTAAAACCGACCCGCCTCCTTTTCTTCCTCAAATCCCAAATCGTCAGTTCCAGAAACAAAATCCTCCCCCCATCGTAGTACTTCCACCACCCACTGATCCATCATCCGTCAGCGAAACCCAACGCAAAGAATACCATTTCGCTCCTCATAGCAATCCCCATCCTCCCGTACCCATTTTGATCAACTCGGTGGCCTCCATTGAAATGCGTTCCACGGCAGAAAACCCACGGAATAGTAAATTGATCGACCCTATTTTACTTCGAATGCCACCGAAATCCTTCCATCAGTGCGCCTCGCATCAGTGAACCCCATGCACCATTCCTTTTCGCCTAACTCACTCCGTATGGTCTAAAACCGTCAGCCCTAGTTCGCATTGGAGTGTTTCGAGCGACAGTAAAAGGCATCGAACCCTTCAAATTGGTTACTGCGATGGAGAGAAATCCTTGAGGATCTCAAATATTTTACTTACTCGATTTATAGATTTTTTCTTGTTTTGATTTTGATTTTTACTTTGGGAAAGTTGTTTGCTGTGATGGTTTATACGCCTTATATAGGCTTGAATGGGTTAGGTAAGGTTTGTGGTGGAGATCGAAGGCCGTGTGGCCTGTGCGGAACCTCAGAAAATGGGAGGGATATTTTCAATTTGATTTTTTGTATTTATTTTATCGATTTTCTCCTTATATCTGCCTTCTAAAAATCCCAGTGATTTCATATGATACCTAAAAATCACCAAACTGGACATGTGTCTAGAGTTCGACATTACGGTCCCAACGAAATTGGTTTCGTCGAATTCCGACTCCGTATGCTCACACAGCGTATTTTTAACTGTCGAAATACTGACTATTTTACACTCTAAAAATCCGTACGGCCACACAGTGACTCTAAAAATCACGAAACTGGGAATCTAACAACTATTTGATATTGCGGATCCAACAAAACTGGTTTCGTCTAATTCCGACTTCATTTGCAAAAGTGGCTTAATTTTACAGCTCTGAATGACCCTTTTAAATATATAAATATACTTAAATATAATTGAATTAAATATTTATAAATTTATATTATCGTATATATTCACAGTAGAATACCATACAGCTCTACTGGCATTTATAACTTGATATTTCAATTCCCGATTAAATCGATATTTTATTTATATTGAAATTCCTTTTTAAAATATAAATAATTCCTTTATAAATTATAAAGGAATTCCACAGCGAATTTTCTAAAATTTGATTTGGACATACATCAAAATCGACATGACGAAATCCTGATTTTTCTCTTCCACTAGAAAGATATACTCCACCAGCTCCACACGTTTCTTGTTTCACAGAAATCCGGCTTAAAACGAATCTTGTACATTCAGTTGAAGTTCAGATCGCCAAATAGCGAACTACAGCGCCATTTCGAGCTCGTTTATAATTATATTATAAACTATACGTTCAATTGTCGATGATTGAATATATTCGTTATTTAAATTCAAATTCAAAGCTGAATGAAATATCACAGATGATCCGGTTCACACCATATCGTCATTTCAGCCAATTCTGATTATTTCAGAATTAAATATATTATTTAATTATTATTTTAATTAAATATTCACTATTATTTTATTCAAAGACCATGAAATTCTCTAAACCACCATTTCAATAATTAAATAAATTAATTATAATACCCCTGCCAATGCGGGTCATTACATCAGATCTCGTACTGGCTTCAGGAATATCAGTTTCCGACTCTGCTTTGTCACTAGAACAGACTTCTTCTTCGTCGCGCAACATTCCTTTCTTATGGAGATCTTCATACTGATAAGCCATATAAATCATTTCAGAGAAAGGAAGTTTTACATTCCTCAGTACACTATTCTGATATCTCCTTTGCAGGCCATGAATAAATCTCAGATTTTTCCTCTTTGGATCTTGAATCAGATGAGGAGCAAAGTGAGCAAGTTCGTTGAATTTCTTATGATATTCTGGGATGGTCATATCACCTTGTATCAGATAGGAAAATTTATCACATAATCGCTCCGTCGCTTCAGGAGGAGTAAATCTTTCTAGGAAAATCACTTTGAATCTTTCCCAGGTGATATCACCTTCTGGATTATCTTTGATAATTGTTTCCCACCAGATTAAAGCTTCTTCTTTGAGCTCCCAAGAGGCTACTAATCTTTTTTGATCATCTCTCAACTGGATACGCTCAAAAATTCTTTCGACAGAACTCATCCAAGCTTGAGTCTGAATAATAGATTCATTGCCTGAGAACTGGGCTCCGTTTAGATTTCGATATCTCTTTAATAGAGCCTCTAGATCGGGTTCTGCATTTCTCCTGTTTCTGACACTCATTTTCCAGTACGTCCGCAATTAGCAGACAAAGTGTCAGGTCAACAGAAAAGATATTTCAAAATATAGAGACAAATACTTGAATGTAAATGTGTCTGTTTAGGTGTCATTTCATTCTGCTACTCATACTAGGATATTACTGATCCTATCTGTATATAGTTACCCGTCCTAGAACACTACTGGTTCTATTTCTGACGAGTTCGTTAATATGTTATATTCCATAACTAAGCTTAACCAAAGCTCTGATACCAAATGAGACGACCCCAAACCCCGTACTGACGGAGACAAGGGTAATCCGTGGAATATAACACATAAACAGATAATAGCAGAACAGAATTAAATAAATACACCAGATAATGAACAATAGAATATACTAGATAAAAGTAATCATTAGAGTTACACAATATACAGGATCTTACTTAGTACAAATACAGTTCAGCTATACATAAATGTCTACAGGGGAAAACAAACAAAATATGTACAATAGGAGCTGAACAGCATAAAAAGAGATAAATGATAGAATCCATCTTCAGCTCCAGCTATCCAGAGAAAGCCAGCTAAACCCGAATACAAGGCTGCCCATGTTGAAAAAGGGGCACCCGAGTTTGAAAGTGAAACAAACTACGAGTCAGTCATAGGACTGGTATGAGAAATCTACTCAACACATTTATAATATGGCTAGTCACAGGACCACGCCACTTTCGTGGAACAGGTTTACTACATTGGATTGCCAGTGCTTTAAAACAAGTCATTCTTTTAAACATTGCTATGCTTTTTATAAAAATGAAGTCATTATAAGACTCAGTTCCCATCACACAATGCAACGCAAATAAGAGGATAGAGTTTTTACCTTATAACGGCCAAAATATGCTTGATACGAATAAAACAAAGGAATTTGATATTATTGCTAGTGTTTATATGTTTTGAAAACAATTTAAAATCATAACTATCAATCATACACGGCATTAATGCCCCATACCACTATGTCGCCATATATAGGTAAAAAAATCAAAACCGCACGATGTCGTATTTGGAAATTGGATTTCCGTCCTGAACCAAGGCAAAAATAGTCCTTACCGAATTCGAGACGCTCTAGCCCGCCCCTTAGGCAAGTACTCAGTCAAGCCTTTGGATCATCAGGGCCGGTCCACCGATGTGGATTAAAATTCCTGAACACTGCGTTTCCTCACCCTTTGGGGTGTAAATGAGCCAACGAATGGCTCTATCGGACCCGGATCGTCCGATCTAACCGAGGCGCCTCGCAACAGCAACAACCACACAGGTGTAAAGTATATAAATGTCAGGGCTGGTAGGTCACTGACACCACCCTAGCTAGAAAGAAACGAATGCCCTCCCTGAGATCTTTCTCCCGTTTCTGGTTCATACCGGGGTGTGAGGCTCGCGAATTCACATTATACACAAAGCTATGCCACCCAGGCGGTGCTTTGATCATCACCACAAGACTTTGCTTTTCAACAGAAGCCCTGATCACTGCATCTTAGCATGCCACACAGGCAATTCATGCCATGTGACTGATGTCCATCGATATACAACCTCTGAACTCGTACGTTTCAGAGAAGGGCGTTAAGCAAAAGAATAAATTCTCCGCCTCCAAACAGATGTATATTTAATAGAGATCAATCAACACAGAATAAAATCCAATGTCAGACACACAGTCCATTTACAAGTCCGTTTCGGGTCTGAACGAAACCGGAGGCACTGAATACCTCGCAAACCCATCGATCACCACGTATGTCTAGACGATCACCACTCATTATCCATATTTCGGGATGCCTCCCAATCAGGACCTCGGTTACCATCCAAACGAGGTGAAGATCTCCGGTCTTCGACCATCATCTTCATCTTCGATTTCTTATCGTCGATTTGGTTATTCATAATGGGATAAACCCAGTCTTTCTGAGCAACCCGCGTATATGATAAACAAGTGCAACACTAACATATACACGCATCGTTTCAATTCATTAGTCACTAACCGTCAATCAGTAAGAGAACGATTTCCCAAATATTAACCCCGAAGGCCGAAACCAACATCAGATCAACACCCAGGGAACCATTCGACTTAGCCAACTTTCAGTTAATTTCTAAATCACATCCATATCATTTATAACATTTTATAACGATTTATCGCTATTTTTATTTATTTTAAAATAGCCAATTTATTCAAAACGACGCTTCGGGCCATAACGCGGTCGTGGCGCTGTTTTTCTTCAGATTTGATTTACATATATCTGAAAATCTAACCGTTGGATCTTCACAAAATTTACATCAGTAGAAAGATCTTTTCAAAACGAATCCAACGGTTCCAGCTTCCGAAAATTCCGACGGTCGGATCTCCCGGTACGATCGTTTGAATTTTCGATTTCAAAATACGAACTGCAGCGTTGTTATTCGATTAATTATAATTATATTTATATATATATATAAATATAATCGATTCTGGCACTGTTTTTCTTCAGATTTGAATTAAACATTCCAGACAATCCAACCGTTGGATTTTTACAAAGTTGGTGCCGTTGGAAAGATTTTCCCACAGCGAACCCAACGGTTGCGATTTCAGGAAAATCCGATGGTCGGATCTCCCGGTATAATCGTTTGAAATCACAGTTTCAAAATACGAACTGCAACATCGTTATTCGATATATTTTAATTCTATTTATATATATATATCGATTCTTCGATTTCAAAGCTACATTCTTTCAAAATATGAATACCATTCAACACATGAATTTCTAATCAACGAATGAATATCGATTCAACACATGAAGGTTTTCTATAGTTTATCAATATAGATAAAAATGTGATTTTTACATTTGAAACACGAACACCATTCAACACATGAATTTCTAATCAACGAATGAATATCGATTAAACACATGAAGGTTTTCTATTCAGCGAATAAATATAGTTTCAATAAATGAAAATAATTCAAACACGTGAATATTATTCAAAATTTCGGCAGCATAACGGCAGGGTAGTTAAAACCGGGACCGTCCCTAGTACGGCTCCTCGCTCTACCTTAAAACCTCGCGGTTTTTGACAATGGGGATCATGCATCTAGTTCGCACGCAGGCGGCATGTATATACTTTTTTCATTTCCACAATACTAATCCTATGTGGTTTCAACCAAATATTTCTCAACCGCAAATGGGTATTTTTCAACCACAATCAATCAATATCAACCACAAACAATCCCAAACAACCATTCGCTATCAATCATTTTTCACACCAATCACAACCAATAAATATTGTCCATGGTTTGTGGACGAGGGGCGTATATATATATTGATATATAGCAATTCACTTCTATTTCAACACATATATAATTTTTACAACGCATATATAACTTATACATCAAACATACAACTTATACAACGCTTATACAAGAGGTGTACAACGCTTATATAACTCATACATCGACTATATAATTTATACATCGTCGTTTTCCATATCGTTTACAAATTAGAAATCTCACCATGGGTTCCACTCCACCAAAAATAGCAGAAGGCTCAGAAAAATATGCGGTCTCTTCTAGAATGTAGAAGACGTCCACACGGTCCCGATGTCTCTTGTTTCAATGGATTCCGACCACATAGCAAAAAGATATGATTTTTACAAGTTTGTAGCGCTTAAAAGCGTTGTTTTCTATTTAATTTATATAGGTCGTTACCTCTCCGATGATCTTCGAAACTAGGTCTTCGATTATCACCCAAACCACGAAGCTTCGCGACGATCGACCCCCGCCACGTCCACCTGCTCCGAAAGGCGCGCCTGAGGACCCCCTTTTTGTCGAAGTCGGTGGTGGATCTCAGCCAGAAATCGAGGGGAAGACGGCGAACTTTCTGGGCTCGATCTGGGCGACTGGCGAGGCGAGGCAAAGGTGGGTCGGATTTGTAGAGGGGGAGGAGGCGGATCGGGTTTGGGTGGTGGCGGCCCCTGTAGGTGGCTGAGGCGGCGGCGATTTGAAGGGGGAAGGAGGGAGCACGATTATCGTCGAAACGAGAGAGACGGGGGAGGGGGGTTCGCGATTTTTTTTATTTATGACCTAAATTCTGATTGGCCGGTGGCCTTATTTAATTTCAAAATAGTGTTTTTGGCCACTTTCTCCAATTCAAGCCCAACGACTGTCGTCCCTAGCGTTTTACCCTCGTTCCGAACACAATGGGATATGTTTCGTAGGATCATTCGACTGTTTCAATCAGTTTTCCCTCAATTTAAAATATAAAACATTCAAATATCGTTTCGAACGTACATTTCAATTTGCCGGGGCCACAAACCGATTCGAAAAATTCCAGAAAAATAAATCTGGCTATGTTTTGACGATACGGTCCCAACAAAACTAGTTTCTTCGAATTCTGAGACCGTTTGCAAAAAGGCCCATTTCTGGTCGATCCAATTTAACTATAATTGACCAAAACACGTTTTCCTTTGCCACGCTCACATACTAGCTTCAAAAATTATGAAATTTGAAACCTAGCGATAAATTCACATCCCGGATCGAACAAAAGTGGTTTCGTCGAATTCCGAGGTCGTATGCAAAATGGTTAATTTCACGGGCTATATAAATTCCATAGCTACCTTTCTGAAAATTCATTTGGCCATAATTTTGGTTTCCGTTATGAAAATTCGATTTTTCAGGTTCGTTAGAAAGGTATTCACTAACAGATTTAAATATTATTGGTTTCACTCAAATCCGTTTTGTTTTGCACCCGGTACAGTCCGACAAAGTTTGAATTCAAATTTTGAAACTACAGCCCCTTTTCAGGCCTTGTTTATAATTATAATTAATTATATTCGTTTTCAATTGTCGATTCAAACTCTGTTTTCATTGCTAATATTTAAAATATTTATTTTAAAGATTTAAAATCCATTATTTTAGCCAATTTAAAATTTTTAAATTGGTTCAGATTTTCTGGGTCGTTACATTTATCAAGGAATATCCATAACATCGTTGGATTACATCATCGAACTCTGTACAAAAGGCCTCACTACAACACTAAGGAATACATCAAACAACCAAAACAACAAATACTAGATAGAAGAAAATATTACGCTAGCCTTCTGCTCGTCATCGCACAACAACTTCATCTCATCAAGATCTATCACCTCTCACCTGCTACTCAGTCTGTCCATCCAACACATGGATGAACAACCTAAGGTAATAAGAGGAAACATATAACCTTGAGTTAGACAACATTCTTAATGAGCGATAAAACATCTATCTAACATCATCAACAAGGTATATGAGAATAGGCTGATTAATCAACTAATCTACAAATATCAACAGAGAAGAACCGAACACATCTTCCCCACATCCGATAGCGATAACCTTTACAACAAGCATTAAAAAACAATAGTGCATTCATGCCAATCAGTTATCAAGCACTGACCATCCTAATCGATATCGACATCTCCCAAGCACAAGCCCCGAAGGCCTAAACCAACATCAGTCAAGCACCGAAGAGATATCTCCTTCGACGTCCAATAGTCTACATAAGATGATACAAGCAAAAACAATCATCATCCATGAACCTGGCCATCACCGCCAATCGTGCTTTGAAACCATCGTTAATCATATGTCCGGCTCAACACCTTGTCGTTTGTCAACGGCAAATGGTAAACCCTGTTTCTAGCAAAAACTCCATAACCATCGTGACTCGTATCTCTAGGCACATCATGAATCCCAGGGTACTCGACCATTCGACCGATCTTTTAGGCGTCCCTCTTATATCCCCTGCTTTGTGTCCGCTAGAACCTACGACAATGATAATTCCTCGGCCTTCATTATCTCTAGCCATCCAACCTGATGACTGTTCATAACCTCAAGCGACTTCTCAAGCAACCATTATCCATGAACTCACCACCTTGAGTTGTCTTCACATTCATTGCATTTCGATGATCAACGATCGCATTGCAGCACTTCGAACATTCCCCCATGAATTTACTTCGAAGTCAGATCCATCACTGAACCAAAATAACATCCATCTCTTGTCCATCTTAGTCAGGCCATCCCCTATAGGTCGCGACCGACCCATGACAAACGAACCAACCATCTGAGTTGCACCATCACTTCCATGAACTAACCCACCAGGTCGTGCAACGACCTGACTCACCTAACAACCCATCACAACACATGAACGACCTTGGGCCAAAAATCTTGACCCGATCGGGTCATTCCTCACCTCCAACGACCCGACCTAACACCAACGACCTGACCACCATACTATCCAGGTCGACCCGACCCAAGCATACTCAACCTCACCACAAAGCTCCAACGACCCGCCTTATGTCTTATTTCCCAATCCGAACGACCTGCGACTTAAAGCCCTTCAACACAAGCCACTCCATCAACACATACATTCAAACGACCCAAGCTCCAACGACCTGGTGCCCACGGCTTGAAATTAATGACCTGACCTTCGACCCATCCATTTCTTGAGAAACAAGCCACACGACCCAAGCCTTATGCCATGTCATTAACGGCCTTAGAAAAAGGACCCGACTCTAGACCTGACGAATCTAGCTCCAAACCTGACCAACTCATCACCAAACGACAACATCGATGCAAACAATCATCTTATTCAACCGAAAACAATTTATGAAATCATCAACAACATCAAAATGACAATTATTCACCAATAACCATATAGAATTCACCAAATCATGATAAATTAATGAATAAACTAAAAAATGGATCTAAATTTGCATAAACATATAAACGAACATAAAATTTAACGATTTAAGTTGCTAGATTAGATCCTATGGTGATTTAAATGAAAATATACTTACCATGATATAGATCTTGGTGAAAAAACTTAAACTGATGAAAATATGATCAAACAACCCATTTACTTGATTGAATTCGTGTGAGAATGCTTATCACTCACCAAATCTTCAAAACTGCTTGAAATCTCTAAAATCTCAATTCAGACATGGAAGAATGGACCTCAATCTTGTCAATTTGATGCGATCTCTCTTCACTTGATGTAGATTTAGCTCTGATTGATGTAGATCTTCAATCTTCTCCCTTAGATCTAGATTTTGATGGTGGAAAGGTGTATTTGATTAAGCAAGGAGGGTCACGAGCTCAACCAAATAAAATAATGAAGAAAGTAAACAATTCTCCATGCCTTTATCCCTTTATTTATAACCTCAAACCAGTCCACTAGTGGGATATCCCAAATCAACTCATTAATGGCTTACAAAACCTGTACAAAAAATGTGCATCACCAAAACAACGATTCCTCCCAAACCGCTGAACCAAATCTTTAATGTGATCACTTCACGGAATTGGCAACACCATTTCCTTTCTAATGAAATCGATCACAACACCTGATTCGATCCAAATCAAAAGTTATTACCTATACAAACCTGATAGAGGCAAAATGGTTATAAATAAAATTGGTAAAAATTATGGATATGTCTCACATCCCCATAACCAACATATCAAAATATGAGAATGTTCCAACCCTTAGGGAGTTAAATAAAAATATTTTACGATCCTCCGATATGTAAAATGTGGGCTGTTACATAGGGCCTTATAGAATTTGTCTTGGAAGTATATCTTGGATTATGATCGGACACAGGGATAAGTTTTACCATATGAAAAGTTTGATGTTTTAGAGTTCTATATTCATCAAGTTTCCAACATTTAAGCATGAATTAAGGTTATGTAATGACCCATATTTTAACAATTGGATGATTAAATATTTTATTTAAATATTAGTCGTTAATTATTTGATAGTTCCAAAAGCAAGTTTTCATTTACGATCGAATTGGGACTCAAGACCGGCTCCATTAAGTCCGTATTGTTTGTTACATGAATAAAAAGAATATGCATTGCTATATTTCGAGTTCGGATCATTTGGTGGTCAAAATGATCTTGAAATACACGTAAATTGTCATTTCATGATGCAATCTCGGATTTCGACGAAACTCCTACCATCGAAACTGTATCATTGTAATGATACATGATATCAAGTTTCATAGTGAACGAATTTATTATTTGAGGGCACGAAATGAAAACGCCATTGATTTCATAAAGGGAATTCAAAGTAAAAGAATAAAATTATAATATTTGATCATATGCTACAGTAACCCAGAAACCCCTTCTTTCTTTCAGATCAAAATCTAATATTACATTAAACTATGGCCAACATTATGTCCTTACTTTCAAATGTTTATTTCTTCCAGCATACTCCTTGAAAAATCACCAAATCACCTTCATCGAACTCCTATTGACGATATATTTCTGACTATACCCATTTCGTGATGCATGAGTGTGTTGGGTAGAGATCAATGTTTTCGGCGCTGAGCTAAGTTTCCATTTGTTCGTGATTTACGTAATGGGAATTCTTGGTATTGGTTGAAATTACTTTATGGTGCGAAGTGGCAGCTCCAACCGACGTGAGGGGGGTTGCGAGTCACTATAGCCGTGCATGACTTTAAAAGGCCAAAACCTAGACCATCCTGCTCCATAATGTCACATTTTGGAATCATGGTCTGGACCAGGACTTTAAGGGTGCATTTAGAAGGCAATTAAGCGATTAATTACTATTTAAGTTAATTTGTTATTTAAATTAGTCGCCAAACTTACATCATTTATTTCTCTTGCATATAAGATCTGATTTGGGTGTTATTTCTTCTACTGGACTCGTCTTGGCGAGCTTTACACTGTGGAGCAATATGGATTGATTTGGTTGAGGTAAGTGATATTGTCTCCCACTGAATTGTGTTTGTTCATATTGTATAAGTTTGACATTTTAAAGTGGTTTCTAATTGTAAAACGTAATTTTTGTTATAATTGAACCTAGTAAACAATAAATGAAAACGTTAAAATGTGATTTGAGTAGTTTGACCTGGATATCACATTTTTACCTATTTTCAAGCTATCACACGTTGTCCCATTTACGTGCTATTACACAGTATTTTGACCATACTGTTTGATTTAGGTTATTCTGATACTGATTTCACTTTGAAGTCTATAGATAGATTCTATTTAATTTTTTACTGGTATTATGGACGATTATATGCTAGTTTAGAAATTTGTATGACTATTGGTTGCATGAGTGGATTCTATGCTTGATTTAGCTTAAAATGCCGTTTGTAGGTGATATAATGTTAGGAAATCTTGTTTGTTAAAATTTGAGGTGCTTATCGATCAAATGCACATGTCACTGTAAACGTACAAAGATGATAGACTTGGATTTACGAGATAAATTCGTGGAGGATCTTTAGAGTGCGTGGATGGATTCGATGACAGAGCGACATTAGACCTTGGCGACAGATTTGAAGATAGAGTGACATTGAAACTTGGTTGCAGATCTGAAGACATAGGATGGACTAGGCAATGAGTTGGATTCCACAATGATTGCCGTACTTTTTCATTTGATGTGTATTTAACCTGTAACACCCCATAAAAATATTCTCAAAATAGACATAAATAATTAAATTATAAATAAATAATAATATTTAATAAAATACTAATAGGCTAAAAATACGAATATTTCCATTGTATTTGTGGCAAGATTCTATTCCATTTTCATATTTTATTTGTCAAAAATAGAGTTTGTATGAAAAAGTTATGAACAAAACAAGTTGTACAAAAGTAATATACGCACAACATTTGAAATTCAAACTATAAATGTAAACCTGAAATAGAAATAAATATGACATAATGGAATATTCCTTTTGGATTTCAAACATACGTGCATACACACACACACATACATACATACACACATACATACATACATACATACATACATACATACATACATATATATATATATAAGTATATAAGACGAGGACAACATTTGTAATAAACAGAAAGAATTAATGAACTTTAATAAGGAATTAATATTAAAAGCAACGACCCGGAAAATTAAATTCTAAATGCTTGACCCTTTGGAAGGGTCGACTGACCTTATGGGAGAAGGATGGGTGGAGGTCTATTTTAATTTGAGTTTTTATATAATTTTGTTAGAACAAACCGTTGAGATTTTATAAAGCGATTCTGGCGGTCCATACACACTCCAAGAAGTACAAATAAGGCACTAGCCTTCCCCAAACTCTACATTCTCTTTTAAGTTCCTCCTCCATTTTTCTTCTCCTCCATTTTATCTAAATTCTAGAATTAGGTTAGATTAGATGATTCTTCTTCTCTAACCTATTTTCTACCTCCTCTAATCTAATTTGTTATTAGAACCCGGAACAAGATTTATATGTATATAATATGAATCAAATTCTTATATATATATATATATATGTTTATGTATAATTTAGGAGGAATACTTGGAGTGTGCTATTTCAAGGAAAGAATCAAGAATCTTGTTCTACACAACTTTCTTCTTTTTCTCCTTGAAATTCTATGAGTCGGATTATCTTAAGTTTACTGTTTTCTATAATTGTTAGTGTAGAATTTGGATTGTTATGCCTAAAAGCGGTTTAGGATTTCTATGTAAACAAAATAAATATAAATCCCCCCAAATCTCTTAATGGTTTCAAAAATGGTCAATCATGAGATAATATTGGGTTTTGGGTTATGGATATAAGAAAGATTGGATTTTCGGATGTTGTGTAATTTCGATATTTGGTCTAATTTATTTTCTTTTCATTTTTATTGTAATTCTAATTTACGAAAAACCACTGATTTGGATACCTTAACTTACATATATTTACTATTTTTTATAAAATAAATAGTTTAAAGATATTAAAACATGTGCTACCAAATTCTTAGTTTTTGTACAAATCTCATATGAAAAGTAAAGAAGTACCAAAAAGAAGTCATATATATTACTATCATATTACACTTTGTCCTTTCTTTTATTATTGAAATAATCCTTAGAACCTAGATTGCAAGTTATTTTGTTTATGTTTTGTTATTTCCCTATTATTGATTTGAATGTGAAACATTATATGTTATGTTGAGGAAGTTTGGGAAATAAACTTATAAATCTTGATTTTGGTTAGGATTGACATTTCTATATTTAGGACCTTTCCTTTACATATGCCACAAATTATGCTCTTATTTATGTATATTAAATAACATAATTAAGATATTATAAATGAATTTAATTAGGAATTCAAATTTAAATACCCCCATAGGAAATTTGCATGTCCGCAAGTATTAATGGCTTTTTAATAATATTAATGACACGTGACACGAGATTAACCCCTACTTGTTGTAGAAGCCTGCTTGGAATCAACCCGCATATCCAAAATCTTCAA
The DNA here is from genome assembly GCA_030737875.1 of Allium sativum. Taxonomy (NCBI): domain Eukaryota; kingdom Viridiplantae; phylum Streptophyta; class Magnoliopsida; order Asparagales; family Amaryllidaceae; genus Allium; species Allium sativum. The sequence continues at coordinate 801,236,858 of CM060915.1, forward strand.
GAGGTCAGGTTTGTGTGGGGTGCCTAACGTCATGGGCCATTATAATAAATACACAAAGATGTGAGATTAAGCGTAACTTATAGTAGAAGTCTGCCCGGAACCGTCCAACAAATCCAACATATACCAGTAGTCGGTTTAATGTGAGATGTCATGTGTAATAAATACTTGTGTGAAGTACGTCTTCCTCGAGAAGGTTTTAAGTGGTTGACCTACCTTATTTGGATATTAAGCGGTTAGAACTAGGTTCGTTCACAAGGTTCACTCATTAATTTTCGACTAAATCATAGGACCTTCCTTTATCAAGTATTGAATGGTTATTAAGTCTGCCATTCTCTAATAAAATTTTAAGGTATTAAATGGTCTTGAATAAAAAAATAAACGCATGAAAAGGGTAGTACTCCAGAAGTTGTCCTCTTCTTATATAAGGGCTACGCAAGGGCATACTTAGGGATGAGCTAATAAGAGTTCCGAAGAGCATGTAAGAGGGACCACATGTTTAAGAGAAGTATTAAGTGACTAGGGGTTTACCTGTAATGCCAACTAAATAGTAATGTATGGGTCTACTAGAGGGGTCATAAACGATGATGAGTGTCTATCCTCACCCAGTATTAAGTGGCAGAGTACTATTTCTTGCATTACAACTGAGAGACTATTTGATAACGTTAAACAAGGTATTAAGTGACTAGGGTCCTCCATAAGGCCTTAAGTGGTCGAAAGGATCCGCCGTAGGGTATTAAGTTGTCGTAGGAATCTTCCCGTAAATAAATATGTAAGATGGCCACAAGTGACCAAATGAGAGTCCACCTCATAGGGTCTTAAGTGAACAATGGAATCCACCTCTAAGGTACTAAGTGATCATAGAAATCCGCCCTTACATAGACATGATGGCCTCAAGTGACTATAGGACAGTCTGCCTATTTTATGCATGTGTACATCATATTTAATTGTGTGTTGAAATCTCCCAGGCATAACCTGATGAGTTTATACTAACAAGTATACGAAATAGATTTCTTTTAAACTTAAATGATACTCATTTACGAGAACATTGTTTTTCTAACCCCCTCCTCTTAATGACACTGGTTAGTAGATGGGAATGCTTGATTAGTGATGTAATGAATTATTTTAGTTTGTTATTATGTCTAGCAGTTGATTGTAATTATGGTATATTATTGATGTACTTTGTTTATGACATTTGAAAATTTGGTGTAATCAACATTATTATGGTTTTTACGAAAAGGTACATTTATTTTGGCTATTATATCTTGTCTCATTCATTGTGAGATTCTGATTTCAGTTTAGTTTGGATCTGTTATTTCTTTATTATAGAAACCAATGACTAGATTAGAATGACTCTAAGTTCTGATAGGCCTTCTCTTGATCAGGATTTAGGCCTATTCCAGGTGGGTTGTTACATTTAGTATCAGAGCCTTGGTTCGATTATGGAGAAATATACGTATAAGAGACATACTTGTTATGTGAAAAGGTTTTCAAATTATATATATATATATAATACCCCTAAGACATATGCTATTATACCAGGAAATCTCTTTCTTCCTTTTTGCTTTTGTCTTAAGCACCATCTTAGGGATTTCCAATGAAGGTTTTCCTCTTACGAATAGATGTAATGGCCGAAAACCAACCCAAGCAAGGGAAACCTGTTAGACCTCGGTACTTACCTGAATGGTTCCAACAGTATTTAAGGATTGAGGGATAAGTCCATGTTGTCCCTACTTCCCAAGCGGAAGCATCAACTAAACCCACTGAAATTGACATTAATGTTCCCTGTCCCTATAAGGATTTCATGAATCTCGGAGGTAAGACCTTTTTCAAAACAGAAGGATATCTTGAAGCTAAGGCATGAATATCGAAGCGCAATCATATACTCGAGGTTACGGGATGGGAAGACCCATTAAATAGAATGGTAGCCACTTGACATCTTAAAGGCGAAGCATTGGAGTGGTGGAATATGGTTTCTGAGGAGAATGCGGGTAGTATATTTTCTTAGGATGAGTTCAAGGCCTGATTTGAGGTTAAATTACCTAATGCGAAGTGAGGTTGCATATGGAGAAGTTCATCTTCCTTAAGCAAGGAGAGTCATGTTTAAGGGAATACATAGTGAAGTTTTTAGAGATTTCTAAGTTTTGTATGGGCCTTGTAGATACACGTATGATTAAGGCACTGAGATTTGTAAAGGGACACAACTCCCCTCTCAGAGAGATGTTGTTGGCTCAAGTGACATTTGATGCAACTTTTGAAGCGCTTGTAGAGACTGATGTTTTATACTCTATAGAAGAAAGGTAGGAAGTTAAGAGTGACAAGGCTGAGAGTATTTCGAAATTTGGAAAGAATAAGAAGAAGATATTATGGTTAAAAAATAGATAAATGGAAATTTTAAGAAAGAAGCTAAGGAGTGTGGGAGATTCCATAAGAAAGGCCACGAGGTCAAAGATTGGAGGGTAGTCTGGTGAAGTTGGAATTCAAGAGGAAGTTCTACAACTGTCATGAAGAATGACATCTTGCTAGGAACTGACCAAAGCTTAAGGGTGGATCGAGTTGGCAGAATTATGCTTTGGAGGCATCACCTCTTCAGAGTCAACCACCAAAGGACCAAGGTTAGCCAGCCCTTAAAAGTATCATTCCTATTTTAGGGACTTCTTCTTATGTCCTATTTGATTCAGAAGCATCTCATTCCTTCATTGCTAGGAGCGTTATGGATTTCTTGAAACTTCCTACTTTTATTGCTAGTAATCTGATAGTGGCTTCCGATCCTATTAGAGGGGCTAAGAAGCTCTTATTGATTTGCGAAGACCTAGTATTAGACAACAACGATGTTGATTTCTCATGTAATGCGTATGTTTTTAACTTTGAGGGGTATGAAATTATTAGATGGATGGAATGGTTATCTTACTATGGGTCATCCGTGACTGTAATAGGAAGATCGTTTTCTTAAGGAGTTGTAAAGGTTGTATGTTGGTAATCCCTTATATGGTTAGGAATATGAGGGATTCGTCTTTGTTACATTCTCTATTTTCTGATTTGGAAGGGCCATCCGCAGTGCCCGTTGTCTGTGAATTTCTTGATGTCTTTGAAGAAGTTATGGGACGTCCGCCCCATAGAGAGATCACATTTAGGGTAGATCTTGAGAAGGACGCTAGACCTGTAGCATTGCTATTGAGGCATATGTCCCTAAGGAAAGGAGAGAATTGGATAAGAAAATTTATAAGTTGCAATATAAAGGATTCATCCAATAGAGTACCTCAAATTGGGGAGTGGACCGTTGTTTTTTTCACTTAGGCCGATGGATCATTAAGACATTGCGTTAATTATAGAGAGCTTCAGAAGTTGGCCAAGAAGAATGGGTATCCCTTGCCGAGGATAGATGACCTATTCAATCATTTAGGAGGCACTAAAGTCTTTTCTCAATTGGACCTAGAGACATGATTTCATCAGTTAATATTTTCTGAGGAAAGCACACCTAAGACAACATTTAAGACGCCCAATGGTTTGTTTGAATGAGAGGTGATGCCCTTTGGATTAACAAATGCCCCCACCTTCTTTGTGGATTTAATGAGTAGAGTGTTCACATGCATTCTTAATAAGATAGTCATGGTGTTTATAGACGACATTCATATATTTTCTAAGGATTATAAAGTGCATGAGAATCATCTAAGGGAGCTCTAAGGAATCTTGAGAAATAATCAGTTTAAGGCTAAATTTTCCATGTGCCACTTTTGGAGAGAGGAAGTTAAGTTTCTTGGACATGTAGTTTTGGGGAAAGGTTTGGTTGTGGATCTCAAAAAAGTGGAAGATGTTCAAGGATGGAAGATTCATCGCAATGCATCGTAGGTTAAGAGTTTCTTATGGTTAGTAAGCTATTATAGAAAATTCATTAAAAACTTTGCAAGGATAGCAACACCTTTGACCCGTTTGACTAAGAAGAATATTGAGTTTTCTTGGTGCGATAAGTGTATTAATGCTTTCGAGAAATCATAGGAGTTTCTTTTGAGTGCACCTGTCCTTATTGTCCTTGATGGGACTGAGATGTTTATGGTTTTCATGGATGCTTTTGGTATAGTGTTAGGAGCAGTGCTTATGAAAGAAGCTAGGGTAGTTGCCTACGCAAATAGACAACTAAAGGATCATGAGAAGAGATGCCCTATGCACAATTTAGAGCTAACATCCGTAGTATTTGCGCTTAATATGTGGTGGAATTATCTCTTGGGAGATAAGTTTGAGATTTTTACAAATCAGAAATCCTTTAGGTATTTATTTTCCCAGTGGGACTTGGATCTTAGGCAACATATGTAGATGGAGTATATAGCTTCGTCTGATTTCGGTATTTAGTATACCCCAAGGAAGGATAATGTTGTCGTGAATGCTTTGAGTAGGAGATATGCTACTCTTTGTGCTATTGCCAAGTGGAGACAATTGGAATTTATATTCGGTTTTAACCTTCAACCATCTTTTGAGTCATCTCAAGGATATCTTGCAGTTTTGAAAGTAAGATTAACCATGATGGATCTGATTAAGCAATAGCAAGTCCTCGATGAAGAGTTAAGGGTATCAACGGAAAAGATGGCTAAAGGAGAGCACTTTCACCATTTTGATAGGTATTCAGTTGATAGTCATGGAAGCTTGAGAATGGATGGACTAATCTAAGTCCCTAAGATTGGTAGTTTAAGAGAAGAAGTCCTAAGAGAGTGTCATCATTCAAAGATGACTACACTTCCCAGGGAGGATAAGATGTTTAAGGATTTGATGAGGATATTCCATTGTGAATGCATGAAGAAAGATGTTGTCGAGTTTGTTATGAGGTATTTGATGTGTCAAAATGTGAAAGCAGAACAAGATAGGCCCTGAGGATTAACATTACCATTGGAGGTTCCCACTTGGAAAAAGGTACATATATCGACAGATTTTCATAGATGCACTACCACGGAGTCAGAAAGGGAATGAATCTATTTGGATTATGATGGATCAACTGACGAAAAGAGCCCACTTCATTGCAGTGAAGAAGAGTAGGATCACAACTTCGTTAGGCCAGTTGTATACCGAGGAAATTGTGTGACTGAATGGAGTTACTACATGTATTGTAAGCGATAGATACCCTCTGTTCACTAGTGAGTTTTGGAGGAGCTAACAAACAACTTTGGGGATGAAGCCGTAGACCGATGGACAAACTAAAAGAGTCAATTAAATTCTTGAAGATCTACTTAGAGCTTGCATCATCGATTTTGGAGCAACATGGGAGCAACATTTGTCATTAGTGGAGTTCTCATATAATAATAGTTTTAAAGAGACGATTGATATAGCACCTTATGAGGCATTGTGAAAAGCCATGCAAATCGCCAACTTATTGGTGAAAGTGCATGTGCATGCTAATAGTACATACGGATCATTTAATATGGTATATAACAGACACGTATGAGATAACAACGAATCATAGATATAACAACGGAAAATGCAGTAAAATAGAAAAATCACACCAGGGATTTTTATACTGGTTCGGAGCAACGTCCTACGTCCAGTCCCAAACTTCTATCTGGATTTTCACTAATAACAACCTCACTTCACCCAGAGGAACATGTATACAACACCCCAGCAGATGAACGGGATTTCATGCCTCTAATACAACGAGGACTTCAACACTTGCCTCTTACAGCACCGAGGACTCCAAAAGAGATGAATATAATTGATGTTGACGATATGTGTTCTAAATAACACAATTTTGTCACTTGTAGTACAAACTTCCTATAATCTTATCCTCAAATAGAATATTTGTATAAATGAAGATTTGGAAGTGGATATCGTATTGAATCAAAAGAATATTATATAAATTCCAGCATTCAAATGATGTATTGAAGAATATGAGCACTTTAGCACTTAGAGAGTAAGAAATTGAGATCAAGAGAATAAAGATTAAATCAATAGAATTTTTGGTGATTTATGATTTCTTTATGTTTATATAAGGAATAAATAGTTTTAACCATTTGTAAAGAGTTACAAACAATGATCACGATCATCGGTAAAGAGAAAGAGAAGTAACTCTTGAAGAAATGGAAGTGTCTATACGAAAGGTTGCTTCTGTTTAAAAACGGTCGACGGGTTAAAAAGAACCACTAGACAGGAATTTTAATATATATACGTTATGTGTATATGTGTGCATGCTTATTATGCAAACTGGGTAAAAACGATCGACTGGTCCATTTATGGGTGGTCGACCGGTTACGCCCAGTTTTCACAATCAATGTGCATATATATACATATTTGTGTGTGTGTGTGTGTATATATATATATACATATATATATATATATATATTGATTATTTGAGGATAGATTTTAGCACGAATAACATTTCTAAATAATCAACTTCTAAAGTAAAATACCATATGTAGATCTTCCTCTGTTGAAATCAATGAATATCTTCTTTTTGTCGATCATGGCGATTATTATTTTTTTGGGTCAGAAATCAAAAATCCATAAAATTCTTGACTCAACATTCTCCCCATTTTTGATTGATTACAACCTACTTCTGAATCTCCCCCTGTATATCTATATATTTTCCTGCATATATACTGTTAACACAATTTTTTACCCCTTTGTCATCGACAAAAAGAAGTTATTAAATAAAAGTAAATGATACTAGAGAGAATTATAAGCAACATGAACTACCAACATATAACCAGAGTCATCAAGAGTCACAACATAAGATCATACTCATAAGTCTAGTACGAATTAAACTACGACACTATTTAGATACAAGTGCCGGATAATGTCTTAAAGTAAAATAAAGTTCTAAGTACGTAGAAAGAGATAAAGAGATAAACTTAGAAATCTTATTTCGACTCCATCTCATCTCCCACTTCTTCTTCTTCTTCTTCTTCAACAATATGATTTTTCCTGCGTCCACACCCATGACTAGTTCCCAAGATTGTACCCTCTTCCAAAGATGTCCAATTAAAAGAAGGAGGAGATGGACGAGTGTCGGGGTCTTGAGCTTGCATAGATGAGGATGATGCACCACATGATATTGCTTCCAACAAAGATCCGAAGAAATACTTAAGTTTGTTAAAGCGTTTTTCCATTTTTGTATTCATACGCTTAGGTCGTGCTTCAAGGAGGAATTGATTGCGAGCAATAATTTCAAGCGAATCCTTTGTACAAGGGGAAGATCGTAGCAGTTTAACTTCCTCAGGTTTTGGGCGAGATGGTCGTGATGAAGCTCCTTCATGTCCTTGTTCTTTCCATTGTTCGAAAGGCATAATATTGAAATATGGATTGGGAAGTTTCTTCCTTTTAATCAATGCTTTGTTAATGCACTTAGGCTTTGAAATAGTCGATTTAGGAGGTTCGATGCCACAATCAAGTAATAGACGCATGATGTATTCATTGTAAAATAGATGCGGTCTAGAACTCTCATTAACTTGCAATATCTCATCAAATATCATATCTATCCAGTTGATGCGAAAATCTCCATAGATTTTGTATAAATCTTTGAAATTTTCTTTGTAGACGGCATCAAAATTTCCTATTCTCGGAAAAAGGGAGTGCATAAGGGTGTGATGAAGAACTCTCGCAGCAGGTCATAAACCAATGGATTTTGTACTATCCTTATCATCTTCAATGAATCGATGACTAATACGATTACAGTCATGGATATTACAAAAATTACTTGAGAATTTTTCACCTATGAAGGAAGAACCAAGAACCTTTTCCATTATTTCACACGAGATAAAGACTTGTTTGCCACATACAACGGAGCGAAGGCATTGAGTGGGATCATCGGGCTTGTATTTCTCTAGATTTAGGTTAGCATAGAATAACTTGATCATAAGATGGTTAATTTCCACATTATTTTGATAAATTCAATTAGATTTTCAATATCGGCTCTCTTTGCTAAGGGAAGAATACATAACTAGAGAAATTTGAGAATTTAAGAAACGAACCCGGATGAATTGTAAAATTCTTCATCTCATTCCACCTGTTGAGTGCAATTGGATCCACAAGCCTTTTTTTGATAGAGAGATCAATTGGTTGTGTTTTAGAGGAAGAAGCTTGCTTTAATTTCTTTTGTGGAGGAGCCATTAGGATGAGATTGGAAGAAGAATTGAGTTCTAGGGTTATGAAGGGTTTTTGGAGTTGAAAACGTATGAAGAAAAAGTGAGAGGATGGAGTGTTAAAATTTGACTGTATATGTATTTAAAAGAAGAAAAGGCGTAATCGGTCGACCGCCAAATATTCACCGGTCGACCGTTTTCAACCAGAAGACAAAACGGTCGACTGGTAGATTCTGGCCGGTCGACTGGTTTGTCAGGGTGCAATTTTTCTGATTTCTTCGCTCTATTTCTGTTGTTGAACGGTCCATACAGAATTGAATTTATTCAAAAATAAGATACATATATAGTAGTAAATGAAATAAATACGAGAATACAATCACAATATTAATTAAATCTAATGAGAGGTAGAGGAGTTATGATCGGTAGACTCTTCTTTGACATCATTAATGCGTGGTGTCCGTAGCGACCACTTTACTTTTGCACTTCGTTACGATTGTAGTTTCATTCCCAAGAGTTTGGGCTTCTAGAGGATGAAGGTACATGTGGCATTGGCTCAAATACACCATGTTTGTTTGAACCACAAAAGAATGATGCCATTCGTTCTAACAGAGATAGACGTTCCAGAGTTAGTTGTTGCTCATAATGTAGATTTCTTTGAAGATCGATTTGACGTTTTTGATAATGATGAATCTCGTTGATCTTCTCTCTGGTACGGGGTGAACAAAATAGCACTTTCTTTGCCCATTTAGAAGTTGGAATATTACCAAGAGTATGATTGCATTTGTGATGAAACTTTGATTTATGTTTTGGAGTTTTGGGAGAGTAATACTCTTTCGGCTTAGAACTTGTAACAGAAAAATGGGATTTTTGAGCACACTCATCACAAATATGTGCCATAATGAACTATATAAACTTTAGGCTCAGGTAGGGAGGAATGAAAAAGGAGAAATTTTGACAAGCTTATATAAAAGTTCCTATATATAGACTTGTGGAGGAGAATTCTTAGGTAAACTTGGCCGGAGGAAAAATAAGAAGCTCATATTCACTTTTTAAATATAGTAATAACTAAAAATAGCTAAGGTTTTGTTTAAACAAAAAACCGGATGTGAAAAGAACTAACAACAATATAACATTAGTGATAACATTACTTATCAAGTTCTTTTCGAGAAATGAGACCAAGCTCTCTACGTAATTTAATGAAACTAGACTCAAGCAAAGGCTTATTGAGGATGTCCGCTAGTTGATTATCAGTTTGGACATATTCAAGACATATATTTCCTTTTTCGATATTGTCTCTAAGGAAACGATGATGGATATCATTGTGTTTGGTTCGAGAGTGATTTACTGGATTCTTAGAAAGATTTATAGCACTTGTGCTATCACAATATATAATAGAATTTGATAAATGTGTATCAAAATCTTGAAGTGTTTGTTGCATGTATATTACCTGAGTAGAAGCGAGAGCTGCTGATATATATATTCAGCTTCACATGTTGATAGTGAAACACAATTCTGTTTCTTACTAAACCAAGAGACAGGTGATTTTCCAATAAAATGGCAAGTACCACTTGTACTCTTTCCATACATTCGAGAGCCTCCGAAATCAGCATCGCTATATGATACTAATTCGAATGGAAATTCTTGTGGGTAGAAAAGACCAAAATCTTTGGTATTATTAAGATAACGAATTATGCATTCCACTGCTCGTAGGTGTGATTCTTTTGGATGCACTTAAAACTGTGCACATAAACAAACACTCATCATTATATTTGGACGACTAGCTGTAAGAAACAGAAGAGAACCAATCATGCTTCAATATAATTTCTGGTCAATGCTCTTACCATTTCCATCTTTTTCAAGTTGTGTAGTTGTACTCATGGGAGTAGGTTTACCATATGCATATTCTAATCCGAAGCATTTGATAAGATTTCCACGGTATTTTTCTTGATTAATAAAAATACCATTTGGAAGTTGTTTGATTTGAACTCCAAGAAATATGTTAGTTCTCCCATATGAGACATTTCAAATTCTTTGGTCATAATATTTGCAAACTCTTTGCAGAGTTTATCGTTTGTTGAACCAAAGATGATGTCGTCTACATATATCTGGATAAATCTTTTCGAGAATGTTTAGTAAACAAAGTTTGATCGACTTTGCCTATTTGAAATCCTGAGTTAATAAGATAGATACGTAGTCGTTCATACCAAGCACGAGGTTCTTGCTTTAAACCATACAGAGCCTTCTTAAGTTTGTACATATAGTCAGGATACTTTTCATGTACGAACAAAGGAGGTTGTTCGACATATACATTCTCTTTGATAAAACCATTTAGAAAAGCACTCTTGACATCCATCTGATAAAGTTTGAAATTATGGTGACAAGCAAAAGATAATAGGATTCTAATAGCTTCTAGTCGAGCAACTGGTGAAAATGTTTCTTCGTAATCGACACTTTCTTCCAGATTATACCCTTGTGCTATTAATCTTGCTTTATTTCTGGTGATATTACCTTGTTCATCAGCCTTATTTTTAAAGGCCCACTTAGTACCAATAACTGATTGTTCAGTTGGTCTTGGAACAAGTTCCCAGACATCATTGCGCTCAACTGGTTTAGTTCTTCCTGCACAGAAATGATCCAATAATCATCAGTAGCAGCCTCTTTTGGATTCTTAGGTTTGATGTTTGAAATAAACGCGACATGAACCATTTGATTAAGTTGACTCCTTGTTCTGATTTGTGATGTTATTTCTCAAATTATATTTTGAGTAGGATGATCTCTTAATATTCTCGGTGGAGATTGCATCCTTGGTGGAGATTGTATCTTTGGTGGAGATTGTAACTCACATGGTTGAGGAATATTTTCAACAATTATTTCTAAGTTAGAATCATTTGTGATGATAGGATTATTAGTGACTATTGTTTCATCATCATCTGATATATTTTGAGGATGCTTATAGAATTCAGCAAAAGAGACATGAAGTGATTCTTCAATAGTTTTAGTTCGTTTATTAAATATATGATAAGCCTTGCTTCGTTCCGAATAACCGACAAATATTACTTCATCGACCTTTGGATCGAATTTACCGAGATGGTCTTTCATATTTAAGATAAAGAACTTAGAACCAAATACTTTGAAATATGAGATGTTTGGCTTTCTTTGGTTAAATAATTCATAAGACGTATTCCTGGTGAGAGGTCGAATGGATACACGATTCAAAACATAATAGGCAGCTGCAACAGCTTCTGCCCACAAATATTTTGGTAAAGTGGTTCCATTTAACAATGTTCTTGCACATTCTTGTAAGGTTCGATTCTTTCTTTCTACAACTCCGTTTTGTTGTGGAGTTCTAGGAAACGAAATATTATGATATATACCTTTCTTTGTACAAAAATGTTCAAATTCATTATTTTCGAACTCTCCACCATGGTCACTTCTTATATTTTCTAACTTTAAGCCCTTTTGATTTCTGAATTTTCTTGACGAAAGATTTGAAATGATTGAAAGTGTCATTTTTGTTTTTCAAGAAAATTGTTTAAGTGTAACGAGAGTAATCATCAACAATTATAAACACATATCGACTATGGTTTATTGACTGAACCTAAGTTGGTCCGAATAAATCCATATGCAGTAGCTCAAGTGGTTGTAATGTTGATATGACTTTCTTGGATTTAAAAGAAGATTTAGTCAATTTTCTTGATTGACATGCGTCACAAATGTTGTCAACCTTAAAGCTCATTTTGGGTAGTCCTCTAACTAAATCGTTTTTGCCTAGCTTGTCGATAGTTCTGAAGTTTATATGACAGAAGAGTTTGTGCCATAACCATGGATCATTATCACTAGCTACAAGACACATGTCTAAATTATGATTAATATTCATATTCAGAATATATATATTTCTGTCTCTATATCCTTCGAAAACTAAATTACGGTCTTTATCTAAGATACTACACTTATTATCTGAAAAGGAGATTGTAAAACCCTTGTCGCATAACTGACTAATACTTAGTAAATTGTGTTTCAAATTTCTAACTAGCATGACATTTGTAATAAGAGGTAAGTTAGATGTACCGCAATTTCTCACATCGCCTTTGCCGATGATATAGCCTTTTGAATTATCTCCAAAAGTGACGGAGCTACCATCCGAGTATGTAATATTTGTTAATAAGCTCTTGTCTCCAGTCATGTGCTTCGAGCAACCACTGTCCAATATCCACTTTCCTTTTTTCTTAAGTGGGACCTGCAAAAAATAAAATTAAGTCCATGGTACCCACTTTTTATGGGGTCCTAAGAGTTAGGTCTTCGGAGTCCAAACCCATACGGGTCCGGTATCCCCTTTTTATATATAATTAGAATTGAAATGCACAAAATTCATGGAATGCTGAATATATTTGTTCCCAATCAAACTGTCATTTGTTTTAGGCACCCATATCTTGATAGTTTTGACATTTTTCTTTTGAAAATCCACGACTGATTTTGGCTTGGAATATAATAAACTAAGATTTTTCTTAGCTTTATTTTTTACTACATCTTTTTTCTTGAGATGTTTCTTGGTTTCTTGTTTCTTATATCCCAAACCTTGCTTGTTTGAAGCAGATTGTGAACTTTCCATGATCTTCGTCAAATTTTCTCAACCTTTGTTGAAGTTAGAAACATTTTGAGTAATATTATCTAACTTAGTTTGTAAATTAGCTTTTTCTAGATCAAGAATTTTGACTTTTTCCTTTAGCTCGTGATTTTCAGTAGTAAGAACATCATTTTTCTCTTTTTGAGTTTCAAATTCTTGACTCAAAAGAGATAATTGAGAGTCAATATTAGATGATGATTCTTGAAGTTTTTCAAGTTCTTCTTCTAATATTTTCTTTTCGTCTTTTAACATATCTCGTCCAAACTCTGCTTTACTCAAATTAGCTCTGGCTTCTTTGGGTTGATGTTTCATGTCTTTATATTTGACTATCAATTCAGCATTAATATCGAGTACTTCATCAAATGTAGGAGTTTGTACCTCATCTTTTGCTTCCATGAAACAAACATTTGCTTGTTCATCCTCCGTATCACTCTCACTTTCTAATGAAGATGATTCTGAATCATCCTATGTTACTAAGAATGCTCGTTTTTTGATTTGGCCTTCTTGTATTTGAATTTGTCATTTTATGACTTCTTCTTTTCTGGACAATCCTTGTGCATGTGCCCCTTTTTGTGGCAGTTGAAATATTTTACAGCGGATGATGATGGTCTATTTGATCCAGTCTTCTTTTTGCTATAATGACTAGCTTTTCGTTGCTTTAGGAATTTTTTGAAACCTTTTGCAATGAATGCCAGATCTTCAGACTCTGATTCATCTTCATCTTTTTCAGCATGGAATGCTACAATTTTCTTTTCTTCTTTCTGTTCCTTTCTAGCCTGCAAATTAGCTTCATAAGACATTATATTTCCTATCAATTCTTCTGGCTTCATGACGGAAAGATCATTAGCTTCTTCAATTGCTAATACTTTTCCTTCCCATTCACTAGTCAGAGAATGTAGGACTATCAAAACAACATCAAAATATGAATATTTTTGTCCTAGACCAATTAGTGCATGGTGAATAAGTTGAAACCGTGAATACATATCATTGATTGTCTCATTCAGCTTCATTTTGAAATTTTGAAACTGACTTTTCAACATGGTTGTTTTGGCTTGTTTAACCTTGTTAGTAACTTCATGAGTGGTTTTTAGCATTTGCCAAATTTGGTATGCAGTGATATTGATACTAACACGGTTATATTCATTTTGGTCTAATACAGAAACAACATGTTTATTGCCTTTGCATTTACGGTTGCTGCCGTTTTCTCAGCTGGTGTCCATTCTGAGTAATCAGTTGTTGGATTCACTATTTCCTTTTCGGTAGCATTCCAGGCACCATAACTATTTGATTGCATAAAGAATGCTATACGTGTTGCCCAATAGCTATAGTTGAGACCATTAAAGAATGGAGGTCTTTGTGTTGATTGACCTTCTGTGTAAGTGGTAGTGTTGATGCTTGCGTTATTTGCCATATTACTAGAATATATCAAATAACTGTGTTACGGTTATATGATGACCGTGCTTCGATACCAAATGAAAGTGCGTGTACATGCTAATAGTACACACGGATTGTGTAATATGGTATATAACAGACAAGTATGAGATAATAATGAATCACATATATAACAACGGAAAATGCAGTAAAATAGAAAAATCACACCAGGGATTTTTATACCGGTTCGGAGCACCGTCCTACGCCCAGTCCCAGACTTCTATCTGGATTTTCACTAATAATAACCTCACTTCACCCGGAGGAACATGTACAACACCCGAGCAGACGAACGGGATTTCATGCCTCTGATACAACGAGGACTTCAACACTTGCCTCTTACAACACCGAGGACTTCAATAGAGAAGATTATAATTGATGTTGACAATATGTGTTCTCAGTAACACGATTTTGTCACTTGTAGTACGAACTTCCTATAATATTATCCTCAAATAGAATATTTGTGTAAATGAAGATTTGTAAGTGGATATCGTATTGAATCAAAAGAATATTATATAAATTCTAGGATTCAAACGTGAGACGACCCCAAATCCCGTACTGACGGAGACAAGGGTTATCTTTGGAATATAACACAGAAACAGATAATAGCAGAACTAAATTAAGTAAATACACCAGGTAATGAACAATAGAATATGCTGGATAAAAGTAATCATCAGAGTTACACAGTATACAGGATCTTACTTAGTAAAAACACAGTTCAGCTATACATAAATGTCTACAGCGGAAAACAAACAAAATATGTACAATAGGAGCTGAACAGCATAAAAATAGATAAATGATAGAATCCATCTTCAGCTCCAGCTATCCAGAAAGAACCAGCTAAACCTGAATACAAGGCTGCCCGTGAAGAAAAAGGGGCACCCGAGTTTGAAAGTGAAACAAACTACATGTCAGTCATGGGACTGGTATGAGAAATCTATTCAACACATATATAATATGGCTAATCACAGGACCACGCCACTTTCGTGGAATGGGTTTACTCCATTGGATTGCCAGTGCTTTAAAACAAATCTTTCTTTTAAACATCGCTATGCTTTTTATAAAAATGAAGCCGTTATAAGACTCAGTTCCCATCACACAATGCAACGCAAACCGGAGGATAGAGTTTTTACATTATAACGGCCAAAATATGCTTGATACGAATAAAACAAAGGCATTTGATATTATTGCTAGTGTTTATATGTTTTGAAAATAATTTCAAATCATAACAATCAATCATAGACGACGTGGGTACCATATATCATGTCGCCATATATATATACAATCAAAACCGCACGATGTCGTATTTAGAAATTGGATTTCCGTCATGAACCAAGGCAAAAGATAGTCCTTACCGAATTCGAGACTGCCTAGCCCGAGCCTCAGGGTCAGAGCGCATCGACCCTTGGATCGTCAGGGCCGGTCCACCGATGTGGATTAAAATGCCTGAACACTGCGTTACCCCGCCCTTTGGGGCGTAAATGAGCCAACGAATGACTCCATCGGACCCGGATCGTCCGATCAAACCGAGGCGCCTCGCAACAGCAACAACCACACATGTGAAAAGTATATAAATGTCAGGGCTGGTAGGTCACTGACACCACCCTAGCTAGGAAGAGACGCAGGCCCTCCCTGATGTCCTCTCCCGTTTCTGGTTCATACCGGGGTGTGAGGCTCGCGATTTCACGTTATAAACAAAGCTACGCCACACAGGCGGTGCTCTGATCATCACCACAAGACTTTGCTTTTCAATAGAAGCCCTGATCACTGCATCTTAGCATGCCACACAGGCAATTCATGCCATGCGACTGATGTCCATCGATATACAACCTCTGAGCTCGTGCGTTTCAGAGAAGGGCGTTAAGCAAAAGAATAAATTCTCCGCCGCCAAACAGATGTATATTTAACGGAGATCAATCAACATAGAATAAAATCCAATGTCAGACACACAGTCCATTTACAAGTCCGTTCTGGGTCTGAATGAAACCGGAGGCACTAAATACCTCGCAAACCCATCGATCACCACGTACGTCTGAACGATCACCACTCATTATCCATATTTCGGGATGCCTCCCAATCAGGACCTCGGTTACCATCCAAACGAGGTGAAAATCTCCGGTCTTCGACCACCGTCTTCATCTTCGATTTTCAAACATCGGTCGATTATTTGAAATGAGAATTAACTCGGCCTTTTCAAATAATTCACGTATATTTAGAATTTCAAATCAATTTATTCCAATGGTTAAATCATTTGACAACAGCAATTTTGATCTTTAATGTAATTTTCACAACAAACACATTCAACCATCAAATGCTACATAAATCGAGCTAATTCAGTTTATTTCTATTCCATATCGTTTATGATATTTTATAACGATTTATCGCTATTTTTAAGTATTTTAAAATAGCCAATTTATTCAAAACGACGCTTCGGGCCATAAAGCGGTCGTGGCGCTGTTTTTCTTCAGATTTGATTTACACATATCTGAAAATCTAACCGTTGGATCTTCACAAAATTTACATCATTAGAAAGGTCTTTTCAAAACGAATCCAACGGTTCCAGTTTCGGGAAAATCCGACGGTCGGATCTCCCGGTACAATCGTTTGAGGTTTCGATTTCAAAATATGAACTGCAGCGTCGTTATTCGATTAAATATATAATTATATTTATATATATATAAATATAATCGCTTCTGGCGCTGTTTTTCTTCAGATTTGAATTAAACATTGCAGACAATCCAACCGTTGGATTTTTACAAAGTTGGTGCCGTTGGAAAGATATTTCCAAGGCGAACCCGACGGTTGCGGTTTCGGGAAAATCCAATGGTCGGATTTCCCGCACTAGTTGTTTGAAATCATGGTTTCAAAATGCGAACTGCACGACTACGTTTCGTTTTAATTTTATTTATATTTATATATTTATATAAATATAGTTCATTCAATGATTTCAATATCGTTTTTACTTCAAATATTTCACTAACGCCTTAAAATTTTGGAAAATTTCGCCATAACCTCCCCTGCACCGGGAGCATCGGGAAATCTCAAATAGCTTCCTCGGTCCTTGTAATCTCAAAAAGAAAAAGAAAAAGCCAAGCGGCTAGCCAACAGACTCATAAAATCATCACCCAAACAAAACAGTAAATGTGTACCTATTTGTCGGGCACAAAATTTTATTCCTCTTCTCTAGCCCCTTTGCTATAACCTGTTCAATGAATATGCATGTACATATATATAGTTCTTATCATTTATCATTTCCTATTCAACTTCATATTTGATTTCTATTTGGTTTAAAAACACCTTCATTCTAATGTTACATACATAGGTACAAATCATATCATTAGCTAATTATTGAATATTTCAACTCATATATATTTATTTGAACAAGTGGCTATTTTTAACACTTCACATTTCAACGATTCATACATATAATAAAAATGTGATATTTTTTATTGTAAAACAACTCATTTCAAAACACTATTATTTTATATATTTCATATTGGTGATAAAAATAGGATTTTCCTTATAAAACAATTTCTTTCGAAACGAGATTATTTTACACAGTTCATATAGTTGATAAAAGGTGATTTTTATTATCAAACAATTTATTTCAAAATATGAATACCATTCAACACATGAATTTCAAATCAACGAATGAATATCGATTCAACACATGAAGGTTTTCTATAGTTAATATATATAGATAAAAATGTGATTTTTACATTTAAAACGCGAATACCATTCAACACATGAATTTCTAATCAACGAATGAATATCGATTCAACACATGAAGGTCTTCTATTCAATGAATAAATATAGTTTTAGCAAATGAAAATAATTCAAGCACATGAATATTGTTCAAAATTTTGGCAGCATAACGGCAGGGTAGTTAAACCGGGACCGTCCCTAGTACGGCTCCTCGCTCTACCTTAAAACCTCGCGGTTTTTGACAATGGGGATCATGCATCTAGTTCGCACGCAGGCGGCGTGTATATATTTATTTCATTTCCACAAACTAATCCTATGTGGTTTCAACCAAATATTTCTCAACCACAAACGGGTATTTTTCAACCTCAATCAATCAATATTAACCACAAACAATCCCAAACAATCATTCGCTATCAATCAATTTTCACACCAATCACAATCAATAAATATCGTCCATGGTTTGTGGACGAGGGGCGTATATATATATATATATATATATATATATATATTTATATATAGCAATTCACTTTTATCTCAACACATATATAATTTTTACAACGCATATATAACTTATACATCGAACATACAACTTATACAACGCTTATACATGAGGTGTACAACGTTTATATAACTCATACATCGACTATATAATTTATACATCGTCGTTTTCCATATTGTTTTTAAAACAGAAATCTCACCGAATAGCTAAACCAAACGTCTCGACTCTTCATATGTAGGAAATCTTCGTCGTTTCTTCTTCTGTCACTTTCGTCATCCGTATTCACTACATATATAAAAATTGCATTTTTATCTATAATGAAAAATCTATTTTTTCTTCTATTAAAAATCAAATCTTTTTTTATAGAACAAAATCAAATCTTTTTTTATTAACAAAATCATATCTTTTTGATTAACAAAATCAAATATTTTTTTAAATTAACAAATCAAATCTTTTTTATTATTAACAAAATCAAATTTTTTTATCCTCGCTTTACATATATAAAAATCTCATCTTTCTCTTCATGAACACATTATAAAAATCTAATTTTTACCTTTGCTCTTCTCACAATAAAAATCATAACTTTATTACACTCCTTACATAAAAATCAAATCTCCTTACATTTAAAAAATTCAACTTTATATTGTAAACAATCTAAACTTTTCGTTAATAAAAATTATATCTTTATGGTTTAAAAATCATATTTTTTTCTTCGCTAATTCATATGAAAAAATCATTTTTTTTCTTCGCTACTTCATATGAAAAATCATATTTTTACATTACCATTCAAATATTAAAAATCATATCTTTATGTGATTAAAAATCACAACTTTATGCGATTAAAAACCATAACTTTATGCAATTAAAAATCATAACTTTATGCGATTAAAATAACTTTATGCGGTTAAAAATCATAACTTTATTTCACTATATATAAAAAAAAACTGATTTTTTTTAACAACAAGGCTTTTTAATTTAATTAGAACCAATTACTTAAAATAAATAAAGATAAAACTTACTGTTTTCAGCGAATGGGGGTCCACAAACTAATGGAGGTGGACGGAGGAGGGGCAGGGAGTCGCTGATGGTAGCGGGTGGTGGCGCAGGCTGAGCAGTGGTGGCGTTGGAGATTTTTGGGGGCTAGGGTTCGCTGGTTCTCGCTGGAGAAGAGGGAGAGAGAGGGGGAAGGTGGAGGCTGACGGCACGAGAGGGGAGGGGGATTGTCAAAGGCGGAGGCGGGGGGCGGCTGGACGTCGACGACGGCTTTGAAGAAATCGCGTTTTCCCTTTTTTTTTGTTTCGTTCGATCTTGAAAATGAGGAGAGAGATAGGGCGTTGACTGGTATGAAGAGAGAGAGGAGGGATAAGGGTGAGTTTATATTTTTTTTTATTTATTTAATTTTCTTTCTAAAAAGTTGCCTTTTCATCCGAACCCCAAATCGAACTCAACGACTGTCGTCCCTAGCTAATTACCCCCATTACGAACACGATGGGATATGTTTCGTAACCCAATTCGATCATTTCGATCAGTTTTGCTTTAAATTAAAATATAAATTAATATAACGTTCAAAACTGATTTTAACGTACATTTTAATTTACCGGGACCACATACAAACTCTAAAAATTCTAGAAAAATTATTTCTAACTTCGTATTAACGATACAGTCCTAACAAAACTAATTTCGTCAAATTCTGAGACCGTTTGAAAAATGGTCATTTTCCAGTCGATTAAAATTGACTGAAACTGTCAGAACACATTTAACTGCGCCACGCCCACATATTAGCTCAGAAAATTATGAAAATTGGAACCTAGCAATAACTTCACATCCCGGATCCAACAAAAGTGGTTTCGTCGAATTCCGAGGTCGTATGCAAAATGGCCTATTTCACGGGCTATATAAATTCCATAGCGACCGTTCTGAAAACTCATTCGGCCATAACTTTTGCTTTCCGTTATGAAAATTCGATTTTTCAGATTCGTTAGAAAGGTATTCACTAACAGATTTAAATATTTTTGGTTTCACTAAAATTCGTTTTGTTTTGCACCCGGTATAGTCCGACAAAGTTTGAATTCAATTTTTGAAACTGCAGCGCCCTTTCAGGCCTTGTTTATAATTATAATTAATTATATTCGTTTTCAATTGTCGATTCAAACTCAGTTTTCATCGCCATTATTTAAAATATTTATTTTAAATATTTAAATCCATTATTTTAGCCAATTTAAAAAAAAATTAAATTGGTTCAGATTTTCTAGGTCGTTACAAAACGATATATTAAAGAATATGAGCACTTTAGCACTTAGAGAGTAAGAAATTGAGATCAAGAGAATAGAGATTAAATCAATAATTTTTTTGCTAATTTGGAATGATGATTTCATGATGTTTATATAAGGAAAAAACTGTTGTAACCATTTGTGAAGAGTTACAAACAATGGTCATGATCATCGGTGAAGAGAAAGAGAAGCAACTCTTGAAGAAATGGAAGTGTCTATACGAAAGGTTGCTTCTGTTTAAAAACGGTCGACAGGTTAAAAAGAACCGGTAGATAGGAATTTGAAAATATATACGTTATGTGTATATGTGTGCACGTTTATTGTGCAAACTGGGTAAAAACAGTCGACTGGTCCATTTTTGGACGGTCGACCGGTTATGCCTAATTTGCACAATCAATGTGTATATATATACATATTTATGTATATATATATTGATTATCTGAGGATAGATTTTAACATGAATAACACTTCTAAATAATTAACTTCTAATGTAAAATACCATATGTAGATCTTCTTCTCTTGAAATCAATGAATATCTTCTTTTTTTCGATCACGGCTTTTTTTTTTGTCAGAAATCAAAACTCCGTAAAATTCTTGACTCAACAGTTGGTGGGAAACTACTAACAAAATTCTAATCGGACCCGAGTTTATCTATGATTCCATGGAGAAGATTCTTTTGATATGGAAAAGAATGAAGGCAACCCAAGACCGACATAGATCTTAGACTGATAGGAGAAGGAAGGAAGTTGAGTTTAGTATTGGGGATTTGATCTTTGTAATAGTTTCTTCTCTTAGGAAAACCATTCAGTTTGGAAAGACTAGGAAATTAGCTCCCAGATTTATTGGACCATTCAAGATTGCTGATAAAATTGGAAGATTAGTTTATCAAGTGGAACTTCCCAAGAGATTATCGAGGGTCCATAATGTTTTCCATGTTTCTCACCTTATGAAGTGCCTTCATGACTCTGCCATTGGACTAGAGCTTGATCGGGTTGGGGACTTAGGGAGCTTTGAGTTGGAGCCTAGGATGCCCTGTTCCATTGCGAGGATTGTGAAGCACGTAGTCAAAAGGCTTTGCAATAAATCCAACAACCTCTTCCAAGTATGTTAGGGAGATAACCATGCGGAA
This sequence comes from Allium sativum, assembly GCA_030737875.1. Taxonomy (NCBI): domain Eukaryota; kingdom Viridiplantae; phylum Streptophyta; class Magnoliopsida; order Asparagales; family Amaryllidaceae; genus Allium; species Allium sativum. The sequence continues at coordinate 801,258,570 of CM060915.1, forward strand.
ATTACATGGGAAATGGTAGAAAATATGAGGCAAACTCATCTAGAGTTTTTCACGGGTAATTATTTCCTCTAATTTTCTTTTCTGGTTGCATATTGGTTTCTAGATTGGATGGTATGAATTGTTTGCAGCACAAATGCATCAAGCACTTTTATAGAAATTATATGCATATTAGGGTGCTTTGCATACTTATAACATCACATATTACACTTTCATGCTAGGAATGAAATTACTTTAGCAAGTCTGCAGTACATAATCACATTGAGCATGTCTGTTTTATGGATGTATAATGAATAACTTAGGTGTACAACATATTTGTCAGAGTAAGTTGAGTTTTTCCCCCTTTAGAATGATTTCAGGATGAAATCTCTTTTAAGGGGGGGGGGGAGAATGTAACACCCCATCAAAATATACCTTAAATAGACATCAATAATTAAATTAAGAATAGATAATAATATTTAATAAAAAATAAATGAGTTAAAAATACAAATATTTAGTAATCGAGAATTTATCCATGAAAATATTTCTGTTTTGTTCATGGTGAGATTTTAGTCCATTTTCATATTTTATTTATTGAAAACGGGTTTCGTATGAAAAAGTTACGAATAAAACAAGCCGTACAAAAATAATATACACACAACATTTGAAATTCAAGCTATAAATGTGAAACTGAAATAATAATAAATACCTATAACATAATGGAGTATTCTCTTTGGATTTCAAACTTATGTGTATATATATATAAGTATATAAGATGGGGACAACATTTGTAATTGACGGAAATAATTAATGAACATTAATAAGGAATTAATATAAAAAGAAACGACTAGGAAAACTAATTTATCCATTGACACGACCCGAACTTCCCCGTGAAGGAAAGCACGGATGGCGTTGAGGACAAGACAAAATAGAACGCAGATGGAAGAACATTTCATTGTTATTACAACAATGCATCAGATACAAGAATATACAGAGTATAAATGAATAACTTACATTCGATAAATACCAGAGATTACCATAAACTACATAGCAGCGGAAAAATATACAAAACACAACTAGAAGTAATACACGGATACAGAGCTTTCCGAGCATCGTTCCAGCTGTATATCAGGATCCTGTGAATATAAATCTGCAAAACCAAAACTACTAGCTGCCCGTGCGGAAAATAGGGGCACCCAGAGTTTAGGTTAAAACAATAAACTCCAGGTCAGTCATGTGACTGGTGTGAGAACTAAAACAGTTATTAAAACTTTACTTTAAAAGAGAGTAATTCAAGGGACCACGCCGTATAACACGGAACGGGTTTCCTCCCAAGAATACCAGTGCATAGAATAAACAACGCAATGCTTTTTCGAAAAATGAAGCTGTTATAAGACCCAGGTCCCATCACACAATGCAACACAAGCCGGAGGATAGGGTTTTACCTTATAACAGCCAAACATGCTTGATACGTTTAAAACAAATCATTTGATACTATAATAAGTGTATAGTGTCAAAACAATTTCAATCATAAATATAAATCATAGACGGCATGAGTGCCCCATCCCACTATGTCGCCATACTAGGCTCTACAAATAAAGCCGAAATACACATATTGGAAATTGGATTTCCGTCATGAGTCGAGGCAAGGGGCAAGCTCCTCTCCGCGTTTGAGACACTCTAGCAAATGCCTCAGGGTTACGCACTCTGGGCAACCCCGGATCCTCCAAGGCCGGTCCTCACTTACGTTAGAGGATTAGTTATTCCTGAACACATGTTTCCCGGTCCTTACAGACCTATAATCGAGGCGCCTCGCATTCCAACAACCACATAGGTGAAAAGTATATAAATGTCCGGGCTGGTAAGACATTGACACCACCATAGCTAGAAAGAAACGTCATGCACTCCTTGGGTCCTTATCCCATTTTTGACTCATACCGAGGTGTGAGGCTCGCGAATTCACGTTATACACAAAGCTGCCACGTAGGCCATGCTTTGATCATCAACCACAAGACTTTGCTTTTCAACAGAAGCCTTGATCGTTGCATCTCAGCGTGCCACACAGGCAATTCATGCCATGCGATTGATATCTATCGATATATAACCTCTAAGCTCGTATGTCTCAGAGATGGGCATTAAGCAAGAGAATAAATTCTCCGCCGCCAAACAGATATATATTTAACAGAAATCAATCAACACAGAATACAATCCAATGTCAGACACACAATCCATTTTCAAGTTCGTTCTGGGTCTGAACGAAACCGGAGGCACTTTCCTCGCATATCCATCCATCTCCAAGTACGTCTGGACGACCACCAACTATTTCCATCCTCTTGGGTGTACAGCCCAATCAGGATCGTCAGTAATTGCCCAAACGATGTGAAGACTTCCGGTCTTCGACCACCGTCTTCATCTTCGACTTATCGTCGAATAGGTTATTCAGAATGGGTATAAACCCGGCCTTTCCGAACAACCCGCGTATATTAAAAACAAATGTTACACAAACTCAACATACGCCTCATTCCATTTCAGAATATTCTTTTATTCATAAAATCACATTTTTAGGGAAAAGTTCCCATTAATTTTATCCAAGATAAATTCTTTAAAATTTATCCTTTAATCATCCTTTTGATGTCATTTCAAACCAAATTATGGTTTTCTAAACTAGTCGAGATTAGCGAACCACAACGAAGTAATTATTTATTTTATTTCCCAATCCCAACCTATTCATCCCATGAAGCAAAACTGGTAATACTCCATATCTAACACCACAGTGTTGTCGATAAAATTAATTACCATTTCACGTTCAAATCTAATTAAAGATTTAACTATCGCTTTGGAGCAAAACTGGTGATACTCCATTCTCGCTCAATTTCTAAATTTGATAATTTAGATTATCAATTCACATTTCAATTTAGTTGCAAATTCATTAAAACTCCTTTTACTGGGTTAAAGAACTAGGTGTTATTTAAAACACAGTTCACGACAAACCCAAATCACATTCTATTTATTATCAGGTTAAAGAACTAGTGTTATTTAAAACACCGTTCACGATAAACCCATTTCAAATCCAACCAAATATATTAGAAATTCCGATTATTTAAAACCCCTTTTTAAATCTAATTTATTTATTTAAAAATAATTGGGTTTTAAATTTAGTTCAAAACTAGTTCATTTCGATAAAAATCTATTTTTATCTTTTCAAATATGGAGTTTTTCATCCTAAATTTTCCCAAATCATTTCTTATGATTTTACACAAATTATTACTATTTTTAATAATTTTATCAAGGCCCTTACAGTCGATTTCCATCAACGGCCATCGAACTACACTTACAGCGACCTTTTTCAAATTTGATTTGGACGTATCTCCAAATCCAACCGTTAGATTTCAAATTTCTGATATTCATTAGAAAGCTCTTTTCGATACGAACCCATCGGTTCCGGTTTTAGGAGAATCCGACGGTCGGATCTCCCGTAATGTCCGTTTGAAATAAATGGTCGAAATTCACGAACTGCCGCGGCGCTGCGCGTTCTATTCAGGCCATTATATTATATATATAATATATATAATATATATTTCGTCGATTTCTATTTAAAACGAATTTTATAAATAGTTTTAAATTCGTTTCAAAAACAATTTCAACTTCCATTTCAATTTAAATCAAAATTGAATCTTTCCTTATAAATTCGTTTTAAAATTCATTTCTATTCAATTCAAGTTTCAATTCAATTTGAATTCATTTCAATTCGTTTCCAATTCAATTCGAATTCGTTTTCAATTCAATTCAAATTGGTTTTATATTCAATTCAATTCAAACTCGTTATCTATTCAATTCAATTCGAATTCGTTTCGTTTGCTATTCAATTGAAATCAAATTCGTTTTCCATTCAATTCGAATTCATTATATATTCAATTCATTTCGAAATCGTTTTATATTCTAACGATGACGTATATAAATATATATGTTCTAATTATATTCAAAATAAATTTTTCGTTGTTTTTATTTAAAATAATCTATTTTAAATATACTAAATTCATTAAAATTGCCAAAATAAAAATTTTAAACTGGCCCAGAATTTCCAGGTTATTACAATCTCCCCCACTTAAAACTTTTCGTCCCCGAAAAGGAACAAAGTCGAAAGTGGTTTGATTATTCAACTCTACGTTCGATCTGGCTTCCATTCTCCAACTTTTCAGTTTCTGAGAATTTTCAAAATCTCAAAAATTTGGCTAACTCCCTAAATTTTAAAAAAAATTCGCCATAACCTCCCCTGCACCGGGAGCCACGGGAAAATCCCGAAATTGCCATATAGTTCTTCTGATCTCAAAAAAGAAAAAGAAAAAGCCAAGCGGCTAGCCAATAGGCTCATAAAATCATCATCACCCAAACAAAACAGTAAATTATGTAGTAAACATGTACCTACTTGTCGGGCAAACAAATTTTATTCTTCGGCTCTAGCCTACTTGCTATGACCTGTTCAATGTAAGTACATGTATATGCAAGCAAATGCGACCAATTTTCAATATAATTCAATATTTGATGCAATTAGGCTAAATGGTTCAAAATTATCAAACAAATAAACAAACAACACAAACATCAATCAATTAGTGAATTAACGTTTCAAATTCATAAATTTTGATATATATGCAAAAAATCATGTTTTTGATGCCGATTCACAACAATGTGTTCTAGCTATATTAGTTTTGGTTCTCACACCAGTCTAATGGAAACATATAGAAAGCACACCTTCGAAACACGAAACTAATTACTGATGATGACGCGTCAATCATCCGAATCAGGTCCGGGCGACTAGAATGTGACCCTATATCTATCTAATATATTAAAACTTCGAGTGTACGTTCATGACGCGTATATGCAAAATTTATATATACTCGATTGTCCATATTCAAAATAAATAATTATTCAAATACGTATAAAATGGTTTAAATTTTCTAAACAATATTGTTTTCATTTTAAAAAAAATATACTCTTCACACTCGTTCTAGGATACTACTGATCCTATCTCTAACGAGTAATTCTAATTGGATATTACTAATCCAATATCTGATGAATTCTTTCGTATGGTTCTAATGTGTCTTGTTCTCGAGCTCTGTAAACCAAAGCTCTGATACCAAACTGACACGACCCGAACTTCCCCATGAAGGAAAGCACGGATGGCGTTGAGGACAAGACAAAATAGAACGCAGATGGAAGAACATTTCATTGTTATTACAACAATGCATCAGATACAAGAATATACAGAGTATAAATGAATAACTTACATTCGATAAATATCAGAGATTACCATAAATTACATAGCAGCGGAAAATATACAAAACACAACTAGAAGTGATACACGGATACAGAGCTTTCCGAGCATCGTTCTAGCTGTATATCAGGATCCTGTGAATATAAATCTGCAAAACCAAAACTACTAGCTGCCCGTGCGGAAAATAGGGGCACCCAGAGTTTAGGTTAAAACAATAAACTCCAGGTCAGTCATGTGACTGGTGTGAGAACTAAAACAGTTATTAAAACTTTACTTTAAAAGAGAGTAATTCAAGGGACTACGCCGTATAACACGGAACGGGTTTCCTCCCAAGAATACCAGTGCATAGAATAAACAACGCAATGCTTTTTCGAAAAATGAAGCTGTTATAAGACCCAGGTCCCATCACACAATGCAACGCAAGCCGGAGGATAGGGTTTTACCTTATAACAGCCAAACATGCTTGATACGTTTAAAACAAATCATTTGATACTATAATAAGTGTATAGTGTCAAAACAATTTCAATCATAAATATAAATCATAGACGGCATGAGTGCCCCATCCCACTATGTCGCCATACTAGGCTCTACAAATAAAGCCGAAATACACGTATTGGAAATTGGATTTCCGTCATGAGTCGAGGCAAGGGGCAAGCTCCTCTCCGCGTTCGAGACACTCTAGCAAATGCCTCAGGGTTACGCACTCTGGGCAACCCCGGATCCTCCAAGGCCGGTCCTCACTTACGTTAGAGGATTAGTTATTCCTGAACACACGTTTCCCGGTCCTTACAGACCTATAATCGAGGCGCCTCGCATTCCAACAACCACATAGGTGAAAAGTATATAAATGTCAGGGCTGGTAAGTCCCTGACACCACCATAGCTAGAAAGAAACATCATGCACTCCTTGGGTCCTTATCTCGTTTTTGACTCATACCGAGTGTGAGGCTCGCGAATTCACGTTATACACAAAGCTGCCACGTAGGCCGTGCTTTGATCATCAACCACAAGACTTTGCTTTTCAATAGAAGCCTTGATCGTTGCATCTCAGCGTGCCACACAGGCAATTCATGCCATGCGATTGATATCTATCGATATATAACCTCTAAGCTCGTATGTCTCAGAGAAGGGCGTTAAGCAAGAGAATAAATTCTCCGCCGCCAAACAGATATACATTTAACAGAAATCAATCAACACAGAATAAAATCCAATGTCAGACACACAATCCATTTTCAAGTTCATTCTGGGTCTGAACGAAACCGGAGGCACTTTCCTCGCATATCCATCCATCTCCAAGTACGTCTGGACGACCACCAACTATTTCCATCCTCTTGGGTGTACAGCCCAATCAGGATCGTCAGTAATTACCCAAACGATGTGAAGACTTCCGGTCTTCGACCATCGTCTTCATCTTCGACTTATCGTCAAATCGGTTATTCAGAATGGGTATAAACCTGGCCTTTCCGAACAACCCGCGTATATTAAAAACAAATGTTACACAAACTCAACATACGCCTCATTCCATTTCAGAATATTCTTTTATTCATAAAATCACATTTTTAGGAAAAAGTTCCCATTAATTTTATCCAAGATAAATTCTTTAAAATTTATCCTTTAATCATCCTTTTGATGTCATTTCGAACCAAATTATGGTTTTCTAAACTAGTCGAGATTAGCGAACCACAACGAAGTAATTATTTATTTTATTTCCCAATCCCAACCTATTCATCCCATGAAGCAAAACTGGTAATACTCCATATCTAACACCACAGTGTTGTCGGTAAAATTAATTACCATTTCACGTTCAAATCTAATTAAAGATTTAACTATCGCTTTGGAGCAAAACTGGCGATACTCCATTCTCGCTCAATTTCTAAATTTGATAATTCAGATTATCAATTCACATTTCAATTTAATTGCAAATTCATTAAAACTCCTCTTACTGGGTTAAAGAACTAGGTGTTATTTAAAACACCGTTCACGACAAACCCAAATCACATTCTATTTATTATCGGGTTAAAGAACTAGTGTTATTTAAAACACCGTTCACGATAAACCCATTTCAAATCCAACCAAATATATTAGAAATTCCGATTATCTAAAACCCCTTTTTAAATCTAATTTATTTATTTAAAAATAATTGGGTTTTAAATTTAGTTCAAAACTAGTTCATTTCGATAAAAATCTATTTTTATCTTTTCAAATATGGAGTTTTTCATCCCAAATTTTCCCAAATCATTTCTTATGATCTTACACAAATTATTACTATTTTTAATAATTTTATCAAGGCCCGTACAGTCGATTTCCATCAACGGCCATCGAACTGCACTTACAGCGACCTTTTTCAAATTTGATTTGGACGTATCTCCAAATACAACCGTTAGATTTCAAATTTCTAATATTCGTTAGAAAGCTCTTTTCGATACGAACCCATCGGTTCCGGTTTTAGGAGAATCCGACGGTCGGATCTCCCGTAATGTCCGTTTGAAATAAATGGTCGAAATTCACGAACTGCCGCGGCGCGGCGCGTTCTATTCAGGCCATTATATTATATATATAATATATATAATATATATTTCGTCGATTTCTATTTAAAACGAATTTTATAAATAGTTTTAAATTCGTTTCAAAAACAATTTCAACTTCCATTTCAATTTAAATCAAAATTGAATCTTTCCTTATAAATTCGTTTTAAAATTCATTTTTATTCAATTCAAGTTTCAATTCAATTTGAATTCATTTCAATTCGTTTCCAATTCAATTCGAATTCGTTTTCAATTCAATTCAAATTGGTTTTATATTCAATTCAATTCAAACTCGTTATCTATTCAATTCAATTCGAATTCGTTTCGTTTGCTATTCAATTGAAATCAAATTCGTTTTCCATTCAATTCGAATTCATTATATATTCAATTCATTTCGAAATCGTTTTATATTCTAAAGACGACGTATATAAATATATACGTTCTAATTATATTCAAAATAAATTTTTCGCCGTTTTTATTTAAAATAATCTATTTTAAATATATTAATTCATTAAAATTGCCAAAATAAAAATTTTAAACTGGCCCAGAATTTCCGGGTTATTACATCCATGCTTGACCCTTAAGGGGTGTCAACCGCCTCCCCTTAAAGGGGTTAACCTAAGTGTGATGCCCCACCTCTATACTCGCTTTAGCCAAGGATATTACGAAGCATTATTGTCAACTAACATGAAGAATAAAGCTGTTGAGGGGTGACCATCTATATAATAGCTTAAGGATGCTACTACATAGTGGCTAGAAATCTGTTTAGAAACAAATAAAATTTATATAACATAATCAGTCATAGATCATATTTACGTCACAAAGACGGAAATAAATATGAATATAACACATAAGACTGTGCAAAAAGATAGTGAATATACTAGATCCACTATACTACAAAAGAATAGGTACAAGTGTATCCAAGAGAATATGTATACATAAGAGTCTGTATCATATAAATATAAGGCAAAAAACTGCAACATTAATGTAGTAAGCCAAAAGTCACTTCACACTCCCTGCTAAAAGTCACGTTGAAGCACCTGCAATACCTCGGTCTGACCCAAGTACTATTTACAAGAAAATAAACAATAAACGGATCAGTCTAGCTGTACTTATCATAGTAAACTAAGATAGAATATGAGATATAAACAGATAATGATTTATATGAAGTAACAATATGGTCACATACAAATGTGAAACCCCAAAAATGTGCTCAAAATATCTAAAGGAAATCTTAGTGCTATAAAAGAATATTCCATTCTAAATTGTATGACTACTCATAAGAAATGATATTAACTATCAAATCGACACAAAATTGACAACACATTATCAATACAAAACAAAATGATATCACATATCAAAACAACAAATTCCAGAAACTAGTAATTAGAAATCCAGAAAATCACATAAAAGGGGGGAAAGAGGCCTATCATAATGAGATGTGTCTCTATGTAGCTAACCTATCACAAAATGGTCCGAAGGCCATTGAGCCGAAGCTCCACAAAATGGTCCGATGACCATTGTACCGAAGCTCCACAACACGATCCGAGGACCGTAAAGTACACAAATCCACAAAATCACAAGAGGATCACATTTGATCCAGTAGTTTGAATTACTCCAAGCTAGTATGTACAAGCGTTAAACTACATGTCCCATAACCACTTGCTCTACTCGAATATTTATGAGCAAGTTGTATATCCCACTAGAAACACAAGATGATCATTGCCACAGTTCTCAATCGAATGAGTTCAAGAATCAACCATCAAAGCAAACACAAGCATTTCATATTACTTATTTTACTAAGCATTTAGTTGGATTTCTCATACAAGTAAAGAAAAAGTTTTTAATATACGTACTAGTAGATCGGAAAGCAATTTGTAAAACAACTTTTTATGATGGAAGTAGGGTTAGAAATCATTTTATTAAAATATTTGGTATCTATTAATAATATAAAACCCCTTACATTTTTGAAGTGGAAAAACTCAAGAATTCACATTTTAATAACGTAAATTAAATCTCATAAATATCACAAATCTGTTCACAATGAATAAATCAAAATTCATAAAATCGAGCTGCTAAAATTCACGAAGTAGAGCAACTGAGAAAACACAAGAAAAGAGCAAACAAACCGAAATGCAATCGGGAAAAATCCTGGATCAACCTAAACTATTGACTGTGGTTCCCACTGGTCAATAGCAGGAAAATAGGGCTCTGACATCTGAGCCCTAGGGTCAAACATCTGTCCTGGTTTATTGTTTATTTTTTTTCAAGCATCGGCTCAGAGATCCGAGGGCTTCGCTCAGACATCTGAGCCAAAGCCTGGGTAATTATTTGCCTAGGTAATAAATGACTAATCAATTTCTGATGAGAATGGTCGAATTGTGAAGGCTTATAATGTTTTCTATGTGAAAATGAAGCTTCTAATGCTCACCAAAATAACTCAAAAACTCCATATTCAAATCGCAACAAAGATTTACACTAGAATTCATATAAATGAATTCAAAACTAAAAAATTGAAAAGTTCACACACAACACACTAATTCATCAAATGCATACACAACATCAACGTGCCAAGGGAACACATGCTAAGCATATAAGCTTGATTTCATAACTATGAGTTCCCAAAAACTCACCTTTAATTGTTGGAAGTAGGGAGATGGACCAAAAACTAAGGTAGATCAACCTCTCTTCCAATAGCATTCACTAATCTTCAATCCACCCAAAAACACACAAACTTCCTAAGAGTTAGGTTTAGGAAATCATAAGAATTGAAGAGGAGTACAGTTGGAGAAGATAGAGATTGAGCTTACCCCTCTTCTCTTTGAATTAATACTTAACAATCAAGCTTCTTAAGAGTTGGAGCTTTGGAATTTCCTCTTCCTCTAGGGATTAGGGGTTGTTAGAATTTATGAAGAGGAAAAATAAATGATAACGGAAGTGGATGAGTGGAGTTATCATATAAGGGATGTCTACTTATGGTTAATGGGCTATTTTAACCTAACAATGCCTTACCTGAAGTCCAAAATTTCACTAACTCCAAAAATATCGATGTTTGCAGTTTTAAATATCATAAATGAAATATTAAACCCAATGGAAGTAGTCCCAAGTCATGATTCAACCATATGAAAAAATTGATATTTCGAACCTATGCTCAATTAACAATGTTTATATTTAAATATATCATCGTGAAATATGCGGGTTGTTACAAACTCCCTCCTTAAAGAAATTGCATCCACGCAATTACTTAAGGAATAACCTAAAAAGTAATAATCAAGCATCACAAAGTTTGAAAGTTTTCTTATTTAAATTCTATATATTATAATCTTCCATTTCATTAATTATTTTAAATTTTAAACCGCAAATTACCACGCCGCGATTTTTCTGAAATTTTGATTTAGTCATATCTCGAAAACCACAATATGAAATTTAATTTTTTTTCTTCTAGTAGAAAATTATAATCCAATAGATCCAAATAATTCTTATATTAAAGAATTCCAAGTTATATTAGATCCTATACACTCATTTGAATTCAACCCACAAAATCATGAATAACCGCTATGTGAAGAGCTTGTTTTAATTAAATTTAGTTAATTCATTTAACGTTTATTAAGTTTATAAATTATAAACTTCCTCTCTTACATTTCTAACAAAACTCTACATAAAAATAGATTAAATCAAGAAATTTACCTTGTGAACCACAAGAGAGTAAGTCCTGATGGTTTCGCTCGATAAATTCTCTATATTGCCAAGATTAATCCTTAGGATTAGAAGACCATTGGACTTTTACAAGTAGGACATCTTTATTGCGAAGACGTTTAACTTCCATAGCAATAAGTTATTGCTCATAAGTTAAGTTAGGTGAAATCTCAACTTCTTCAATCAAATTCGACTCAAGAATAGATTCAGAATCTCTAAGACACATTCATAGTTGAGAAACACGAAACACATCGTGAATAACAAAGAATTGAGCTGGTAATGAAAGACGATAAGCTACGGGGCCAACACGCTCGGTGATGGGAAATGGACCAATATATCTTTATGCTAGTCTTCCTGATCGACTAAATTACACAACACCCGAACACGAATAAACAAAAAATCTCCCATAAAAATCTCTAAATTTCTTCTTTGGTTATTAACATATGGTTTTTGTCAATTTTTAGGTTCTTTCATTCTTTGGCAAATGAGGTCAATCTTTTTAATGGAGTCGCGAACAAAATCTGGACTTAGAACCAGTTTCTATTCGGCTTCAAGCCAACACGAAGGAGATTGGCATGACCTTCAATATAGTGCTTCAAAAGGTATCATGCTAATACTCGATTGAAAGCTATTGTTGTAAAAAAAATTGAATAAGGGAAATATGATCTTCCCAACTTCCACCAAAGTCATGCACACATACACAAAGAAGATCTTTAAGAGCTTGATTCTGTTGCTCCGTTTGTCCATCGAACTGAGGGTGATAAGCTATGCTAAAATTAAGCTTCGTTCCCAAAGCTTTTCTGAGGACCTTTCCAAAATCCACTAATAAATAATGGTTCATTAGCTATTGAAGTGGGGACCCCATGTAACTTAACAATCTCTTTAACATAAAGTTTGGCTAAGAGAGGTACAGTTCGATTAGATCGAATGGAAATAAAAAGTGCGGATTTAGTAAGCTTATCTACAATCACCCATAATGTAACAACCCGCTGAGAGTAGGCCTAAATTTTGATCCAGAAAAGGCCCATCGAAACTTAGAGCCAATTTAAACGGATCGTTGGTTCCTATAGGGAATTACATTTGCACAGAATAACAAATAAACATAGCATTATGGAATCTCACATAGCAAAACCAAAAAGCATAATCTATTACTTAAACATAAAAGCGCAATTCCAACTATGCTTACGTGGCATTATAGAATGCGGCGATTTGTGTGTTCTCTGCTCCCGCTTGGATACCATCCGCATTTACTAATAAACCAAAAAGCTCAAATAAAATAAAATAAAACAAACCAGCCCACGTCTCCACGTTAATAGCATCTTACTTTCCCAATTGAAAACAAATCGTTCACCCCTTCCGATCTTAAAATCGGCAAAACATTCTACCGGAGTATCAATAATCCATCTCTATTTCAACCGAGATCTACAACCTAACCACCATCGTCTACTGCAGCAATTCTGCTGACCGACGATACATTTCTCACCCTTGAAGGGATATCAGCTATCGCCCATTCAACAGTTTTTTTACATAGGTCGAATCTCCTTTCGATGAAGGTGCGTCAAATTTGACAAATTTGCCTGCGTTTGTTGCTGTTGTTATTTGTTTTAGTCCCTTATTCACTGCGTCTGATTTTCTCTTCATACACGATCTTTAATGATTTTTTTACATACTACATGTATCCGTGTTTTCGAAATTAGAGAATGTCCAATACTTTTTATTTTTTTGTTTGACAGTGAGGATGAGATGAACAGAATTTATACAATGACTTACTAGAGCAATGAATATATAAAACTTATTCATCTGAAGGAATATACAATGGTCAAAACTCAGGTATTTCTTTTCCTTTTAAGTGGTGGTTGATGTTCTTTAGTCAACATCTTATAAGAAGAAGCTATTTTTGTTTAAATTGTTAACCTTTAAAAGATGATAGCTTGGTACATGTGAAGTTCGTCGACGGCAAGTATGCCTGTATAACATAAACTCGGTGTTCACTGCAGTGGAACGAGTTGACGGAGGAAGATCATGAAACTTGCTTTTCAGTCCCTCCAAAACTCAGGTATTTCACCCATTTATTTTATGTATCTTCCTGTGTTTATAGGGTAGTTCAATCATATTATTTTGTTATATTACTTATATCTTTACGGAAAAATGAGGTTTTACCGGTAACTTCTTCATTAATATACTATTTTTTTTAAACTACAGCCTCACTATGATATTATCTACTGCATGATTGTATCTTATTTCGATTGTCTAACATAGTAACAGTTTAATTATATTATCTTCTTCCACAATAAAATTTCACTTCCCCATTTACTTCTTTGGATTTCATTCTAACAAAATGCAAGGATAGGGTTGCTTAGTTGTTGCATTCCATTGACCATGATCTTTATTTTACTGCTTATTTGTTGCTATTTTATATGATGCCATTTAATTATGTTATTTATTATCTTATTTAGAGACCGTTAGTTGATATTCATAAACTCCATAATAGTTTCTTTCAAATATCTTTGCCTACACTATCGTTCTGTTGTAGTCTGCAGTGAAGAAGGCATCTGATTCACATATTGGGCATGTTTATGATTAAAAAATGTAGACATTGGTCTCTTACCTTTTTTTTTTTATGTAATGGTATCTTACTATACCTTCTTTTAGCCTTCGTTGGTTGTTATATTGGTATAATGTAGATGGAAGTATTTGTTTCTGTGATGCATTAAAATTTAAAACGTTACATGGACTGTAGAATTGCCAAACCGAAACAGTTCCACTAGAGTTAACTTTAATTATTTTTGGCCTCATTAGGTATTGGTTTATATGTATATATATAGAAATTTGCGTTAGGAGATGGTGAATCTAACAAAAAACCTGGGGGTTTTGGTGTTGGCCATCTGTAAAAAAAATCGTCATCATGCATGGCACAACGAGAGACTAATGGAAGATTATTTTGTGTCAAATCCGAGGTATACAACTACAGAGTTTAGAAGGAGATTCCGAATGAGGCGTCTAATGTTTCTTCGAATCCTAGACTATATTAAACAACACGATTCCTACTTCATCTACAAACGCAATGCATCTATGACAATGGGGCTCACCGGAATTCAAAAGATGACAGCTGCACTGCGTATGTGGAGGTCCTGCTGACGCTCAAGACGAAAATTTGAAAATTGCAGAAAGCACAGTACTAGAATGTGTGGACCATTTCTGCCAAGCTATCGTAGACGTTTACGGTAATCAATACTTGCGTAGACCAAACGAAGCCGACATTGCAATGTTAATGGATATGCACGGTAGCAGAGGATGGCCTGGGATGTTAGGATCTTTAGACTGCATGCATTGGGAGTGGAAGAATTGTCCAAAAGCATATGCTGGTGCTTATCAGGGTAAGTCTCATACATCAACGATTATACTTGAAGGTGTAGCATCGTACGACTTGTGGATATGGCATGCTTTTTTTGGAATGCCGGGTTCCAACAATGATTTGAACGTAGTTGAACGCTCAACGTTGTTTAACAATTTGGCGAACGGTAGAACAGTTCCATATCATTTTACTTTAGAGGGTCACGACTGTAACCATGGATATTATCTAGGCGATGGTATATACCCACAATGGAGTACCATTGTCAAGACAATACCGAACCCACAAAACAATAAACAAGCAAGGTTTGCAGCAATGCAAGAAGGACAAAGAAATGATGTAGAAAGAGCATTTGGCGTTCTACAATCCAGATTTGCCATAGTCAATAATCCATGCAGACTTTGGTCTCCAAATAAAATGACTAGGATAATGTATACTTGTGTTATTTTACATAACATGATTATAGAGGACGAAAGAGACATGGAGGATGATTTCAATTATGACTGCCCTGCTCCTCCACCTGAGATTTGGCGCAAAAATATGATTGAAAGCGGGCTAGAGCTTGAGTTTCACGTCGAAAGCCAGATGTCCTACCGTAATGCTCAAATTCATCGAAGACTCCAGAAAGATCTAACAGATCATCTATGGAACTTGTTGGAACTCAGTAAAACTATTCATTGTATTTGATAGCTTGATTGAAGTTTGTTGGTTCATCTTTACTTTCTGTGAACATGTATGCTTTTGGCTTAAATATGCCACTTTTGGATCTGGTTTTCATTGGGTGACCGACAATAGTGGGAGGAAGATCAGTGTGTTGTTCAGAGTTTCTTGCACTATCTTCAGTAGCAGATGATCTTTCATTATACTTTTCCATAGGTTGACTTTGGGTTTTAGATCCTTCATTGTTGTTATGTTCAGAAGTTGGATTGGCGAGGCAGATAGGCTCATCACTGCTTGGTTGAAAGTCCTCAGCAGTATGCATTACTTGACTGTCAGCAGCCATCTTTTCACTAGCTACTGAAGATAACTCAGAATAAACTGGTATATCAGGTATATTTATCTCTTTATTGATGACTTTATTGGTGGTTTTAATATTTTATTGAGCATAAGGGAAGATACTTTCATTGAACATGACATGCCTACTTACATAGATCCTTCCATTTTCGTCAATGCATCTGTATCCCTTTTGCTTGACAGCATAGCCCAAAAAAGTACATGATTTTGATCTAAATTTGAGTTTGTTAGTATTGTAAGGTCTAAGATAAGGAAAGCACTGACAGCCAAAGGCTTTTAGCTCATGATAATTTGGCTTAACTTTATACAGTATTTCAAGTGGACTGATATCATTCAATACTTTGGTTGGCATTTTATTAATCAAATATACAGAAGTATTGAATGATTCAGGCCAGAATTTCAAAGGTAAAGAAGCTTTAGCTAATAAAGTTAAACCACTTTCTACTATATGTTGTGCTTTCTTTCAGCTAAACCATTTTGCTCAGAAGTGTATGGGCATGTAAATCTGTGAATTATTCCTTTTTCATCAAAATACTTGTTAAGTGTCTTATACTCAGTACCACCATCAGACTGAAATATTTTTACTTTGGTGTTGAACTGATTTTCTATCATATTCAAGAATCTTATTACAACATCATGAGTATCGGATTTAGACTTTAGGAAGTAGATCCATGTGTACCTGGAATAAGCATCAATGAAAGAGATGTAATATTTGTACCCAAAGTCTGATGTTGTATAGGCTGGACCCCACAGATCAGTAGCTATTAGATCAAAAGGGTTAGAGTAGACAGTGGATGAATCTTCAAATGGTAGTTTATGATTTCTACCTATTTGACAATATGTGCAGACATATGGTAATTTTACATCACAGTAAGAAATTTTACTACTATTTAGAATGTTCTTGACAATATTAACACTAGGGTGACCCAATCTGTGATGCCAAAGATCAAAAACATTATCGTTGTAACTGTTTTGGTTCTCAATTGTAGAGACAAAATATTGTTTTTCTTTTGTTGGGTGTAATTGATTTCCAAGCTTGAAAGTGTATAGCCCATGTGTTTCATCCCCCTGCAATAAAATTTCATGTGTTAGTATGTCTTTGACAAAACAATAGTTAGGATAGAATTCAAAGTAGACATTGTTGTATTTTGTAAATTATGACACACTCATTAAATTTTTCCTAATCTTGGGTACCCTTAATAATTTATGCAAGAACAATTGTTTTTTACCTTTTAATAAAGCATTACCAGTATGAGAAATACTAATGCACTTACCGTCACCCATGGTTACTAACTGTTTACCTCTATATTCTTTGTTTCCAAGATTGAGGTTATCTAGATTGTTGGTCATGTGATTAGTAGCACCTGATTCAGGAAACCAATTATCATCAAATGTAGAATCTGACTTGCTTGTGTCAGTTTGATTGCACTGTGCTTGACTTGATGATTCTGATTGCGTTTGTGCCATGTTAGCATTAGGATTATTGTCACTATTGCTGTTATTTCCTTGATTTCCAGTATATTAAATCTAAAATAACACTTGAGAGCAGTGTGGCCAACCCTTTCACATATTTGACATTTGGGTTTGTTATTATTTGACCACCTGCCTCTTCCTCTTCCTCTAGGAGTATATCCTCCTCTCTGATTAGGGTTATTTCTGTAATTTCCTTGCCCTTTGCCTCTATTAGTAGCAGCATAATTGAGTGAGTAGTCTGAATCAGTGGATTTCTTGTGGGAGATTCTTGCCTCGTGTGAAGGTAACATAGAATGTACATCATCTAGTGGTGGTATAACCTTTTGTGATGTAATAATGGCTACTACAGCCTCATACTCATCTCCAAGTCCATTTACAAGTGAAAGAACTTGATCTGAGTCTTCAACAGTACCTCCTGAGGCTTTTAACATGTCACAAATATTCTTAACTTTTGCCAGGTATTCACTCATGCTCATATTATCTTTCTTGCAATTTTGGAGTTGCCTTTTATAGAATAAGGACTTAGCAGCAGATTGTGAGTTAAAGATTTTCTTACAAGTGATCCATATCTCATTAACAGTCTTACATCCTATAACTTGTGGCATTAATGCAGGACTGATAGATGACAATAAACATGCACTAATTAATCTTTCTTGCCTATAATATGATGTATAATCATCATTTCTTATTATTGTATTTGATGCATCAGTTATAAATCTTGGCGGGATTGGTATGGTACCAAGAATATAACCCCCCAGACCGTATCCTTGAAGAGAGGTTTCTACCTGTAACTTCCAGAGAAGATAGTTGTTTTGATCAAGTGGAATGGTGATTAGTTGACTCTTGAGACTGATCACATTCTTGGTAGGATGGTTGGAAGGTGGATTAACAGGTTGAGATGCCCCCGAAGTATTGCTGGATTCAGTACTGTTGTTTGCCATTCTGAGGATTACAATGAGGAAAAGTGCAAAAAATAGAGGTAATTCGAACTGAACTTCTTTGCTTTGAATTGAATTACTCAAGAAGTTGTTTTGTGATCAAGAATTTGGGCACAAAAGGATTTTAAAATGATGATGACTATTTTTCACGCTGAGTTTTCAGTTAAAATTGTTTCTGATAGCTTTACTGAAGCTCTTTTTCTTGATTGTGAATGCTTCTTGAGTGATATGATCGGTGAAGAATGCTTCAATTTGATTTCCTCTCTCTTGATGGTTGAATCACTGATGCAGCCAGAGAAATCTGAGCGAGGCACAGTGGCTTGATCAATTCAGGAGTAAAAATCTCAAAGGATAAGAACAATGAATGATCTTTGATGAGTCAGATTCAAATGATGAGATCTAACTGATGAATCTGCCAACAAAATTTCTTTTGTTGTTTTTTAAATGCAGATTGCGATTTTGGCTCTGATACCAAATTTGATTTTGAGATTTTGCTGTTTTGTAATTTTAGACGGAAATGAATTGTAAATGAAGGAATTGTATTTAGTGATTAAATGGTTACAAAGTTCATGTATTTATACATGTTACATAAGGCTAAAGCGGCAACAGGTAATCAGAATTACATATAACTGATGGGCTAAGCCCAATATGGCCCATAAAGCATTTGTATATTATCTCGCGTAGAGGAAATGACGACACCGATTCATTTGTATCACTTATTTGTACATGAATACGAAACCATCTGCTTTCCCAAACGTAAATGAGTCTGCCTTATTTTAGCCGATAATTGAATATGAAAGCAATAACTATTGATTTTTTTTAAATATGCCAGAGAACATGGTGTTGGATGTATGAATAAATTGGTAATTGACAGCCTGTGGTTGACTATCACGCAAGAAAGAATAGAAATTAACACTTTGATTGCCACTTAAAAAATGTAGTATAATGATTAATATAATAGAAAGTTATGTAGTATTTTTAGCTCATGGTATTCCCTAGTGGTATTTGACATGCCCTTAAAATACACTATATTAATGTGATGAACAAATAAGCATTACATAGTGACTGATGCAAACAAAAGGATAATTTGTGTATTTCAGTAATATTCTTTCATATAAAAGATCAGTTTTTTGTTGATAACACATGGGGAAAATGTAGGTACAAACAAACAACTTAGCATATAAATACAACAAAAACAAATTTTCCTATAAGTGCTTGAACAATATATTATTCAATTTTCAACCCAGTAAATGAAAAAAAAAATATTTTGAAACTATGTTATTAAGGAAAAAGTGATGCTTCAGCACATGCTATATTCTAATTTCAGCCGAAGAACCATACTGGCCTTTGAACATTATTAATTCTATTAAACACTTGATTATTTGCTGTGAGATTGCTCTGAGGCCTTGCACCTGCATCTACAATTGTGTTTTTGGCTACCATTTCTTACAGCATGGGCATCGTGATTATGTTTCCTTCATGGGTTTATGACCTCTTTGTCGTCTTTTGGTGCTCTTTCCGCATGCTTTTGAACCGTGCATCTTGTGCATGTTTACACCGTTGCATATTGACGACAGCTGCTCCAATTGTTGAATGGATCGATAATAGTTGACATCAATGGATGATGGGTTAACTCACCATTACTGAGTTGCCACTGCCACTAACATTGATCTCCGAGCCATAACCATCGTCTCCACTCCACCACTGTTGATTCTGGACAACGATAAAGGAGTCAAGGGACCTACAAAAATTAAAAACTATATTATGAACTTAAATAAAATGGACGTGACTGAGGGGGGAGTTGGTAGAAGTTGATGACCAACACTAACAAAAAGCCAAGTTTTCATCCATGTTTCTATAAATTGATAAAATAGGTCTATTTCTCTCATTCCTTACAATTTATATATTTATTAGTTAATTAATAAATAAATTACATATTAACATGTTGAGTTAGTTGTTCATTTACCCTTTCATACAGATCTATAAACAAAATTAGGGGAAAAAAAATGATATTTGGGTTCATTTGCACTCCCCATTAATTCATCAAGATTTTTATGGACAAAAGCACACACAAATATATTCTAGTAGAGAAATAACGATAGTAATAATAGCAGCAAAAAAATCGTTTGCATAGGTATTTTTTTAATAATTTACACTTCTACGATTGCGTTCTTGTTCACTCAGCAATTTGTTCGTCTTATACATTACTTCATGGTGGTTTACATTGTTTGGGCCATCAAGTTGAAGTATAATCATTTCAATTGTAATTTAATTTAATAAAACAGTAAGATATCAAAATCAGTCGCAAAAAAGAAGAGAAAAAAATGATCCTAGGATACTATTAACTGCAATCAGTAACAAACAGAAAGATTCTATATAACATGAACATGAAGCACAAAAAAAGTACGAAAGTATTAATCAAATAATCCACAATTTATTAATTTTCTTCAACATATAAGCGTATCTCACATGGCATTCAAAACAACTCAATGGGAAATAATCATGATATTAACAAATTCTGCTTGCTGAAGCATGAAGTTTTTTTATTAAAATGAACTAACCTTGAAGAATAATTACATACTGAAGAAAATATCTAACCGCCCGTAGCCCGACCTAATAAAATGTCCTTTAAGCTCATTATCCAAGCTTTTCAAACCATTTAAATAGATATGATCTTATCTTTCATCCTCATACACATAAAAATATTCATAAAACACATCAGTTTTAAATTCCGAATCATTATGTCAAGGCGCTGGAATAATTTCATCTACATCGCTGAAAAACGTACATAATATTGAAAGATAATTAAGTAAACAAAATCAATTTGCATAAAAGAGAAAATGGATAAAATAAAATTAAATCTATCTTACAAAACATACTACTATTAGCGAGAATGCAATAGAGGAGAACATCCAATTGCAACAGTTTTTCAAAGTTTCTGCTGGTGTATAATATGATTTGACATAATGAATTTTAAATCATTTGTGCTTCCTGAATCGCTAGTTCGAACCAACCATTTCCTATGATATCGATAATGCCTAATTCTATCTAAAATTGATAGTAGTTGGAATTTTGGTAGGATTATGAAAATGATTATTTGCCTACAATGTAATTTCTCTTACGCTATTGCCATATTAACTTTTGTATAGTCACAGATTCAAAACACCCTAAATTAAAGATTTATTGTTATATTTAATTATCTATGATTTTACTCATTATGTCATTTCAGCGAAATTTAGTTATGATTTTGCATGTAGTTGTACGATCAGAAGATTATAGAACGTTGCAGTTTTAATGGAATTATAATGATTTTACTCAATTATGTCATTTCAGCCAAGTTTTCATCTAGTACCTATACACTGACAAAACAGGTCTATTTCACTCATTCTTTACAATTTATATATTTATTAGTTAGTGAATAGATAAATTACATTTTAATTGTTGAGTTTAGAGGGTAGAAGTGCTTCTAGTAGTAGCAAAGTTCCAGCGCTTGATATGAAGTACAAAGTGGGCTATACTTTATGATGGATACGTGGGGTTGACTATGATACCTGGATCTTTGAAAAAAGCTTTTCATGTTGGCGAAATTCGTTGTAAGTCTTCTGTAAACTAAGGGCAACTCCAACAAAATATGAGATATCCAAATTTCTGAAATCCAACCCCATAATCAGCTCCAACGGTGTGTGGAAACACCACTTGGTTTGAATTTCTGGGCTGAAAGTTTTGGAATGTGCAAACTCTTTCCGTGGTTGTTCAACAGGCGTGTAAATACACGCGGTTGTTCAACAAGCGCGTGAATACACGCGGTTGTTCAACAGGCACGTGTATCACGCGTTTGTTGAATAACAGCGTACGTTTCAAGGTATCGACGCGCCTGTTGAACAAACGCTTGGAGTGTTTTTCCCTATAATAAATTGTTTGATCTATTTAGAAATTTAGATTACTGATTTCTGATGAAATAGCGTGACAAATATAGAAATGCAGACACGAAAATGTAATTAAATAAAATCGATGAACGGTTATAAAAGCTTAAGATACATGATTTCACTAACAATAAACAGATACATAGCTTCAGATACTAAATAAAGGTTACAGAACACTATTACAACTACCAAAGCAACTAAAACACAACAAGTAATGGTAAATAGTTTTATTGACTTCTAACAAGTTCCATAGATGATCTATTAAATCTTTCTGGAGTCTTCGATGAATTTGAGCGTTACGGTAGGACATCTGGCTTTTGACGTGAAACTCAAGCTCTAGCTCGCTTTTAATCATATTTTCGCACCAAATCTCAGGTGGAGGAGCAGGGCATTCATAATTGAAATCATCCTCCATGTCTCTTTCGTCCTCTATAATCATGTTATGTAAAATAACACAAGTATACATTATCCTAGTCATTTTATTTGGAGACCAAAGTCTGCATGGATCATTGACTATGGAAAATCTGGATTGTAGAACGGCAAATGCTCTTTCTACATCCTTTCTTTGTCCTTCTTGCATTGCTGCAAACCTTGCTTGTTTATTTTTTTGTGGGTTCGGTATTGTCTTGACAATGGTACTCCATTGTGGGTATATACCATCGCCTAGATAATATCCATAGTCATAGTCGTGACCCTCTAAAGTAAAATGATATGGAACTGATCTACTGTTCGCCAAATTGTTAAACAACGTTGAGCGTTCAACTACATTCAAATCATTGTTGGAACCCGGCTTTCCAAAAAAAGCATGCCATATCCACAAGTCGTACGAAGCTACAGCTTCAAGTATAATAGTTGACGTATGAGACTTACCCTAATAAGCTCCAGCATATGCTTTTGGACAATTCTTCCACTCCTAATGCATGCAGCCTAAAGATCCTAACATCCCAGGCCATCCTCTGCTACCGTGCATATCCACTAACATTGCAATGTCGGCTTCATTTGGTCTACGCAAGTATTGATTAACATAAACGTCTACGATTGCTTGGCAGAAATGGTCCATGCATTCTAGTACTGTGCTTTTTGCAATTTCCAAATTTTCGTCTTGAGCATCAGCAGGACCTCCATAGGCTAACATACGCAGTGCAGCTGTCATCTTTTGAATTCCGGTGAGCCCCATTGACATAGATGCATTGCGTTTGTAGATGAAGTAGGAATCGTGTTGTTTAATATAGTCTAGGATTCGAAGAAACATAGGACGCGTCATTCGGAATCTCCTTCTAAACTCTGTAGTTGTATACCTCGGATTTGACACAAAATAATCTTCTATTAGTCTCTCGTTGTGCCATGCATGATGACGATTTTTTTACCGACGGCAAACACCAAAACCCCCAGGATTTTTGCTAGATTAACCATCTCCTAATGCAACTATTAGCTATCTTTGTCGATGAAAATGATCATCCACCATAATATCAAAGTCCTCATCAGAATCATCGAACAACATACACTCTTCAGTGGACATTGTGGACTTTCGAGTTTTTTGAGCGTATATACTAAAAATATTGGACTGTGTTTGAGTAGTGAGTGCTGCAAGTTTTCCTCCTTATATAACATAGTTTTTCTACATTCTGGTCTTCATTGGATACCAAAATGTGGCATGCATTGGTTATCGTAGTATGATTGTCATTGGATACCGCATTTTATCATAAAGCGTTAACGGCTTTCTTGCTGACATAAAGCAACACTTGCTGTAGTTCTGATATAAAGCATTAATGGCTTTATTGCTGACATAAAGCAACACTTGTTGTAGTTCTGATATAAAACAGTACCTTGTAATAATGGCTTTATTGCTAACATAAAGCAATAATGGTTGTATTGTATTGTTATCTTTCTGTCTCTTTCTTTTGTACCTTGTAACTTATCTTGTTATTGTTAATACTCGTATTGTTGATTTTTGACAATAACACCAATAGATCCAACAATAAACTTACAAATTCCCCAACAGTACATCGAGGACGACCCCAACAGTACAAATTCCCAAGGATTGCACTATAATCCGAAAACTCTCGAAAAAGAGTGACATGACTCCACTCTGCCATAAAACGTGAAATGTGCAAGACTTGACCAGTCCCAACAGTACAAATTCCCAAGGACTGCACTATAATGCCGGTCGTCGATTTTTCGCTTATGACTGTTGTTGTAGAACATTTGCGGTTTAACTTTACACGTGATGACCCCATCCACTAGGAATATACACGGGGATGACAAGTCCCCTTGTTTCTGACTTTTCTTCATTAAAGGTCGACAAGTCCCCTTTTTTCTGGCTTTGCTTTATTAAAGAAATGGTCAAGTCATCTTTAATCAGTACGAGTTGTCAAGTCATGTTGTTTCTATTCGGTGCAGAGTGTAGTAACATCAAATGCTGAAATGCAGAGCCGTATCAATTCAATTGTTTAGGACAGAGGGTTGTCTTGTCATATGTTTGTATCCTATGGCTCAATTAATGATGACAGAGCTTTACTAAATAACAACCCCCTTGTTTAAATAGTTTACAATTCGTCCCCCCAAACATACTTACAGAATTGTGTGTTCTACATCAACCACGACGATAATGGACCGTGACTATAGTTAAGTTTAATTTACCACCCGCATTCTTCAGTTGACTGTGACTATAGTTAAGTTCATTCGACATTGGACTTCGACACGCTTCAATGCAATTCATTCAATACACTTCAATGCAATTCAATACAATTCATTCAACTGCAATTCATTTGATACAATAAAAATCATTCAAAGTTAAGTGCACTAAACACACACGTACAAACTAGTGGTTACGATCGAAACACATATGTTCAATAACACTTTGAAGTTGTCTAATCTCGCGTTCTAGTTCGTTTGCATAAGCTATTGCCCTAGGGATGAAAGGTTCATCTACCCATTCGGTGTAGTTGCAACCATTTGGATAGGCTTGACATATATGAATACGGCGACCTATATCGTTGCCATTAGCTCAAACAACAACGTCAAGCTCATAACCGCAATAACATCATACGGGATAAGATTCAACCATGTGTTCATGCGGTGGTTGAACTTGTTGAGGTGCTTGAACTTGTTGACGTGCTTGAGTATGTTGACGTGCTTGAACTTGTCGACGTACTAGAACATGTTGACGTGCTTGAACTTGTTGAGCTGATTGAACTTGTTGAAGTGCTTGAACTTGTTGAGGTGGTACATCCTGAAGTCCCAATAGGTTTAGCTCCAAGAATTCGTTCGCATACTGTTGAAGTCACATTTGTTCATACGCTACTTCTTCGGAGTCTGAGGAAGATCGCCAATATGGCATTTTGTCTTAGTATTAGAAGGAGGAGGTATTCTAAGAAGGTGAACAAGTATTGCTATATAAGAAGGTGTGATTTGTGCAGGAGGAATAAATTATGGTAGTTTCCCTTGTGTTTGGTCAAAAAAGCAACAATATGTAGCTGGTGCCTGTTACCTACTTGTTATTTGACCATTCAATGCAAAGAAAGTGGAACAAAAGTGAAATTAAATTCCTCATTTTCCTTTTCTTCCTACCACTTTACCAAAATCCATGTTCACTTCTAGCTTTTAGTAATTTGAAGAACAAAGGTGTGTGCTTCCTTCTCTTTATCAAAATTGTGCTCTAACCAAGGTACTTACATGAAATTCTCTTTATTAATATTTAGCAATGAATTTTAAATAGTTGATTTGAAAATAAAATTTTAAACCATGCCTGTGTTGGATGAATCAATGGGAAACGGACGACAACACTTTGGCAAAAAATTGGGAAAGTTTGGAGTCTCACGCTTATGACCGCCTGACGGTTATTGATGATTCCCAACAAGTGTCCCCAAATCACCGTCGATCGGGTAAAAAATTTACCCCGACCCTAAAACATTTGACATGGTAGAACTCCCAGATTGTCTTGGCGGTGCACCCCAAACTCATTTCGTTGCGGTGCACGGGGGTAAATATACTAATCGATACCGAGCTCTAACAATCGGTGAGGCAGTACCAAGAAAGCTTTTTTACTGCGGGTTGGCCTGCTGTGTGGTTGTGAACAAAAATAGAAGCGTTAGTACAGGGCGTAGGCTATACAAATGTGCTAGATACGATATGAGCCTACTTTATCCGAACACCTTTAGAGTTTGTAAGTATACCGAGTGGGTTGATCCTCCGATGTGTCGAAGAGGACATGAGTATGTATTAGAAATGAAGACGAGAACGACAGCCTAAAAAAGGAGATTTTCCATCTGAAACAACTTAACTCGGATTTAGAATCCCAGTTACCACGATATCCCAATGAGTAGGCAATACTTGTATCGTTGTACCAGTGTATTAACGTATCGAAATGCATATGTAGTATGCAACAATGTATTAGTCATCGTATCCAAATGCTATATTATCAGTGTATTAATGTATCCAAATGCTGATGTAGTCTGCAACAATGCATTAGTCATCGTATTCAAATGCTATTGCGTACTGGAGTAAAGAAATAAATTCGATTGCAATCAAACATTACTAAAAATAGTTCAAACGTTATAAATTTTTGAAGAATTTTTAAAATTTTAAACATTATAAAATATACTAATAACAAATTGGTAAATAAGAATTAGAGTAAGTTAAGCATTTGTTTAACAAACGCGTGGACCACGCGTTTGTTCAACAACCGCGTGGATCCACGTGGTTGTTAGACAATCCATGGTCCACGCGTTTGTTAAACAAACGCGTGGATGGAAAATTGTTGTGTTTCCACGATTTCCGAAGTGTGGATAACCGCAAAATGAAAATCCACACTCCGGAATAGTTGGAGATGCTTTAATAGCTATAATATGGGTTAGAAAATTGTAAATAACTAAATGTTAATACAATTAAAATTGCAATATTCTTACATCGATTTGTACACACCGTGTCCAAAGCCGGCTATGATTCATTATATACATACACGTAGTAAAAACTTGTAAATTCTCCCTAAAGGATAAATAAAAGTTATTCGTTAAAAAAGATAAATCTCACATCACTTTCAATGAAATATTGTTCAATACCATACTCCCATATGTTTTTTCTAGTTGTTTATTGAGGTCTGACCACCATTTTCTTTCCTTTTTGCATGCTCCCTTCCAAAACAGTAAATCAATCAATATGATTATCATTCAATGCTCAGGCCATAAACTGCATCTAATTCTTCTACATCCAGTGAGCTACACATCTCAAAATATGATCTTTGCCTTGTCACCGATACTGCAAGAAAATAAATATCCACTAATGATCCTACTAAAATTCATGCTCGATCAAAAGATTCACTGTAGATCTTTTTGCAATTAGGATTCAAAAGTGGGAATAATAGTTGGTTAAAACAAATGTTTGTAGTTAAGTTAGACAACCCCTATAATATTCCTGATCTTAGTTGTTCATTTACCCTTTTATATAGATATATAAATGTTAGACCAAAATCTGGTACTAACACACAAATTTAGTGTGAAATCCTCGCAATCGCAATTCAAAAATCACAGAGATACAGAAAACAGTAATTAACAGGAGACACACGAGATTTTTATAGTGGTTCGGCTCAAAACAAAGCCTACGTCCACTTTATAGTTTCTTAAATCCTAAGAAATTACAGATACAATGCTGTGTTATAATCCGTATGATTCATTCACATAAAACATTTTTGTATTTTAAAGAAGAAGTGGAGAAAAGAGAGTGATTTTATACACGAAATCCTCGTCTTGATCTTGTTTGAGAAGCATGAAGTTCTTGTCTCGCAACATTGGTGGATGCCATGAAGAACAAGTGCCAAAATTCCCCTCAAAATGTCATGTAGTGGGGGTATTTATAGCTGATTCTGGGTTCGGTTCGGGTGCCACGTGGTACGCCTAGAGTAAATCTCGAAACGTAGTGGATAAAGTGGAGAAAACCTCTCCAGATCGTGGGATGACATGTGTGTGTTGATCCGAATTAGCAGGAGGTAGTTATGCCCTAGGAATAGGTCAAAGTCGCTGTTTGGAGCTCGTTACGGGCGGGTCAGTTCGGTCCCACCGATCCGAACCAGATCCTTCAAACCGAAGGTGTTGCTTTACTTTCAACTAGGCAATTCGGATTCTTCCATTCCATCCGATCCGAACCGAGTTGGAGCTCTGTCAAAATCATATGATGCCATGATGCTTCGAAGAGTGGGGTCGGGTCCTCCTTGTCCCGAACCGAGCCAACATTTCCGATCCAAACCGAGAGGTCAAGCCAATTCCCAAAATCCAAGTTTTTGGTTCTGTGAGCATTCACGGAAACAGGAATAACTTCCGAACCGTAGGTCCGTTTTAGTCAAACAAAAGCTCTGCATGAAGCTAATTCAGAGAGCTATAGGACTTATAGAGTAAATCTCTGTAATTGATGTTTTCGAGCCCAAAAGAGGTCATCTGCTAGGGCTTTCGGGCCGTCCTTTGTTTGTGATGCGACTTCAACCAAATCGCTTCCTGTCTTCTGACGATGTTCTCAATGCTTGAGTGTGTTGCTAACCAGAAATTCCATGTGTGACTGCTTCGACTAAAAAGCATCTCAACATTTTTGCCTCCTAGAACATATCTTGCTGGTTGAAGGAAGATGTGTTCTGGATAATCCAAGAAATCTAGGGCCATGCCGGGCCTGCTAAATTCAAGTATAACCACACCTACAAATAAGAAGAAACGAACATGTATGTCAAATCCTGGTAAAACTAGTTACACTTTCGAGCATGAACCATGCTTGGGCGTCCAATTGAGCATAAACCATACTCGAGGGACGTTCAAATCATCCTGCCAAAACCTGGAGAGGGACCTAACCTTCCAGGCATAAGCCATACCAGTATGTTCAAGCTGAGCATAAACCATACTCGAGTTTTATTGAGTTCCTTTACCACGTCTTAACGAGACCATTCGCCGTTCCTGAGTATAATCCATACTTAGAAATTCTGTGGAGTACGATCCATACTCATACCAAGATAGAGCTATACTTGCCAAAACTTTACAAGACAGACTGTCCCTAGACACAATCCGTTCCTAAGGTTTCGAGATAAGTATAAGCCGTACTTTAATTAAGATTGAGAATCCTGCCACAACCTGATAAGATAATTAAATTTGCCAAACATAATCTATGCACGGAAAGTCCTTCCTTATTCAATCCAAAATACAAAACCAAAGAAAATCCTAGTTGGCTTGTCAATGAGTCCAAAGCACGCTTTGGGCTAAATTCTAACCCAGTACGTGTGTACTTCGATTTAACCAATCGGAAAACCAAAAGTAAGCAAAAAATATCTCAAAACCTAAGAAATGAAGCAAATACAGAGTGATCCAATCCAGATCAATTGATGATGAGCCCACGAGAGCTCGATCCATGGTCATTCGCTCACCGGGGAGCAGGTGGTGGCAGCGCGGATGTAGGCGCTGTTGGTTGTTTCACATACTCGGGTAGCTCTCCACGTCTAACCCGTTCCTCAATCAAATCTCGCAGATGCCTGCAGTCATTTGTATCATGACCATCCATATCATGTAATATGCAATGTTTTCCAAAATCGCGTTCTTTTTGTGATGGCTCCTTCCTGGGAGGCCTTGGGTAGGAGATGGCACCATTCGTATCCATGTAAATATCAGCCAGGGTTGAATTGAGTTCGGTGTACTTTTCATATCTGGGCCCTCTACGGGGATGAGTGTTGCAGCCATTCTTGACGGTGGCTTTTCCCTTGCCCTTTTCATAGTCAGACGTTTCTCCATCTTTAAGCATGTTGACATCGAGAATTTTCTTCTCGAAGGTTGCATCTTC
The DNA here is from genome assembly GCA_030737875.1 of Allium sativum. Taxonomy (NCBI): domain Eukaryota; kingdom Viridiplantae; phylum Streptophyta; class Magnoliopsida; order Asparagales; family Amaryllidaceae; genus Allium; species Allium sativum. The sequence continues at coordinate 801,288,544 of CM060915.1, forward strand.
TTCCCACAGAAATCTGTCTGCTTAAAGGTAGAATTCGTAGAGGTTTCGCAGTGGGTTTTGGTACAATTTTTTTTGAATTTCGAGTTATCCATGACACCAGATAACGCTGCCATCAGTACCATTGATGGTTCAGGTTGATCAACCGATGCTGCTGCAACTTTGAATCTTTCCATAAATGAACGCAGATTTTCTCTGGGCCTCTGCTTTATTGTGGTGAGCGACATGACATTCTCGGGTCATGCGATGTGGACCCGAAATTGTTCAATAAAGCGTATAACCAACATGTTCCACTTTGTGATCGATTCCGTTTCTGGCCGCCGAATTCACATAGCTTCTATATCAGTCAAAAAGAGGGGAAACCATTTAGCCATGATGTTTTCCGACGTCGATTGAACTTCCGTATGCCATTTGTAGCGCATCGATTGCACGGTAGGATCTGTCCTGCCATTGTAGGGCTCCAGTTTTGGAAGTTTGAAATATGGGGGATTGCGAGAATTTCTAATTTCCTGAGTGAACAGCTTGTGATTAACATCATCCATGTCATTCTGATAAATGCAGCCTCTTGAGAGGCATTCAATGAGACTGGCGAGCCGATCGCCTTCAAAAAGCTGTTGCAAGTTGATAGGATCACAGACGGTGCCCCCAACTTTGAGTCCAGAAGAGCCTGGAATTGTGTGTAGTGCGATCTAGTTCAGATCGGTGGTGCTCGGGTCGGATGGACCGAACCGAGTCGGACATGGCTCTTTGATCCGAGTTGCATCAGGCTGTTGTTGAGCTAGTGCATGAGTGTCCATCTGAACCGGACAGGGTACAGGTTGAACCTGAGCGAAGCCTTGATTTCTAGAGGGGAGGCTGTTGCCTCCAAGTTCATGTAGATTGGTGGTTCGGATCGGGTCCGAACCAACCCGGTGGGAAGTGCCCCCTATTTCCATCTGCGTTAGATCCGGATTTTGGCCCTCTGCAACACCCCACATTTTTAATGAAATTAAAATATGTATATATATTTTAAGCATTGATATATTTTAGAGAGAAATTAAATAATGACAATAAAATTACATGTAATAAGTTAATGTAGTGAAATGAAGAAAAAGATTAATAAAAGAAATTACATGCATACTTGAAATGTGAAGAAATGTATGCAAACATTTAAAAAGAAATAAAAAGGAGAATTTGAAGAGCCTCCAATATTTGTTCATGAAATTAGTGTCATTGAGTTCGTGGCGATTTTCTGATCAATTTAGACCTATAGTTTGTAGAAAACTGATTTAAAACGAAGAAGATATCTTTAAATTAAATATTGTAGCAAAACATGAAAAAAGGTAATGAGAAAAGAATAATGGGTAGCATTTTCCTAAGTCTTGTTAGCAAAATACTTAGTAGCTCATTTGGTTAGTACATGTTACTTGTACACAAGAGGTACAGAGTTCGATCCCCACCAGCGTCATATTTTTGTTTTAGGGGAATGGCTAAAAAGTGGCTTATTGTGAATGCAGTTCAAAAGACAGTTTAGTGTAAAAAGGGTTAATTGGAAAGATAATTAAAAGGAAATATATGTATATATATATATGATGTAACACATCGTAATTTTAAAATATTAAAATTAACAAATTTAAGAACACTTAATTTTTAGAAGAAGAATTAGGTGAAACGGGTTACGCCGTTGCGTTCGTCTCAGAATTCTGCTTGAGATAGAATCCGAGTTTGCGTAATTTAGACTCCATATGAAGAAGTTATGAAGGTTAGAAGATTTCAAACTTAAGCAGAAATTAAATTAAATAATAATTAAAAATCATAAAATAGATTCGAAATTCAAAATTCCGAAAAGCAGCTGAGTGGGAAATTTCCCGCTTGTAGGGGTCGACCCCTGCTGATTGTTCTGGATATTGGCGATTTTCTAAGTTGTAGGGCTACGTGGCGACTTCTGATTGGCCCGATGACGCATTTTCTGGGACTGGATGGTTTGGATGGTTCCTAGGCTCATATTAATTCTATACTCCTATATAATCACATCATACCTTAACCCGAAACCTCATAACCCTATTCTATGAAGTCGTCATGCCGTCCATCTTTAAGCTAGCCCAACCTCCATCTTCTCCAAACTGGAAATCAAATTCAAGATCAAAGCCTACATCAACGAATTAACTTATCAACTTCATAAATCAGATTCCAAATCTTCTCTTCTGTCTTAATCTCTATGAGTTCTTGTAGCTTTCACAACATAATTAAACTAAAGTAATTATGATAAGTTGTAAATTGTGATCATATGATTATGCCTATAATGGATCTTATCAAATTTGCAAGTTGTCATCTTTTTTTTTATTCATATCCTATGCTTTTCTGATCAATTCTATCAGTTCATGCCTATTCGTGCTTGTATATTTATGCCTATTTTGATACCATGATTCTCTTCCCTCTTCCGTTTTCCTTTTCTTTTTATGAGCTAGGCTAACCTCGAGCCTAGCATATTATGCGAAATTCGCGCATGTATAACGCTTAAATGATGGGGAAAAAGTTTGGGAAATGTTGAATAACATGTGATTTGTAAAAAGGCATAAATTGATGATGCCTATGGTTCGGGAAAAATTGTATATAACAAGCAAACATGAAACTTGACGTAAATGGATTTGGGTGTAAACTTGTGATAATTTGGTAAGTTCAGTTATTTCTCAGATTTGGAACAAGTAATAGGAATCATGACTTGTAATGAATCGAATCTAGAACTATGCCTAATCATAAGATAATCAATTCTGATTCATGCTTTTCCTTTTGTCAAATCTGAATTACCTATGCCTACGAGACTGTTGTGATTGATACAATGGTACCTATCATGTTGTACACCAAATTGGTGATTCTTTTATGTTCAATTCTATCGAATCTTTATGCCTATGATGTAACTTGCTCCGTTTAGCCATACTTATTGTTAATGTACAACATGTCTATTGGAAACATGATTCTTGAGTTGGGTACACCTTTACATGCCTATTTTGTTCTGTATGTCAATTTTTGTGTTTCTCCTCTATCCCTCTCCGTTTTATTTTTAGACCCTGCTGTACGTGCGATTGAAACACGGGGAATTGGGTATAGCTTAAGTAAGTAATTTTGGGCATAACAAGTGAATGTGGTATAACTTGAATTGACCACACTTATGGATAATTTACATATAAATCTAGACTTGGATAGTAAATATGTAAATTGGCTAAAAGATGAACGCCTAAGACACGAGGTTAGACTTGGTTTGCGATACAAGACTGCCTGGAACCGCCCGACATATCCAGCAACTGCAAATGACAGTCTAATGTGAGAGGTCAAAGGCATAAATTAGATGCCTAGACACGAGGTTAAGTCTGGCTTATGGTGGAAGTCTGCCCGGAGCCGCCCGGCATATCCAACGGCCACAAGTGATCGACTTAATGTGAGAGGTCTGTGCATTAATAACTAATTAATGCCGATCAAAGATGAATATGATACCTAAAAAATTTAGGTGGGTAGGGTTAAGTTAGCATGGGCAAGAAGACAACTTAACTAATATTACATGAACAAAGTGGATAGGGTTAATGCAAGCTTAACCAATAATACATATGAACTTGATAAGTGGAAGGGTTAAATAAATCTTGGGTAGGTGGGTAATATTAGTATATATAGGCCCACAAACATAACCGTTAAATAAACATGCATGAATCAATGGAAAGGTTGTAGGCGACACTTAACCAGTATAACATGTTAATTAAAACAGATGGATGGGGTTAGGCTATATTGAGAACACTTAACTGTTATAACATGTTGATTAGGAAACCCAAGTAACAGGGACACATGTCAGCAGTAACCCACATAGATGTATCACGGTACCCTGAACTAGGCGGGATGGGGCATGATTACTGGGCTGATTATAAGAAGTCAAAATAGCGGCAGGTGGTGAGTCAGTGTAGGTTTCGACGGAGTATGGGCATGCACGTGCTCCGGATTGGAAAAAGCAGGTACTGGGCATTAGTATTATACACTGTGCATCATGAATTGTGTCGGGTTGCCATCATAGGGATTGATATGCCCGTGGGACCAGCACAGGTATCTACAAACAAGCGGGGCCGAATGACACAAGTAATAAATACATGTGAGTTAGGGAGACGATCGATTAGGGGTAGTATGGGGACATCTAGTATCTATTATGGGCAAGTAGGATATCGAGGATTGTATGTGGTAGATACCTCTTACTAGATGTTATGCCTGAGGGCTACCAATTGCAGGGTTGGGATCAACTTTCACTATGGAACTAGTAACGGTGCGATGTATTCAGCATTGGTGCAGTGTAGTAATTACCCTATAGTGGTTAAAAGCGCAATCAACGTTTATCTTATTCATCTTGCCTACCTTGTCATGCATGCTTATGTACAGTCATTTCTTACTTTCCAATTTATGTTCTTATCCTGTTACTTTAATGATTATATTGTTAAAGTTACTGGAGTCACCAGACTAATGTCTGACCTAGTTTGTTTCGCCTCTTTTCTTCCGACCCCCCCTAGGTTCTCAGGGAAGAAAAACTCAAGCTTATTTCAGATGTCTCTTTCTTCCAGCTTAAAGTTGAAAGATGTATTGCTTGGCTTTGATTCTGCTTATGGCATTTTCTGTAGGGGGATTATGGCTTTAAAATTTTGTACTTTGAAGGCTTTTGTACAAGACCGATATTATGTACTGGTTTTGTTGTTTTGAAGGTGTAACCAAACCTATTTTTGTTTCCACTACAGTAAAGTCATAAAATTTTCAAGTACTACTTTATCCGTCTTGTAATATTCCATTTTGTTTACTTATAACGCTCCACGAAACTTAATGCATTCCCTTTGTGAGTGACATTAACGGACGTGGGGTGTTACACTTAGTATTAGAGCTAAAGGTTACCAGATTAGGTAAAAGTTTTTGAAAACTAATTTTCAAAACTATTTTAAATGTTGTATTTTCAAAAGGAAAGTTTATTTTGAAAAACATAATCCCCAAAAAGCCATATATCTTTCTTTTGATTCTTTGTTTCAAATCTCTTCCTTTTTCCCTCTTGAATCTCTTTCCCCGCGTGTAGATGCTTTTTCTAAGATATGTAAGGACTTTCGTTCGATGGGCGGAAAACCGTTTTATAGGACTGAGACGTTTGTCGAAGCTAGAATTGGCTCAAGGAAGTAGAGGACTCGTTTAGTATCTTTGAGATAGACGATGGAAGGAAGGTTCAGCTAGCTGCTTAGTCGATGAAGGAGTTTTGGCTAAGGAGCACAACCCAAGGATGAGGAATTTGTTGATATGGCTTTAATCCACGAAGAAGGTAAAGGAGGAAGTACAAAGAATAATTAACCCCGTGACAAAAGAAGGTGTCTTATTTGAGGTATAACGGGCCATGTAATTAAGAACTGTAGGAATAAGAAGAAGCCTGGTTGTTTTCATTGCGATGAGGCAGGACATCTGATTAAAGACTACCCGAGGAGGCAAGGACAAGGGCAATGGCAGAGGATAGGACCTACTTCCGGAGGACAGGTTCATGCTCTCATGGCACCAGGACAGAAGAGAGAGAGAAACGTTTTTGTTGAAAGTTTGATTTTCCTTTTTGATCATCCTATTCGAACTTTGTTTGACTCTTGCACTTCGCAATCGTTTGTATCTTCTTCATTAGTGTGAAACACTGCACATAAATACTAGACTAGTTATGGATCCCATTGTAGTCTCAAATCCTATTGGGGGTTTAGTTCACTTATCTATGCTTTGTCGGGATTTGAGAGTATCTATCTTGGGAGTTGGGTTTGAATGCAACGCCTACGTTCTTGGTTTCATGGGCTACGACTTGATTCTAGGAGTTGATTGGCTATCCAGGTATGGTGCCATCCTAGACTGCGAAAGGAGGGTAGTTAGACTATTAACTCGTTGTGGAAAGACCCTTGATATTTCTTGTGACACTAGAGGTTCGGTGACGCTTAGCTACCTAGAATCACTTGACACATCCATGGATGATTTGGAATCTGCTCTAGTAGTCCGTGAGTATGGTGATGTCTTTGATGAGGTTCGAGGTTTAAACCCAAGGCGCGAGATAGACCTCTGTATATACTTAGTAGATAATACAAAGCCAGTTGCATTACAGCTCGCCACATGGCTCGGAGAGAGAGGAGGGAACTCATTAAGCAAGTAGGGGAGCTACTTGAGGAAGGGTTCATAAAAAGAAGTATTTCGGAATGGAGTGCTCCAGTTGTTTTTGCTACAAAGGCTGATAGTTCGCTTAGATTGTGCGTGGACTATAGGGAGCTGAACAAGCTCACGAAGAAGAATAAACACCCATTGCCGAGGATAGATGACTTGTTCGATCAGTTGGTTGGCGCTTCGGTTTTCTCGCAGTTGGATTTAGCTCCAAGATTTCATCAGCTAAGGGTGGTTGAGGATAGCATAGATAAGACTGCATTTAGGACTCTCGACGGTTTCTTCGAGTGGCTCGTCATGCCTTTTTCGTTTAACAAATGCACCCGCATATTTCATAGACTTGATGAGTAGGGTGTTTAGGGAGTTTCTAAACAAGTTTGTGGTAGTCTTTGTAGATGGTATTTTGATTTTCTCTAGAAGTGAGGAAGAGCATGCCTTACATCTAGGGAAGTCTTAGAGACCCTACAAGCGCATCAACTCAAAGCTAAGTTCTTCAAATGTCATTTTTGGAGGAAAGAAGTGAGGTTCTTAGGACATGTGGTCTCTATGGAAGGGATAGCAGTGGACCCTGCGAAGGTGATCCAAGATTGGAAGGTTCATAGAAAAGCAACGGAAGTAAGAAGTTTTCTAAGGTTGGCAGGCTACTATAGGTGTAATAACCCGGAAATTCTGAGCCAGTTTAAAATTTTTATTTTGGCAATTTTAGCGGATTTTGAATATTTAAAATAGATTATTTTAAATAAAAACGACGAAAAATTTATTTTGAATATAATTCGAACATATATATTATATACGTCGTCGTTAGAATATAAATATTTATATATAATTATAAATAGAATTGAAAATGGCGCGGTAGTTCGATAATTCGATTTCAAACTTCAATTGAATGTACCGGGTGCAAAACAATCCGGATTTTAGTGAAACCGAAAACATTAGGATCTAATTGATGATATCTTTCCAACGAATCCGAAAAATCAAAATTTCATAACGGGAATCAAAAGATATGTCCAGTTGAAAATTCTGAATAGTCGCTATGGAATTCAGGCCCTTAAAAATGGGAATTTTGCAAACGACCTCGGATTTCGACGAAACTACTTTTGTTGGGTCCGTGATGTCAAATTATTGCTAGGTTTTAAATTTCATAATTTTTCGAATCAATATGTGAGCGTGGCAAAGGAAAACGTGTTTGACCAGTTTTAGTTGATTTTAATCGACTGGAAAATGGCCATTTTTCAAACGGTCTCAGAATTCGACGAAACTAGTTTTGTTAGGACCGTATCGTCAATACGAAGCTAGAAAATATTTTTCGAGAATTTTTAGAGTTAGTATGTGACCCCGGTAATTTGAAATGTACGTTTGAAATTCAATAAAGTGTTTTAAATGTAAATTTAACGGAAACTGATTGTAACAGCCGAATCAGCCTACGATACATATCCCATTGTGTTCGGAATGGGGGTAAAACGCTATAGACGACAGGCGGTGGGCCTCGTTTCGAGGTCGTATGTAAAAGTCCACTTTTTACAAATAAAATAATTAAATATAAATAAAATAAAAAAAATATATCTCTTCTCCTCTCCTTATACATTCTGGCCCCCCTTTTTCGAATTCACTTCAGAAAAATCGATTTCACAAATAAAAAAAAAAAAAAAAAACGAAAACCCGCCGCCCCTCCCCTAGTCGATCGCCGCCACGCGAAGCCCCCCAGGCGCCAGAGGCGACGCGCGAGAGCCCCCCCCGGCGGCGCGACGATCGCGACATCCCCCCCTTGCGCCACCATCAGCACCCCCATCCTCCCCTCCGCGGCTACGAATCCGACAGCCCCCCCGACGTGATAAACAGTGAAAAGAAAAAGGTAATTATCCATAATTTATTTATTTTTTCATTTATTTATTTGTCTTTGTCTATTTAATGTAATTAGTTTAGTTAATTTACTAATTTAGCATAGTTTTTAAAATGAAAGACATGTTTTTTAAAAATAGGGAAGACATGTTTTTTTTTAAATAGGAAAGACGATATTTTGAGAGGAGTAGTGAGGTAAAAATATGATTTTTATATTTTTAAAGTATTAAAAATATGATTTTTATATTTTTAAAGTATTAAAAATATAATCTTTACTATATAGAAGATGTAAAAATATGATTTTTGGTTAGGTAAAGAATTAAAAATATAATTTTTACATGATAGGAATATTAAAAATATCATCTTTATATGTGTAGAAAAATAAAAATGAGATTTTTATAAAGATGAAATCTTTAAATTTGAAAAGGCGAAGTCTATGTTTTTATAAAGGCGAAATCTTTATATGGAAAATAGCGTGATAAAAAAATAATTTTTATCTATTTAACATAGTAATAAAAAAATCGATTTTTATATATTGAATAACATAGTAAAAATTTGATTTTTATATAAAGTATAACGAAGTAAAAATTCAATTTTTAAAAGGTATGAAGCAATTATAAAAATATGATTTTTAAATTGAAGGTGGATGAATAAAAATGTGATTTTTATTTTAAAGACAGCAAAATATAAAAATGTGTGATTTTTATATATGTAGTGGCTACGGGCAACAAAGGCGATAAAAAGGCGAGAACGACGAAGATCTCTACAATAGGAGTGTCGTGGTATTGGATAGCTATCGGTGAGAATTTCTCACCTTTTAATTTCATTTCTAGTTATATATATATATATACTAGGATGCAGACGGTGCTTAGTAGCACCCGACACAATCGTCCACAGACCATGGACTTGTTTGTTTGGTTGCATAAATTAGTTAGATGATTTGATTTGAATTTGGTTGTTTGGTGAATTTGATTGATGTGTGAATGGCGTGGGCCTTCACTAGACCGGGGATAAGGCTAGGCCTCGTCCCGTTTCTAGTATCGTGCCGTTATGCCGCCGAAATTCTCTAAAATATGTTAGAAAAATTAAAATATCATTTTAATTGTGTAAACGAACTGAATAGAAATTCATATGTTGATATAAAATATTTTATCGTTAAAAATATAATTTTTAACGTGATGTGAATAAAATAAAATATTCATTTACAAACCGGACGGTTTATTTATGTACACCTATTTGGATGACATTGATTGGGTCGATAAATTTTACACATCGCCCAACTGCACAAATAAAATCTGTGTTTGATTGTTTGAAACCCCACACGGGTGTTGGGATGAAATTTGAAGTTCACTCATCCTGATTGATTAAATATGTCGATCGATTGATTGACAGGCTGTTATAAGCGTTATATATCTATATTTGATGCTTATACAGTGTAGTGCACTTTGGTTGATGGTTGATTATTTTTCAATGCTATTATATACGTGTGTTGTATGAAAATCCATATAATTAATTTCATATGGTGATTGATTGGGCCTCATTCCAATTTAGAAAATAAAGAATATTATAAAATAAAGGTTCATGTGTTGACTATACTCATCCGTTGAGATTAGTCATGTGTTGAACGAAATATTTTAATAATAAAATTTACTTCTTTATCTTTATAAAATAAAGGTTCATGTGTTGACTATACTCATCCGTTGAGATTAGTCATGTGTTGAACGAAATATTTTAATAATAAAATTTATATCTTTATCTTTATAATATAAAGGTTCATGTGTTGACTGTACTCATCCGTTGAGATTAGTCATGTGTTGAACGAAATATTTTAACAATAAAATTTACATCTTTATCATATATAGAATTAGAAATCAACTGGAAAATAGATGAGATGAGTGGTCTCCTGGATATTGATCTGATGTTGGTTTCGGCCTTCGGGGTTAATATTCAAGAAATTGTTCTCTTACTAATTTACAGTTGAAGTCTAATTTTATATCAAACGATAGATACCTTAATTTTTATAAAATATATTAAATAGCAAAAATAGTCACACGTGGACAGTACTCATTCGTTGAGATTAGTCGTGTGTTGACAAAAATAAATATTCATTTGTTGAAAATAGAAATATTTGAAATAGAACATTTGAAAATAGAAATATTTGAAATAGAAATATTTGAAATCGAAATATTTGAAATAGAAATATTTGAAATAGAATATTTGAAAATAGAAATACATTAAGCCGTGTTGAGTAGATTGACGCCATTTTGACGTGAACGATATTTGTATCGATTTTATTCATTTCGAAATGAATTGAATTGAAAACGATTTCGAAATGAATTGAATAGAAAACGATTTCAAAATGAATTGAATATATAACGATTTCGAAATGAATTGAATATATAACGATTTCGAAATGAATTGAATATAAAACAATTTCGAAATGAATTGAATATAAAACGATTTCGAAATGAATTGAATATAAAACGATTTCGAAATGAATTGAATAGAAAACGAATTTGATTTCAATTGAATATATAACGAATTTGATTCGAATAGAAAACCAATTTGAATTGAATCGAATAGAAAACTAGGTTTTATTTGAATCGAATAGAAAACCAATTTGAATTGAATCGAATAGAAAACCAATTTGAATTGAATCGAATAGAAAACCAATTTGAATTGAATCGAATAGAAAACCAATTTGAATTGAATCGAATAGAAAACCAATTTGAATTGAATCGAATAGAAAACCAATTTGAATTGAATCGAATAGAAAACGACTTTGAAATTGAATTGAATTGAAAACGAATTCGAATTGAATTTAAAATGAAGTGAAATGAATTCAAATTGAATTGAAATTTGAATTGAATAGAAATGAATTTTAAAACGAATTTATAAAGGAGAATTCAATTTTGATTTGAAATGAAATGGAAGTTGAAATTGCTTTTGAAACGAATTTAAAACTATTTATATAATTCGTTTTAAATAGAAATCGACGAAATATATATTATATATATATTATATATATAATATAATGGCCTGAATAGAACGCGCCGCGCCGCGGCAGTTCGTAAATTTCGACCATTTATTTCAAACGGACATTACGGGAGATCTGACCGTCGGATTCTCCTAAAACCGGAACCGTTGGGTTCGTATCGAAAAGAGCTTTCTAACGAATATTTGAAATTTGAAATCTAACGGTTGGATTTGGAGATATGTCCAAATCAAATTCGAAAAAGGTCGCTATAAGTGCAGTTCGATGGCCGTTGATGGAAATCGACTGTACGGGCCTTGATAAAATTATTAAAAATAGTAATAAATTGTGTAAAATCATAAGAAATGATTTGGGAAAATTTGGGATGAAAAACTCCATATTTGAAAAGATAAAAATAGATTTTTATCGAAATGAACTAGTTTGAACTCAATTTAAAACCCGGGTTTTTATTTTTAAATAAATAAATTAGATTTAAAAATGGGTTTTAAATAATCGGAATTCCTAATATATTTGATTTGAATTGAACTAGAATTGATTTGGGGGTTTATCGTGAACTGTGTTTTAAATAACAGTAGTTCTTTAACCCGATAATAAATAGAATGTGATTTGGGTTTGTCATGAACTGTGTTTTAAATAACACCTAGTTCTTTAACCCAGTAAAAGGAGTTTTAATGAATCTGCAATTAGATTGAAATGTGAATTTGCAATCTAAATTATCAAATTTAGAAAATGAGCGAGAATGGAGTATTACCAGTTTTGCTCCAAAGCGATAGTTAAATCTTTAATTAGATTTGAACGTGAAATGGTAATTAATTTTACCGATAACACCACGGTGTTAGATATGGAGTATTACCAGTTTGGCTTCATGGGATGAATAGGTTGGGATTGGGAAATAAAATAAATAATTACTTCGGTGTGGTTCGCTAATCTCGACTAGTTTAGAAAGACCATAATTTGGTTTGAAACGACATCCAAAGGAAGATTACAGGATAAATTTTAAAGAATTTATCTTGGATAAAATTAATGGGAACCTTTCCCTAAGAATGTGGAATTTAGAAACTAGCTGTAGGTTGGCTAAGAAGAATGGTTTCCTGGGTATTGATCTGATGTTGGTTTCGGCCTTCGGGGTTAATGTTCGGGAAATTGTTCTCTTGCTAATTTGCGGTTAGTGACTAATGAATTGGAATGAGGCGTATTTTGTGTTTGTGTAACATTTGTTTTTAATATACGCGGGTTGTTCGGAAACTCCGGGTTTACACCCATTCTGAATAACCGATTCGACGATACGTCGAAGATGAAGACGGTGGCTGAAGACCGGAAGTCTTCACATCGTTTGGGTAATTACTGACGATCCTGATTGGGCTGTACACCCAAGAGGATGGAAATAGTTGTTGGTCGTCCAGACGTACTTGGAGATGGATGGATATGCGAGGAAAGTGCCTCCGGTTTCGTTCAGACCTAGAACGAACTTGTAAATGGATGGTGTGTCTGACATTGGATTTTATTCTGTGTCGATTGATTTCTGTTAAATATATATCTGTTTGGCGGCGGAGAATTTATTCTCTTGCTTAACGCCCTTCTCTGAGACGTATGAGCTTAGAGGTTATATATTGATAGATATCAATCGCATGGCATGAATTGCCTATGTGGCACGCTAAGATGCAATGATCAAGGCTTCTGTTGAAAAGCAAAGTCTTGTGGTTGATGATCAAAGCACGCCTACGTGGCAGCTTTGTGTGTAACGTGAATTCGCGAGCCTCACACCTCAGTATGAGTTAAAAACGGGACATGGGCCGTTGGGAGAGCACGACGTTTCTTTCTAGCTTTGGTGGTGTCAGTGACTTACCAGCCCTGACATTTATATACTTTTCACCTTTGTGGTTGTTGGAATGATAGGTCTGTAAGGACCGGGAAACGTGTGTTCAGGAATTGCCAATCCTCTAACGTAAGTGAGGACCGGCCCAACCGATCCAAGGGTTACCCAGTGTGCGTAGTCCTGAGCATTTGCTAGAGTGTCTCGAAGCGGAGAGGAGCTTGCCCCTTGCCTCGACTCATGACGGAAATCCAATTTCCAATACGAGATACTTTGGCTTTATTTGTAGAGCCTAGTATGGCGACATAGTAGCATGGGATGCTATGCCGTCTATGATTTATATTTATGATTGAAACTGTTTTGACACTATACACTTATTATAGTATCAAATGATTTGTTTTAAACGTATCAAGCATGTTTGGCTGTTATAAGGTAAAACCCTATCCTCTGGCTTGCGTTGCATTGTGTGATAGGACCTGGGTCTTATAATAGCTTCAATTTTCGAAAAAGCATTGCGTTGTTTATTCTATGCACTGGTATTCTTGGGAGGAAACCCGTTCCGTGTTATACGGCGTGGTCCCTTGAATTACTCTCTTTTAAAGTAAAGCTTTAAATAACTGTTTTAGTTCTCACACCAGTCACATGACTGACCCGGAGTTTATTGTTTTAACCTAAACTCTGGGTGCCCCTATTTTCCGCGCGGGCAGCTAGTAGTTTTTGTTTTGCAGATTTATATTTACAGGATCCTGGTTTACAGCTGGAATGATATCCGGAAAGCTCTGTATCCGTATATCACCTTCAGTTGTGCTTTGTATTATTTTCCGCTGTTATGTAATTTATTGTAATCTCTGATATTTGTCGAATGTAATTTATTCAATTATACTCTGTATATTCTTGTATCTGATGGAATTGTTGTAATAGCAATGAAATGTTCATCTGTTTGTGTTCTGATTTGTCCTGTTCTCAAATGATCAGGGGTTTCGAACGGTCTAGATTGGTTTAACGACTGATTCGGATCGAGCGAAATTCCAGGCCGTCACATTTGGTATCAGAGCTTTGGTTTACAGAGCTCGAGAAAAAGACACATTAGAACCATACGAAAGAATTCATCAGATATTGGATTAGTAGTATCCAATTAGAATGACTCGTTAGAGATAGGATCAGTAGTATCCTAGAACGGGTGTGAAGAGTATATTTTTCAAATGAAAACAATTTTTGTTTTGAAATTTAAATCAATTCTATGTATTTGATTATTTATTTATTTTGAATATGGACAATCGAGTATATAAAGATTTTGCATATACGCGTCATGAACGTATATTCGAAGTTTTAATATATTGGATAGATATAGAATCATACTCTAGTGGCCCGAAGATGATTCCGATGGTTGAGTACTCGTCGTCAGAATTTATATTCGAGTGACGAAGGTGTGATTTTCTATATATTTCCATTAGACTGGTGTGAGAACCAAAATTAAAATAGCTAGGACACATTGTGGTGAATTGGCATCAAAAACAAGATTTTCAGTATATATATCAAAATTATGAGTTTAAAACGTTAATTCACTAATTGATTGATGTTTGTGTTGTTTGTTCATTTGTTTGATAATTTTGAACCATTATGCCTAATTGCATCAAATTTTGAATATTATTGAAAATTGGTCGCATTTGCTTGCATATACATATACTTGTATTGAACAGGTCATAGCAAGGAGGCTAGAGCAGAGAATAAAATTTGTTTGCCCGACAAATAGGTACATGTTTACTACATAGTTTACTGTTTTGTTTGGGTGATGATTATTTAATGAGCCTATTGGCTAGCCGCTTGGCTTTTTCTTTTTCTTTTTGAGATTAGAAGGACCGGGGAAGCTATTTGAAATTCCCCGATGCTCCCGGTGCAAGGGAGGTTATGGCGAAATTTTTCGAAAATTTAGGGTGTTAGCCAAATTTTTGAAAATTTGAAAATTCTCAGAAACTGAAAAGTTGGAGAGTGGAAGCCAGATCGAACGTAGAGTTGATTAATCAAACCACTTTTGACTTTGTTCCTTTTCGGGGACGAAAAGTTTTAAGTGGGGGAGATTGTAATAACCCGGAAATTCTGAGCCAGTTTAAAATTTTTATTTTGGCAATTTTAGCGGATTTTGAATATTTAAAATAGATTATTTTAAATAAAAACGACGAAAAATTTATTTTGAATATAATTCGAACATATATATTATATACGTCGTCGTTAGAATATAAATATTTATATATAATTATAAATAGAATTGAAAATGGCGCGGTAGTTCGATAATTCAATTTCAAACTTCAATTGAATGTACCGGGTGCAAAACAATCCGGATTTTAGTGAAACCGAAAACATTAGGATCTAATTGATGATATCTTTCCAACGAATCCGAAAAATCAAAATTTCATAACGGGAATCAAAAGATATGTCCAGTTGAAAATTCTGAATAGTCGCTATGGAATTCAGGCCCTTAAAAATGGGAATTTTGCAAACGACCTCGGATTTCGACGAAACTACTTTTGTTGGGTCCGTGATGTCAAATTATTGCTAGGTTTTAAATTTCATAATTTTTCGAATCAATATGTGAGCGTGGCAAAGGAAAACGTGTTTGACCAGTTTCAGTTGATTTTAATCGACTGGAAAATGGCCCTTTTTCAAACGGTCTCAGAATTCGACGAAACTAGTTTTGTTAGGACCGTATCGTCAATACGAAGCTAGAAAATATTTTTCGAGAATTTTTAGAGTTAGTATGTGACCCCTGTAATTTGAAATGTACGTTTGAAATTCAATAAAGTGTTTTAAATGTAAATTTAACGGAAACTGATTGTAACAGCCGAATCAGCCTACGATACATATCCCATTGTGTTCGGAATGGGGGTAAAACGCTATAGACGACAGGCGGTGGGCCTCGTTTCGAGGTCGTATGTAAAAGTCCACTTTTTACAAATAAAATAATTAAATATAAATAAAATAAAAAAAAATATATCTCTTCTCCTCTCCTTATACATTCTGGCCCCCCCTTTTTCGAATTCACTTCAGAAAAATCGATTTCACAAATAAAAAAAGAAGAAGAAGAAAACGAAAACCCGCCGCCCCTCCCCCAGTCGATCGCCGCCACGTGAAGCCCCCCAGGCGCCAGAGGCGACGCGCGAGAGCCCCCCCCCCCCCCGGCGGCGCGACGATCGCGACATCCCCCCCTTGCGCCACCATCAGCACCCCCATCCTCCCCTCCGCGGCTACGAATCCGACAGCCCCCCCGACGTGATAAACAGTGAAAAGAAAAAGGTAATTATCCATAATTTATTTTTTTTTCATTTATTTATTTGTCTTGTCTATTTAATGTAATTAGTTTAGTTAATTTACTAATTTAGCATAGTTTTTAAAATGAAAGACATGTTTTTTAAAAATAGGGAAGACATGTTTTTTTTTTAAATAGGAAAGACGATATTTTGAGAGGAGTAGTGAGGTAAAAATATGATTTTTATATTTTTAAAGTATTAAAAATATGATTTTTATATTTTTAAAGTATTAAAAATATAATCTTTACTATATAGAAGATGTAAAAATATGATTTTTGGTTAGGTAGAGAATTAAAAATATAATTTTTACATGATAGGAATATTAAAAATATCATCTTTATATGTGTAGAAAAATAAAAATGAGATTTTTATAAAGATGAGATCTTTAAATTTGAAAAGGTGAAGTCTATGTTTTTATAAAGGCGAAATCTTTATATGGAAAATAGCGTGATAAAAATATAATTTTTATCTATATAACATAGTAATAAAAAAATCGATTTTTATATATTGAATAACATAGTAAAAATTTGATTTTTATATAAAGTATAACGAAGTAAAAATTCAATTTTTAAAAGGTATGAAGCAATTATAAAAATATGATTTTTAAATTGAAGGTGGATGAATAAAAATGTGATTTTTAATTTAAAGACAGCAAAATATAAAAATGTGTGATTTTTATATATGTAGTGGCTACGGGAAACAAAGACGATAAAAAGGCGAGAACGACGAAGATCTCTACAATAGGAGTGTCGTGGTATTGGATAGCTATCGGTGAGAATTTCTCACCTTTCAATTTCATTTCTAGTTATATATATATACTATGATGCAGACGGTGCTTAGTAGCACCCGACACAATCGTCCACAGACCATGGACTTGTTTGTTTGGTTGCCTAAATTAGTTAGATGATTTGATTTGAATTTGGTTGTTTGGTGAATTTGATTGATGTGTGAATGGCGTGGGCCTTCACTAGACCGGGGATAAGGCTAGGCCTCGTCCCGTTTCTAGTATCGTGCCGTTATGCCGCCGAAATTCTCTAAAATATGTTAGAAAAATTAAAATATCATTTTCATTCTGTAAACGAACTGAATAGAAATTCATATGTTGAAATAAAATATTTTATCGTTAAAAATATAATTTTTAACGTGATGTGAATAAAATAAAATATTCATTTACAAACCGGACGGTTTATTTATGTACACCTATTTGAATGACATTGATTGGGTCGATAAATTTTACACATCGCCCAACTGCACAAATAAAATCTGTGTTTGATTGTTTGAAACCCCACACGGGTGTTGGGATGAAATTTGAAGTTCACTCATCCTGATTGATTAAATATGTCGATCGATTGATTGACAGGCTGTTATAAGCGTTATATATCTATATTTGATGCTTATACAGTGTAGTGCACTTTGGTTGATGGTTGATTATTTTTCAATGCTATTATATACGTGTGTTGTATGAAAATCCATATAATTAATTTCATATGGTGATTGATTGGGCCTCATTCCAATTTAGAAAATAAAGAATATTATAAAATAAAGGTTCATGTGTTGACTATACTCATCCGTTGAGATTAGTCATGTGTTGAACGAAATATTTTAATAATAAAATTTACTTCTTTATCTTTATAAAATAAAGGTTCATGTGTTGACTATACTCATCCGTTGAGATTAGTCATGTGTTGAACGAAATATTTTAATAATAAAATTTATATCTTTATCTTTATAATATAAAGGTTCATGTGTTGACTGTACTCATCCGTTGAGATTAGTCATGTGTTGAACGAAATATTTTAACAATAAAATTTACATCTTTATCATATATAGAATTAGAAATCAACTGGAAAATAGATGAGATGAGTGGTCTCTTGGATATTGATCTGATGTTGGTTTCGGCCTTCGGGGTTAATATTCAGGAAATTGTTCTCTTACTAATTTACAGTTGAAGTCTAATTTTATATCAAACGATAGATACCTTAATTTTTATAAGATATATTAAATAGCAAAAATAGTCACATGTGGACAATACTCATTCGTTGAGATTAGTCGTGTGTTGACAAAAATAAATATTCATTTGTTGAAAATAGAAATATTTGAAATAGAACATTTGAAAATAGAAATATTTGAAATAGAAATATTTGAAATCGAAATATTTGAAATAGAAATATTTGAAATAGAATATTTGAAAATAGAAATACATTAAGCCGTGTTGATTAGATTGACGCCATTTTGACGTGAACGATATTTGTATCGATTTTATTCATTTCGAAATGAATTGAATTGAAAACGATTTCGAAATGAATTGAATAGAAACCGATTTCAAAATGAATTGAATATATAACGATTTCGAAATGAATTGAATATATAACGATTTCGAAATGAATTGAATATAAAACAATTTCGAAATGAATTGAATATATAACGATTTCGAAAAGAATTGAATATAAAACGATTTCGAAATGAATTGAATAGAAAACGAATTTGATTTCAATTGAATATATAACGAATTTGATTCGAATAGAAAACCAATTTGAATTGAATCGAATAGAAAACCAATTTGAATTGAATCGAATAGAAAACCAATTTGAATTGAATCGAATAGAAAACCAATTTGAATTGAATCGAATAGAAAACCAATTTGAATTGAATCGAATAGAAAACCAATTTGAATTGAATCGAATAGAAAACCAATTTGAATTGAATCGAATAGAAAACGACTTTGAAATTGAATTGAATTGAAAACGAATTCGAATTGAATTTAAAATGAAGTGAAATGAATTCAAATTGAATTGAAATTTGAATTGAATCGAAATGAATTTTAAAACGAATTTATAAAGGAGAATTCAATTTTGATTTGAAATGAAATGGAAGTTGAAATTGCTTTTGAAACGAATTTAAAACTATTTATATAATTCGTTTTAAATAGAAATCGACGAAATATATATTATATATATTATATATATAATATAATGGCCTGAATAGAACGCGCCGCGCCGCGGCAGTTCGTAAATTTCGACCATTTATTTCAAACGGACATTACGGGAGATCCGACCGTCGGATTCTCCTAAAACCGGAACCGTTGGGTTCGTATCGAAAAGAGCTTTCTAACGAATATTTGAAATTTGAAATCTAACGGTTGGATTTGGAGATATGTCCAAATCAAATTCGAAAAAGGTCGCTATAAGTGCAGTTCGATGGCCGTTGATGGAAATCGACTGTACGGGCCTTGATAAAATTATTAAAAATAGTAATAAATTGTGTAAAATCATAAGAAATGATTTGGGAAAATTTGGGATGAAAAACTCCATATTTGAAAAGATAAAAATAGATTTTTATCGAAATGAACTAGTTTGAACTCAATTTAAAACCCGGGTTTTTATTTTTAAATAAATAAATTAGATTTAAAAATGGGTTTTAAATAATCGGAATTCCTAATATATTTGATTTGAATTGAACTAGAATTGATTTGGGGGTTTATCGTGAACTGTGTTTTAAATAACACTAGTTCTTTAACCCGATAATAAATAGAATGTGATTTGGGTTTGTCATGAACTGTGTTTTAAATAACACCTAGTTCTTTAACCCAGTAAAAGGAGTTTTAACGAATCTGCAATTAGATTGAAATGTGAATTTGCAATCTAAATTATCAAATTTAGAAAATGAGCGAGAATGGAGTATTACCAGTTTTGCTCCAAAGCGATAGTTAAATCTTTAATTAGATTTGAACGTGAAATGGTAATTAATTTTACCGATAACACCACGGTGTTAGATATGGAGTATTACCAGTTTGGCTTCATGGGATGAATAGGTTGGGATTGGGAAATAAAATAAATAATTACTTCGGTGTGGTTCGCTAATCTCGACTAGTTTAGAAAGACCATAATTTGGTTTGAAACGACATCCAAAGGAAGATTACAGGATAAATTTTAAAGAATTTATCTTGGATAAAATTAATGGGAACCTTTCCCTAAGAATGTGGAATTTAGAAACTAGCTGTAGGTTGGCTAAGAAGAATGGTTTCCTGGGTATTGATCTGATGTTGGTTTCGGCCTTCGGGGTTAATGTTCGGGAAATTGTTCTCTTGCTAATT
Source organism: Allium sativum (assembly GCA_030737875.1). Classification (NCBI taxonomy): domain Eukaryota; kingdom Viridiplantae; phylum Streptophyta; class Magnoliopsida; order Asparagales; family Amaryllidaceae; genus Allium; species Allium sativum. The sequence goes on from CM060915.1 coordinate 801,308,751, forward strand.
TGCGGTTAGTGACTAATGAATTGGAATGAGGCGTATGTTGTGTTTGTGTAACATTTGTTTTTAATATACGCGGGTTGTTCGGAAAGTCCGGGTTTACACCCATTCTGAATAACCGATTCGACGATACGTCGAAGATGAAGACGGTGGTTGAAGACCGGAAGTCTTCACATCGTTTGGGTAATTACTGACGATCCTGATTGGGCTGTACACCCAAGAGGATGGAAATAGTTGGTGGTCGTCCAGACGTACTTGGAGATGGATGGATATGCGAGGAAAGTGCCTCCGGTTTCATTCAGACCTAGAACGAACTTGTAAATGGATGGTGTGTCTGACATTGGATTTTATTCTGTGTCGATTGATTTCTGTTAAATATATTTCTGTTTGGCGGCGGAGAATTTATTCTCTTGCTTAACGCCCTTCTCTGAGACGTATGAGCTTAGAGGTTATATATTGATAGATATCAATCGCATGGCATGAATTGCCTATGTGGCACGCTAAGATGCAATGATCAAGGCTTCTGTTGAAAAGCAAAGTCTTGTGGTTGATGATCAAAGCACGCCTACGTGGCAGCTTTGTGTGTAACGTGAATTCGCGAGCCTCACACCTCGGTATGAGTTAAAAACGGGATACGGGCCGTTGGGAGAGCACGACGTTTCTTTCTAGCTTTGGTGGTGTCAGTGACTTACCAGCCCTGACATTTATATACTTTTCACCTTTGTGGTTGTTGGAATGAGGCGCCTCGATTATAGGTCTGTAAGGACCGGGAAACGTGTGTTCAGGAATTGCCAATCCTCTAACGTAAGTGAGGACCGGCCCAACCGATCCAAGGGTTACCCAGTGTGCGTAGTCCTGAGCATTTGCTAGAGTGTCTCGAAGCGGAGAGGAGCTTGCCCCTTGCCTCGACTCATGACGGAAATCCAATTTCCAGTACGAGATATTTCGGCTTTATTTGTAGAGCCTAGTATGGCGACATAGTAGCATGGGATGCTATGCCGTCTATGATTTATATTTATGATTGAAACTGTTTTGACACTATACACTTATTATAGTATCAAATGATTTGTTTTAAACGTATCAAGCATGTTTGGCTGTTATAAGGTAAAACCCTATCCTCTGGCTTGCGTTGCATTGTGTGATAGGACCTGGGTCTTATAATAGCTTCATTTTTCGAAAAAGCATTGCGTTGTTTATTCTATGCACTGGTATTCTTGGGAGGAAACCCGTTCCGTGTTATACGGCGTGGTCCCCTGAATTACTCTCTTTTAAAGTAAAGCTTTAAATAACTGTTTTAGTTCTCACACCAGTCACATGACTGACCTGGAGTTTATTGTTTTAACCTAAACTCTGGGTGCCCCTATTTTCCGCGCGGGCAGCTAGTAGTTTTGGTTTTGCAGATTTATATTTACAGGATCATGGTTTACAGTTGGAATGATATCCGGAAAGCTCTGTATCCGTATATCACCTTCAGTTGTGCTTTGTATTATTTTCCGCTGTTATGTAATTTATTGTAATCTCTGATATTTGTCGAATGTAATTTATTCAATTATACTCTGTATGTTCTTGTATCTGATGGAATTGTTGTAATAGCAATGAAATGTTCATCTGTTTGTGTTCTGATTTGTCCTATTCTCAAACGATCAGGGGTTTCGAACGGTCTAGATTGGTTTAACGACTGATTCAGATCGAGCGAAATTCCAGGCCATCACTATAGGAAGCTCATTAAGGACTTTGCGAAGATGTCAGCCCCAGTTTTGACTTTGCTAGATGAGAGCAAACCGTTCACAGTATATACCGGTGCTTGCGGGATAGGGCTTGGAGTAGTTTTCGATGCAAGAGGAAAAGATGATATGTAAAAGGTGGAAGGTACATAGTTATGTTTGAGCATCGTGTATTTTCCACAGACAGATGGACGGGCAGAAAGGGTGAATAGAATCCTTGAAGATCTTTTGAGGTTATATATCCTAGATTTTGGAGGGACATGAGAAGAGCACCCTCCATTTGTGGAGTTCGCTTAAAACAACAGTTATTAATCTTGTATTAGCTTTTTTATGGACGACCGTGTCGATCACCAACTTGTTGTGTAAGTCTATGGATAAGATTTTGCTTGGACCTGAGCTGATCAGAGAGAAACTTCAGGGAAGATGGACTTGATTCGAAGATGAATGAAGATGACACAGGACCGGAAAAAGTCAAACGCTAACTAGAGACGAACCGATTTTTAGTTCGATGTTGGAGATATGGTTTTTATTAAAGTGTCACCGTTGAGGAATGTAGTTTGCTCTGGGTAGTGTATTAGCACCAAGGTTTGTAGGATCCTTTCCCATTACAGAGAAGATTGGAAAGATGGCGTACAGAGTGAAGTTGTTGGAGAAGCTTAGAAGTGTTCATGACATGTTTCACATGTCGTATTTGCGGAAGTGTTTACATGATACTGCTGAAGTAGTGGAGTCGAGCATGCTTAGAGAAGTGGAAGTGGAGTGAGATGCCACGAGTATACAAGCTCGTACATGCATCCTTGGATCGGAGATCAAGAAGTTACGCAGCCGAGAGGTCAAGTTGGTCAAAGTACAATGGGAAGATGATCAAGGAGAGGCGACTTGGGAGACGGAAGACAAGGTGCGTACGCTGTACCCTTTCCTTTTGTGAGGATATGTTCTTAACTTCTCCCTTTTCTACCGGTTTCTTTATACTTGTTCTATCATTTAGTATGTCCTCTCGCTTACATCCTCGATTTTTAGATAGGAAAATCCTATGGTTGTAAACATGTGTTTGAGACATGTTATGTTTGGTGGATGCAAGTGTTTGCTAGTGGTTGCTCGTGGATGCATTTACATGCACATTAGGCACTAGATCGGCTCAGTCACTTTCATATTGCATATGCATATATGTATTTGTATATGGGTTAAAACTTGATGTGTTACCATATGGATGTTGCATTTGTATGAATGTACGGTTGTGCACTCATATAGAAATGATTTGTATCAATAGGGTTCTTTTGCATACATAATGGACGCATGGCACTATCAAGATTTGCATTAAGGAGGTTAACTGAATCAATAGACTGCCTGATTTTGCATTAGATAAGGACATATACACACACACTATGCATATGATCATGAAAGCATTAGAAATCTTCTTAAGGACAATGGATGCCTGTGATTGAATGGTTGAGTAGATGGATGTTGGATGGTAGGATACACATTCTTCTTGACTTGGAGATTTCGAGGACGAAATCCTTTAAGGAGGGGAGAATGTAACACCTCGTAATTTTAAAATATTAAAATTAAAAAATTTAAGAACACTTAATTTTCATATGAAGAGTTAGGTGAAACGGATTATGCCATTGCGTTCATCTTGGAATTCTGCTTGAGATAGAATCCGAGTTTGCGTAAATCAGACTCCGTATGGATTAATTATGGAGGTTAGAAGATTTCAAGCTTAAACAGAAATTAAATTAAATAATAATTAAAAATCAGAAAATGGATTCGAAATTCAAAATTTCGAAAAGTAGCTGAGCGGGAAATTTCCCGCTCAAGGTGTCGACCCCCCTAGGGGAGTCGACATAGGTGTCGACCCCCCTATAGGGGTCGACCCATACTGACTATTCTGGACAGTGACGATTTTCTGAGTCGTAGGGCTACGTGGCGACTTCTGATTGGCCTGATGACGCATTTTCTTGGACTGGATGATTTGGATGGATCCTAGGTTGATCTAGAGGCTCATATTAATTCTATACTCCTACATAATCACATCAAACCTTAACCCTAAACCTCATAACCCTATTCTATGAAGCCGTCATGCCATCCATCTCTAAGTTAGCCTAGCCTCCATCTTCTCCAAAATGGAAATCAAATTCAAGATAAAAGAGAAAGATCAAAGCCTACATCAATGGATTAGCTTATTAACTTCAGAAATCAGATTCCAGATCTTCTCTTCTTTCTTAATCTCTGTGAGTTCATGTAGCTTTCACAATATAATTAAACTAAAGTAATTATGATAAGTTGTAAATTGTGATCATATGATTATGCCTACAATGGATCTTATCAAATTTGCAAGTTGTCATCTTTTTTTTAATGCATAACCTATGCTTTTCTGATCAATTCTATCAGTTCATGCCTGTTCGCGCTTGTATATTTATCCCTATTTTGATACCATGATTCTCTTCCCTCTTCCCTCTTCCCTTTTCCTTTTTCTTTTTATGAGTTACGCTAACTTCGAGCCTAAAATATTATGCGAAATTCGCGCACGTATAACGCTTGAATGATGGGGAAAAAGGTTAGGAAATGTTGAATAACATGTGAATTGTAAAAATGCATAAATTGATGATGGCTATGGTTTGGGAACAATTGTATATAATAAGAAAACATGAAACTTGACGTAAATGGGTTTGGGTGTAAACTTGTGATAATTTGGTAAGTTCAGTTATTTCTCACATTTGGAACATGTAATAGGAATCATGACTTGTAATGAATCGAATCTAGAACTATGCCTAATTGTGAGATAATCAATTTTGATTCATACTTATCCTTTTGTCAAATTTGAGTTACCTATGCCTATGAGACTATTATGATTGATACATTGGTACCTATCATGTTGTACACCAAATTGGTGATTCTTTTATGTTCAATTCTATCAAATCTTTATGCTATGATGTAACCTTCTCAGTTTAACCATACTTATTATTAATATACAACATGTCTATTGGAAACATGATTCTTGAGATGGATACACCTTTACATGCCTATTTTGTTCCGTATGTCAATTCTTGTGTTTCTCCTCTATCCCTCTCTGTTTTATTTTTAGACCCAGTTGTATGTGTGATTGAAACATGGGGAATTGGGTATAACTTAATTAAGTAATTTTTGGAATAACAAGTAAATATGGTATAACTTGAATTGACCACACTTATGGATAATTTACATATAATTCTGGACTTAGACAGTAAATATGTAAATTGGCAAAAAGATGAACGCCTAAGACACGAGGTTAGACTTGGTTTGCGGTATAAGACTGCCCAGAACCGCCCGACATATCCAGCAACCGCAAACGACAGTCTAATGTGAGAGGTCAAAGACATAAATTAGATACTTAGACACGAGGTTAAGTCTGGCTTGTAGTGGAAGTCTTCCCGGAACCGCCCGACATATCCAGCGGCCACAAGTGATCGACTTAATGTGATAGGTCTGTGCATTAATAAATAATTAGTGCTGATCAAAGATGAATATGATACCTAAACGAGTTAGGTGGGTAGGGTTAAGTTAGCATGGGTAAGAAGACAACTTAACCAATATTACATGAACAAAGTGGACAGGGTTAAGGAAAGTGTAACGACCTGATACTTCCCTGGTAAGGAAAGAGCGGATTGCCTTGAGAACAAGCCACATCGGAACCCAAACAGAAGAACATATCATTATTTATTACAACAATTTCATCAGAATACAAGAATATACAGAGTATTAACAAATAATATACATTTACTAAACATTAGAGATTTACAAGTTACAATGCAGCAGAAAATAATACAAAACACAACTGAAAGAGATATACGGATACAGAGCTTTCCGGATATCGTTCTAGTTGTAAATAAGGATCCTGTGAATATTAATTTGCAAAACCAAAACTACTAGCTACCCGTGTGGAAAATAGGGCACCCAGATTATAGGTTAAAACAATAAACTCCAGATCGGTCATGTGACTGGTGTGAGAACTAAAATAGTTATTTAAAACTTTACTTTAAATCAGATATATCAAGGGACCACACCGTATAGCACGGAACGGGTTTCCTCCCAAGAATACTAGTGCATATAATGAAACAACGCAATGCTTTTTGAAAAAATGAAGCTATTATAAGAACCAGGTCCCATCACACAATGCAACGCAAGCCGGAGGATAGGGTTTTCCCTTATAATAGCCAAACATGTTTGGTACATTAAAACAAATCATTTGATACTATTATAAGTGTATAGTGTATAAAACAACTTCAAATATAAATGTATCAATCCTAGATGGCATGGGTACCATATATCATGTCGCCAATACTAGGCTCTACAATCAAAACCACAATTGTCACGTATTTGGAAGTTGGATTTCCATCTGTGAACCGATGCCAGGTGTAATGACCTGCATTTTTCTGCTGTCGATTAATTAATTAATTTAATTATTAAATATCGAGCGGCGATATCGATAACCAAAATTAAATAATATTGAATATTTAATTAATATAAATAATAGAATAATATATTTAATTCAGCAATAATCAAAAATAGTGGAATTCACAATATAGTGTGAATTGGATTATTTAAAATATATAGTTCAGTTTAGAGTTGAATTAGAATAACGAATATATTTAATTAACGATAGTTGAATGTATTAAATATGTTATAAATATAATCAAGCTCGAAATGGCGCGGCAGTTCGCGATTTGGCTATTTGAATTTCAACTGAATGTATGGGATTTGTTTTAAGCCGGATTTCTGTGAAACAAGAAACGTTAGGAGCTGGCGAAGTATATTATTCTAGTGGAAGAAAAAAATCGGGATTTCGTAATGTAGATTTTTAGTTATGTCCAAATCAAATTTTTAAAAAAACAGCGGTATATTCGTTCGTGGCCACAACGGTTATTTAAAAATATTTGAATATCAGGTTTGAATTTAGCCAAGCTTCTTTTGAGACATAGTCATGATTTAATTTATAGAATTTTATGGTAATTTTTAATTAATTAAATATGCAACTTTTTATCTGCAGTATTTTGCACCCTGTAATCAACATTTTTAGGTTTCACAATATGAGTTAACCTACCGATGTTATTATATCTTTGGAATCCTGGCACATCGCTGATTATAACGGCATTTTTATTTCCGTCGGTTGAGGTTCGAAAATGAGTGGAGTTTTTATGAAACAGGGTACCCTAAAAACTTATTAAACAAAATACCCTAAAACTCCTTTCATTGATCAGAGAAGGCCCCACGTTCCATCTCCTTTCAACCGCACAAAAACTATGGTTCCTCAAAACAAAACGTGGCTTCACAAATCCCTCCCCTATATAACATACCACCCTAAACCCTTATTTCAACTCTTCTATAGAAATTAAACTAGCCGCCACCTTAAGCAAAACTTCAAACGATTAAATCTTGAGCAACACTCAATGGAAACAAGTGGTTTTAGATCCGTAGTTCTCGGGTGCTCAAGCTCTTCTCATCTATAGTGCTGGATTTTGGTGCAATGGGTTTTTAGGGGGGGTCAGAAACCTACAACGAGCAAGGGCTTCGAGTGTGAGCGAGCAAGGAGTGACTGGAGGTGGAATTGATGGGACAGTTGAACTCGGGGTGGTCCGAGGAGTAAAACCGTGGTGGTTGGGCGATGGTTGGTGCGACGAGGTGGAAAGCGACGATGACAGTCGCTGGGTTGGGCAACTGGCCGGTTTCGGAGGGGGGTCTCGAGCTAAGGGTAGTGGGGACCGTTAGGTAGGGGCTTGCGAAGGGGAAGAGGGCGGTGACAGCTGCGGGGTCGGGCGTTGGCCGATACGGTGGTGAGAGGGGGTCAAAGCGGGTCAACGGTTTGAAATGAAGAAGGAGCGGGAATCGGATTTTAGAATTTGGGGAAGATGAATGTGGCAGTAGGGAGCGGGTATGGGTAATTATGAAGGGGTATGGGCCAAATAAGGTAAGGGCCCAATATAAATTAAAAGGGGATTCAATCTATTTTTATTTATAGTGTACAAACTTTTTTATATCGTATCTTTATCATACTTTATCAGAATTTCGAACGGTTGGATCCTTTAGGATCATATGGACAGACACTACAACATAGAGCTGACTGGGAGTGGAGTGTAGCTCGTTTGAATTTATGGCAAAATAAATTGTTTGATTCAAATCAAATAACAGTTTATCGTTCTTTAACAATTAACTGCCAATGTGAGTAAAACTCACCAACTCTGAATAGTTATATTTTTATAACATATTTTTTGAACTATTAATCATCAGTTGATTGCTGTGTGTTAACTGTTTGGTTGAATTGCTTATGTATTGGTTGAAATTATAGATAACGATATTTATATATATCGTTAATCAAATATCGATTCTGTTTATCAGAATATTTCATATCGAAGTGAAATCGATGTTATTATATTGTTTAACATCTGTGGATGCAGGGAAACAGGTCGGAGGAATTCAACGGGATTCCTCAACATATATTTTTCTGTTTTTCATATATTGTAATATATGATGTGATATATAATCTGTTAATGATTATGCGTGTTTGGATGATATCAATCACTGTGTTTGGTATTTAAAATACCGTAAGAAATAATGGGATGTAAAAAGGTGATTTTCAAAGTATATTTTGAAAATAAATTATTTATAGAAAATTAATGGATTTTCTGTATAAAAGGAAAAGGATTTTATAAAAGGAAATAATTATAAAATCAAATAGTTAAAAGGAAATATTTGTGGAAACCAAATATAAAGGGAATATTTGTGGAAAACAAATATAAAGGAAAAATATTTGTAAAACAAATATTAAGGAAAAATATTTGTAAAACCAAATAGAATGAGGAATGTTTGTAAACCATTTATAAATCAAATAGAAAGAGGAAAGTTTGTAAACCATTTATAAATCAAATAGAAAGAGAAATGTTTGTAAACCATTTACAAATCAAATAGAAAGAGAAATGTTTATAAACCATTTACAAATAGAAAGATAAAGAAAATCTTTTTTAAAGTGAAGAACCGTTATTGAAAGTAAATCAATTTAAATAAGTAAACGTTATAAAAAGGGAAATATTTATACAGTTAGAGTTAATCAGTTAGAGTTAACCAGTTAGAGTTAACTAGTCAGAGTTAATCAGTTAGAGTTAATCAGTTAGAGTTAATCAGTTAGAGTTAAACAGTTAGAGTTAACCAGTTAGAGTTAATCAGTTAGAGTTAATCAGTTAGAGTTAACCAGTTAGAGTTAATCAGTTAGAGTTAATTAGTTAGAGTTAATTAGTTAGAGTTAACCAGTTAGAGTTAACTAGTTAGAGTTAATCAATTAGAGTTAATCCAAATGAGATACCATTTAGCACGACTGCTAGCGAAATTCGCAGGGCTGCAGATAGCCTAAGGCGGTCGGATGTTTCCTGAGGGAATCAGGCGTAACCATTGTGATCGCTGCGATCTAGAGTCAAGTGAATGGAGTTAAATAGAGTTAATCGAATATTAGTTAATCGAATAGAGCTAAATAGAGTTATCGAATATTAGTTATTCGAATAGAGTTAAATGGAGTTAAAAAGAGTTAATCGAATATTAGTTATTCGAATAGAGTTAAAGGAAAGGAGTTATCGATTATAGTTTAATCGAAAGGAGTTATCGATTAGTGTAATCGAAAGGAGTTATCAATTAGTTTAAAGGAAAGGAGTTATCGATTATAGTTTAATTGAAAGGAGTTAACGATTAGTTTAATCGAAAGTAGTTATCGATTAGTTTAAATGAAAGGAGTTATCGATTATAGTTTAATCGAAAGGAGATTATCGAATATAGCGTATTCGAAAGAAAGAGATCGAATATAGTTTATTCGAAAGAGTGAATTAATTGAATATAAGTTATTCGAAGAGAGACAATCGAATATAGGTTATTCGAAGAAGAGTTAATCAAACAGAGATTTCTCGAAGAGAGTTAATCGTCGGATTCGATTATATTGAATTCGGGAAAGTACTTATACTTTCTGGTGTTTAAATCAAGATTTACTTGTTAATAAATTAGGTGTTTATTTATTTATTCACATTAAAGAAATAAAAGTTATAATTGAAGTTAGATATTTCAGAAGTAGGGTTTATAACGTTAGCGTTATAATCAATGTTTTCAATAAAGAAGAGGATTCGTAAATAGAATCCGAGAGTTACGCAAGGAAGTTTGTTAAAGATTTAAAAGATAAACTTTGACTATTTCGAAGTTAAAACGTTGTTCCGTTAAGGTCTGAGAGGTAATTATACCCCAACTTGATTGACTTCCTTCTTAACTAAGGATTGGTAAGGTATGCTAGTGAAGGAGTTTTGAAAATGTTTTCCAAATAAGAATCAAAAAAGTTTTCTGATAATAGAAAATAAGAAATTAGAATATATTGACACAGGAGATAAGTAAATTAATGAACTAAAGAGATAAATGTTAAAAGATGATTGATCGATATAATTTCCATCTGGAAATAATATCGTTGTTTGCACACGAGTTTTTCTTTGATAGTTAAATCACAGACTATCAATGTTTTGACCATTTTATGTTGTTAATATGGAGAGACCGGTTGCATTATTATCAGAAGAACCACTCCGTATTGGCATAAGCGTTGTGAATCAAGTATGCTGAATACATTGAAGACGGAGTAAAGTGCAAGGGCTGTTGTATAAATCTTAGATAACGGTTGCCTAAGATGGATGTACGGAATAGTGCCTTCGGTTTGTCCAGTCCCATGACAACTTGTATGGACGAAGGTCTGACAGAGTATATCTGATAGATCGCGTAAGTTGATCTCTTAAAACTTATTCACGTTTAATGGCGGAGGAATTCATTTCTCTTAGCTGTATACCTGTGTTATTTTTGGATGAATCAATTTGTGATTTAAAGGGTATGACGATGTGGCATTCTATGTGAATGAAGATATGATATGTAAAAAGACAAGCGTAGATTCTAGCCTCACATCCGGTAAATGACAGAAATCGGGCAGGCAACATAGCTATGTAGGTCGCACCTATTAGGGTGTATAATCACCAGATCTAGAGTTTCACTTACTACTAAAAATCTATTGTCGATGTTGTCCCATTTGGGAAACGGTTGCCGATCCCAACCGTTGGTGATGTACATTCGATACACTCAAGCGAAATGAGTGCTCGGTTATGTCTGCCCGGGTTGCAAGATGTTCTTGTTGAACCCAGTGTATTCCTCTCTAGAGGTACACTAGCGAAAGGTGGTTCCATACCTTGTCATAGTTGGAAATCCATTACCCGATACGTGCTTGCAGTTTTGATTGTATACTATATATGTAGAACGTGAGATGAAAGCGTTTCTGCTAGATGATTTTTATATTGTGGTTGATACACATTATTATAATATCAAAAGGTTTTTGATATAAAGATATTTTAGATTCTCATAAGGGAACAAACCCGTTTCGCTATACGGCGTGGTCTTATGAGATATCGTTTGCTTGTTCAAACTGTTTTAAACTGTTTTACTCATACCATTCCCATGACTGACCCGGAGTTTATTTTGTTTGTTTTCTCTAAACTCTTGGGTGCCTAAATTTGTGCGGGCAGTCAAGTAGTCGGGATTTTACAGATACACTTGGAGAGCTTGGAGCAGGAGGCTTCAGGATTATATAGCTATTGTTTATTTCCGCTTTGTTGTAAGTGTTGTACTATGATAAGTGTTATTGTATACACACTGTTTGTATTTCAAAAGTTATGTTATATTTTATTCGTTCCGCTGTGAGATTCGTGTTTACTCTAATGATGATGTTCTTCTTCCTCTTCTTCTTCTATTCTAAGTTTCTATCTTATCTATTCTCACCTTCTAATTTCTTTTATTAACTACTGGTATTTTTCGATGTTTAGTTAGTCTCATTAAGTTTATGTCCATAACCAAAGTCGACAAAAACCAGTTCGTTACATTTGGTATCAGAGCTTAAGGTTAAGTTTTGCCTTGGCTCTGTGGCGTGATACGGTAGAGATAGGGTTAGTAATACCCTAGATTGAGTTTGAGTGTATATATACGAGAGAGCTTATGTGCAGATTTTATAAAATGGTTTTATATTGTGTGGATTTATTGGTCGAGTTGTTTATGGGTTCTGATCGATCTGTTTGGTCTACTGTATCGGTAGGAATTTCTAAACACTCGAATACGATGGGTCGACACGATATGTTTTGAAAAGTGGGTAAATGAACTAATTTTACCCAAATTATATTTTGATATAGAGAAGATATACATATTGGAATGAGTATATATTGGATATATTGGATGTTATTATAGTCTAATAAGATTATAAAAATGTGAAACGGATATGTAAATAACCAATCAGAATTCAGATAAGTATAATGAATTGAATTAACAATGAAATTAAAATCAGAGTTGAAATTAAAACCCTGGAATTTGAATAAGTGTTTGTAGTGGACTTGGATTAAGTATAAGAGAATTTTAAGATCCTAGAAGATTTTAAATGGTTTACAAACATTGGAATGACATTTTGAAGTAATTTCAAAATGGAAAGGGTTTAAGAAATAGTTTTGAAAAGTGATATGGTACTAAACTAACTTCTATAGCAGCAAAATAATTCTGATAATGACTACAGCATCATCAGTGTTCATTTTTGAGTTGTTGAGTGATGGATTACTAACAAAGGATTTTGTTTTTGAATTGTTTTGAGAGAAACAAGTTGTTTTGAAATCCAAAAAGGAATATTTGGTTTTAGAAAAGCAAGGCTGTTTAAAACTCCTAGGAAGAGATTGTATGAATTAAAAACAAATTTAGATGGAAATTTGTAGAAGAAATAAAAATTGAATTGAAGTCGAGTAGGATTGGATTTGTGAAATTTGAATTTGAAACGTGGTTGGATAATCGAGTTAAGAGTTTGTAATCAAGAATTGAACTTGAGTTGAAATGGTATTTGCTTTGGATATAAGCGAATAGCCGTGTTGAGGATAAATTGATCAGAATTTGATTGGGATAACATTGGTATATGTTGAGTTGATAGCATATGGAAGTGATAGAGTTGATATGCCCGACAAAAAGGTACAAGTTTATATTACATATGGTATGGGATTTATGAGCCAATTTGGCAAGCCGCTTGGTTGTTTGATTTCTTTTGGGTTGGAGAAGGCCTAGAGAGGCGAGTTGTGGTTTTACCGATAGGGCTGTACAAAGGAGGTTATGGCGAAATTTTTCGAAAAGTTAGAGCGTTAGAAAATTTTCAGAATTTTTGAAAATTTTAGTAAGTCGGAAAGAATTAATAAGTTAATTGGAATTTAAATGGTTCAGTTAAAATGGAAGTTAAGAAGCAAAACCTGAAGATGTTTAAATCTAATTAGTAGAGTTAGTAACATTCTTCTAGCTTAGCAATTTCGAGGATGAAATTGTTTTAAGGGGGAAAGATTGTAATGACCCGCATTTTTCAACTGTCGAATAATTAATTAATTTAATTATTAAATATCGAGTGGCGATATCGATAACCAGAATTAAATAATATTGAATATTTAATTAATATAAATAATAGAATAATATATTTAATTCAGAAATAATCAAAAATAGTGGAATTCACAATATAGTGTGAATTGGATTATTTAAAATATATAGTTCAGTTTAGAGTTTAATTAGAATAACGAATATATTTAATTAATGACAATTAAACGTATTAAATATATTACAAATATAATCGAGCTCGGAATGGCACGACAGTTCGCGATTTAGCGATTTGAACTTCAACTGAATGTACAGGATTCGTTTTAAGCCGGATTTCTATGAAACAAGAAACGTTAGGAGCTGGTGAAGTATATCTTTCTAGTGGAAGAGAAAATTTGGGATTTCATCGTGTAAATTTTTAGTTATGTCCAAATCAAATTTTCAGAAAAACAGCGGTATATTCGTTCGTGGCCATAACGGTTATTTAAAAATATTTGAATATTGGGTTTGAATTTAGCCAAGCTTCTTTTGAGACATAGTCATGATTTAATTTATAGAATCTTATGGTAATTTTTAATTAATTAAATATGTAACTTTTTATTTGGAGTATTTGGCACCCTATAATCAACATTTTTGGGTTTCACAATATGAGTTAACCTACCGATGTTATTATATTTTTGGAATCCTGGCACATCGCTAATTATAACAGTATTTTTATTTCCATCGGTTGAGGTTCGAAAATGAGTGGATTTATTATGAAATAGGGTACCCTAAAAACTTATTAAACAAAAATACCCTAAAACTCCTTTCACTGATCAGAGAAGAGCCCACGTTCCATCTCCTTTCAACCGCACAAAAACTATGGTTCCTCAAAACAAAACGTGGCTTCACAAATCCCTCCCCTATATAACATACCACCCTAAACCCTTATTTCTACTCTTCTGTAGAAATTAAACATGCCGCCACCTTAAGCAAAACTTCAAACGATTAAATCTTGAGCAACACTCAATGAAAACAAGTGGTTTTAGATCCGTTGTACTCGGGTGCTCAAGCTCTTCTCATCTATAGTGCTGGATTTTGGTGCGATGGGTTTTTAGAGGGGGGGGGATCAGAAACCTACAGCGAGCAAGGGCTTCGAGTGTGAGCGAGCTAGGAGTGACTGGAGGTGGAATTGATGGGACAGTTGATCTCGAGGTGGTCCGAGGAGAAAAACCATGGTGTTTGGGCGATGGCCGGTGCGACGAGGTGGAAAGCGACGATGACAGTCGCTGGGCTGGGCAACTGGCTGGTTTCGGGGGGGGTCTCGAGCTATGGTTAGTGGGGACCGTTAGGTAGGGCTTGCGAAGGGGTAGAGGGTGGTGACAGCTGCGGGGTCGGGCGTTGGCCGATACGGTGGTGAGAGGGGGTCAAAGCGGGTCAATGGTTTGAAATGAAGAAGGAGTGGGAATCGGATTTTAGAATTTGGGGAAGATGAATGTGGTAGTAGGGAGCGGGTATGGGTAATTATGAAGGGGTATGGGACAAATAAGGTAAAGGCCCAATATAAATTAAAAGGGGACTCAATCTATTTTTATTTATAGTACATAAACTTGTTTATATCGTATATTTATAACACTTTATCAGAATTTCGAACGGTTGGATCCTTTAGGATCGTATGGACAGACACTACAACATGGAACTGACTAGGAGTGGAGTGTAGCTCGTTTGAATTTATGGAGAAATAAATTGTTTGATTCAAATCAAACAACAGTTTATCGTTCTTTAACAATGAACTGCCAATGTGAATAAAACTCACCAACTCTGAACAGTTATGTTTTTATAATGTATTTTTTTGAACTGTTAATCATCTGTTGATTGCTGTGTGTTAACTATTTGGTTGAATTGCTTGTGTATTGGTTGAAATTATAGATAACGATATTTATATATATCGTTAATTAAATATTAATTCTGTTTATCAGAATATTTCATATCAAAGTGAAATCGATGTTATTATATTGCTTAACATTTGTGGATGCAGGGAAACAGGTCGGAGGAATCCAATGGGATCCCTCAACATATATTTTTCTGTTTTTCATATATTGTAATATATGATGTGATATATAATCTGTTGATGATTATGCGTGTTTGGATGATATCAATCACCATGTTTGGTATTTTAAATAGCGTAAGAAATAGTGGGATGTAAAAAGGAGATTTTCAAAGTATATTTTGAAAATAAATTATATATAGAAAATCAATGGATTTTCTATATAAAAGGAAAAGGATTTTATAAAAGGAAATAATTATAAAATCAAAGAGTTAAAAGGAAATATTTATGGAAACCAAATATAAAGGGAATATTTGTGGAAAACAAATATAAAGGAAAAATATTTGTAAAACAAATATAAAGGAAAAATATTTGTAAAACCAAATAGATTGAGGAATGTTTGTAAACCATTTACAAATCAAATAGAAAGAGGAAAGTTTGTAAACCATTTACAAATCAAATAGAAAGAGAAATGTTTATAAACCATTTACAATCAAATAGAAAGAGAAATGTTTGTAAATCATTTACAAATAGAAAGATAAAGGAAATCATTTTTAAAGTGAAGAACCGTTATTAAAAGTAAATCTTTTTAAATGAATAAACATTATAAAAAGGGAAATCTTTATACAGTTAGAGTTAATCAGTTAGAGTTAACCAGTTAGAATTAACTAGTTAGAGTTAACCAGTTAGAGTTAATCAGATAGAGTTAACCAGTTAGAGTTAACCATTTAGAGTTAATCATTTAGAGTTAATCAGTTAGAGTTAATCAGTTAGAGTTAAACAGTTAGAGTAAACTAGTTGGAGTTAATTAGTTAGAGTTAATTAGTTAGAGTTAATCAGTTAGAGTTAACCAGTTAGAGTTAATCATAGAGTTAATCAGTTAGAGTTAATCAGTTAAAGTTAATCAATTAGAGTTAACCAGTTAGAGTTAATCAGTTAGAGCTAATCCAAATGAGATGCCATTTAGCACGACTGCTAGCGAAATTCGCAGGGCTGCAGATAGCCTAAGGTGGTCGGATGTTTCCTTAGGGAATCAGGCGTAACCATTGTGATCGCTGCGATCTAGAGTCAAGCGAATGGAGTTAAATAGAGTTAATCGAATATTAGTTATTCGAATAGAGTTAAATAGAGTTATCGAATATTAGTTATTCGAATAGAGTTAAATGGAGTTAAATAGAGTTAATCGAATATTAGTTATTCGAACAGAGTTAAAGGAAAGGAGTTATCGATTATAGTTTAATCGAAAGGAGTTATCGATTAGTTTAATCAAAAGGGGTTATCGATTAGTTCAAAGGAAAGGAGTTATGGATTATAGTTTAATCGAAAGGAGTTATCCATTAGTTTAATCGAAAGTAGCTATCGATTAGTTTAAAGGAAATGAGTTATCGATTATAGTTTAATTGAAAGGAGATTATTGAATATAGCGTATTCAAAAGAAAGAGATCGAATATAGTTTATTCGAAAGAGTGAGTTAATCGAATATTAGTTATTCGAAGAGAGACAATCGAATATAGGTTATTCGAAGAAGAGTTAATCAAATAGAGATTTCTCGAAGAAAGTTAATTGTCGGATTCGATTATATTGAATTCGGGAAAGTACTTATACTTTCTGGTGTTTAAATCAAGATTTATTTGTTAATAAATTAAGTGTTTATTTATTTATTCACATTAAAGAAATAAAAGTTATAATTGAAGTTAGATATTTCAGAAGTAGGGTTTATTACGTTAGCGCTATAATCAATGTTTTCAATAAAGAAGAGGATTCGTAAATAGAATCCGAGAGTTACGTAAGCAAGTTTGTTAAAGATTTAAAAGATAAACTTTGAATATTTCGAAGTTAAAATGTTGTTCAGTTAAGGTCTAAGAGGTAATTATACCCCAACTTGATTGACTTCCTTCTTAACTAAGGAATGGTAAGGTTTGCTAGTGAAGGAGTTTTGAAAATGTTTTCCAAATAAGAATCAGAAAAGTTTTCTGATAATAGAAAATAAGAAATTAGAATATATTGACACATGAGATAAGTAAATTAATGAACAAAAGAGATAAATGTTAAATGATGATTGATCGATATAATTTCCATCTGGAAATAATATCATTGTTTGCACACGAGTTTTCCTTTGATAGTTAAATCATATACTATCAATGTTTTGACCATTTTATGTTGTTAATATGGAGAGACCGGTTGGATTATTATCCGAAGAACCACTCTATATTGGCATAAGCGTTGCGAATCAAGTATGCTGAATACATTGAAGACGGAGTAAAGTGCAAGGGCTCTTGTATAAATCTTAGATAACGGTTGCATAAGATGGATGTACTAAATAGTGCCTTCGGTTTGTCCAGTCCCAGGACAACTTGTACGGACGAATCCTGACAGAGTATATATGATAGATCGCATAATTTGATCTCTTCAAAAGTATTCACGTTTGGTGGTGGAGGAATTCGTTTCTCTTAGCTGTATACCCGTGTTATTTTTGGATGAATCAATTTGTGATTTAAAGGGTATGACGATGTGGCATTCTAAGTGAATGAAGATATGATATGTAAAAAGACAAGCGTAGCTTCTAGCCTCACATCCGGTAAATGACAGAAATCGGGTAGGCAGCATGGCTACGTAGGTCGCACCTATTAGGGTGTATAATCACCTGATCTAGAGTTTCATTTACTTCTAATAATCTATTGTCGATGTTGTCCCATTCGGGAAACGGTTGCTGATCCCAACCGTTGGTGATGTACATTCGATACACTCAAGCGAAATGAGTGGTCGGTCATGTGTGGCCGGGTTGCAAGATGTTCTTGTTGAACCCAGTGTATTCCTCTTTAGAGGTACACTAGCGAAAGGTGGTTCCATACCTTGTCATAGTTGGAAATCCATTACCCAATATGTGCTTGCAGTTTTGATTGTATACTATATATGTAGAACGTGAGATGAAAGTGTTTCTTCTAGATGATTATTATATTGTGGTTGATAGACATTATTATAATATCAAAAGGTTTTTGATATAAAGATATTTTGGATTCTCATAAGGGAACAAACCCATTCCGTAATACGGCGTGGTCTTATGAGATATCGTTTGCTTGTTCAAACTGTTTCAAACTGTTTTACTCATACCAGTCCCATGACTGACCCGAAGTTTATTTTGTTTGTTTTCCCTAAGCTCTTGGGTGCATAAATTTGTACGGGCAGTCAAGTAGTCGGGATTTTACAGATACACTTGGAGAGATTGGAGCAGGAGGCTTCTGGATTATATAGCTATTGTTTATTTCTGTTGTGTTGTAAGTGTTGTACTCTGATAAGTGTATTTGTATACATATTGTTTGTATTTCAAAAGTTATGTTATATTTTATTTGTTCCGCTGTGAGATTCGTGTTTACTCTGATGATGATGTTATTCTTCTTCTTCTTCTATTCTAAGTTTCTATCTTATCTATTCTCACCCTCTAATTTCTTTCATTAACTACCAGTATTTTTCGATTTTTGGTTAGTCGTCATTGAGTTTATGTCGATAACCAAAGTCGACAAAAACTGGTTCGTTACACCAGGGGTCGTCCTCTACCGAATTCGGGACTGTCTAGCCCGAGTCTCAGGCAAGCGCGCAGATAAGCCTTGGATCGTCAGGGCCGGTCCACCGATGTGGATTATTATGTCTAAACACTGCGTTCCCCCCTTTGGGGCGTAAATGTGCCAAATGACTCCATCGGCTCCACATAGTCACCGATATATCCGAGGCGCCTCGCAATCCAACAACCACACAGGTGAAAATAATATAAATGTCAGGGTTGGTAGGTCACTGACACCACCGTAGCTAGAAGGAAACGCATGTCCTCCCTGAAGTAGTCTCCCGTTTCTGGTTCACAACCGGGGTGTGAGGCTCGTGAATCAACGCTACCCAAAGCTATGCCACACAGGCCGTGTTTTGACCATCAACCACAAGACTTTGCTTTTCAACAAAAGCCTTGATCATTTGCCACACAGGCAATTCACTCCATGCGATTGATATCCATCAATATATAACCTCTGAGCTCGTACGTCTCAGAGAAGGGCGTTAAGCAAGAGAATAAGTTCTCCGCCGCCGAACAGATATATATTTAATAGAAATCAATCACACAGAATAAAATCCAATGTCAGACACACAGTCCATTTACAAGTTCGTTCTGGGTCTGAACAAAACTGGAGGCACCTTGTACCTCGCATATCCATTGATCTCCAAGTACGTCTGGACGATCACCAATTGATTCCCTCCTCTTGGTTGTACAGCCCAATCTAGATCATCAGTGATTATCCAAACGATGTAAAGACCTCCGGTCTTCGACCAACATCTCCATCCTCGACACATCGTCGAATCAGTTTTTCAGAACAGGATAAACCCGGTCTTTCTGAATAACTCGCGTATATAATAAACAAGTGTTACACAAACACAACATACGCCTCATTCCAATTCAGAATATTCTTTTATTCAAATATTCTTATACTTTGGGAAAGGTTCCCATTAATTTTATCAAAGATAAATTCTTTAAGTTTATTCTTTAATCTTCTTTGAATATCAATTCAAACCAAATTATGGTTTATCCAAACTAGTCGGCTTTAACGAACCTTACCGAAGTTATCATTTGTTTTAATTTCCCAATCCCAACCTATTCATCTCGTGAAGTAAAACTGGTAATACTTCATATCTAACACCACGGTGTTGTCGGTAAATTCAATTACCATTTCACGTTCAAATCTAATTAAAGATTTAACTATAGCTTTGGAGCAAAACTGGTGATACTCCATTCTCGATCATTTCAATCTAATTAAAGATTCATTAAAACTCCACTTAGTTTTAATCTTCCCAAAAATCAATATCCTGTCTTTAACTGGGTTAAAGAACCAATGTCATCTAAAACACGGTTCACGATAAACCCAAAATCACATTTGATATTAAATACAAGGATCTAAATAGAAAATATATTGGCTTATATTCAATATCAAATTCTACGACCAACAAATATCGTATTGGAAATAACGATATAAATATATCTTTCAAATTTCCATAGCAATATCTGTATAATCACGAAATCCAACATCGAAATATTCCACAGACAATTTCGATTCAATTCCATTCCAATCAATTATTGGAAATTCTGGTTACTTTTTAAAACCCTTTTCAAATCCAATTTATTTATTTAAAAAATAAATGGATTATAATTATAGTTCAAAACTAGTTCATTTCGATAAAAATCTATTTTTATCTTTTCAAATATGGATTTTTTCGTCCCAATTCTTTCCAAATCATTTCTTATGATTTTACACTTTATCAAGGCCCGTACAGTCTGCACTTACAACGATCTTTTCCAAATTTGATTTGGACATAATTCCAAATCCAAATGTTAGATTTCGAATCTCTAATATTCATCAGAAAGCTCATTTCGATACGAACCCAACGGTTCCGGTTTTAGGAGAATCCGACGGTCGGATCTCCCGTAATGTCCATTCGAAGTCAATGGTCGAAATTCGCGAACTGCCGCAGCGCGTCGCGTTCTATTGAGGCCATTATATATATATAATATATTATATATATTTCATCGATTTCCTTTTAAAACGTATTTTATAAATCGTTTTAAATTCATTTTCGAAACGATTTCAACTTCATATTGAATTTCAAATCAAAATTGAATATTTCATATCATCGATATATAAATGATAATATTAGATTTTGAAATCAATTTCTTTTCTGTATTCGTTATAAAAACGAATACAATCGTTATTAATATCGTTCGCGTCAAAATGGCGCATATCTAATCAACACGGCTTTATATATTTCAATAACTTCGTTATTCTATTCAACAAATGAATATTTTCTTCAACACATGAATATATATTTTTATTCAACACATGAATATATATTCTATTCAACACATGAATTTATATTTTTATTCAACACATGAATATATATTTTTATTCAACACATGAATTTATCTTTTATTCAACACATGAATTTATATTTTTTTATCCAACACATGAATATATATTTTATTCAACACATGAATTTCCTTTCTATTCAACACATGAATTTTTAGTCTATTCAACACATGAATTTTCTTTCTATTCAACACATGAATTTTTATTCTATTCAATACACGAATTTTCTTTCTATTCAACAAATGAATTTTTATTCTATTCAACACATGAATTTTCATTCTATTTAAGACATGAATTTTTATTCTATTCAACACATGAATTTTCATTCTATTCAACACATGAATTTTCTTTTATAATATTCCTTATTTCCCAAATTGGAATGAGGCCCAATCAATTACCATATAATATTAATTATATGGAGTTTCTACAACACATGTATATAATAACAACGATAAATCATCAACCATCATCCAAAGTGCACCACACAACTGCATAAGCATTAAATATGAATAATTAACGCTTACACAGTCTGTCAACCCATCGATTGACATATAACTAAACAATCGGGATTTGTGTACATCAAATATCATCCCAATACCCGTGTGGGGTTTCAAATCAACAAACACAGATTTTTTTTTGTGCAGTTGGGTGATGTGTAAAATTTATCGTCCCAATCAATATCAGTCAAATGGGTGTACATAAACAAATCGTCCGATTTGTTTATGAATACCTATTTATTTACATTCACGTTAAAAATTATATTTTCAACGATAAATAATTTATTTCAACACATCACAATAAATTTTCACCACACAACAGAATCAAACAAGTCGTCCATGCTCTTGGACAACGGGTGTCGGGTGTAGCTAAGCACCGTCTGCATCCTAGTATATATTTCAACTAGAAAATAAAATAAAAGTGAGAAGTTCTCACCTTGAAGCTAAACCAAACACCGCGAGTAAACCAAACACCGCGACTCTTCTTATGTATTCGTCGTGTTTCCAACGAGATCTGTTTCACGTGGTTTGTGTTAAAAATCACATTTTTAACATCGCTATTATAATTAAAGATCACATTTTTAATCCGCTACTTCACGTATAAAAATCAAATTTTTATTTTGCTGCAACATATATAAAAAAATCGTATTTTTATATTTTCTGTCTAATAAAAATCATATTTTTATAATCTCTACTATATAAAAATCATATTTTTATTATGCCACTGCATGTATAAAAATTATATTTTTATCGCCACTTCATATATATATAAATCAAATTTTTATATAACTAAAAATCAGATTTTTATCTAACTAAAGATCGTATCTTTTTTTTCTTGCCATTCACATAATAAAAACTAAATCTTTATTCTATGACATTCCTATAAAAATTATATTTTTATAATATTGTTCTATATATAAAAATCACGTCTTTTCACTAATAAAAATCTTTTCTTTCCACTAATGAAAATCATATCCTTTTATTGATAAACATCCTTTCTTTTCTATAGTAAAAATTATATTTTTATTATCATACATAGATAAAAATCATATTTTTATTCGTTTTTTATATATACATATAAATCAAATCCTTATATGCTTTTTTTATACATTAAAACTGAAAATAAAATGGATGTAAGTAAATAAATAAAAAACGTACTATTCAACGGTTTTAGGGGTTCGAAGCTAGAGTTGGCGGCTGCTGGTGGCGGGGAGGGCGCGTTGCGTCGGAAGGGGGGCTAAAGGGAGAGGTGGCGACACTTGAAGGGTAGGGGTGTTTGGGGGTTCGCGCCAAGCAGAAAAAGGGGGGAAGCGGTAAAGAGAAGAGGAGGAGGGGAAGAAGGGGAGCTGGAGGAGTGAAGTGGAAGGGGGGCCCTCGCCGGAGCGGCGATGGTGGTGGAGGGGGCGCCGTCGAGCTTGGCAGCGTCGCGATGGGGGAAAGGGGGTGCGATATCTAGGTTTCGTTTTTTTATCTGAGCGTTGAATTGAAATGGTGAGAGAGAGAAAGCAATAGGGAGGATTATATATATGTTTATTTTAATTATTTTTAAATTCCAAAAAAACAACTTTTTATTTCGACCTCCAACCGAGACCCACCGACTGTCGTCCCTAGCTAATTACCCTCATTCCGAACACAATGGGATATGTATCGTAAGCTGATTCGATCGTTTCGGTCAGTTTCTGTCAAAATCAAAATATAAATCTATATATTGAATTTGAACGCACATTTCAATTTACCGAGGCCACATACGGACTCTAAAAATTCCCGAAAAATGCTTTCTTGCTTCGTATGAAAAACACGGTCCTAACAAAACTAATTTCGTCAAATTCTGAGACCGTTTGAAAAATGGCCAATTTCTGGTCGATCGAAATTGACTTAAACTATCAACACACGTTTTCATTTGCCTCGCTCACATATTGATTCAGAAAATTATGAATTTTGGAATCTAGTAATAACTTGACATCACGGATCCAACAAAAGTGGTTTCTTTGAAAACGAAGGCCGTTTGCAAAATTTCCATTTTTAAGGGCCAAAATTCCATAGCGACTATTCTGAATTTTCGATTGGACATAACTTTTTATTACCTCTATGAAATTCAATTTTTCAGATTCATTGGAAAGATATTCCCAAATAGATTCGAATATTTTTGGCTTCAGTAAAATCCGGTTTATTTTGAATCTTGTACATTCATTTGAAATTCGAAATCGAATTTTCGAACTACCGCGCCATTTTCAATTCCTTTTTTAAATAGAAATATATATTTATACTCTAACGACGATCTATATAAATATATACGTTCTAATATTATTCAAAATAAATTTTTCGTCGTTGTTATTTCAAATAACTCATTTTAAATATTCAAAATTCACTAAAATTGCCAAAATAAAAATTTTAAATTGGCTCAGAATTTCTGGGTTGTTACAATCTCCCCCACTTAAAACTTTTCGTCCCCGAAAAGGAACGAAGCTGAAAGTTTTTAACTAATCAACTCAACTTCCATTATTTTCTATACGGCTTAAGTTCTGCAACTTTTCAATTTCTAAGAACTTTTCAAATTCTTCAAAAATTTGGCTGACACCTTAAATTTTTGAAAAATTTCGCCATAACCTCCCATGCACTAGGAGCTTCGGGATATTTCAAATAGCCTCCCATGGCCCTCACCAATCCAAAAATAAAAAGAAACAGCCAGGCGACTCATAAAATCATCAAAAACCCAAGAAATACAATAAACATGTACCTATTTGTCGGGCAAACAATTTTATTCTTCTGCTCTAGCCTCCTTGCTATGACCTGTTCACACACACACACACATATATATACATGCATGCATTCTCAAACAATTTTTAATACCGTTCAATATTTGATTCAATTTGGCCTAAATGGTTAAAAATATTAAATCAATAATCAAAAAACACAACCATCAATCAATTAGTCGATTCTCATTGGATATTACTAATCCAATCTCTGATGAATTCTTTCGTTTGGTTCTAATGCGTCTTGTTCTCTGAGCTCTGTAAACCAATGCTCTGATACCAAATGTAACGACCAGATACTTCCCCGGCAAGGAAAGAGCGGATTGTCTTGAGAACAAGCCACATCGAAACCCAAACAGAAGTACATTTCACTGTTTATTACAACAATTTCATCAGAATACAAGAATATACAAAGTATTAACAAATAATACACATTTACTAAACATCAGAGATTTACAAGTTACAATGCAGCAGAAAATAATACAAAACACAACTGAAAGAGATATACGGATACAGAGCTTTCAGGATATCATTCCAGATATCATTCCAGATGTAAATTAGGATCCTGTGAATATAAATCTGCAAAACCAAAACTACTAGCTGCCCATGCGGAAAATAGGGGCACCCAGTGTTTAGGTTAAAACAATAAACTCCAGATCAGTCATGTGACTGATGTGAGAACTAAAACAGTTATATAAAACTTTAGTTTAAATCAGATATATCAAGGGACCGCGCCGTATAACACGGAACGGGTTTCCTCCCAAGAATACCAGTGCATATAACAAAACAGCGCAATGCTTTTTGGAAATATGAAGCTATTATAAGACCCAGGTCCCATCACATAATGCAACACAAGCCGGAGGATAGGGTTTTCCCTTATAATAGCCAAACATGTTTGGTACGTTAAAACAAATCATTTGATACTATTATAAGTGCATAGTGTATAAAACAACTTCAAATATAAATGTATCAATCCTAGACGGCATAGGTACCATATATCATGTCGCCAATACTAGGCTTTACAATCAAAACTGCAATTGTCACGTATTTGGAAGTTGGATTTCCATTTGTGAATCGAGGCCAAGGATCGTCCTCTACCGAATTCGAGACTATCTAGCCCGAGTCTCAGGCAAGCGCACAGGTAAGCCTTGGATCGTCAGGGCCAGTCCACCGATGTGGATTATTATGCATGAACACTGCGTTTCCCCGACCTTTGTGGCGTAAATGAGCCATATGACTCCATCGGCTCCACATAGTCACCGATATATCCGAGGCGCCTCGCAATCCAACAACCACACAGGTGAAAATAATATAAATGTCCTGGTAGGTCACTGACACCACCCTAGCTAGAAGGAAACGCATGTCCTCCGTGAGGTCCTCTCCCATTTCTAGTTCACAACCGGGGTGTGAGGCTCACGAATCAACGCGACACAAAGCTATGCCATACAGGCCGTGCTTTGATCATCGACCACAAAACTTTGCTTTTCAACAAAATCCTTGATCATTTGCCACTTAGGCATGCCACACAAGCAATTCACTCCATGCGATTGATATCCATCAATATATAACCTCTGAGCTCGTACGTCTCAGAGAAGGGCGTTAAGCAGGAGAATAAATTCTCCACCGCCAAAAAGATATATATTTAATAGAAATCAATAACACAGAATAAAATCCAATGTCAGATACACAGTCCATTTACAAGTTCGTTCTGGGTCTGAACGAAGGCGGAGGCACCTTGTACCACGCATATCCATCGATCTCCAAGTACGTCTGGACGATCACCAACTGATTCCCTCCTCTTAGGTGTACATCCCAATCAAGATCATCAGTAATTATCCAAACGATGTGAAGAGATCCGGTCTTCGACCACCGTTTTCATCCTCGACATCGTCGAATCAGTTATTCAGAATGGGATAAACCCGGTCTTTCTGAATAACTCGCATATATAATAAACAAGTGTTACACAAACACAACATACGCCTCATTCCAATTCAGAATATTCTTTTATTCAAGTATTCTTATACTTTGGGAAAGGTTCCCATTAATTTTATCAAGGATAAGGTCTTTAAGTTTATTCTTTAATCTTCTTTGAATATCAACTCAAACCAAATTATGGTTTATCCAAACTAGTCGGGATTAACGAACCTTACCGAAGTAATCATTTGTTTTAATTTGCCAATCCCAACCTATTCATCCCATGAAGTAAAACTGGTAATACTTCATATCTAACACCACGGTGTTATCGGTAAATTCAATTACCATTTCATGTTCAAATCTAATTAAAGATTTGACTATCTCTTTGGAGAAAAACTACTGATACTCCATTCTTGATCATTTCAATCTAATTAAAGCTTCATTAAAACTCCACTTAGTTTTAATCTTCCCAAAAATCAATATCCTGTCTTTAACTGGGTTAAAGAACCAATGTCATCTAAAATACGATTCACGATAAACCCAAAATCACATTTGATATTAAATACAAGGCTCTGAATAGAAAATATATCGGCTTATATTCAGTATCAAATTCTACGACCAACAAATATCGTATTGGAAATAACGATATAAATATATCTTTCAAATTTCCATAACAATATCTAGATAATCACAAAATCCAACATCGAAATATTCCACACATAATTTCGATTCAATTCCATTCCGATTCAATTATTGGAAATTCTGGTTACTTTTTAAAACCCTTTTCAAATCCAATTTATTTATTTCAAAAATAAATGGATTATAATTCTAGTTCAAAACTAGTTCATTTCGATAAAAATCTATTTTTATCTTTTCAAATATGAAGTTATTCATCCTAATTCTTTCGGAATCATTTCTTATGATTTTACACAAATTATTACTATTTTTAATAATTTTATCAAGGCCCGTACAGTCGATTTCCATCAACGGCCATCGAACTGCACTTACAGCGACCTTTTCCAAATTTGATTTGGACATAATTCCAAATCCAACCATTAGATTTCAAATCTCTAATATTCGTTAGAAATCTCTTTTCACTACGAACCCAACGGTTCCGGTTTTAGGAGAATCCGACGGTCGGATCTTCCGTAATGTCCATTCGAAGTCAATGGTCGAAATGCGCGAACTGCCGCAGCGCGGTGCGTTCTATTCAGGCCATTGTATATATATAATATATATATATATTATATATATTTCATCGATTTCCTTTTAAAACGTATTTTATAAATTGTTTTAAATTCATTTTCAAAACGATTTCAACTTCATATTCAATTTCAAATCAAAATTGAATATTCCATATCATCGATATATAAATGATAATATTAGATTTTGAAATCAATTTCTTTTCTATATTCCTTATAAAAACGAATATAATCGATATAAATATCGCTCGCGTCAAAATGGCGCATATCAAATCAACTCAGCTTTATATATTTCAATAACTTCATTATTCTATTCAACAAATGAATATTTTCTTCAACACATGAATATATATTTTTATTCAACACATGCATATATATTTTATTCAACACATGAATTTATATTTTTATTCAACACATGAATATATATATTTTTATTCAACACATGAATTTATCTTTTATTCACCACATGAATTTATATTTTTTATCCAATACATGAATATATATTTTATTCAACACATGAATTTCCTTTCTATTCAACACATGAATTTTTACTCTATTCGACACATGAATTTTCTTTCTATTCAACACATGAATTTTTATTCTATTCAACACATGAATTTTCATTCTATTCAACACATGAATTTTTATTATATTCAACACATGAATTTTCATTCCATTCAACACATGACTTTTCTTTTATAATTTTCCTTATTTCCAAAATTGGAATGAGGCCCAATCAATTACCATATAATGTTAATTATATGGACTTTCTACAACACATGTATATAATAACAACGATAAATCATCAACCATCATCCAGAGTGCACCACACAACTGCATAAGCATTAAACATAAATAATTAACGCTTACACAGTCTGTCAACCCATCGATTGACATATAACTAAACAATCGGGATTAGTGTACGTCAAATATCATCCCAATACCCGTGTGGGGTTTCAAATCAATAAACACAGTTTTTTATTTGTGCAGTTGGGCGATGTGTAAAATTTATCGTCCCAATCAATATCAGTCAAATGGGTGTACATAAACAAATCGTCTGATTTGTTTACAAAAATAATTATTTATTCACATTCGCGTTAAAAATTATATTTTTAATGATAAATAATTTATTTCAACACATCATAGTAAATTTTCACCACACAACAAAATCAAACAAGTCGTCCATGCTCTTGGACAACGGGTGTCGAGTGCTGCTAAGCACCATCTGCATCCTAGTATATATTTCAACTGGAAAATAATATAAAAGTGAGAAGTTCTCACCTTGAAGCTAAACCAAACACCACGACTCTTCTTATGTAGCAAATCTTCGTCGTGTTTCCAACGAGATTTGTTTCACCCGGTTTGTGTTAAAAATCACATTTTAACATCGCTATTATAATTAAAGATCACATTTTTAATCCGCTACTTCGCGTATAAAAATCGAATTCTTATTTCGCTACAACATATATATAAAAAAATCGTATTTTTATATTTTCTGTCTTATAAAAATCATATTTTTATAATCTCGACTATATAAAAATCATATTTTTATTATGCCACTTCATGTATAAAAATTATATTTTTATCACCACTTCGTATATATAAAAATAGAATTTTTATATAACTAAAAATTAAATTTTTATCTAATTAAAGATCGTTTCTTTTTTCCTTGCCATTCACATAATAAAAAACCAAATCTTTATTCTATGACATTCCTGTAAAAATTATATTTTTATAATATTGTTCTATATATAAAAATCACGTCTTTTCACTAACAAAAATCTTTTCTTTCCACTAATGAAAATCAAATCCTTTTATTGATAAACATCCTTTCTTTTCTTTAGTAAAAATTATGTTTTTATTATCATACATAGATAAAAATAATATTTTTATTCATTTTTTTATATATACATATAAATCAAATCCTTATACGCTTTTTTATATACATTAAAATTGAAAATAAAATGGATGTAAGTAAATAAATAAAAAAACTTACTATTCAACGGTTTTAGGGGTTCGAAGCTAGAGTTGGCGGCTGCTGGTGGTGGGGAGGGCGCGCTGCGTCGGAAGGGGGCCCAAAGGCGGAGGCGGCGACACTGAAAGGGGAGAGGTGTTTGGGGGTTCGCGCCAAGCAGAAAAAAGGGGGGAAGCGGTAAAGAGAAGAGGAGGAGGGGAAGAAGGGGAGCTGGCGGAGGGAAGTGGAAGGGGGGCCCTCGCCGGAGCGACGATGGTGGTGGAGGGGGCGCCGTCGCGCTTGGCAGCATCGCGATGGGGAAAAGGGTGGCGCGACATCTAAGTTTCAATTTTTTTTATCTGAGCGTTGAATTCAAACGGTGAGAGAGAGAAAGCAATAGGGGGTTTTAATTATTTTTAAATTCCAAAAAAAAAACTTTTTATTTCCACCTCCAAACGAGACCCACCAACTGTCGTCCCCAGCTAATTACCCTCATTCCGAACACAATGGGATATGTATCATAAGCTGATTCAATCGTTTCGATCAGTTTCCATCAAAATCAAAATATAAATCTATATATTGAATTTGAACGCGCGTTTCATTTTACCGAGGCCACATACAGACTCTAAAAATTCCCGAAAAGTATTTTCTAGCTTCGTATTGATGATACAGTCCTAAAAAAACTAATTTCATCAAATTTTGAGACCGTTTGAAAAATGGCCAATTTCCGATCGATCGAAATTGACTGAAACTGTTAAAACACGTTTTCTTTTGCCTCGCTCACATATTGATTCAGAAAATTATGAATTTTGGAATCTAGCAATAACTTGACATCACGGATCCAAAAAAGTGGTTTTGTCGAAAACGAAGGTCGTTTGCAAAATTTCCATTTTTAAGAGCCAAAATTCCATAGCGACTATTTTGAATTTTCGATCGGACGTAACTTTTTATTCCCGCTATGAAATTTCAATTTTTCGGATTCGTTGGAAAGATATTCTCAAATAGATTCAAATATTTTTGGTTTCACTAAAATTCGGTTTATTTTGACTCCTGTACATTCATTTGAAATTTGAAATCGAATTTTTAAACTACCGCGCAATTTTCAATTTCTTTTTTAAATAGAAACAAATATTTATATTCCAACGACAATCTACATAAATATATATGTTCTAATTCTATTCAAAATAATTTTTTCGTCGTTATTATTTAAAATAATTCATTTTAAATATTCAAAATTCACTAAAATTGCCAAAATAAAAATTTTAAATTACCTCAGAATTTCCGGGTTGTTACAGAAAGCTTAACCAATAATACATATGGACTTGATAAGTGGAAGGGTTAAGTAAATCTTGGGTAGGTGGGTAATATTAGTATATGTTAGATCCAAAATTGGCTCTAACACCCAAGTTGTTCAATTATGCAGAAACTAATATCAGAAAAATACTAGAAAACCAGAAAAGACACGAGATTTATAGTGGTTCGGCGTTAATGAGCCTATATCCACTTTATATCTTTGATTATACTTGGAATCAAAGTACAATCGACAATTTATCCCTCAATCTCACTCTTACAATGTTTATTCACTCAATAATTTTGAGACAACTCTGAGTAGCAACAATGGAGATATGATAATCGTGGAATTAGAGCTCTCAATTGCCAAAAGATCCTGAAAAATGCCAAGTTCTGAGCTATTTATACTTGATATTTGTAGGTGGATCGTGGTCATACGTGGCACAATTCCCGAGAATCTTGGACTGGTTTGTAGCTTGATAGAGAATTGGTCAATATGATAGTTGTGGACAGATGTCACGAGATCCAACATTCTTTGATCGTGGTAGACTCAGTCATGGCCTTCATTCTCTGTCTTCTGGTGTCGGATCGGGTCGAGCTGGATTAAGTGGATCGGATCGCATGGGGGCGCGGCGATCCGGGGAGAGCATCACAAATCGAAGGAGGATGAGTGGCCATGATCAAGTTTTCACGGACTAGGGGCGTTGAGCTTCGTATTTTCTTCGTATGTAAACCTTGGTGGCTTGGTCAAAAAGCTAGCCAACATTTTGCCCACACGAAGTATGTTTTATCGAGGATGGAACATGCTTCGAAACTGCTGAATGGACATTTTCTTGGAATGATGCGAGCTAATGGTCACGTTCATTTGTAACGTCGCCCTGCTTTGGATGATTACGTCTCTCGACGAGTATAAATATCTAATTAGACCGCCAACCATTTCTTCGCTTATCGGGCAATTTCCATCTTTTAGGCTCCCAGAGATATCATTATTAAATCGCCAAGTAAGTCTCAAATCTTTTTGTAAAAGAGTATTTATTTTATTTTGTATCTTTGTAAACTTGAAACTCCATCTTCCCGATTCATAAACCACGTTAGGGCTCGGATCATCACTTTGCATTGCAGATCGCAGTAAACTGTGCAGTACATCTAGAGGGGAGCGCCTCACATGCCAAGGACCGTTATCTGAGAGGATCTTTTCTTGGACCGCAACAGGACTCCCTAGGCGCTCCGTGGCCCATTAGGCCCAGCGGATCGAGTAGGACAAAAAAGGGAATACGAGCAGTCAACAACTCACCTATATAAACCAATCTCTTCTCTCATTTCCCTTTCTTCTTCGTTTGTTGTCGCACCGCCAGCTCTTTTGGGAAAATCCCTAGCTTTTAATTCTCCGAAAACCCAATTGTTTCCTAACTTCTAAAAAGGTAATCATATTTGAAATGTTTTCATGCGATTCTATCCTCATTTTTCTTGGTTTTCCACTGGCTTGAGAAGAGAGAACGACGGAGTTATGTGGTGTTCGAGGCTTTGGAGGCTGATGAGGTGCCATGGGGTTTGCTGTCCGTGTTCGGATATGGAGAGGAGGAAAGAGGAGGGAGAAGGAGGGTGTCTGGTCCGTTCGTGGGCGAGGCTTCGGATCGGGTCGAGGAGTGTTGGCTTGTGGGGACATGAGTAAGAGCGGATCGGGGGGCTCTTATCACGAGCCGATGGATCGTTGTGCCCAACCCACGAGTCAACATTTTATTGCCGACTCAACTTACTGGAGATCCACTCCTGCCATCACGACCCGATCCGTTCCTAGAAGCCAAGCTGAGGGTTATGACCCAGTCATTCACGATCCGTAGATATACCATGATCTGATCCCTGCTGCACGATCCCGCTTGATGAACTTGTTAAATAAACAATGTCACCTAACTCTGATATATCGATGGACAGTTAGGCTAAAGCCCTTAAGAGATCCTTCTGGACTGAATGACAACATAATTTGACTGCTGTTGATGACTAATCCTTCGATGATCTTGTTAACTTTTATACTTTTTTTAACGTATGCACAGGCACACACTTGCACTTGCACACACGGGGAACTAGTAATTATATTCTAATCTCCGGAGGTGTCGGAACACCATAATCCCGAGGTTCCTTCAAATAACCCAGAGGATGAGGATTCTGAATCCGAATATGAGGCTGAGACAGAGTCAAATTCATCTGAGAGTACCTCGCTAGAAGAGGAGTCCAAAGTGGATGACTAAGCTCTCGATGAGATTCCCGGCGTTCTAGGAATTGAGAAATTCACTGACTCTTTAGCTTCCAAACTAGACGGTATAAAACTTAAGAAAATTTGTTTGAAACACAGGATCCTGTGGGACGATGTGAAAATACCCGAAAGCGGAGATAGACCTCATCTTGCTCCAGAAGGGTACATGGAAATCAGCCGACTCATGTGCTAGGTAGGCGCTATTCCTCCGTTTCCCCCAATTGTCATTGAAACCTTAAGACGCTTGTGTATTGCCCCTATGCAACTTCATCCCAATGCTTACGCTGCCTTGTACACTCTATATGTCGCGTATGCAGAGATTCTGCAAACTGAGCTTACTTTTAAAGACTTGAAATTCTACTATCTTTTCAAGCACCATTCCACAGCGACTCCAAATTTCTCTTTCTTTGAATCAATAGCCAACATGAAGGTTCTGTCTGATGGTTACAGCAACATAGGGGATCCCAAAGCTGACTGGTTTTACATAAAACACCAGGCTGGGTGTGCGAGGAGGTGGCTCAAATCTAGTAAGTTTCGGGCCTCCAAATGCATGACTGAATTACATAATCAAAGTATTAACTTGTTTCCTTTTCCTTTGAACACATCACACATTCCCCAAGGCAAAAGGCTTAGTGTATAACGATCGATTATCCCGTCTTCTAAAAAGCAAATCTGACTTCTTGAGAATCAAGAAATGTATTACCGACGAAAACCTTCACAAACATCATCTTTTGGACATAAGATTTGGACTTAGCGCGGGCGCGAAACCTTACAAGTATGTGCCCCCTGCTGAACGAGAAGGAACTTCTCAAGTTGCAGAGATGACTACTCTTCGCAAGAGCCCTTCGCCGATAATTAATCAGAACGACGAAGATTTAAACGTGTATAAAGGGGATGAGGGATGAGCTGATAAATCAAAGGATATTTCAACCTCCGAGGGGCAGTCTCCACTGAGGACTTTATCGCCAATTGAATCTGTCGCTCATGATGAATTAATAGAGGAACAAATTTTCGGGGAATTGAGTAAAATTCCTTTGCCAGATGATATTTATACCCAAGAAGAATTTGAAGGGGAACCAGTCTTTCCCTTTTTCGAAGAGACGGGGGCCTCAGTTGGAGAAAAAGAAGTTACTCAGACGAGCCTAACTTCAGGCCTTGGTCTGTTTAAAAAAAGGGGATTCCAAGGGAATCACAAAACACATGCACTATTTATCATAACACTCTTTTGCTACTGTGGTTCACAGTTCTAACACGCACTTGTTTTCTTTGCAGAAAAATGTCTCGCAAACGGTCTTATTCCTACCGTTCCCTTCGCGAGGGCACATCAAGCCTCCTTCCAGATCCTGAGCACACTCGTAGCGATAGTCGGGGAAGGGATAGTCGTCGACCCCGGGATTCTCATCAATCTTATCATGCATGACTTCGATCTCCGCCGTAGCAAAGTTATGGAAAGCCACCGAGTCGTCCAATGCCACCAGCTGGGGGGAAGCAACTTCCTAAAGATTTAACCCCTCCAAAAAGCACTCCTTTTCATGCCCAATCTTCTAAGAAACACGCTGAGCCAAAGGATAAGGACAAAGATGAGGGCAGGATTATAGAGAAGGGGAAGACAATTCCTACTTCGTCTGGTGAGCGTGGCTTGGACACTACTACTGCAAGGGATGTTTCCCCTAGTCCTGAGATCACAGCCAGGTTAGAGCGTTTACGAAAATAGTTTCTCGACATTTACTTTGAGAGGATGGTGTTCGTCCCAGATCTTGAACCGGTCCCCGAGGATTGGGACACAGAGGTGATAGGGTATGTGTTCCATGCAGCTAAACAATATGGGGTAATGAAGAAGCATGCGGCTACACTCTCTTCTATCATCCGCCGGATGGAGACGGACGCAGCCAGGGCCAGAGTAAAGATTGACAATGATGCTAGGGCTAGGTGCAAAATGGAAAAAGAACTAGAGGATGCACAGGCCTAACAGGCTTTAGCTCGGCGAGACGCAGAGAATTACATGGCCGAGTTGGAAAGTGCCAGGGAGCGTTTTCGCACGAGCTTGTCTTAAATAGCCAGGAACGGGTGGCCCTGAGGAAAGAAGTTGAGGATCTCAGGGCGGTTAACACTGAACTGAAGACAGTTCTGCATCGCTTTTCTACTGAGAAAGAGGCTTGGGAGAAAGAGAAGGCGAGCTTAAAAAATGACCTTGCCCTTGCCGAGAAGGAGGAGGATGTTCTAAATGATCAACTTGCTTAAGCTGAGGAGCGGGTAGCTGTCGTCGAAAGCAATGCCAATAGCGCTATTGAGTCAGCAGCTGTTGCGGCTGATAAGCTAACCGAAAAAGAGAAGGATATAGATAGCTTTGAAGAATTGTTGTTCGATTTCTTTGGTCAAGTTATCAAGCATCGAGATATCTTTTGGATTCCCGACTACCAAGTTACCTTGGCTAATATATGGGATGCAATTGTCGAGGGTGAGAAGCGGTGACTCGGGGTCGACGAAATTGACGAGCACCAGCTGATGCAAACTTTTCTCAGAGGTGAAGAGCTCGCGGCTTTGAAGGAAGGTAGACACCTTATCCACAAGGAAATGGAGAGGGAGAATAATAGGCTCAAGGGTAAGGATAAAGTTGGCGAGAGCTCGAGTTCGATAGTAGAGCTCATAACCTCTGAAGTTGAGGGATATAATCCCGATGATCCATTGATCCCCTTGGCACCTACTCCTCCGATTGTCGGGACCACCAGTACAAGTCTCCTAGATGAGTCAGCTGAAGGTATCTCCACATTTTCTCCACAGTTCATTAAAGCAATCGTAACTTGTTGTCGTCTCATGGGACAGTCAACCGACATGGCCACATCTCCTCCAGATTTTCTCACCCTTATTTCTAATGGTTTAGGTACCAAAGTGGTTGAAAAGGGTGCGGAGGAGAAGGCAGAGGCTGAGAGGGTTGAGATTCCCCCGAGTTCTGGTATTGAAGCTTCCGAGGTCTCAAAGCAAAATGGGGGCTCAACCAGTGATAGAGTTACAGTAGCACTCATGGAGTCTGGCACTGGTGCTCCTGCAGACGCCGGTATCATTGCTGCTTTGCGTGACACTGATGGCGGTCATGGAGATGAGGAAGAGGAGGTTGAAATCATTGACGAGGCCAAGGGTGATGATAGCGAAACCTTGGCTGACATACAGGCTAGGAAGGAGGAACAGCTGGCTCTTAAGAGGGAGGAACAGAATCCTGTGTTCGTGACACCTATTTCTGAAATTGACCCCAAGACCGGGTTCGTTATAAGATTCTCTTCTAGGTCGATAACTTCACAGCTTGCCTCCGAACCTTCCAGTCCTTCCCCGGAGCCCCTTGTTGACAGGAGGAAGAGGAAGAAAAGCGACTGCTCTGGTACCGATAAAGAGGAGTTAGAAAAACAGAAGAAGGACAAAAAATCAAAGCCATCCCCCAAACGCAAATAGAATGCAGCTATTGGCTCATGTTTTAGTTTTAGGATTTCATTTGGCCGAAAGATGTAGTCGTGAGATTGGCCTCACTTTTTGCTTAGTTTCTTGTTTTTTGTATATCCGTTTCCAGTAAATAAGGACCTGATTCTTTTGCGTCACAGTGTTCCTGCAAATTCATCATGTTAGCAGAGTTCAAGTAATCATTATTGAAGCTTTCATAGTTAAATGTTAAAGTTGCAAGTAACGATCATTAATCATAACGAAAACAATAATCGGGAAATACATGTGCTAAATAATCATGTAGTAAGGCATGTATACATTCCTAATTGATCGTCATTGTAGTGTCTGGCCAGGGCGTGTTGGCGATCGATTAGAATTGTATTCGTACTACCCCGATTTTTCCATGGGGTAATGGTTCTTCCGGCGCTAAGTCTCTAGCGCTTTTATACTCTCCCGATCCTTCAGCGGGTTAGAGTTTGCATGGCACTAAGTCTCTAGCGCCTTTATACTCTCCCGATCCTTTAGCGGGTTAGAGTTCGAGCTCGATTTTTGGTTTGATCATCGATCCTTCAACGGGCAGAAGTTCTGGGGGC
The DNA here is from genome assembly GCA_030737875.1 of Allium sativum. NCBI lineage: Eukaryota > Viridiplantae > Streptophyta > Magnoliopsida > Asparagales > Amaryllidaceae > Allium > Allium sativum. The sequence continues at coordinate 801,345,696 of CM060915.1, forward strand.
GCTAAGTCTCTAGCTCCTTTATACTCTCCCGATCCTTCAGCGGGTTAGAGTGTTGCCAAGGCGGTTTTATCATGGTGCACGTGCACGCCTCGGGGACATCATCTTCGCATTCTTTATATTCTCTCCTTGATCTCAGGAGTTAAGTTGTAATGCAATTTACCCTGCTGTACCTTTTGAAGCTTTAATCATTGCGAACTTTCCGATTCATCGAATGGTATCTTGAATTAGTTATTTTGAGATTACTACATAAATTTAAAACAATTTCCTAAAATGGTAACAATATATATATTGATCAAAATAAAAGAGTAGATAAGAAATGGTTCAGTAAGCGTAAATAACACATAGCGTTTTTATAGTGGTTCGGTCGAATAATGACCTATGTCCACTTTATAATCTTTTGTTCAAATAACCAGACTGCCCTTAGGCAAGTCGAGCCTTTTTACATGGCTCTAAAAACAAAAGAATAGAACTGACACTTTTTATGTCAGGTAAACCCGCAAATGCTGGGCATTCCACACTCTGGGGATTTCTTCTCCATCTACAGTCGCTAGCTTGAAGGTTCCATTATCAAGCCTTCGTAAAATGGAGTACAGTCCTTCCCATTTTGGGCCCATATGCACCGGGGGCAGAAAGACAAGTTTCAGAACCAAATCTCCGGGTTCGAATGTATGAGCTCGGACTCTTCCGTTGTATTAACGAGCTACTTGTTGTTTGTGACTCAAGGCAAGTAAGTCGGCTTCGTCCCTTTTTTCCTCAATCATGTCCAGGGATTCAAGGAGCAACTCATTGTTGGCCATCGAGTCGTGATAAATGGTGTGATGGGATGGTACTTCTAACTCTACCGGAATAACTGCTTCAGCTCCGAAAGCTAGGGACAACGGGGTCTGACCCGTTGCCGACTTATACGTCATTTTGTAGGCCCATAGTGCCAGGGGCACTTTATCGACCCACATAGCTTTGGCCCTCTTCAACCTTTTCTTCAGAATGGATTTGATCACCTTATTTACCGCTTCAACCTGTCCGTTCGATTGCGGATGTGCCACAGAGGTGTATCTTTTCTCGATGTGATACTTCCGACAGAAATCTCGAAACTCTGTGCTGTCGAATTAGGTCCCATTGTCGGTTATGATGACTTTTGGAATCCCAAACCGACAGATGATGTTCTTAACGACAAAGGTGATCACTTGTTTGGTCGTGATCATGGTCAAAGGCTCTGCTTCTACCCATTTAATAAAATAATCCACGGCCATAATAGCAAACTTTGCTCCGCCCTTTGCTATGGGGAGGCTTCCAATGATGTCAATTCCCCACATAGCAAAAGGCCACGGGCTTATCATTGTCTTCAACTGGTTAGGTAGCGCCCTAGTGATTTTGGAGAACTTCTGGCAAGCATCATAACATCGTGCATGCTTGGCTGCATCCTTGTTTATAGTGAGCCAGAAATATCTGTATCGCAATATCTTCTTTTCCAATGTTTTCCCACCTATGTGGTCGCCACACTCACCTTCATGGACTTCCTTCAGCACACGCTTGATGTCATCATGGGCAATGCACCGGAGGAGAGGCATCGAGAAACCTTGTCTGTACAGGACTCCGCCTTGCAACACATATCGCGAAGCCTTCCGTATGACCGCGCGCCTCTCGCTTTTCTTATTTAGGAGCGTTCCATTCATCAAGAAACTCTTCAAGGGGGTCATCCATGACTCCCTTTCAGGTTCAATTTCCAGTACCGGATCAACTTCCATCTGTTCTACATTGGGGAACAGTAATACTTCAATCGGGATTAGCTCCGTATGTTCTGGATTATCGGAACTAGCCATCTTTGCTAACTTGTCCGCTCTTTGATTCTCTGCTCGAGGAATGTGAGATATACTATGGTGCTCAAAACCACCCAATAATATTCTTACTTTTTCCAGATATGATATCAACCTTGGACTCTTAGCCTGAAATTTTTCATTAACTCGGTTCACGACCAAATTGGAGTCACAAAAGATGTCTAGCTTTGTTACCCCTAGTTCCTTTGCAAGCTTCAATCCGGCAATCAGTGCTTCTAACTCTGAATCATTATTGGTTGCATGGAACTACAATCTAAGAGTGTAGTATATTATCAGTTTCTCTGGAGTTTCAAGGATCACTCCGGCACCTGATCGTCTGTCATTTTTAGCTCCATCAGTATATAGTTTCCAGGCATTAGGGTCAAGGAGTAGCTTTGGTGGATCGTCTTCTTCAGTTTCCGCATCATCTTCTGGAATGGTATATTCTGCTATAAAGTCTGCAAGTGCCTGCCCTCTTATCGACCTCCGAGGTTGGAAGTTCAGGTCGAATTGACTCAGTTCGATGTTCCATTTGAGCAATCTTCCCGATGCTTCTGGCCTTTGTAGGACTTGCTTACGCGGGTGATTAGCATAAACAATAATGGGATTAGCTTGGAAGTAGTGACAAAGCTTTCTAGATGCATCAGCAGACTGTACGCGAGCTTTTCTATCTTTGGGTAATTTCGTTCTACGGCTGCCAATTTCTTGCTCATATAGTATACTGTTCTTTGCACCTTATCCTCTTCTCTTACCAAAGCCGAACTGATCACATGGGATGAAACTGCTAGATACATGAATAAATCCTCGTGATCCACTAGCTCAGACAGTATCGGGGGTCTCTCCAGATGATTTAACAGATTTTGGAAAGCTTCTACACGATCATGAGTCCATTTAAAGTTGTGCTTGCCTCGCTTTATTAATTCGAAGAAAGGGATGCATTTATCTGTAGCTTTCGAAATAAATCTGCTTATCGCTGCTACTTTTCCAGCAAGGTTTTGCACATCTTTAATCTGCTTTGGTTTTTGGATATTTCAGATTGTTGTAATTTGATCTGGATTAATCTCGATTCCACGCTAGCTTACAATGAACCCTAGGAATTTTCGAGATGCTATCCCAAACAAGCATTTAAAAGGATTCAATTTCATCCCATATTTTCGGAGAATTTGAAACATCTCTACCAAATCGTTGGTATGATTGGACGACTGTCTGGACTTTATCAACATATCTTCGACGTATACCTCCATTGTTTTCCCAATCTGGTTATAGAACATCCTATTCACCAACCGCTGATATGTTGCACCGGCATTTTTCAGACCGAAAGGCATTACCACATAGCAATACAGTCCCAAATCTGTAATGAAGCTCGTATGCTCTTGGTCTGGGACATGCATAGGGATCTGATTATATCCTGAGTAGGCATCCATAAAGGAAAGGAGTTCATGACCTGTAGTTGAATCTACTAATTGATCAATTCTGGGTAACGGGAAACTATCCTTTGGACAAGCTTTGTTTAAATCAGAGAAATCGATACACGTTCGCCACTTTCCATTGTCCTTTTTTACCAAAACCGGATTCGAAATATAGTTAGGGTACGTCGAATCTTTAATAAATCCATTACTCTTCAGTTTCTCAACTTCTTCTTTCAATGCGGCAGACTTTTCTGGACCCAACATTCGCCTTTTCTGCTTGACAGGAGGATGTTTCGGGTTAATGCTTAGTGAATGACTCATAACCGAGGGAGATATCCCACACATGTCTGCATGGGTCCAGGAAAATACGTCCAAGTTAGTTTTCAGAAAATTTGTTAATTCCATGGCTCGAACAGGATCCAACTGGGATCCAATCTTCAGGACCTTCTCTGGGTCACTATCATCGATTGGTACATCCACAGTTACTTCATTGGGAGTCACCATTCTGCCCCCAGGCTCTTCATCCTCTCTGGGATCTATGTCCTCATGAAACTCTCTGGGCGACCCTCCCAAGGGTACTTCCTTTAGTTGCTATGACGATTCCTCCCTCGGAGGGGAGGAGCAACCTTTCGCTTCTATATCTCTTCCTTTGCGGAGCAGTTTTAACTCTGCAATGTAGCACGCTCGTGCCACAACTTGATTCCTCTAACAATACCCACACCGGAATCCATGGGAAATTTCAACAATAAGCACCAGGGTGCAATACATGCCTTTAATTTGGCTAGGGCCGGTCGGCCCAAGAAAGCATTGTACGGCGATTCAATATTCAAGACCACAAAGGGGAGGACCCTCACTCTCTAACGTTCCCCTTCCCCAAGGGTTACTGATAATTCCACGTATCCTATTGGAGTGGTCGAGGCCCCATTAAATCCGCGTATCCACCCTTCACATGGCTTTAAATCCTTCGGCTCGAGTTTCATTTAATCGAAGGTTTTCTTTAACAAAATGTTTATGGAAGTCCCGTTATCTACCATGACCTTATGAACTATCGCTGGGCCAATGGTGACGGTGATCACCAACGGATCTTCAGTTGGGGAGTGTACTCCAATACTCTCTCGCTCGCGAAATATGACATCATCGGACATCGTCTTTTGTTGCTTAATCGGAGCGCTGTCCTCAGGGTTACTGCACTCTCCCACTTCGAAATGATGTTTAGCTGCATTTATGTATTGATCCATAGCTCTGAAACTGAAACACCCCACCTCCGTTAGGGTCACTCTCAAAGGGAATGCCCTAATTTTGGTGGAGGTTTATAAGTATAAGTCACAGATATACAAGACAGATATAATAACACATATTTTTGAACAGCGGAAAACAACAACTTTTATTTCTTCTAAATACGTGTTACACAAACCATGCCATAATACTTCCCAAAATCATAACTGTCTTGATTACATTATTTAAAGAAGCATGAAGAAAACATAAATAAACTGCAAAAGTCCCCTAATTGCTGTCCAAAGCCATAGTCCAAACGGAAAAAGATCCAAGCAATACATTCTTTCTCGTCAAGCTGGATGTGAAAACTGATCAAGCTGCGGTATTCCCTCCCTGAGAACCTTGGGGGGGGGGGGGAACGAAAGAAAAAGAGGCGAAAGGAAAAGGGTCAGTTATAAAGACTGAGTAAGTTCTAGTGACTTTCAGTGTAGAAACAGTTAAAACAACCTGTCATGTATGAACTGGAACTAAACTTAAGAATGGTGTCAAGGTGAACAAGATAGACTAAGGTGATCAGGATAAGTCAAAACAAGTCAAGTAAAGCATCACATGTTCGAGATTCGTTGCATCGACAGTACTAGTATACTAAGCCCATATCACAAGTTAATCACGAAATAAATCCCACGGCCCAATGTCATGAAATGACCCTGAAACGGGGTCTGACCCAAGTACGGGGTCCTACGGAGCGATTATCTAGTCGATCGGATCCCTACAAGTTCTAGCTCGTCAAGTGTCTGTGTCATACAGCTAATCACGAATGTAGTCACCTGTGCTGGGTCCACCTTCGGATGTATCATCCCTAGGGTGTCAACCCCTGACACGATTCAAGATGCACAGATAAATCTACGGATACCCAGTGTCTGCCCCGGATACGTGCACGATCGTAGTCCACCGAACCTACACTGGCGTACCCCACTACCGTCGTTTACCTCTTACAATCAGCCCAGTAATCGTGCCCCACCCGGCCTAGCCCCAGGGTACCTTGATACATCTAGAGGGTTACTGCTGAAAGGGGTCGTGTTTGGGGTTTCGCCTAATAGATTAGGTCATGTAATTCGTGACCTAACCCGCCTAACAGATTAAGTCATGTAATTCGTGACTTAATCCTTTTCCAGTCTAGTCATGTCAAGATGGTTAAGTATGTCATTTCAGTTCACGACTTAACCCGCCTACGTGTCATGTCAAGTTGGTTAAGTGTTGTCGCTCTCAAGTTCATGACTTAGCCCTACAAATCGTGTTCAAGTTGGTTAAGTTGTCTTTTCATGTTCATGAATTAACCCTAACTGGAATTAATTGATTCGTTAATGCACCGAACCACTCACATTGGATCCTATTGTTCGTAGCCACTGGATTTGCCGGGCGGTTCCGGGCAGGTTTACGCTACGAACTCAATCCAACCTCGGGTTTCAAGCGCGATGTGACCAACTACCCACATTGGATCCTATTGTTTGTAGCCACTGGATTTGCCGGGCGGTTCCGGGCAGATTTACACTACAAACTCAACCCAACCTCGAGTTGGCCACTTTCTTGTTTTCTAAAGTCATGCCCATGTTCTTATCAGATTTTGCTATTTCCACATCATGTTCATATATCAACTTCGTGCCCAACTAAGGCATGTTTAAAGTCAAGTTATGGCATGTTCAAGTCAAGTTTTCGTGCCATATTTCATGTTCTACTTATGCCAAATTTCACTATTTATGCTTATAATTAATTCAAGTTTTGCCTATTCTACCCAATCGTATCCCCAACGTATATAAACGTACTTCGTTCACAAGCATAAACAATTCAAGAGATAAAGGGGAATAACACCAAACATGTGATAGGCATATGTGACAATTCCAACATTACTTGCATAATAAACAAGCTATAACATATCACATGGTTTCAATACTAGTATGATGATAACTTGGCATAGTAGTGATTCCAACTTAATTTAACATGATGATTTCAACTTTACATCATAGGCATAATAATCATTGCGGCATAATAATAATTTTATTATAAACATGAAACATTAAAGGCATAGTAATCCTAATAGGCATAGTGGATTCCAATTTAGCATTTTAACATAATAATTCTCATAGACATAATGATTCCAATTTATCATAATGATTCTCATCTAACATTATAAACATAATGTTTCCAACTTAGCATTTTTAACATAATGATCCTCAACTAACATTATAGACATAATGATTCCAATTTAGCGTTTTTAACATAATGATTCTCAACTAACATTATAAACATAATGGTTCCAATTTAGCATTTTAACATAATGATTCTCAACTAACATTATAGACATAATGATTCCAATTTAGCGTTTTTAACATAATGATTCTCAATTAACATTATAGACATAATGATTCCAATTTAGCATTTTTTAACATATCTAACATTATAAACATAATGATTCTAACTTTCATCATAACCTAGCAAATTCCCAATTTTTCATTAATCATGATGGGTATATTAACATCACAGGCATAATTCCATCAATAGTCATAGACATGGTTTAATTAGCATCATAGGCATGGTTTAATCAACATAAAGATTTCAATAAACGTAGTGATTCCATGGACATGTATTAGTCCAGCTTGCCAAACAATTAAGCCCAAGTGATTCATAACAACATCAAAATCATGACAAGTTTAACTTGCAACGTTGCCATAGCAATATCCCCAGATTATAATTCAAAGATAAACAATATAAACAATGGATTAATAATAGTTCCTAAATCCGGTTTCAATTCATGGCATGTCCATATTGTTTTAGCGTTTTTGCCTAAAAAGTAACATAGAACTTACAATATGAAGCAAATAATCCAAATAAAAATCCCAAATCAATTAGTCCCAAATTCGTTGTCTAAAGCGTCGTAGTTGTTGTAGCTTCTAGTTGTAGCCTTCAAGAATCGTCCTCCATCTTCTATAATTTTATTCTTTGTATTTTTAATTCAGAGCTCTAGGTTTAATGGCGGCGGCCTGAGGCTAAAATGAAAGAGTATGATTTAGGCTAGGTCTTAGGTCCTTTTTATAATGTTTGCAAGTTGTTTTTGACCGTCGATGGAGCTTGATTCAATAATAACTGTTCGTTTGAAGGAGAGGCCAATCAGGAGCTGACACCTAGCCCTAGTGACAAGGTAAGGCTCAGAAATTCGACCAGGCCCTGGTCAGGCCAGCCAAGACATGACCAGCAGGTCATTCTGACCTGGGCGCACTTGCCAGGTGCGCTAGGCCAAAAATGCACTGGCGCACTTCCCAAGTGCGCCAGTTCATTTTTGTTCTGGTGCACTTCCCATGTGCGCCAGTGCATTCTGACCCATTTTCTGGTTTTTTGCCCAACTTCGTCCGTCCATATCTTCTTCATACGATATCCGTTTTACGCAAACTCGGACTCTATCTCAAGCAGAATTCCGAGACGAACGCAATGGCATATCCCGTTTCTCTTAATTCTTTGATTTGAAATTAGTTATACTTTAATTTGCGAATCTCATTGTTATAGAATACACGGGGTGTTACAGAAACTGTGCCCTACTAGGTGGAGGCCCCCAATTATGGTATTGGTAAAGATATTTTTTCCTTTTTGCTGAGCCGTCGGTTTAGCAGTAGGTTGCCTTTGGTTTGGAGCTTGTACGGCTTGCCCCCTGTCCCTGGGAGTCACCTTATACTCATCAAGCTTCCCTTTCCGGAGCAACCTTTCAACCACGTCTCTCAAGTGAAGACATTCGTTTGTGGAATGACCGTGGATCTGATGAAAAAGACAGAATTTCCCAGTTTCATGCTCTTTCTCGATAGAATCTCTCGAAGGAGGTCTTTTATACTGGAGGACATTATATGTATCCAGGAAGATGTTCTCCAATGTATCATTTAATGACGTGAAGTTCTCAAATGGTCTGGACTGGGATCTCCTCTGAGAGTTGTTGGTTCCTCGATTTCTCTTCCGATTGTTGTTATTATTATTCCCTGATTGGCGACCGCTGTCTTGATTCTTGTTCCCAATGTTAACTTCAACCTTTCCTAAGCTATCTCCTGTTTGCTTGATGGCCACGTTGCTTTGGATATCTTCCTTATCAGTACCTTTCCTTTTTTTAATAGCATATATCTCCTCCCAACGAAGGCGAATATTGGCTTTTTCATAAAATATTTCTCTGGTCGGGGGAGGTTTACCAGCCAGATATCTTCCAAACTCGATATCTTTATCGACGCCATCGATCAAGGCCATCAACACAGTTTGCTCATGCGGATCTTTGACTGCTGTGATAGCCAAGTTAAAACGATCCAAATATGACCTCAGGTTTTCGTCCGGTCGTTGTTTAATGAGGGATAGATCGATCACATTCTTAGACCTCTGGGCATGAAGGCGGAATTGGTTTACGAATTTCTCACTCAATTCCCTGTAGTTGGATATTGACCGTGTTGGAAGGCGGGTAAACCACAATAGCGCCACATCTTCCAAGAATATAGGGAACGCTTTACATTTGACCGCGTCTGTAGCTGCAGCGGCATTCATTGACCAGGAGTACTGCATTAAATGCTGGTTGGGGTCAGTCCTGCCCGTGTAGCAATTCATGGTTGGCATGTTGAAGCACCTTGGGAATGTAACTTTCAGTATGTCGTCAGTAAAAGATGTATGACTACGGTCTATGCCCCAATCTTCTTTCCTCTGTCCACGGCTATCTACCGTGACTTGTCTAATCATTGCTTCAACCTCTTCATGGGTCAGGGTAGATTTGGGATCAGCACTCCTTGACCAACGTCCTCCTCCGTCGTTTCTTTGACGTGCTGCTATAAAATCTGGGTCTTGAGCAGAACTCCCTTGCCCCCTGTTGCCGCGGTCGATCACGCAACGAGCGGGAGGCATGCCATTCCTTGGTGGTAGAACAGGTTCATTTAAGTTGCGGTTACTAGCTCACTAATTAAATGCCTCCTATTCATGAGATGGAAGCGACCCAAATCAAAGTCGTTATATGTTTTCGGGCCTTTCTAACGGGGGCCATCATTGGTTCCTTCGGGGCTCTTCAGATGACAATGTATGTTCCAGAGAGAAAGGGTGAGCTGGAGGTGGCGAAATCTGCCTTTGAATATCATCAATTCTCCTGCCTAAGGTAGTAATATTTTGACGCCGTAACGAGCTCTCCTTCCTTTGAGCAGCCAGTTCATCGGTTTTCCTATCCAATGCTTCAAGTATTCGAGTTAAATGTCCCTCTGTAATTGGGGCAGAAGGATCAAATTGGTCACCAACATTCTCTCTTATACGTAAAGAGCTTGAGCCAGGTCGAGCAGATGTACCAGCACGAGAGGAACGAGCCATAACCTCCTTTCCGGGTCAGGTCGTAGTTTGCTTGTCTCTTTGGATCGCGGAATCCTTACCTCGGTGGCTTGGAGCGCCCTCCGGGACCGGATCGTGGAAGTGTTGGGGGGACGGTTCGTGACGAGGTCATGGGAGCGAGTGGTAACTCCTTCAGCTGGTTGGAACGTGATCCCCTCAACGGATTGGTTCGCCCCCTCCTCTCGGCGATCCGAGAGCTCATCCTCGACCTGCTCGTGCACACTTTCTTCGATTGCTTTGTTTTCAGCTTCGTTCGCCTGCGAAGCTCGTACTTCCTTAGACTTCTTTCCAGCCATAATATCTGAACTTTGCTAAAATCTTCAAAAACTGAAACAGTGGAGTTTTGGACTGTTTTCTTCGGACTTGAGTATCCAAACAACAGAACAACAATCCAATATACTGAGGATTCGTTTCTCAGTGAAAGCACCAAAATGTTAGATCCAAAATTGGCTCTAACACCCAAGTTGTTCAATTATGCAGAAATTAATATCAGAAAAAATACTATAAAACCAGAAAAGACATGAGATTTATAGTGGTTCGGTGTTAATGAGCCTATGTCCACTTTATATCTATGATTATACTTGGAATCAGAGTACAATCGATAATTTATCCCTCAATCTCACTCTTACAATGTTTATTCACTCAATAATTTTGAGACAACTCTGAGTAGCAACAATAGAGATATGATAATGGTGGAATCAGAGCTATCAATTGCCAAAAGATCCTGAAAAATGCCAAATTCTGGGCTATTTATAGTTGATATTTGCAGGCGGATCGCGGTCATACATGGCATAATTCCCGAGAATCTCGGACTGGTTCGTAGCTTGATGGAGAATTGGTCAATATGACGGTTGTGGACAGGTGTCACGAGATCCAACATTCTTGGATCGTGGTGGACTCAGTCATGGCCTTCATTCTCTGTCTTCTGGTGTCGGATCGGGTCAAGCTGGATTAAGTGGATCGGATCACATGGGGGTACGGCGAACTGGGGAGAGCATCACGAATCGAAGGAGGATGAGTGGTCGCGATCAAGTTTTCATAGACTAGGGGCGTTGAGCTTCGTATTTTCTTCGTCTGTGGACCTTAGTGGCTTGGTCAAAAAGCTAGCCAACAGTATATATAGGCCCACAAACTTAATCATTAAATAAACATGCGTGAATCAATGGAAAGGTTAAGTGATATGGGAATAGGCGACACTTAACCAATACAACATGTTAATTAAAACAGATGGATGGGGTTAGGTTATAATGAGAACACTTAACCGTTATAACAAGTTAATTAGGAAACCCTAGTAACTGGGACCCATTTCAGCAGTAACCCGCGTAGATGTATCATGGTACCCTGAACTAGGCAGGGTGGGGCACAATTACTGGGCTGATTATAAGCGGTCAAAATAGCGGCGGGTGGTGCATCAGTGCAGGTTCCGATGGAGTATGGGCGCGTGCTTCGGAGTGGAAAAAGAAGGCACTGGGCATCAGCAGTTATACACTGTGCATCTTGAATTGTGTCGGGTTGCCATCATAGGGATTGATACACCCCATGGTGGGATCAGCACATGTATCTACAAACAAGCGTGGCCAAATGACACAAGTAATAAATACATGAAAGTTAGAGAGTCGATCGATTAGAGGTAGTATGGGGGCATCTAGTATCTATTATGGGCAAGTAGGATGTAAAGGATTGTATGAGGTAGATACCTCTTACTAGATGTTACGCCTAAGGGCTACCAATTGCTGGGTTGGGATCAAATTTCAGTATGGAATGTGATATATTTAGCATTGGTGCAGTGTAGTAATTACCCTATAGTGGTTAGAAGCGCAATCAATATTTACCTTATTCATCTTGCCTACCTTGTCATGTATGCTTATGTACAGTCATTTCTTACTTTCCAGTTTATGTTCTTATCATGTAACTTTAATGATTATATTGTTAAAGTTACTGGACTCATTAGACTAATGTCTGACCTAGTTTGTTTCGCCTCTTTTCTTCCGTTTCCCTCCCCCAAGTTCTCAGGGAAGTAATACTCAAGCTGTAACGACCCGGATTTTTAGCATTGAATTCTGAATGTTTAAATTTGTTTTAAATATTTTATTTGAATTGTATATAGAAATTTATAAGGAATTCATATAATAAAATAAATGGATTTTAAAATATATTGAATATCGTTTTAACTTAAAAATAAAAATGTCAAGTTTAAAATTCAAATTAGATTACTTTGAAGTTATATGATTAGATAGGTATTTTTATTTGTTTATTTTGAAATTGATTGATTTAATTTCCAAAACAATATATGATTATAATGAGATTAATTTTATAAAATCCGAAATAGATTATTCTGGCAAGAAATTCATTGCGTAGTTATAATTTAATTTATAGAATTTTTCTGTAATTTTTATCTTGAAAAATAAGCAACTTTTTATTTTACACCATATATCAACGTTTGGGATATCATAGTATAAGTTAACTAGTGTATTTTATTATATTTCTAGGATTATAGCACATTGTTCAATATAACAGTATTTTTATTTTTGTCCGTAGCCATCGTTAAATAAATGAAATTCTTGAAAGCAGTACGACATAAACTTTAACTCAATAAATATACACGTAAATGTTTTCCGCTTTGCGGATGCCACCATGTTTTAGTTCAGATCATCACATGCAACCGTACCCTGTAGGCTTAATTATTGATTACGTTCTCTCCAAGCTGTATTATAACGTGATTGCCAAGCAGCTCAACACCGTGCCTGTCAATCCATTCATTTTTCTTGCATGCCAAACCATCCCATTTCCGTGATTGCCAAGCCACTTCGCTTTTAAATACTAGCATTCCATTCTTGTTTCCATTCCCTATTCTTGATTCTATATCTTCCCGCACGAAAAGTTAAAAACAAAATTTCATAACCACGGAAAAATCAAATAAAAATTTAAATCAAAATGAAATCCTTGTTTCTTCATTTGATTTACGCCCTTATTAATGAAAATCCCTAATCCCTTTTTTGCAACTTTATTTCTATCCGAAAACCAATTAACTAAATCTAAAAATCCTTCACAAATTATTAAAAATCCCACGCCTTATGAAATTTGATAATCCCAAATTGGTTGAGCTCAAACAATTGAAGTCTCCAACTCCATACCCTTTTTGTAAGGATCGGTGATAGTTTTTTGGACTCGACATTTTTTTGAAGCCGGCTTAAGATCTAGATTTGTAATTGATCTATACTTCGAATTGCGATTTGGTGTGGGAATTCATATTACCGATGAGGAGTCGAGCTGGTTGGAAAACTTTGGAGGAGAACGACGAAAATAAGTGACGCAGTGCTCACTGTAGTGGGCGGACATGAGGCCAGGTCGCATGTTAACGGGGGCACCAAATGTGTCGAGGTGGCAGTCAGCGAGTAGGATTTGAGAGGAGTATCACACTGGTGAAGACAGAAGTGGATTCCGTTGGGGAACTTGGTGGGGAGGAGGAGTGAAAGTCGACATGTGGTCTGTGCATGTACCAGAAGCATGAGCGATTGTCAGGAAGAAGAAGGTGAGTAAGGGAATTAAGGATTTAAGTAACATTTAATTTATTGACTAGTTAATTTTGTTTCATTTAAAGATATTAAACATATATGACGCAAATGGGATTGTGCTTAATTCTCAATGCAGGAAGTAGGAGAACAAAGTGAATGTGATGGTGGGGAGTGTGGTAATGGAAGGTTAAAAAAAAGAACTGTGATGGATATGAAAGGCCAGGGTGAAACGAACGTGCCTTACTAGCATAACCATAAAGTAATAACGGTATTGCTAAATAATAAGCAATTTAGTTTTATTAATTACTGAACTTAGATAATTAATAGTTAATTTTTTTTCCAACTTAAACGTGAATAATATTTATGTATGTTATCAGAATTAAAGGAAACTAGTTACGTTGGACTCGCAACGAAGATAAATACATTGTGAAACTTGCTGATTGAGAACAAAGCTGTTGGGATTTCATGATAAAATCAAACGCTGTTTGATTCAAATCAAAACGAAAGTCGAACCGTCAACTGAAAACAAAGCGAGTAAACTCACTAACTCTAACTCATTTATATTTTTATATAAAATAGTTTTAAATTTATTTATAGTAATTTTATACTATGCAAGGGATGATTGGTTGAATAGTTGATAAAATTGGTTGATATGATTACATCGTTGATCGATTATTAATTCTGATATTTCATATTGATGTGAAATAATATTATTGATGCTGCTTAACATCTGTGGACGCAAGGAAACTTGTTGGAGGGATCCAACTGGATTCCTCAACATTTTATTTACTGTTTTATTTATTGTGATATATGATTGATAATTGATAATGTTATGGTTGAATTACACTGGCCCATAATTTGGTATTTAATTACCGTAAAATATTTTAGAGTGGAGAAAAGAAATTTGAGATTTTAAAAGGGAAATTATTTTCAAAATATAGAAAGTAGATTTCAAATGGATTTAAAATAGAAACTTGTTTAATAAATATATAAAATAGTTAGATTTATAAATGATGTTTATAAATAAATTGAAGTATCGATCACTGGTTAATGTAAAAATATAAATTGAAGTTGGATTTATATAAGCAAAGTGGAATTCGATGTTGTCACCGATATTTGAAGTGGGATTTAAACGCAGTAGTTGTAAAAGAGACTTGAGTTGAGAAAAAGATAATTCAAATGGAAATTTGAATAAGAAATCGGTTTCAAAAGGAAACGATGGGTTTTATTTCAAAATTTGGAATATAAAATAAATTGAGATAAATCCAGCGGATTAATAAACAAGAAGTGTTAATTGAGTAACAGTTCTATAAATAGAGTTTGTAAATGAAAACAAAATATTATGTGGCTTTAAAAATATACTCGACAACTAGAAGTAGAGCAGTAACGATAATCAAGTTGATTTGAATAAACGAGTTTAAATTCCTATTAAGGAATGATATCCATATTTGAAATGAATAACAATTTGAAAGCAAATGTTTACAAATGGAAGGGGTTATAAAGGAATTTGGTAATGATTTGGAAATGATAAATTCAAAAGTGAATTTAAAATTTTGAGATGACCTGAAATGGTAAAAAATTCCGAAGTTCGGAATATTTATCGAATATAGAGTATTCGAATGAGAGTTGTTTATTGGAATTCGATTATATCGAATTTAGGGAAGTAATTATTTTACTTTCCTTTTGAATCAAATTTGATAATTTATTTATTTACTTACTTATTTATTTATTGAAATAAATAAATACAAGTTGCATTTTTATAAACCAAATATTTGTAAATAGCGATTTTAAAAGCTACCGTTATAATAAATGTTTTGGTAAATCTAAATAGCAATTTTAACACTGCCATTATAATAACTGTTTTGTAAATCTAAACAGCGATCTTAACACTATTTTTATAATAAATGTTTTATAATTCTAGATAGCGACTGTAACGCTGTTGTTAAAAGTAATGTTTTATAAATCAAATATTTTGAGACAGCGATTATAATGCTATCGGTATAATCAATGTTTTTCCGTAAAAGAAGTGTGTTCTTAGATTGAATCCGAAAGTCGCATAAGCAATGTTTTTTTGAAGTTATGAGCTTTGACTATTTCAAAGTTCCCAACTTGATTGACTTCATGATTAATGGAGAAACAGTTAAGGTTCGACAGTAAAGATTGATTAGAAATATGGTTAGTTAATAAATGATTAATGTTTTGAGTTATAATAATGATATTTTATAACATCGCATTAATTTAAAGGATTTTCAAAATGTTTCCTCAAATAAAATGAGAGGTATTTTCTATGCGTAGAAAATGAAATGAATTGGTCAACCAGGAATTAAGAAATGGAATATGGAAGTATTTTCGGATATTAATAAAGTATATTTTCTGGATATAGAAAATAAGGAACCATGAATATATAGAATTGTTTCCTAACTGGAATAAGAGATTTTTCTCAAATAAAGAATTAGGATATTGAAAATGTTTTTACAAGAATCAAGAGAGAAAATCGAGCTTTGAAATGATAGGAAAGAAGGAAATTTGGAATTGATGACAAAATAAGGAATTTTTACAGTATTGATTGATGGTTGATCAGTAGAATTTCCATTTGGAAATAGGGTCGTTGGTTGAACGTATGTTCCTTTGATAGTTAAATCACCAACTATCAAAGTTTTGATTTATTTTATACCTCCATTGTCAATACAGAGAGACCGGGATCAAATTTAATATCTGGAAACCACTCTGTATTGGCATAAGCGTTACGAATCAACTTATGTTGAAGAGATTATGAAGACATGGTAAAGTACAAGGGCTATTCTGTTAATCCTAGGTAGAAATTGCCTATGATGGATTAATAGAATGGTGCCTTCGGTTTGTCCAGACCCAGGACAACTTGTAAGGACGATTGGCTGATAGAGTATTTCCAAAGGGATTATGTACGTTGATTCCTTCAAAAGTACGAAGTTGGTGGAAAAGAAGGGAAACTTCTTTAGCCTAACAATCTGAGTATTTTTGTGGGAATCAATTAGTGACTTCTGATGGATCTGACGATGTGGCATTCAAAGTGAATGGTGGCCAGATGTTCTGGAAGATAATTCAAACTTCAAGCCTCATAACCAGGAATTTACAAAAATTGGGCATGCAACAGGGCTATGTGGGTCGCTTCCATTAGGATGTATAATCACCTATCTAGAGAAATTCCATTTACTTCCTTAATCTATCGATGTTGTCCCTTTCGGGAAACGGTTGCTGATCCCAACCGTTGGTGATATACATTCGATACACTCAAGTGAAATGAGTGGTCGGTCATGTGTGGGCCGGTTGCAAAATGTTCTTGTTGAACCCCAGTGTATCCTCTCTAGAGTACACTGATTGGAAGGTGGTTCCATACCTTGTCATGTTGGAAATCCAATCCCCAATAAGTGGCCTACGGTTTTTGATTTTACATTATATATGGATCGTGAGATGCAAGTGTTCTGCTAGATTCTATTTATTTGATGTAGACATTATTATAATATCACTGGATTTGATATCAAAAATATTTTGGGTTATCGTAAGGTAAAAACCATCCGTGTTTATGTGTGGATCAGTCTTATGATTGTCATTTCTTTCGAAAGGGTTTTTAAAAGTTAAACAAAGGGTTGGAGTTTACTCACACCAGTCCCATGACTGACCCAGAGTTTATTTTGTTTTGTTTTCCCTTAACTCTTGGGTGCCCAAATTTGTATGGGCAGTCAAGTCGTCGGGATTTTACAGATTCACTTGGAGGATATGAAAGCAGGAGGCTTCACTAGTTAGCTATAGACTGTCATATTTTTCCGTTGTGTATTATGTTCGTATTTGGAAACAGGTGTTTATAACTGTTCCAGAAATAGTTGTTGTGCTCTGATGATGGTATGTATATAAAGTTACTGAATTGTATTTCAAAGTTTATGTTATCTAATATATTTTATTCGTTCCACTATGAGTTTATGATCTTCGTTTTCTTCTATTCTAATACTTCTTTCTTTCTATTTCTCATCCTCTAACTTCTTTCTAATAATGATTCATATTTCTGTGCAATTTGGGTTGGACGTGTAGTGTTATTAGTCAACTCAAAGGGTATGGAAATTTGGGCCATTACAGTTGGTATCAGAGCTGAAGGTTGAGTAGTAACCTTGGCTCTGTGGCGTAGCTCAATAGAGATTGGGTTAGTAATACTCTAGATTGGGTTTGAGTGCATATATATGAGCGTGTATCTGTAAATTTGATATAAAATCGTTTTATATTGTGTTGACTGGTTTGTTGAGTGGTTTGTGGATTCTGGTCGATACAGGATGTACAACTATATCGATAGGTGTTTCTAAACTCTCAAACAAAGCAATTCGATACAGTATTGTTTTAAAATGGGTAAATGAAATAATTTTGCCCAAAATTATTTTGATATAAAAGGAATAATTTCCTAAAATTATTAATTGGGTTGGTTGTTATTATAATCAAACGAGATTCTAATATTGAAGTTGTTATATAAAACAAAATTTGAGTTTGTATGAGAATTGGATATACAAATCAGCAGAATTACAATTGGATCCAGGCCAAAATTTGTGAATTTGAAATTCCGGATGTTTAGAAATATTTTCTGAAGTATTTTTGAAAAGTAAAATAATATTATTGCGAAGGATTTTGAATAAGAATGGTTTTTAAATGGATTTTGAAAGTGATTATGCACTGAAATCATTTCAGTGGCGAGAAAATAATTATGATAATGGGTCGCGACATTATCGGTATTTATTTTCAAGTTTCTGAGTGATGGATTGCTACCATAGTAATTTGGGAATGAAAAATTTGTTTGAAAAGGGCAAGATGTTTTAGAAATCCAATTATTTTGAATTGAGTTGATTATATATATATATATATATATATATATATATATATATGTGTGTGTGTGTGTGATTTCAAACTAATTTGAAATAAAACTCGGAAATTTGAATTCTGAAATTAAAATTTAACTTGTATAGATTGAAATGGTAAAAGTGTATCAAATGAATTGAAATTAAACTTGAGTTAAAACAATATTGGATTAGATTAGTACTAATTCTGAATGAAATTCAATAAAGAGAAATGTTGAGAATTGAAATATTAATATGAATTCGACTTATGAATAAGCAAGTTGAATATATATTGGATGTTGTCAATTAAAATTGAATTGTGATAAATTTGGATTCAAGTATAATAAGTGGATTGACTTAAATAAAAATCAGAATTAAATTGATAGAATGTAAGTGAACTAATCAGAAAATGATTAGAGAGTAAAGAAAATTGGAAGTTGGATTGATTTGAAACCAACTGGAAATGGATATATATATATATATATATATATATATATGCTGAGCAGATATTAAATGGAAGCAAATGCAAGAGAAAGAATTATGCCTGACAGAAAGGTACATGTTTACAATATTACTTGGGTTTGATGGTTTTATAAGCCTTTGGGGGCAAGCCGCTTGGCTTTTTGATTTTCTTTTGGATTGGTAAAGGTCTAGAAAGGCGAGTTATGGTTGTACCGATTGAGCCGTGGAGAGGAGATGCTAGCGAAATTTTTCGAAAATTTAAAGAGTTAGGAAAATTCAAGAAATTTTTTGATAATTTAAAATCAAGTTGTTAATTGTAATTGAAATGAGAAAACCAGAATTGGTTAATAAAATTTCAAGTGGAATAATGAAATTAATAAATGAATTTAGAATCAATTGGAATGGGTGTGGATATGCAAAAGAACATACGGATTGAAGACAAGAAAGTGATGATGGATTGTCCAAAAATGGTGGATATATCATTTGGAAAGAATTATGAATGGTTGAGTATTGTATGAGAATTTGAAGGTCGGGTTAGAACTGAGTTATGAAGATATGGAATATAAAATTTTAACTAAGTAGATTATGAGGAGTTAGAGTTATAGCATTTTTTACTACTTAGCAATTTCGAGGACGAAAATATTTTAAGGGGGAAGGAATATAACGACCCGGATTTTTAACGTTGAATTCTGAATATTTAAATTTGTTTTAAATATTTTATTTGAATTGTATATAGAAATTTATAAGGAATTTATTTAATAAAATAAATGGATTTTAAAATATATTGAATATCGTTTTAACTTAAAAATAGAAATGTCGAGTTTAAAATTCAAATTAGATTACTTTGAAGTTATATGATTAGATAGGTATTTTTATTTGTTTATTTTGAAATTAATTCGATTTAATTACCAAAACAATATATGATTATAACGGGATTAATTTTATAAAATCCAAAATAGATTATTCTGGCAAGATTTTCAAGGCGTAGTTATAATTTAATTTGTAGAATTTTTCTGTAATTTTTATTTTGAAAAATAAGAAACTTTTTATTTCACACCATATGTCAACATTTGGGATATCAGAGTATAAGTTAACTAGTGTATTTTATTATATTTCTAGGATTATAGCACATTGTTCGATATAACGGTATTTTTATTTTTGTCCATAGCCATTGGTAAATAAATGAAATTCTTGAAAGCAGTACGACATAAACTTTAACTCAATAAATATACACGCAAATGTTTTCCACTTTGCGGATGCCACCTTGCTTTAGTTTAGATCATCACATGCAACCTACCCTGTAGGCTTCACTATTGATTCCGTTCTCTCCAAGCTGTCTAATACCGTGCTTGCCAAGCAGTTCAACACCGTGCATATCAATCCATTCATTTTTCTTGCGTGCCAAACCATCCCATTTCCATGGTTGCCAAGCTACTTGGCTTTTAAATACTGGCATTCCATTCTTGTTTCCATTCCCTATTCTCTATTCTATATCTTCCCGCATGAAAAGTTAAAAATGGAATTTCATGATCTCGAAAAAATCAAATAAAAGTTTAAATCAAAATGAAATCCTTGTTTCTTCATTCGATTTACGCCCTTATCAATGAAAATCCCTAATCCCTTTTTCCGACTTTATTTCTGTTCGAAAACCAATTAATTGAACCTGAAAATCCTTCACCAAATTATTGAAAATCCCATGCCTCATGAAATTCGATAATCCCAAATTGGTTGAGCTCACACAATTGAAAGCTCCAACTCCATACCCTTTTTGTAAGGATCGGTGACAGTTTTCTGGACTCGACATTTTTTTTGAAGCCGACTTAAGATATAGATTTGTAATCAATCTATACTTCGATTTGCGATTTGGTGTGGGAATTCATGTTAGCGATGAGAAGTCGAGCTGGTTGGAAAACTTTGGAGGAGAACGATGAAAATAAGTGATGCAGTGCTCACTGTAGTAGGCGGACATGAGGCCAGGTCGCGTTTTAACGGGGGCACCGAAGGTGTCGAGGCGGTAGTCAGCAAGTAGGATTTGAGAGGATTATCACGCTGGTGAAGACAAAAGTGGATTTCATTGGGCAACTTGGTGGGGAGGAGGAGTGAAAGTCGACGTGTGGTCTGTGCTTTTACCAGAAGCATGCGCGAGTGTCAAGAAGAAGAAGGTGAATAACAGAATTAATGATTTAAGTAACATTTAATTTATTGATTAGTTAATTTAATTTTATTTAAAGATATTAAACTTATATGACGCAAATGGTATTGTGCTTTATTCTCAGTGCAGGAAGTAGGAGAACAAAGTGAATGTGATGGTAGGGAGTGTGGTAAGGGAAGATTAAAAAAAAGAACTGTGATGGATATGAAAGGCCAGGGTGGAACGAACGTGCCTTACTAGCATAACCATGAAGTAATAACGGTATTGCTAAATAATAAGCAATTTAGTTTTATTAATGATTGAAATTAGATAATTAATAGTTAATTTAATTTTTTTCCAACTTAAACGTGAATAATATTTATGTATTTTATCAGAATTAAAGGATACTAGTTACGTTGGACTCGCAACGAAGATATATACATTGTGAAACTAGCTAGTTGAGAACAAAGCTGATGGGATTTCATGATAAAATCAAACGCTGCTTGATTTAAATCAAAACGAAAGCAGAACCATCAACTGCAAACAAAGTGAGTAAGCTCACTAACTCTGACTTGTTTATATTTTTATATAAACGAGTTTTAAATTTATTTATAGTAATTTTATACTGTGCAATGGTCGATTGGTTGAATAGTTGATAAAATTGGTTGAAATGGTTGATATGATTACATCGTTGATCGATTATTAGTTCTAATATTTCATATTGATGCGAAACAATATTATTGATGCTGATTAAGATCTGTGGACATAGGGAAACAGGTTGGAGGGATCCAACTGGATTCCTCAACATTTTATTTATTGTTTTATTTATTGTGATATATGATTGGTAATTGATAATGTTATGGTTAAATTACATCGGCCCATAATTTGGTATTTAATTACCATAAAATATTTTAGAATGGAGAAAAGAAATTTGAGATTTTAAAAGGGAAATTATTTCCAAAATATAGAAAGTAGGTTTCAAATGGATTTAAAATAGAAACTTGTTTAATAAATATATAAAGTAGTTAGATTTATAAATGATGTTTATAAATAAAGTGAAGTATCTATCATTGGATAATGTAAAAATATAAATTCAAGTTGGATTTATATAAGCAAAGTGGAATTCGATCTTGTCATCGATATTTGAAGTGGGATTTAAATGCAGTAGTTGTAAAAGAGATTTGAGTTGAGAAAAAGATAATTCAAATGGAAATTTGAATAATAAATCGGTTCCAAAAGGAAACGATGGGTTTTATTTCGAAATTTGGAATATAAAATAAATTGAGATAAATCCAATGGATTAGTAAATGAGAAGTGTTAATTGAGTAACAGTTCTATAAATAGAGTTTATAAATGAAAACAAAATATGATGTGGCTATAAAAATATACTTGACAACTATAAGTAGAGCAGTAACGATACTCAAGTTGATTTGAATAAACGAGTTTAGATTCCTATTAAGGAATGATATTCAAATTTTAAATGAATAACAGTTTGAAAGCAAATGTTTACGAATGGAAGGGGTTATAAAGGAATTTGGTAATGATTTGGAAACGATAAATTCAAAAGTGAATTTAGAATTTGAGATGGCCTGAAATGGTAGAAAACTATGAAGTTCGGAATATTTATCGAATATAGAGTATTCGAATGGAAGTTGTTTATTGGAATTCGATTATATCGAATTTAGGGAAGTAATTATTTTGCTTTCCGTTTGAATCAAATTTAGTAATTTAATTATTTATTTATTTACTTAATTATTTATTTATTGAAATAAATAAATATAAGTTGCATTTTTATGAACAAAATATTTGTAAATAGCGATTTTAACGTTGCCGTTATAATAAATATTTTGGTAAATCTAAATAGCAATTTTAACACTGCCGTTATACTAACTGTTTTGTAAATCTAAACAGCGATCTTAACGCTATTGTTATAATAAATGTTTTATAATTCTAGATAGCTATTGTAACGCTGTTGTTAAAAGTAATGTTTTATAAATTAAATATTTGGAGACAGCGATTATAATGCTATCGTTATAATCAATGTTTTTCCGTAAAAGAAGTGTGTTCTTAGATTGAATCCGAAAATCTCGTAAGCGATGATTTATTTTAAGTTATGAGCTTTGACTATTTCGAAGTTGAGAATGTTGTTCAATTAAGGTCTGAGAGATAATTATAACCTAACTTGATTGACTTCATGATTATTGGAGAAACGGTTAAGGTTCGATAGTAAAGATTGATTAGCAATATAGTTAGTTAATAAATGATTAATGATTTGAGTTATAATAATGATGTTTTATAACATCGCATTATTTTAAAGGATTTTCGAAATGTTTCCCGAAATAAAATGAGAGATATTTTCTATGCGTAGAAAATGAAATGAATTGGTCAACCAAGAATTAAGAAATGGAATATGGAAGTATTTTCGGATATTAATAAAGTATATTTTCTGGATATAGAAAATAAGGAACCGTGAATATATAGAATTGTTTCCTAACTGGAATAAGAGATTTTTCTCGAATAAAGAATTAGGATATTGAAAATGTTTTTACAAGAATCGAGAGAGAAAATCGAGCTTTGAAATGATAGGAAAAAAGGAAATTTGGAATTGATAACAAAATAAGGAATTTTTACAGTATTGATTGATGGTTGATCAGTAGAATTTCCATTTGGAAATAGGGTCGTTGGTTGAATGTATGTTCCTTTGATAGTTAAATCACCGAGTATTAAAGTTTTGATTTATTTTATACCTCTGTCGTCAATAGGAGAGACCGAGATCAGATTTAGTATCTGAAAACCACTCCGTATTGGCATAAGCGTTACGAATCAACTTATGTTGAAGAGATTATGAAGACGGAGTAAAGTACAAGGGCTATTCTGTTAATCCTAGGTAGAAATTGCCTAAGATGGATTAATAGAATGGTGCCTTCGGTTTGTCCAGACCCAGGACAACTTGCAAGGACGAGTGTCTGACAGAGTATTTCCAAAGGGATTACATACATTGATTCCTTCAAAAGTACGAAGTTGATGGCAAAGAAGGGAAACTTCTTTAGCCTAACAATCTGAGTAATTTTGTGGGAATCAATTAGTGATTTCCGATGGATCTGACGATGTGGCATTCAAAGTGAATGATGGCCATACCGTTCTGGAAGATAATTCAAACCTCAAGCCTGACAACCAGGAATTGACAAAAATCGGGCAGGCAGCATGGTTATGTGGGTCGCTCCCATTAGGATGTATAATCACCTATCTAGAGAAATTCCATTTACTTCTTTAATCTATCGATGCTGTCCCTTTCGGGAAACGGTTGCTGATCCCAACCGTTGGTGATATACATTCGATACACTCAAGTGAAATGAGTGGTCAGTCATGTGTGGGCCGGGTTGCAAGACATTCTTGTTGAACCCCTGTGTATCCTCTCTAGATTACACTGATCGAAAGGTGGTTCCATACCTTGTCATGTTGGAAATCCAATCTCCAATAAGCGCCCTGCGGTTTTTGATTTTATACTATATATGGAGCGTGAGATGCAAGCGTTCCGCTAGATTCTATTTATTTGATGTAGACATTATTATAATATCACTGGATTTGATATCAAAAATATTTTTGGTTATTGTAAGGTAAAAACCATCTGTGTTTATGTGTGGATCGGTCCTACGATTATCATTTCTTTCGAAAGGGTTTTTGAAAGTTAAACAAAGGGTTGGAGTTTACTCACACCAGTCCCATGACTGACCCAGAGTTTAATTTGTTTTGTTTTCCCTAAACTCTTGGGTGCCCAAATTTGTACGGGCAGTCAAGTAGTCGGGATTTTACAGATTCACTTGGAGGAGATGGAAGCAGGAGGCTTCACTAGTTAGCTATAGACTGTCATATTTTTCCACTGTGTATTATGTTCGTATCTAGAAACAGGTGTTTATAACTGTTCCAGAAATAGCTGTTGTGCTCTGATGATGGTATGTATATAAAGTTACTGAATTGTATTTCAAAGTTTATGTTATCTAATATATTTTATTCGTTCCGCTTGAGTTTGTGATCTTCATTTTCTTCTATTCTAATACTCCTTTCTTTCTATTTCTCATCCTCTAACTTCTTTCTAATAATGATTCGTATTTCTGTGCAATTTGGGTTGGACATGTAGTGTTATTAATCAACTCAAAGGGTATAGAAATCCAGGCCATTACACAAGCTTAGTTCAGATGTCTATTTCTTCCATCTTGAAGTTGAAAGATGTATTGCTTGGCTTTGATTCTGCTTATGGCATTTTCTGTTGGGGATTATGGCTTTAAAATTTTGTACTTTAAAGGCTTTTGTACAAGACTGATATTATGTACTTGGTTTTGTTATTTTGAAGCTGTAACCAAACCTATTTCTGTTTCCGTTGCAATAAAGTCATAAATTTTTCAAATACTGCTTTATCCGTCTTGTAATATTTCGTTCTGTTTACTTATAACGCTCCACGAAACTTAATGCATTCCCTTTGTGAGTGACATTAATGGACGTGGGATATTACATATGACATGTGGGTGTCAACACCCCTGCTGCTGCGTATCATGTTGCACATATGGCGCATTTTTGTTGGTTAGTGACGTTTTTGATGGTTTTAAGCCTTATGTGGCTTGTTCTGATTGGCCTGATGATGTGTCTTTTTGGCTTGAAGGGTTTTGATGAATCCTAGACTAATCTAAAGGCTCTGATTAATCAAATACTTCTATATAAGCACATATAAACCTAAACCCTAATCAAAACTAAATTCATTCATAAGCCGCCATGCTACAACATCCTAAACTAAGTTAATCTTTTGTCCAACAAATTAAACTTAGGAATTGTGAAAAGGGATTCTAGAACAACAACGAAAGAATCTATTTTTTCTTCTATCACTGTGAGTACAATCACTTTCACAAGATAATTAATTAAAATAATTATGATAAGTTGTGGTCTGGACTGTATGAATATGCTTGTTGAATCATATGTTGTTAGCCAGTTCTGTTATCATCTATTCTATTAATATATGCCAATTTTGTTATCATATGTAATTGGATTCATTTTATGATGTTAATTCCTATGTCTAATTACATATGCTTGATTTGATTCATTCGATGTGAGTTATGTTTTGATCTATGCAAGTTTATATGCAAGTTATGTTTTGATCTATGCAAGTATTATATGCAAGTTATGTTTTGATCTATGCAAGTTTATATGCAAGTTATGTTTTGATCTATGCAAGTTTATATGCAAGTTATGTTTTGATCTATGCAAGTTTATATGCAAGTTATGTTTTGATCTTTGCAAGTTTATATGTAGGTTATGTTTTGATCTATGCAAGTTATGTTTTGATCTATGCAAGTTTATATGCAAGTTATGTTTTGATCTATGCAAGTTATGCATGTTTATATGCAAGTTATGTTCATATACGCAAGTTCATATACAAGTTATTTTCATCTATGCAAGTTTATGCTTATATGTTTAGATCTATGCCAGTTCATATGTTTAGATCTATGTCAGTTCACATTGCATATGTTAATTGGACCTATCTTATGTGCTAGTTCATGTTTATTTGTTTAATTAGAATTATGTTGTTCTATGCCAAGTTTATGATACACATGCTTAATTAGATCTATATTGTTTTATGCTAATTTGAATGTCGTATGTCTCTTTCCTTTCCTTTTACTTATGAGTTAGGCTAACAGCAAGCCTAACATATTATGTGAATTATACGTACGAACAACGTGGGGATGTTGGGGAATAGTTCGGGAAAACATTAGTATTGGATATTATGTAATTGGCATAAAATGGTTAGTAACCATGTAATTAACTTGAGACATAAATTGGTATATTTTATATACATGGAAATTATGGACATAATTTAGATGGTAATTATGAACATAACTTGAATTGACTACACTTGTGGATAATTGACATATAAACTTGGGTATGAATGGTAAATATGTAAACTGATTAAAAGATGAACATGCCTAACCCGAGGTTAGATTGAGTTGCGGTGTAAGACTACTCAGAACCACCCGACACATCTAGCAACTGCGACAATAGGTCTAATGTGAGGTTATTGCATCAAGCCCAAAACCCGAGGTTAGAATGAGTTTGCAGTCATCCAGCAACCGCAAACAACAGTTCTAATGTGAGAGGTTGGTGCATTAATAAATCAATTAATGCCAATGAACAGACATGCTAAGAATGGAAATGTTAAGTAACATATGAATAGGCGACACTTAACCAATACAACATGTTAATTAAACAAATAGGTGGGGTTAGGTTAAATTGAGAACATTTAACCATTATAACATGTTGGTTAGAAAACCCTAGTAACATGGATCCATTTCAGCAGTAACCCACATAGATGTATCATGATACCCTGAACTATGTAGGGTGGGGCACGATTATTGGGTCGATTATAAGCGGTCAAAATAGCGGCGGGTGGTGCATCAGTGTAGGTTCCGACGGAGTATGGGCATGCATGTGCTTCGGAGTGGAAAAATCAGGCACTGTGCATCAGTAGTTATACACTATGCATCTTGAATTGTGTCGGGTTGCCATCATAGGGATTGATACACCCTATGGTGGAACCAGCATAGGTATCTACAAAAAAGCGAGGCAGAACGACACAAGTAATAAATACATATGAGTTAAGGAGCCAATCGCATGGGGAGGGTAGTGGGTACAACTAGTGGAGATAGGAGCAGGCGACACCTATGACAGCAGCTAGGGGTACACAAAACTACCATTATTGTTATCATTATGATTAGTAAGAGGGATCAACTTTCAGTATGGGACTAGTAATGGTGCGGTGTATTTAGCATTGGTGGAGTGTAGTAATTATCCTATAGTGTTTAGAAGCGCAATCAACATTTATCTTATTCATTTTTCCTACTTTGTCATGCATGCTTATATTACAGTCATTTCTTTCTTTCTTGTTTATGTTCTTATCGTGTTACTTTAATAATTATATTGTTAAAGTTACTGGACTCGCCAAACTTTATGTCTGACCTCATTTGTTTCGCCCCTTTTCTTTCCGTCACCTCCCCCCGGGTTCTCAAGGTGGGCCTAGTAGGGCTTGATTTGGATCTCTTTATCTCTCTTTTGGAAGTGCTTGGATTGCTGAAAGTAAAGTTCAGCTTATCTCTTTTTATGGCTATTTTTGTTGGGGTTATGCTTTTTGTTTTAAGTGCTCAGAAAATAATTTGTCAAGATGGATATTAAAAGTACTTGGTTTTATTGTTGGTTTTGGTGTTGTAATCAAACTACTTTTCCGCTGCAATGAAGTTGTTCTAAAATTTTAAAGTACCAATATATGTATCTGTCTTGTTATATTCTGTTCTATACACATATAATACTCCATGAAAGTTAATGCATTCCCTTTGTGAGTTACATTAATTGACGTGGGGTGTTACACCCTCGGTTCGGATCGGATCTGAACTGATCCGGTACGTTACTCCTATTGGAGCCATTTCCGCGCCATTTCCAGTGAGTTATGCATTGTTGCTCGGCCTTCCATTCATTCGAGCAAAGAATTCGTCTATCATCTCTTGCTGCTTCCGGAGGAGATCGTCTTGCCTTACCATCTGGGTTCTCAATTCGGCGAGAACGCCGTCTATTTCGTCTCTAGTCAGGTATGCTGATGGATCTCCATGAGAGGAAGCCTCCAGATTAGCATCGTTTCTCATGCCTTCATCATCAACATGAGATATCTTTCGCTTGACCATTGATTCAATAGCGAAATAATCCGATTCCTTTCTGGCTAGAAAGTGAAGTTATGCCGGGTGCCCCCTTCCTAGCGTGCCAAAATGTTAGACCAAAATCTGGTATTAACACCCAAATTTAGTGTGAAATCCTCACAATCGCAATTCACAAATTATAAAGATACAGAAAACAGTAAATAACAGGAGATACATGAGATTTTTATAGTGGTTCGGCTCAAACCAAGCCTACGTCCACTTTATAGTTTCTTAAATCCTAAGAAATTACAGATACAATGCTGTGTTACAATCCGTAAGGTTCATTCACATACAAAATTCTTGTATTTTGACGAAGAAGTGGAGAAAAGAGAGTGCCGTGAAGAACAAGTGCCAAAAGTCCCCTCAAAATGTCATGTAGTGGGGTATTTATAGCTAATTTCTGAGTTCAGTTTGGATGCCATGTGGCACGCCTAGAGTAAATCTCGAAAAGTAGTGGATAATGTGGAGAAAACCTCTCTAGATCGTGGGATGACATGTGCGTGTTGATCCGAATTAGTAGGAGGTAGTTATGCCATAGGAATAGGTCAAAGTTGCTGTTTGGAGCTCGTTACAGGCGGGTCTGTTCGGGCCCACCGATCCGAACCGAATCCTTCAAACTGAAGAGGTTGCTTTGCTTTCAGCTAGGTGCTTCAGATTCTTTCATTCCATCTGATTCAAACCGAGTCGAAGCTCTGTCAAAATCATCCGATGACATGATGCTTCGAAGAGTGGGGTCGGGTCCTCCTTGTCCCGGACCAAGCCGACATTTCCAATCCGAACCGAGAGGTCAAGCCAATTCCCAAAATCCAAGTTTTCGGTTCTGCGAGCGTTCACGGAAACGGGAGTAACTTCCGAACTGTAGGTCTGTTTTAGCCAAACGAAAGTTCTACATGAAGCTAATTCAGAGATCTACAAGACTTACAAAGCAAATCTCCGTAATTGATGTTTTCGGGCCCAAAAGAGGTCATCTGCTAGGACTTTCGGGTCGTCCTTTGTTTGTGATGCGACTTCAACCAAATCGCTTCCTGTCTTCTGACGATGTTCTCAACGCTTGAGTGTGTTGCTGACCAGAAATTCCATGTGTGACTGCTTTGACTAAAAAGCATGTCAACAATAAACAAAACTAGAGGACAAACAATATTCGGTTTCATTTGCACTCCTCATTAATTCATCGCGATTTTTATGGACAAAAGCACACACAAATATCTTCTAGTAGGGAAATAACGATAGTAATAATATCAGCAGCAACAAAAAATCATTTGTACAGGTATTTTTTTTCATAATTTACACTTCTACGATTGTGTTCTTGTTCAGTCAGCAATTTGTTGGTCTTTTACATTACTTCATGGTAGTTTACATTGTTTGGGCCATAAAGTTGAAGTATAATCACTTCAATTGTAATTTAAATTAATAAAACAGTAAGATGTCAAAATCAGTCGCAAAAAAAGAAGAGAAAAAATGATCCTAGGATTTCAATTATCAGACTTCCAATGAATCAAATGATACCAATTTAAGCTGGTAAAGGTTATGAAATTCAACTTTTCAGACATCTCAGATGAATTTATTCAATTGAACAGTAAGCAATTGAAGTTTACCATTTTACCTTACTTTATTTTGCATCTCCGCTATTAAACTTCTAAAAACGCAACCAAAATCAGTTTAATTTACAACTGAAATTGATGACATATATGAGCTTCCGAGGGACTGTCAAAAAAGAGAATCACAAAACTTCTACTTGATTTGGGTTATCTGATCATCAGGGGCCAAGATAGAACATGTTGTACCAATACAATTCAAGCAGCGATAGAACTATTTTATTTTATTATATTTTATTTTAATTCGATAAATATTTGTCTGGGGATGGATGTCAAAACCCTTCCTTTGCCTTACCACTATAACCTGTGATCATTGGCAGCATTGATTGTTTTCTAGAGTGATATCATTCATGCCATAAACTTCGCTAAAAATTGCCTAGCTTTCGATACAAAGTGAAATGCCATATGAAACACCCCACCTCCGTTAAGGTCACTCACAAAGGGAGTGCCTTAAGTTTGGTGGAGGGTTATAGGTACAAGACATAGAAAATTTTAAAAGACAGACAAGTATAAGCAGAGGAATTCAAATCATTTATTGAATATATGGTTCAATACAAAAGCATTACACATTACAACATAATTTCTGTCTTGATAATTTAATAAAGAAGCATAAATCATAAATAAAACTGCATAAATCCCCAAGGATAATGTCCAAGAGCCCTAGCCAAGATTGAGAGAGAGTCCAAATCATACATCTACTTTCTTGAAGCTTGCAAAGGGTCTGACTAAGCTGCAGTATTCCCTCCCTGTGGACCTGGAGGGGGGAATGAAAGAAAAGTGGACGAAAGAGAACGGGTCAGACAATAAGTCTGGTAAGTTCGGTGATTACTAGTATTTAAACAAGGAAAGGGATCATGACAGTAATAACAGAACATAGGATATTACCCTAATATAAGATAAGAGGAACATGTGATTGCACCCATTACTATAATCTCTACACGTACTTAACCATTGGATCCACCAACCCTACGTTTTTATAACAAACGATCCCCTTAATGATCGACTCCTACTCGCATTCATTCATATCCTGTGTCATTCGGCCCCGCTTGACTGTAGATACCTGTGCTGGTCCCACCATGGGGTGTATCAGTCCCTTTGGTGGCAACCCGACACGATTCGAGGTGCATAGTGTATACTACTGATGCCCATTGCCTGACTTTTCCATTCTGGAGTACGTGCACACCCATACTCCGTCAGAACCTACACTAGCCCA
Source organism: Allium sativum (assembly GCA_030737875.1). Classification (NCBI taxonomy): domain Eukaryota; kingdom Viridiplantae; phylum Streptophyta; class Magnoliopsida; order Asparagales; family Amaryllidaceae; genus Allium; species Allium sativum. The sequence goes on from CM060915.1 coordinate 801,377,018, forward strand.
CCAACCGCCGACGTTTTGACCACTTATACTCAGCCCAGTAATCATGCCCCACCCTGCTTAGTTTCAGGGTACCATGATACATCTATGTGGGTTATTGCTGAAATGGGTCCCCGTTACTAGGGTTTTCTAATCAACATGTTTATTTGGCTAAGTGTCCAAGTTTACTTAACCCCACCCATTCTTTTAGTTAACATGTTGAATCGGTTAAGTGTTTTCCTAATTGACTTAATCCTACCAATCCTGACTTAGCTTTAATTTGTTAAAGCACCAACCACTCACGTTAGACAGTGGTCACTGGATGTGCCGATCGGTTCCAGGCAGGTTTACACCACAACTCAGTCTAACCTCGGGTTCTTTTTTGGCTTGATGCACTAACCACCCACATTAGACAGGTCTTGTTGTGGTCACTGGATATGCCGGTTGGTTCGGGAAGATTTGCACTACAACTTAGTCTAACCTCGGGTTAGGCATATTCGTCTTTTTCTAAATTCATATTTTTCTATATATGTCTAATTTCTTTATGTAAATTCAATTAAATTTAATCATGCCATAATTATCCTTTGACTATGTTCACTATAAATGATATATCAAATATACCATTTTACGAACAAATATATGCCATGAATTTTCATATTTTTTCCATCTCTACCCCTGTGGAATGTACGCATGAATCACATAAAATGTTGGGCTAGTAAATTAGCCCAACCCATAAACAAGAAAAGGGGTAATAAACAAGAGGCATGAAATAAACATAAAATAGCATAATTTCAACTTGTCATGTGTAACTTGGCATAGAGGTATCATTTAACTTTAACTAAATGGGTAAAGGTGAACTTGTGACTAAGTTGGGTCTAATTGTCATGTAAATTTGACAAGGGTCTAGCATGGAGGTTTAACATATAATCACAGTTTCAACCCACAACTTAGCATATTAACGTATGTATGTCAAAACATAAGAAAACTATTATCAACATATTTGGATCATAACATAACATGATGACTTATGTGTTAAAACATAAGAGGATTACAATTCCAAGTTTTTCAACATAAATAGATTCAAGCTAACATGAATATACATGAGTGTTGATCTAACATATAAGCTTGTGTCTTAGATCATAAACTTGCAAATAACTACCAATTTATAACATGACATGTTCTACCATTCAATTGGTAAAATAAATCCATTACCCAATCATAATCGATTCCAATAACATACAATATGTTCATCACCCTAAGCATATAGACATGATTAATATACAATATGTTCATCACCACAACCACGTAGACATGATTAATATACAACATGTTCATCGCCATAAGCATATAAACATGATTAATTACAACGATACTTTAAGATAAACGAGAATCAAATCTTATACATAAGCATCATTCTATATTCACATTACAACATGTCACAATTCATTTGAAGGAATGTTTAAATCTACGTAATAACCAACTTACAAACTAAAAGGAATTCTTGCATTCTGAAATCTGAATTCTGAAATTGGTAAGCTCGCATTTGATGCAGATCGTTGAATTTGATAACTTTTAATTTGATTTAGGTTCTTATGTTGTCTTTAAATTGGTGACGGCTACTCCAAGTTTTCCATTGACAGCATGATAGTTCTAGGATTATTTTTTGAGTGATTTTTAGGTTTGAGCATTGGGTTGTTTATATAGAATTTCAACTCAATTTAAGCCGTCGGATGATCCTAGGGTTAACCACAACCATCCAGTGACCTCAGCCCTAGTGACTCAACACTGAGTCACAAAATCGTTACCATTCAGATCTGCCCAGGGGGAGGGGGGAGCAGGTCGACCCCTAGGTCAACCTGTAGGGGGGAGGGGGCAGGTCGACCCCCAGGTCGACCTGTAAGTGAGAGGTCGACACTAGGGTCAACCTGGGTCGTGGGCGGGAATTTTTCCGCCCAGCCCGCTTCTGACTTCTGATTCGAATTTGAATTTTTTTTTTGAGCTGTTCGAATCTATTTGAATTTTCTGGAAACTTCCGATGGCCATAGCTTCTTCATAGGAAGTCCAATTTACGCAAACTCGTCTATCTCAACCAGAATTCCGAGACGAACACAATGGCGTAACCCGTTTCCCTTAATTCTCATATTTTAAATTAAGTATTGTTTAATTCGTTACTATAACGTTAACAGAAAATACGGGGTGTTACACCATATGCTTTCGATCCAAAGAGAAAGACCGTGATGCTTTCGATCCAAAGTGAAATGCCATATGCTTTCGATCCAAAGAGAAAGACCGTGATGTTGAATTAGAAGAATAAATTTTGATTTTTGATCCGATTTTGTGGATGAAAAGTCGATGATGGTAGAAATGGGCATGGACTCGAAGGTAGTGTGAAAGAGAGAGAATTTCAAGTAGGTTGGGCATTTTTTCCCTAGAGCATAAAACTAAATTAATGGAAAAAGAATGATGGATGGAGTGGGGAAAATCATGGAGGTTGATGGGATAAAACGAATACAGACGTTAGCGGAGGTAGTAAATATTTAACAAAAATCTTAACGAAGTTAACACAATAAGCATTTTCCTGCTAACGTGGATGAATTGTATCCATCTAATATCTTTCTCATCGTTTAATCTTGCTCGTTCTTTGTCCCTTGGTTTGTCCTGCCAAGGGATTTTATTATATAGATAGGAGATTTGGGGTTTTATAGTTCGACATTATCGTTAATCCAAATCTCCCTAGGCATACTAATTCATATAAAATCTACTAATGTAGAATAAGCCTAAACAATTACTATTTCTACTCACAGTGATTTGACTATATGGAAATGCCGTGGATCTGACGATGTTTGCCTATTTGATGTGAAATCCAATTCCTAGAAATATATATATATATATATATATATATAAGAATTAAATAGTGAGAATTCTTGTATATATATATATAAATCTTATAATTGCAAATTTAGATCTTATTCAAATCCTATAAAAAAGGGATTAGAAAAGAAAAATAGATTTTAAGAGAAGAAGAAGAAAACCTATTATAACTTTCTCTGGAATCAATGGCAGAGTGGAGGTAGGGAAGGAGAAGGAAGCTAGGTTTAAGTCTGAGGTCTAGGGCATTATTTATGGGTGTATGAATGAATAATAGCCGAATGATTGTTAAGGCTAAATCCTGGCTGTTTACATTTATAAATTAACACCAAAATGTGACCCTAACCAGGCCTCACTGGGAATTGGTCGCACCAAGCGGTTGACCATACCCCCTAGAAGGGTGGTTGACCAGCGGTCGACGCCCCTTCTAAGAGGCGGTTGACCTACTAGTCGCAGATTTTCCCAGTAAATGTATATAAAGGCTGGAAAGATTTTATTATATAACGTTTATTAATTCCATTATTTCTTTCCTTTTAAACGTTAATTGTGTCCCATGTTGTATACTTATATATACGCATAAATTCAAATTGGATGGAATATTCCAATTACTTGTTTATTGGTCATATATTATTCCATATATTAATATTATAATTTGAATACCAAACATTATTGCATATATATTTAATTTACAACTTCTTTTAATTGTAATCTTTTCATATGGGTTCGGATTCTGACATATTATATATGAAAATTGATTAGAATTTCATCACGAGTATAACTGCAATCTTTTCGTGATCAAATTCCTAATGCTGCAAAATTTCGTTTTTCAGCCCATTAATATATTATTCCTTTATTATTAATTTTATTATTTATTATTACTAGTTTGTTTCTAGGTATACTTTTATGGGGTGTTACACATAAAGTATCATCGCCAAAGCCAGAACGGGGAAGCCTGTCAATAAAATCCATGGAAACTTGATCCCACTTCCACACAAGAATGTCTAAAGTTTGCAATAAACCATCGGACCTTTGGTGTTCGGCCTTAATGAGTTGACACATAATGCAATGCTTGACAAAGTTAGCTATATTCGATTTCATTCCTTCCCAATAACAAAGTCGCTTTATGTCTACATACATTTTGCTATTTCCAGGATGAATGGAAAATTTAGAACAATGAGAATTTTCTAAAACATTTTTTTGTGGTGATACAAAGGTTTGGCACGATAAGTCGTCTGGACTTTCGAAATGCCTCCACAAGAGTCAATATCAAACTATTTCAACTCATCAATGCAATATTTATCCCTAACCATATGGCTTAGGTGAGCTAACTCTGAATCGAGGTTTTGAGCTTCACAATTGTGGTCTAAAAGAGAGGGGTGAGCCTCAAGGTTACATAGCATAAGAGTGGGACTTAGATTATATTCATAGCCCCGAATCTCGCAAATGGATAAATTTTCAAGGTCCTTCCACTCGGAAAGCATCATAGACACTATCACTTGTTGCTTTCGGCATAAAGCGTCGACAACACGATTTCTCTTGCCGGGAGTATATAAAATATAAAATTCATGAGAAGTGAAGTACTCAAGCCAACGTTGTTAAGAAAATAAATATTTCAATGACTTATAATCGGTGTAGAGAACAAATTTCTATCCCAAAAGGTAACAACGCCAAATTCAAAGGGCGAAAACAATAGCCACGTGCTCTAGATCATGAGTGGCATATCAAGTCTCGGCCAGTTTTAATTGCCCATAAGTATAAGCAGTTACACGCTCTCTTTGCATGAGAACAATACCCAAACCAGTACAGGTAGCATTGATATACGCAACCAAGTCTTGATTTCCTTCGCAAATCACAAGAAAAGATCATCGGAAAGGAGTTCTTTTAGATTTTGAAAAGCTATTTCACATTTTTTCAACCAACTATACATGATTCCTTTCTTCCTCAAACTTGTGAGAGGCAAGAAAATTTTAGAAAAATCTTTTATGAACCCGTCAATCAAAGAAAACTATGGATTTCCATCTCACTATTTGGTCTCTTCCAAGTTTGAATCGTTTTAATCTTTGAAGGATCCACGAAAATTCCGGATTCGAAAATAATATGAACCAAGAATTTTACACGAGATTGCCAAAAATGGAACTTGGAAAACTTAGCTTTCAATTGATTTCTTCTAAGAGTTTCCAACACAATACGAAGGTGGTTTCCACGCTCCTCCATGGTTTAGAATACAAGAATATTATCAATAAAGATGATCACATATCGATCGAGGAAGTCTATGAAAACATGATTCACAAGGTCCGCGAAATAAGCCGGAGTGTTCATCAAACCAAATGGCACTACAAGCCAATCATAATATCCAAACTGGGTATGGAATGAAGTCAAAGGAATACTTTCCCTCGTAATACGAAGTTGAAGGAACCCAATTGCTAAGTTTAGTTGAGAAAATACCTTAGTACCACTAAGTTGATCGAATAAATCATCGATCTGTGGTAAAGGATATTTATTTTTTATGGTGAGATCATTAAGCTTGCGGTAATAGCCACAAGGCCTAAGTGTATCATCGGACTTCTTCACAAAGATTGCAGAAGCTCCCCGAGGCAAGGAACTAGAGAGAATAAACTGCTTCTCTTTTGATTTAGATACATTCTTTTGCATCTCTTCATTCTCCTTATTGGACATACGATAAGGAGGACGAGTAATAGGTAGAGCTCTGGAGATTAGATTAACTCAAAACTCAACTGGTCACTTAGGAGGTAGTCCTAAGTCTGGATCAAATATGTTAGAAAGTTCAACAAGAATTCGATAAATGATCTCCTCCTCGTCGTCCTATCGTCATCCCTAGGATTTAGGGAATATAAGGATGCCACTGAATCTAAACTAGAATATTTAAGTAAAACAAGAATCTCATTAACATACTGATGAAGTCGAAGGCAGATAGTCCTCTCAGGACATAAGATATGGGTTCCATAACAGTGAAGCCAATTCATTCCCAAAATAATTACAAAACCTAAATAGCACATCACATATAAATTAACTCGGAAAGAATAACCACTCAAAATAATCTTGACATCTTCACATAATAAACTAAGTGTTGTGGACCACCGATCGGATTCGCAATCCTTAGTGAAGTCATTAAACAAAAAACAACCAAAGAATAAGTGTAACAACCCACACCTCCATTCACGCAAGATATTGTCCCCAACTTAGCCACTGTATAGGTGTGGGGTTTTGTTCCTCAAACGGCCTCGGCATTAGTAAGAGATGGGCTCTACAATATAAGAACCCACTTCACACATGCTTCCACAATGTGGGACTTGGGGGTGTTACATTATTTCCTCCTACAGAGCCCAACATCTCCGTTGGCTCACAAACACCTCACCCAGGCGTTGTGGTCCACTCAGGAGCCACAATTCTGGCTAGGTATTAGCTCTGATAACATTGTAACAGCCCGCACCTCCATTCATGCAAGATATTTTCCCCAACTTAGCCACCGTATAGGTGTGGGGTTTTGTTCCTCAAAAGGCCTCGGCATTAATAGGAGATGGGCTCTATTATATAAGTACTCACTTCACACAGGCTTCCACGATGTGGGACTTAGGGGTGTTACATTTACCAAGTGTGACACCCCACGTCCGTTAATGTCACTCACTAAGGGAATGCATTAAGTTTTGTGAAGTGCTATAGGTAAACAGACACAGAATAATTACAAGACGGATATAAATAAGGCAGCAATGGAAAATTTAAACTTTTATTTCAAACATAAGTCATAATACTGTGGTCCACAATTTCATAAGTCAAAAAATCCATTACAATAAAATAACTTCTGTCTTGCACCATCAGAGTACATAAGTAAATAAAAAGCATCATTCCCCAAATAAAAAGAGTTAAGCCATAGTAGAGACAAAAACTTGAGCTATACTTCAGAAGTAGCTCCTAGCAAGATGATATCTGATTCCTGATTAAGTCTGAGTGCTTCCTCCCTGAGAAACTGGGGAAGGGGGAATGGAAGAAAGAAGGAGAAACAACAGGGTCAGACATTAAGTTCGACGAGTCTAGTTACTTTTAGCCAGTAGATAAATAAAAGCAACAGGATAGGCATATAAAGTGGATAAGAGAGATCACTACATAAATGATAGGTGTGACAAGGTAAGCAAGTTAAGGTGTATGTGCCTCACTAATGATTACTCTGCACTATTACTAGTATAACTGAAATGAGATGATCCCTTCCACTATAAGTTGGTAGGGTTAGGTCATACATCCAAGTATACCCTAACCCCTACCCTAATCGATCGGCTCCCTACCTTGGGGATATCCTGTGCTGGCCCAACAGTAGGAGATATCACTTCCTAATGTGGCAACCCATGGTGTGCACAACCACATCTAGTGGTGTCATGGTCATCTTAGCCCCCTTAGCTTGGCCCATGCATGCACATGTCCCTGGTCGGTATGTGTCGCCCACACCATCCGTCTCGTTTGGATCTCTTACAATCAATCAGTAAGCGTGCCCTTTCCCCACCTAGTATGGAGGTCTTTACTTGATACCAACTCCAGGTTACTGACTGAAATGGGTCCCACACAACATGATGCAAGCTCTCCCCCTTGTCTTGTATTCCCCACTAGGTTTTCCACTGACTATGTATACCCTTAGGTGTCTTTAATTACATAGCCTTATACTAGTTATGCTTACCCTAAAGGGTGTCTTTAATTACATAACTTCATTACATTATCTATCGGTTATGTATACCATTAGGTGTCTTTAATTACATAACCCTATTACATTATCTACTGGTTATGTGTACCACTAGGTGTCTTTAATTACATAACCTTATTGGGTTAAGTTCATGGGCCTATATATATATACACACACATACATATTACCCATCCCCTCTAATTTACTTAACCCACCACTATCCATTCAATTTTACTTAACCCTAACTTAAGTCCATAGTCATATTAAATTAGGTTAAGTATTCTATTTCATTACCATATCCAATTATGGTTATAATGGGCTAGACCTCCCACATTAGGCCTACATCATGTGGATGTTGGATATGTCGGTCGGGTCCGGGCAGTCTTATTCCACAGTTGGGCCTAACCTCGTGTCTTAGCCCAATTCGTATTTGCACATAGACCTCCCACATTAAGTTCAACATTAGTGGCTGCTGGATATGTCGGTCGGGTCCGAGCAGACTTCCACCACTAATGTAACCTAACCTCGTGTCATAAGTACAATTTACAATTCCTAATTGTAAATTACTAAACATTCAAATTAATCCAAATCTACCTATTTCATTATAGGTAACTGTTTCTAAGTTTTCTCCATTTGAATTACATGTCCCATACATAAACATTACATAATTCATGCTAATTATAATCCCTTTTTCCCGTTTCCTCTCTAACGTATTCGTACATATTTTGATGGCATCTAGGCTATAAAGTAGCCTAATTATAACAACAAAAAGGGGGTATGACAAGGGTGACAGTTTCAACATGTCTTGGCATAAACATGAACATAAGCTGGCATAATAACAAAGTGAATGGATATGTGATTAACATCACAATAAAGTGGACATCGAACTGGTAACTTGTGGCAATCACTACGATATTAAAGTAAGCATAATGAGATCTAGATTAAAAATTAGGTGTCCAATTACTTAGATCTAGCATAGTTAGGGTGACGTACTAAAATGTTCCGATCTAAAGGTGAGTTCACATGTCAAGTTTACAACATATCTCAATGGATCACAATATGACAGGTGAAAGGTGATTAACATAAAGATCTAGATCCAAGTGATGTCACAATTGTCCAAATTAATAGATGTACATCCACCATAACATGGTTACAAGTCAAGATCCACATAAGCATCATAATCGAATCAACACAATTTTATTAGATCTAGGAAAAATAGATTTGTCATGACGTAGTACAGAATTTTCACATTAACACAAAATCATATTTTACAACATGTCCAATTAATGGCCTTTCAAAGTATACTTTTATTTATCTAAACTTAAAAGTGATCTAGAAACTCACAGCGTTAGGTTTAGAGTATTTAGGAAGAACGGATCTAGAATTTCTAAATTGGATTTGTAGAATATGTTATTGTAGAAACGGTTCAGTTCGCACTCCAGTAGCATATGGCTTCCATGACTCCCAATGAAGAGAATATGAGAAATATGACATGTATATATAAATGCTAGACCCCCTGAAACCGAGTGCCACCTCAGCCCTAGGGGTGTCGACACCCATTTAGGGGGGTCGACCCCTAGGTCTACACCCCTCTAGGGGGGTCGACCACCTAGAGCGGAAATTTTGCCGCTCAGAGGAATTTTTTTGAATTTGAATCCTCTGGATAGAATTCTGACTCATCTCTAACTCATGCGTATATAGAATGTATATACAATAATTAAAACCTTCGTAACTTCTTCATACGGTGTCTGTTTTATGCAAACCAAATGTCTATCTTGACCAGAATTTTGAGACGGACGCAATGGTGCATTCCATTTCCTCTAATTCTAAACATTAAATTAATTATTATTTAATTTATTCTCTTTAACGTCGTTAAAAATTTGGGGTGTTACAATAAGCCTCCACAAGTTTTTGTGATATAAATAAATAAGATGCTCCCGTGTCAAAAAGAACTCTTATAGGATACCCATGAAACTCAACAATTCCATCAACAATAGAATAATATTACCTTGACTGGAAGAAGTGTTGCTAGCGGCTTGCACAACATTTAGCTTTTCATCCTTGCTTTGAAGTTTGGGGCACGAAGATACTAAATGGACCGGAGTCTTGCAATAGTGACAAATGCAAGGTTTAGGACTTCTATTTCCGTAATGGTCCTTTGATCTACAATTGTAATATTTCCCTCGACTAAAGTTAAAAGCTTTAACTCCAGAAGCTACTTGCTTTCTTTTCTTATTAGGATAAGATTTGGACTTATTGATGGAATACCTCTTCTTTTTGAAGTTCTTCTTAGTGTTCTCAACCTCAACATTGATCTCCTTTTCAGCTTCCTCATAATGAAGCGTGATATCTACAAGTTCATCGAAAGGGTCAGCTAGCTTAAGAAGTAAGGGTTTCTTGAGATCTTTATTAAGCCACACAAATTTCTAATTCTTCTTCTTAGCGGTATTAACATACTCAATCCCTTTTAGAGAGAGAGAGTTGAAAGATGCAGCATACTCTACCATAGGGAATTTTACTTGAACAAGGTGTATAAAACGTTGGGCCAACAATACTTTCTCACCCTCGGGCTCAAACTTTGCTCCAAACCTTTCAAGAAAATGCTTCCAAGTTATATTTTCTTTTTGAACTTCAAAAGTGTAACACCCCGAATTTCGGTTAATGCTAAAATTCACTAATTACAGAATATATAATCTCAGATGTGAGAATCGGGGGAAACGGGCTGCGTCATTGCGTTCGTCTCGGAAAAAATACGCGAAATAGAGTCCGAGTTTTCGAAAATCGGAGTCCGTATGGCCCAGTTATGGCCCGATGGAGTTTGCAGAAAATTCAAAACTAAAAACAGGTTTATAATTTAAAATTCAGATTTTAAAATAGTGTAAGCGGGGCCAGGCGGGAAAGTTCCCGCCATAGCCATGTCGACAGGGCTGTCGACAGGGCTGTCGACAGGGGTGTCGACTGCCCTGTCGACTTGCCTGTCGACAGGGTGCGACGCCCAGTGAAACTGGGTGCACCAGTTTGGGTTCTTGGGCTGGCTTGGTGGGCTAGTTCTGGAAGCTTCTTGGATCTGACGGATCTGATGGTCCTAAATTAATCTAGGGTTAATCTAAGGGTCTAGAATGCAACCTAATCCTATAAATAACACCCTAACCCTACCCTAATTCATTCATAATTAAACCTAGTAACTAAACTATGGCAAAATGAAACTTGGTCATGGCCTCCACAAATCAATGAAGAGGAAAGCAAGCTCTAATCAACCTCTAATCCATTCTAAGTATCTTAATCTTCTTCATTAGCTTGCTAATTGTGTTTTGGTGAGTTTTTATCACTTTGATGATCAATTGTTAAGATAAGTAGATTAGGTGTAATGAGACTTATGGTCTTGAATGCGGATTTGTGAGGTTGAATCATTTGTAATGATATGCTAATCTATGTATAATATTAATCCTATGTTGAATATGTGAGTTTGTTGAATATGAGGGTTTATGCAAGTTGGATATGTGGGTTTATGCATAATAAGCAATTGATTTTATGCAAGTTAAGTATGTGGTTTTATGCATGATGAGTAAGTGATTCTATGCATGCTAAGTATATGATATTATGCAAGTTTAGTAAGTGATTCTATGCATGCTAAGTATATGATATTATGCAAGTTGAGTATGTGATTCTATGCATGCTAAGTATATGATATTATGCAAGTTTAGTATGTGATTCTATGCATGCTAAGTATATGATATTATGCAAGTTTAGTATGTGATTCTATGCATGCTAAGTATGTGATAATATGCATGATTAATAAGTTGTTTTATGCATATTTAACAAGTGGGTTTATGCATGTTTAACAAGTTCATATGCAAGTTACATGTATAACAATATATGCTATGCAAGTTACATGTTTGTTAATATGCAAGTTACATGTATGTTAATATGCAAGATATGCTATGCAAGTTACATGTATGTTAATATGCAAGATATGCTATGCAAGTTACATGGTTGTTAATATGCAAGTTACATGTATGTTAATATGCAAGATATGCTATGCAAGTTACATGTTTGTTGATATGCAAGTATGTGAATGCTTATGCAAGAATGTGAATGCTTATGCAAGTTATGTGTATGCTTAAATGCATGTTTAACATGTTATGCAAGTTGTGAGAATGCTTATATGCAAGTTCAACATGTTATGCAAGATATGTGTATGCAATATGTTATGCAAGTCATGTGCGATAATATGCAAAGTTTGGGTTAAATGTAGTTGGGTTAATATATGCTCATATATGCAAGTTGACATCCTCTTAACCCATGACAAAGTTATATGCTAAGATTTGGTTAAAACCCATGATATTTGTGATGGATCTTCCCTTTTTATTATGTCGTGAAATGAGAACGATTTGCGTGGGGAACGATGGGGCTAATAAATATGTTAATTAAAGTATGGTTGGGTATGATTAAGCATACCATAAAAATAAATTAACATAAGAGGGAATTTACCTATTGAGTTAGGTTTACCCCATGGGAATTTACCTATTGAGTTAGGTCTACCCATGTTATGGAAAAAAACTTGATATTAATTAGGGATAATTAATATAAATTATGAGGGTGATTAATTAGGTGTAATTAATCGACTAAGACACGAGGTTGGACTCATTTGTAGTGTAAAACTGCCCGGACCCAACCGGCCTGACCAGTTACTACAAATGTTAGCCCAATGTGAGAGGTCTTAGGCACAAACTAAATACGTGATTAATGTAAAGACACGAGGTTAGACTCGGTTATGGCATAAGGCTGCCCGGACCCAACCGGCTTAACCAGCGGTCATAAAAGATAGTCTAATGTGAGAGGTCTTTATGAGGATCACGGTCTTAATTAATTAAGAAACACTTAACCAAATTAGCATGTAGTGGGACATGAGGGTTAAGTGGGTACCTTGGGTGGCACGTAGTAACTAGTGTGGGTGCCTTGGGTGGCATGAGGAAACTAGTGGGTTGCCTGGGATAGCAATAAAAAATACGATTAGAATACTTAACCAAAGTGGAACATGGAATTAAACATGATTAAAGGGTTAAGTAAGTGCCTCGGGTGGCATGTGGGAATTAAGTAAATGACTTGGGTGGCATGTGGAAATCTAGTGGGTGCCTTGAAAGGTAATTAAAATATGATTAATGACTTAACCAAAGTATTTATAACATGTAAGTGGACATGGTTAAAGGGGTTAAGTGGGATACACTAGATAAAATTACAAGCTTAGGTGGTAGCTTGTGGGGGCCCATCTCAACCAATATCCCAAACGTATCTTAGTGGGCTCGACCCAAGTCGAGTGACGGGACACGCATATTGGTTTTGACTATAAGAGGCCAAAAACGGGTTAGCGGTGGCAACGTAGGACCAACGGGTTTCATATGCGTGTGTGGACCCGGGCTGGTTAGTAAATCGTTGTTGCATCGTGTAGGTATAAAGCCGTGCACCGTTGATACTATCAGGTTGCCACTTTGGGGAAATGATACACCCCATTGTGGGACCAGCACGGGTATCTACGTTAGGGAGCCGATCGCTTGGGAGTAGTGGGTACACCTAGTAAAGATAGGGGCAGACGGCACCTATGTAGGAGTAAAAGAAACTACTGGATAAAAATTACTAAGTACATTTAGTGGGATCAAATCTTTAGATGGGAATTAATCAATGGGTAGGTAGAACTGGTGTGGTGCAGTGTAGGAATTACTCTTGGGGGAAACAAGTCTGGGGCGGTGTGATCTAGTAATTATCCTTGGGTGGGTAAATGCGTCTTTACGGTGATCTTAGTTTATCCTAAGTTTACCAAGCTGCTTAGTGTAGCCATTCATCCCCAGTCGTTACCGTATATCAACTTACGTCTTCTCTGGTTATTTTAATGATTGTATTGTTAGGGTTATAGGACTCACTCAGACTTATGTCTGACCCCGTTGTTTTTATCTTTTTCCCCCAAACCCAGGTTATTAGAGTGGGCCTGGTGCTAGTGGGCTTTGATCTGATTGCTGTATCTATCCTATGGAGCTTGGACCGTGAAGTGAAGCCGAGCTTATCTTTCCTTTTATGGCTATTAGTTATGTAGTGGGATTATGTACTTCTATTTTATCAAGATGGATATTATGTACTTGACTCTGGTTTATGGTTTTGTGATGTAACCAAACATGTATTACTTTTCGCTGCAATGAAATGATGTTTTAAATTTTCAAGTATTACTTATATCTGTCTTGTTGTAATTTTACTGTTCTATATTCACTGAAAATACTTCACCGAAGCTAAGGCATTCCCCTGGTATGAGTGACCTTAGCGGACGTGGGGTGTTACACGTGGTATCAGAGCTTAAGGTTACCAGAACAGATAAAATTTTTAGAAAAACTATTTTTCTAAGAAAATTTTTGAAGGAGTATTTTCAAAAACATGTCTTTTAAGAGAAAAGTTTTTGAGAGAAAAGCATAATCCCCGATAGCCATATCTTTATCTTTCGAATTCTCCGTTTGAATCTCTTTCTCTCTCGATTTGAGTTTCCCCTCCGTGTGTAGATGATCTTTCTAAGATAGATAAGAATGGAAAACCGCTTCAAGGGAATTAGACGTAAATCAGATTAGAAGTTGGTTCAAGAAGGAGGAGGACTTGTAAGTACTTATTGGATGGACGATGGGAGGAAGGCCCTAATAGTTGTTTGGTTAATGAAGGACGAAACCTCATTGATGGGAGGTTACGAGTGGAGAATGGGAAGGAGAAGGCTAGTAGTTATCCTTTTGGGAGGAATAGGACACCTTATTAGGGTTGACCAAAGAAGCAAGGGCAAGGTATGGAATCTTCTGGAGGGTAGTTGTATTCCCTCACAACTAGGGTGCCGGATGGGGATAAGACCGTTTAGGTTGGAATTTGGATTTCTTTGTTATCCGATCCAAACTTTATTTGATTCTGATGTATCGAGTTTGTTTATCTCATCATTGTTAGTTGAGTCACTGCACTTAGACACCAGTTTAGTAGATGATCCCTTAGTTGTTTCAAACCCAATTGGGCTCCATGATGTGTTTGGGTTTGAAAGTTTCTATACTTAGCGTTGGGTTTGGATGTGATGCTTGTTGGGTTTCACGGGCTATGGGTTAGTTTTGGGGCATGGACTGGTTATCCAGTAGGGGTGCCGTTCTTGATTCTGAAGGGAGAGTTGTTAGGCTTATGACCCGCTTGGGTAACACTCTCGAGATCTCTTGTAATCCCATAGAATCTGTTATGCTAAGTTATCTAGAATCGCTTGACACGTCGGTCGAGAGTTTGCGATCTGTTAGAAGTGGTCCGGGAATACTCGGATGTGTTTGAGAAGGTGAAGGGCTTACCTCCGGAGCGGAAGATTGACTTCCGAATATATCTGGTAAACAATGCCAAACCAGTGACTTGGCCAGTGTGCCACAAGGCTCCTCGTGAGAGGAGGGAACTCCATAAGTGAGTAGGCAATTGCTTGAGAAGGGGTTCATAAGAGGAGGTATATCGGAGGGGGGTGCTCCAGTAGTTCTTGCCACGAAGGCGGATGGGTCCCTCAGACTTTGTGTAGGCTAAAGAGAACTAAATAAACTCACAAAGAAGAATAGACACCCATTGCCGAAGATTGATGATCTCTTTGATCAGTTGGTTGGCGCCTTAGTATTTTCGCAGTTGGACTAAGCCACATGGGTTCGTCAGTTGAGAGTGGCTGACGATAGTATAGAGAAGATTGCCTTTAGGACTCCGGATGGTTTTATGAGTGGCTGGTGATGCTATTTGGTTTGATGAACGCCCCCGCATACTTTGTTGATTGGATGAGAAGGGTGTTCAGGGAGTACCTAAATAAGTTTGTAAATGACATCTTGGTCTTTTCAAGGAGCATAATAAGTTTCGTATATGCTCAATAGGTTGAGCAAAGCCAGTTATGGGATAAACGGTGGTTTTGGAGCGAGACTGGCGAGGACATCCAAAGTTGGTCAAAGGCTTAATTGTTTAGCCATTATTTATTTATTTTAGTATCATCTCACGTAGGTTGCCTGAACTCGAAGGAGATATCCCTTGGGTGTTTGTCTGATATTGGTTTCGGCCTTTGGGGCTTGCATTTGGGGGATGTCGAATTCGACTAGGGTGGTCTGCGTGAGAGATGGACGGTTGTGACGATTTTGGATAGGATTCTTAGCATCTTATAAGTTTGAGAAAAGCGTATACCCCTAACAAGGGAAACATGGTAGCAGACGCCTTAAGAAGAAAAAGGTTGTCCTTGAGTTCATTGATCGTTAAACGACAGAGCTTAGGGTTTATTTCTATGGTTGACCTTAGACCTTCCGTTAACCTTGTACCCAGTTTGCTAGCCTCCTTGGAGGTTAGGCCTACTCTTTTGGGACGGAGTGGCGAGACATAGCGTGACGACCCATAGTTGGTTGAGTTAGTAGAAAAGCTCATAAGGAGGGGAGTCGTCCAGCCATTTGAGTAGGTACACCCTAGATGGTAAGGGGTGGTTGCGTAGAGACGGTAGACTTTGAGTACCGCAAGACGAGAGTTTGAGGAAGGTTATACTTGATGATATACATCGGTCGAAGATAACCATTCATCCCGGTAGGGACAAGAGGTACCAAGACATAAAGCGAGTTTTTCTTTTTGGCCAATCTGAAGAAAGACGCGGCCAAGTATGTCGCTAGATGCTTGGTGTGCTAACAAGTGGAAGCGGAGCAGAAGAAACCCGGAGGGTTGCTTCATCCGTTAGAAGTTCCGTAATAGGAAGTGGGATAGTGTCTCATTGGATTACCGAAATCAAGGAAGGGTAATACGGGGATTGGGCTTATGGTAGATAGACTTACTAAGTGTGCCCATTTCATACCCGTGAAGAGCAAGAGGACTATTACATGTCTAGCTTCAGTTTACCTTCGAGAGATTATTAGATTGCATGGTGTACCTTCCAGTATAGTGAGCGATCGAGATCCTATCTTCACTAGTGAGTTTTGGAAGAGCTTGCAAGAGGCGGTAGGGACTCAGTTGTGGTTGAGCACCGCATATCATCCTAAGACGGACGGTTAGACCGAGAGGGTGAACCATATCTTAGAAGATCTTTTGAGGTTATGTATTATGGATTTTGGAGGTACATGGGAAGAGCATCTTCCATTGGTGGAGTTCGCATGTAATAGCAGCTTTCAGTCCAGTATTGGTATGGCTCCTTTCGAAGCTCTTTATGAAAGGCCTTGTTGATCACCTACAGGTTGGTGGGAATCTACGGGTAAGATCTTGGTTGGGCCGATGAGATTAGAGAGTCTTCAGAGAAGGTTGGTTTGATTCGAAGAAGGATGAAAGCGGCGGAATCTTATATGGACAAGAGGAGAACAGAGCTTGAGTTTGATATTAGGACATGCTTTTTATTAAGGTATCTCCGTTACGGAATGTGGTTCACTTTGGATCTGTTAGGAAGTGAGTACCAAGGTTTGTAGGGCCATTTCCCATTAAGGAGAGAATTGGACGGATGGCATATAGAGTGGAGTTGCCTGACAGACTTAGTGGTGTACCGGATGTATTTCATGTGTCCCATTTGAGGAAGTGCTTACATGAGACCGCTGAGGTGGTAGAGCCGAGTTTGTTTAAAGAAGTAGAGTTAGAGCGCGATGAGACGATTCGACGAGCTCCTACTCGCATCATTGGGTCAGAGACTAGGAAGTTGAGGAACAGAGAAGTTCAGCTAGTTAGAGTGCAATAGGGAGATGACGAAAGCAATGCTACTTGGGAGAAGGAAGCGAAGATGCGTTCTTTGTATCCATTTCTTTTTGAGAGTATGTCTTTTAACTTCTCCTTTATCGCTTGCCTAGTACTTATCTTATCTTTAGTATGTCCTCTCGATTAGTGCTGTTTGACCTTTAGATAGGGAAAACCTATGGTTGAAACATGTGTTTGAGACATGTTATGGTTGATGGATGCAAGTGGATGCAAGTGTTTGCTAGTGGTTGCTCGTGGATGCATATATACACACTCTAGGCACTAGATCGGCTCAATCACTCCATATTGCATATTGCATAAAATTGTGTGTAGTTAGCTATATTTATGGATGTATAATGATTGTGTTATCATATGGATGATGCATTTTGGTGAATGATTGTGCACTCATATAGATACTGTATGTGTCGATAGGGTTATCTCGCATACATATTGGATGCATGGCACTATCATGGTTTGCATATGTTCGTACATTAGATAGGGAACATATACACACACTTTTCGCATATGCTCATACATCATTAGAAATTGTTTAAGGACAATGGATGCTCGTGTTTGATGGATTGAGTAGATGGTTGCTTGGATGGTAGGATATACATTCTCCTTAGCTTAGAGATTTCGGGGACGAAATCCTTTAAGGAGGGGAGAATGTAACACCCCGAATTTCGGTTAATGCTAAAATTCACTAATTACAGAATATATAATCTCAGATGTGAGAATCGGGGGAAACGGGCTGCGTCATTGCGTTCGTCTCGGAAAAAATACGCGAAATAGAGTCCGAGTTTTCGAAAATCGGAGTCCGTATGGCCCAGTTATGGCCCGATGGAGTTTGCAGAAAATTCAAAACTAAAAACAGGTTTATAATTTAAAATTCAGATTTTAAAATAGTGTAAGCGGGGCCAGGCGGGAAAGTTCCCGCCATAGCCATGTCGACAGGGCTGTCGACAGGGGTGTCGACTGCCCTGTCGACTTGCCTGTCGACAGGGTGCGACGCCCAGTGAAACTGGGTGCACCAGTTTGGGTTCTTGGGCTGGCTTGGTGGGCTAGTTCTGGAAGCTTCTTGGATCTGACGGATCTGATGGTCCTAAATTAATCTAGGGTTAATCTAAGGGTCTAGAATGCAACCTAATCCTATAAATAACACCCTAACCCTACCCTAATTCATTCATAATTAAACCTAGTAACTAAACTATGGCAAAATGAAACTTGGTCATGGCCTCCACAAATCAATGAAGAGGAAAGCAAGCTCTAATCAACCTCTAATCCATTCTAAGTATCTTAATCTTCTTCATTAGCTTGCTAATTGTGTTTTGGTGAGTTTTTATCACTTTGATGATCAATTGTTAAGATAAGTAGATTAGGTGTAATGAGACTTATGGTCTTGAATGCGGATTTGTGAGGTTGAATCATTTGTAATGATATGCTAATCTATGTATAATATTAATCCTATGTTGAATATGTGAGTTTGTTGAATATGAGGGTTTATGCAAGTTGGATATGTGGGTTTATGCATAATAAGCAATTGATTTTATGCAAGTTAAGTATGTGGTTTTATGCATGATGAGTAAGTGATTCTATGCATGCTAAGTATATGATATTATGCAAGTTTAGTAAGTGATTCTATGCATGCTAAGTATATGATATTATGCAAGTTGAGTATGTGATTCTATGCATGCTAAGTATATGATATTATGCAAGTTTAGTATGTGATTCTATGCATGCTAAGTATATGATATTATGCAAGTTTAGTATGTGATTCTATGCATGCTAAGTATGTGATAATATGCATGATTAATAAGTTGTTTTATGCATATTTAACAAGTGGGTTTATGCATGTTTAACAAGTTCATATGCAAGTTACATGTATAACAATATATGCTATGCAAGTTACATGTTTGTTAATATGCAAGTTACATGTATGTTAATATGCAAGATATGCTATGCAAGTTACATGTATGTTAATATGCAAGATATGCTATGCAAGTTACATGGTTGTTAATATGCAAGTTACATGTATGTTAATATGCAAGATATGCTATGCAAGTTACATGTTTGTTGATATGCAAGTATGTGAATGCTTATGCAAGAATGTGAATGCTTATGCAAGTTATGTGTATGCTTAAATGCATGTTTAACATGTTATGCAAGTTGTGAGAATGCTTATATGCAAGTTCAACATGTTATGCAAGATATGTGTATGCAATATGTTATGCAAGTCATGTGCGATAATATGCAAAGTTTGGGTTAAATGTAGTTGGGTTAATATATGCTCATATATGCAAGTTGACATCCTCTTAACCCATGACAAAGTTATATGCTAAGATTTGGTTAAAACCCATGATATTTGTGATGGATCTTCCCTTTTTATTATGTCGTGAAATGAGAACGATTTGCGTGGGGAACGATGGGGCTAATAAATATGTTAATTAAAGTATGGTTGGGTATGATTAAGCATACCATAAAAATAAATTAACATAAGAGGGAATTTACCTATTGAGTTAGGTTTACCCCATGGGAATTTACCTATTGAGTTAGGTCTACCCATGTTATGGAAAAAAACTTGATATTAATTAGGGATAATTAATATAAATTATGAGGGTGATTAATTAGGTGTAATTAATCGACTAAGACACGAGGTTGGACTCATTTGTAGTGTAAAACTGCCCGGACCCAACCGGCCTAACCAGTTACTACAAATGTTAGCCCAATGTGAGAGGTCTTAGGCACAAACTAAATACGTGATTAATATAAAGACACGAGGTTAGACTCGGTTATGGCATAAGGCTGCCCGGACCCAACCGGCTTAACCAGCGGTCATAAAAGATAGTCTAATGTGAGAGGTCTTTATGAGGATCACGGTCTTAATTAATTAAGAAACACTTAACCAAATTAGCATGTAGTGGGACATGAGGGTTAAGTGGGTACCTTGGGTGGCACGTAGTAACTAGTGTGGGTGCCTTGGGTGGCATTAGGAAACTAGTGGGTTGCCTGGGATAGCAATAAAAAATACGATTAGAATACTTAACCAAAGTGGAACATGGAATTAAACATGATTAAAGGGTTAAGTAAGTGCCTCGGGTGGCATGTGGGAATTAAGTAAATGACTTGGGTGGCATGTGGAAATCTAGTGGGTGCCTTGAAAGGTAATTAAAATATGATTAATGACTTAACCAAAGTATTTATAACATGTAAGTGGACATGGTTAAAGGGGTTAAGTGGGATACACTAGATAAAATTACAAGCTTAGGTGGTAGCTTGTGGGGGCCCATCTCAACCAATATCCCAAACGTATCTTAGTGGGCTCGACCCAAGTCGAGTGACGGGACACGCATATTGGGTTTGACTATAAGAGGCCAAAAACGGGTTAGCGGTGGCAACGTAGGACCAACGGGTTTCATATGCGTGTGTGGACCCGGGCTGGTTAGTAAATCGTTGTTGCATCGTGTAGGTATAAAGCCGTGCACCGTTGATACTATCAGGTTGCCACTTTGGGGAAATGATACACCCCATTGTGGGACCAGCACGGGTATCTACGTTAGGGAGCCGATCGCTTGGGAGTAGTGGGTACACCTAGTAAAGATAGGGGCAGACGACACCTATGTAGGAGTAAAAGAAACTACTGGATAAAAATTACTAAGTACATTTAGTGGGATCAAATCTTTAGATGGGAATTAATCAATGGGTAGGTAGAACTGGTGTGGTGCAGTGTAGGAATTACTCTTGGGGGAAACAAGTCTGGGGCGGTGTGATCTAGTAATTATCCTTGGGTGGATAAATGCGTCTTTACGGTGATCTTAGTTTATCCTAAGTTTACCAAGCTGCTTAGTGTAGCCATTCATCCCCAGTCGTTACCGTATATCAACATACGTCTTCTCTGGTTATTTTAATGATTGTATTGTTAGGGTTATAGGACTCACTCAGACTTATGTCTGACCCCGTTGTTTTTATCTTTTTCCCCCAAACCCAGGTTATTAGAGTGGGCCTGGTGCTAGTGGGCTTTGATCTGATTGCTGTATCTATCCTATGGAGCTTGGACCGTGAAGTGAAGCCGAGCTTATCTTTCCTTTTATGGCTATTAGTTATGTAGTGGGATTATGTACTTCTATTTTATCAAGATGGATATTATGTACTTGACTCTGGTTTATGGTTTTGTGATGTAACCAAACATGTATTACTTTTCGCTGCAATGAAATGATGTTTTAAATTTTCAAGTATTACTTATATCTGTCTTGTTGTAATTTTACTGTTCTATATTCACTGAAAATACTTCACCGAAGCTAAGGCATTCCCCTGGTATGAGTGACCTTAGCGGACGTGGGGTGTTACAAAAAGTCATGAGATCATACCGATCACGCGCTCCATTTTGGAACATTTAATAAGGAATCTGAACTCGATGCAAGTCCATGAGATTCATGCGAGAAAAGATGCGGTCAAATGATTTAATCCTAGTCAGGACTTCCATAACGCTTTCTGAACACTTAAAAGACATTCTACCAAGTTTAGCAAAATCACTACACAAACTAAAAAACCAAAATTTGGGATGCATAGTCATAGGAGGGGTTCCTAGTGCTTAGGCATTTGTCACCAAATCAAGAAGTTGCTAAGCTGACATAAACACTCCTCTCGTATGAGGGGCACTAGATGGACCGACATTTGTGCGGGCATGTCCAGACATTTCTCTTCTATAAAAAGAAAGAAAAATGTTATTCTCGAAATGAATTCGTAATAAATTCAATTCAAAAAACAAGGAGTCACAACTCAAGATAGGTAGAATGACACTCAAGACTCAATCTAAATCTTATGGTACAAGTACTAAGGAGACTTTTACAGTATTCTATATTGTTTCAAAGATTGGTTTAGATACCAAGATATGATGCCTCACCTCTATACTCGCATTAGCCAAGGATATTACGAAGTAATTTTTAGAGTTTATACTCTAGAGGCACTCCATTTGATTGGATTAATGACATTGATAATGTTATATTTTATTTGAATTATATATATATATATATTCTATCATGTTATATTTATTGCATATAAATATTAACATAATTGAAGTCCTTAGAATAATAATATGGAATTATATAGTTCAAGTAAGTGACTTGAACATGAGATTATATAATATATTAAGTGTTATAATTCTTAAATGTCCCTAGTCAAGTTTTATTGTTTATATAGGACATCAATAAAATACTGAGATTAGTATTTTGATTGACTGATGATCACATCTCATTGATCATTAATATACATGATATTAATGTCAAGACATGAACACATATTGGAGAATAACATATTGGGCTGACCCAACATGAGAAAACTACATGGAATATAATTAATAGTATGATAAGTTATTCTCATAGGGACAGTGATGTAATGGTCCTCAGACCTGAAATCATTATAATTTTATTCGATGATATTTGTGTTTTAATATCATCTAAAGTTGCTTTTAACCGTGTAGAGGATAACAATGATTAATTGATACATCTCGAATCAAGTTAAAATTATGAATGATCTAGATGGAATTTAACCCTATAATATATTTATAGTCATATCCAATGGCCTCTTGATTGAGTGAGACTATGAAATGCATGGCCGTGTTCAAATATTGATTTGTTATAAATAGTCTACTCATCGATCAATATAAAAGGATTAAGTTATAAAGAGGGTGATACGTCCCATGCCTCAAGTTTAATCCTGGATATATTGGTTAAAAGGATTATATTACATTGATACACTGGTCATAGAAAGGTTGTATCAAATCGTTGATCTTATTATAACTTGGGCAGCAGCGACGTATTACTAGATGCCAATCACTGTTTATGATTCTAAATACGATTTAAAATCATTGCCAATGTTATAATAACCTATAGGGTCACACAATATAACGTTATAAAGGAGAAAATATCAATTTATTGATATTTTATTTAAAGTTGGAATTAGTATTCAGGCCGGTTCCTACATTTATTGTTAATGCTTGATTTTACAGGAGATATTTATATTTTTCCCTTTTAAAAGAAAACGGCTAACCAAATATAAAATAGACTTACTCATCCAATCGGATCATTATTATTACAAAACCCAAACACCTCTTCTCCAAAAACCTAGAATATTAATGGCGGCTAATATCGCTCTCCTTTCATTTTCTTCTTCAATTCAATTGAAATATTGAAACGTTCTAGTGGATACATATAGAGGCACGACAACTTGTTGTGCTATACGGTATGATTCAACACAGATTCATCTTCAAATTCGAAAACATGTGAAACTACCCGAACTTCCCCGATAAGGAAAGCCCGGATTGAATTGAGAACAAGCCACATCAGAAAGCAAACAGAAGAACATTTCATTGTATATTACAACAATTCCATCAGATTACATGAATATACAGAGTATAAATCAATATTACACATTCAATAAATATCAGAGATTACAATACATTACATAGCAGCGGAAAATAATACAATACACAACTGAAGGAGATATACGGATACAGAGCTTTCTGGATCTCATTCCAGCTGTAAATCAGGATCCTGTGAATATGTATCTGCAAACCCAAAACTACTAGCTGCCCGTGTCGAAATATGGGCACCCAGAGTTTAGGTTAAAACAATAAACTCCAGGTCAGTCATGGGACTGGTGCGAGAACTAAAACAGTTATTTAAAGCTTTATTTTAAATCAGATATATCAAGGGACCACGACGTATAACACGGAACGGGTTTCCTCCCCATAATACTGGTGCATATAATAAAACAGCACAATGTTTTTTTGGAAAAATGAAGCTATTATAAGACCCAGGTCCCATCACACAATGCAACACAAGCCAGAGGATAGGGGTTTCCCTTATAATAGCCAAACATGCTTGGTACGTTAAAACAAATCATTTGATACTATTCTACGTGTATAGTGTCAAAACAATTTCAATCATAAATATCAATCATAGATGGCATGGGTACCATATATCATGTCGCCAAACTAGGTTGTACAATCAAAACTGCAAAGTCACGTATTTGGAATTTGGATTTCCATCTGTGAACCAAGGCCATGGATCGTCCTCTACCGATTCGAGACAATCTAGCCTACTATGTCTCAAGACCCAGACTCAGGTTGGCCCTTGGATCGTTAGGGCCGATCCTTCGATGTGGATTAAAATGCCTGAACACTGCGTTTTCCCACCCTGTGGGGGCGTAAATGAGCCAACGAATGACTCCATCGGACCCGGATCGTCCGATCAAACCGAGACGCCTTGCAACAGCAATAACCACACAGGTGAAAATAATATAAATGTCAGCCAGTTTAAGCACTAACACCACCTCTAGCTAGAAAGAAACACATGCCCTCCATGATGTCCTCTCCCGTTTCTGGTTCACAACCGGGGTGTGAGGCTCGCGAATCAACGCTGCACAAAGCTATGCCACACAGGCCGTGCTTTGATCATCAACCACAAGACTTTGCTTTTCAACAGAAGCCTTGATCATTTGCCACTTAGGCATGCCACACAGGCAATTCACTCCATGTGATTGATATCCATCAATATATAATCCCTGAGCTCGTATGTCTCAGAGAAGGGCGTTAAGCAAGAGAATAAATTATCCGCCGCCAAACAGATGTATATCTAATAGAAATCAATCACACAGAATAAAATCCAATGTCAGACACACAGTCCGTTTACAAGTCCGTTCTGGGTCTGAACGAAAGCGGAGGCACCTTGTACCTCGCATATCCATCGATCTCCAAGTACGTCTGGACGATCACCAACTAATTCCCTCCTCTTGGGTCAACAGCCCAATCAAGATCATCAGTAATCACCCAAACTATGTGAAGACCTCCGGTCTTCGACCACCGTCTTCATCCTCGACACCACGTCGAATCAGTTATTCAGAATGCGATAAACCCGGACTTTCTGAATAACTCGCGTATATAATAAACAAGTGTTACACAAACACAACATACACCTCATTCCAATTCAGAATATTTTTCTATTCCAATATTCTTATACTTTGGGAAAGGTTCCCATTAATTTTATCAAAGATAAATTCTTTAAATTTATTCTTTAATCTTCTTTCGAATATCAATTCAAACTAGTCGGGATTAGCGAACCACACCGAAGTAATCATTTATTCTATTTCCCAATCCCTACCTATTCATCCCATAAAGTAAAACTGGCAATACTTCATATCTAACACCACGGTGTTATCGGTAAATTTAATTACCATTTCACGTTCAAATCTAATTAAAGATTTAACTATCGCCTGGAGCAAAACTGGTGATACTCCATTCTCGATCTTTTCAATTTAATTAAAGATTCATTAAAACTCCACTTAGTTTTAATCTTTAACTGGGTTAAAGAACCGATGTCATTTAAAACACGGTTCGCAATAAACCCCAAAAATCAATTTCAATTCAATTCTAATTAAATATTATTTAATTGGTATACTTCATTAAATCCAAATAAAAAAGATTTAATCTTTTTCTGAACTGGGTTTAAGGACAGTGTTAATGAAGACACCATCCACGACAAACCCACATCACATTTGATATTAAATACAAGGCTCCGAATAGAAAATATATCGACTTATATTCAATATCAAATTCTACGACTAGCAAATATCGTGTTGGAAATAACGATATAAATATATCTTTTAAATTCCCATAACAATATCTGTATAATCACGAAATCCAACATCGAAACATTCCAAACACAATTTCGATTCGCATCCCTTCTAATTCAATTATTGGAAATTCTGGTTACTTTTAAAACCACTTCAAATCCACTTTATTTATTTTAAAAATAAATAGAATTGTAATTCTAGTTCAAAACTAGTTCATTTCGATAAAAATCTATTTTTATCTTTTCAAATATGGAGTTTTTCACCATAATTCTTCACAAATCATTTCTTATGATTTTACACAAATTATTATTATTTTTAATAATTTTATCAAGTCCCGTACAGTCGATTTCCATCAACGGTCATCGAACTGCACTTACAGCGACCTTTTCCAAATTTGATTTGGACATAATTCCAAATCCAACCATTAGATTTCAAATCTTGTAAGAACCAGTTACTTCCCCGTGAAGGAAAGAGCGGATACTTTGAGAACAACAGACAAATGAACGCAGACGGAAGAACATTTCATTGTTATTACATCAATTCCATGAGATACAAGAATATACAGAGTATAAATGAATAAATTACATTCGATAAATATCAGAGATTACAATAAATTACATAGCAACGGAAAAACAATAACAAACACAACTGAAAGTAATGCACGGATACAGAGCATTCCGAGCATCGTTCCAGCTGTAAACCAGGATCCTGTGAATATAAATCTGCAAAACCAAAACTACTAGCTGCCCGTGTCGAAAATAAGGGCACCCAGAGTTTAGGTTAAAACAATAAACCCCAGGTCAGTCATGTGACTGGTGTGAGAACTAAAACAGTTATTTAAAATTTTACTTTAAAAGTGAGTAATTCAAGGGACCACGCCGTATAACCCGGAACGGGTTTCCTCCCAAGAATACTAGTGCATAGAAAAGACAGCGCAATGCTTTTTCGAAAAATGAAGCTATTATAAGACCCAGGTCCCATCACACAATGCAACGCAAGCCGGAGGATAGGGTTTTCCCTTATAATAGCCAAACATGCTTGATACATTTAAAACAAATCATTTGATACTATAATAAGTGTATAGTGTCAAAACAATTTCAATCATAAATATCAACACTAGGCGGCATGGGTACCATCTATCATGTCGCCATACTAGGCTCTACAAATAAAACCGAAATACACGTATTGGAAATTGGATTTCCGTCATGAGTCGAGGCAAAGGGCAAGATCCTCTCTGCTTTCGAGACACTCTAGCAAATGCTCAGGACTACACACTCTGGGAAGCCACTTGGATCGGTTGGGCCGGTCCTCTCTTACGTTTGAGGATTAGTTATTCCTGAACACACGTTTCCCGGTCCTTACAGACCTATAATCGAGGCGCCTCATTCCAACAACCACAAAGGTGAAAAGTATATAAATGTCAGGGCTGGTAAGTCACTGACACCACCAAAGCTAGAAAGAAACTTCGTGTTCCCCTAACGGTCTGTATCCCGTTTTTAACTCATACCGAGGTGTGAGGCTCGCGAATTCACGTTATACACAAAGCTACGCCACGTAGGCCGTGCTTTGATCATCAACCACAAGACTTTACTTTTCAACAGAAGCCTTAATCGATCGCCACTTAGGCATGCCACACTGGCAATTCATGCCATGCGACTGATGTCCATCGATATACAACCCCTGAGCTCATACGTCTCAGAGAAGGGCGTTGAGCAAAAGAATAAATTCTCCGCCGCCAAATAGATGTATATATAATAGAGATCAATCAACATAGAATAAAATCCAATGTCAGACACACAATCCATTTACAAGTTCGTTCTGGGTCTGAACGAAACCGGAGGCACTTTCCTCACATATCCATCGATCTCCAGGTACGTCTGGACGACCACCAACTGATTCCCTCATCTTGGGTGTACAGTCCAATCAAGATCATCAGTAATCACCCAAACGATGTAAAGACTTCCGATCTTCTGCCACCGTCTTCATCTTCGACATATCGTCGAATCAGTTATTCAGAATGGGTATAAACCCGGCCTTTCCGAACAACCCGCGTATTTAGTAAACAAATGTTACACAAACACAACATACGGCTCATTCCAATTTAGCAGCCACTAACCGTAAATCAACAAGAGAACAATTTCCCAAATATTAACCCTGAAGGCCGAAACCAACATCAGATCAATACCCAGGAAACCATTCTTCTTAACTAATCTACAGCTAGTTTCTAAATTTCAATTCTTAGGGAAAGGTTCCCATTAATTTTATCAAAGATAAATTCTTTCAAATTTATTCTTTAATCCTCTATTGGATGTCATATCAAACCAAATTATGGTTTTCCAAACTAGTCGAGATTAGCGAATCGCACCGAAGTAATTATTTATTTTATTTCCCAATCCCAACCTATTCATTCCATGAAGCAAAACTGGTAATACTCCATATCTAACACCATGGTGTTATCGGTAAATTTAATTACCATTTCACGTTCAAATCTAATTAAAGATTTAACTATCGCTTGGAGCAAAACTGGTGATACTCCATTCTCGCTCATTTGCCAATTTTGATAATTTAAATTATCAATTCACATTTCAATCTAATTGCAGATTCATTAAAACTCCGTTTTACTGGGTTAAAGAACTAATGTCATTTAAAACACAGTTCACGATAAACCCAAATCACATTCTATTTATTATCGGGTTAAAGAACTAGTGTTATTTAAAACACCGTTCACGATAAACCCACAAATGAATTTTAATTCAATTCCAATCAAATATATTAGAAATTATGATTATTTAAAACCCCTTTTTAAATTTAATTTATTTATTTAAAAATAATTAGGTTTTAAATTTAGTTCAAAACTAGTTCATTTCGATAAAAATCCATTTTTATCTTTTCAAATATGGAGTTTTTCATCCCAATTTTTCCCAAATCATTTCTTATGATTTTATACAAATTATTGATATTTTTAATAATTTTATCAAGGCCCGTACGGTCGGTTCTCATCAACAGCCATCGAACTGCACTTACAGCGACCTTTTCCAAATTTGATTTGGACGTATCTCCAAATCCAACCGTTAGATTTTGAATTTCTAATATTCGTTAGAAAGCTCTTTTCGATACGAAACCAATGGTTCGGGTTTTAGGAGAATCCGACGGTCGGATCTCCCGTAATGTCCGTTCGAAGTCAATGGTCGAAATTCACGAACTGCCGCGGCGCGGCGCGTTCTATTCAGGCCATTATATTATATATATAATATATATAATATATATTTCGTCGATTTCTATTTAAAACGAATTTTATAAATAGTTTTAAATTCATTTCAAAAACATTTCAACTTCCATTTCCAATTCAATTCAAATCTCGATTCATTCTATATTCAATTCAATTCAAATTTCAATTCGATTCAATTCAAATTCGTTTCCTATTCAATTCAATTCAAATTCGTTTCTTATTCAATTCAATTCAAATTCGTTTCCTATTCAATTTAAACCAAATTCGTTTACTATTCAATTTAAACCAAATTCGTTTTCTATTCAATTTAAACCAAATTTGTTATCTATTCAATTCAATTCAATTCGAATTCATTTTCTTTTCAATTTTCATTATAAAAACGAATATAATCGATATAAATATCGTTCGCATCAAAATAGCGCATCTCTAATCAACACGGCTTTATATCTTTCAATAACTTCGTTATTCCATTCAACAAATGAATTTATATTTCTTTCAATACATGATTCTATATTTTTGTCAACACATGACTAATCTCAACGAATGAGTACTGTCCACGTGTGACTATCTTTGTTATTTAATATATTTTATAAAAATTATGGTATCTATCGTTTGATTTCAAATTAGACTCTAATCGCAAATTAGTAAGAGAACGATTCCCTGAATATTAACCCCGAAGGCCGAAACCAACATCAGATCAATATCCAGGAGACCACTCATCTTATCTATTTTCCAATTAGTTTCTAATTTTATATATGATAAAAATGTAAATTTTATTGTTAAAATATTCCGTTCAACACATGACTAATCTCAACGGATGAGTAAAACACATGAACCTTTATTTTATAATATTCTTTATCTTCTAAATTGGAATGAGGCCCAATCAATCACCATACAAAGTTAATTATATGGATTCCATACAACACATGTATATAATAGCAACGATAAATAATCAACCATCATCCAAAGTGCACTACACTGTATAAGCATCAAATATAGATATTTAACGCTTATAACAGCCTGTCGATCCATCGATCGACATACAACTAATTATTGGGATTAGTGTATGCCGTATTTTATCCCAATACCCGTGTGGGGTTTCAAACAATCAAACACCGATTTTATTTGCGCAGTTGGGCGAAGTGTAAAATTTATCGTCCCAATCAATGTCCTTCAAATAGGTGTACATAAACAAACCGTCCGGTTTGTAAATGAATATTTTATTTTATTCACTTGCACGTTAAAAATTATATTTTTAACGATAAAATATTTTATTTCAACACATGAATTTCTATTCAGTTCATTTACACAATAAAAATGATATTTTTATTTTTCTAACATATTTTAGAAAATTTTGGCGGCATAACGGCATGATACCAGAAACGGGACGAGGCCTAGCCTTATCCCCAGTCTAGTGATGGCCCACGCCATACACATATCAATCAAATCATTCTATTTCACCAAACAATTCAATTCAACCCAAATAATCTAACCAACTACACAGCCAAATAAACAAGTCCATGGTCTGTGGACGATTGTGTCGGGTGCTACTAAACACCGTCTGCATCCTAGTATATATATATATATAACTAGAAAAAGAAATTTAGAGTGAGAAGTTCTCACCGATAGCTAATCCAATTCCACGACACTTCTAATGTAGGAAATCTTCGTTGTTCTCGCCTTTTGTCACTTTCGTCACCCGTAGTCACTACATATACAAAAATCATATTTTTACATTCTCTATTATATAGAATTTCTATTTTTACACCGCTACTATATAGATAAAAATTCTATATTTACTACGCTATTCAATATGTAAAATCTCTATTTTTACAACGCTATTCAATATGTAAAATCGAATTTTTTCTTCGCTATTCAATATATAAAAATCGAATTTTTACTTCGCTATTCAATATATAAAAATCGAATTTTTACTTCGCTATTCAATATATAAAAATCAGATTTTTACTTCGCTATTCAATATATAAAAATCAGATTTTTACTTCGCTATTCAATATATAAAAATCAGATTTTTACTTCGCTATTCTATATATAAAAATCGAATTTTTACTTCGCTATTCAATATATAAAAATCGAATTTTTACTTCGCTATTCAATATAAAAAAATCGAATTTTTGCTTCGCTATTCAATATATAAAAATCAGATTTTTACTTCGCTATTCAATATATAAAAATCCGATTTTTACTTCGTTATTCAATGTATAAAAATCGAGTTTTTACTTCGCTATTCAATATATAAAAATCAGATTTTTACTTCGCCATTCAATATATAAAAATCTGATTTTTACTTCGCTACTCAATATATAAAAATCGAATTTTTACTTCGCTATTCAATATATAAAAATCGAATTTTTACTTCGCTATTCAATATATAAAAATCGAATTTTTACTTCGCTATTCAATATATAAAAATCGAATTTTTACTTCGCTATTATATAGATAAAAATTCTATTTTTACACCGGTGTTCATATAATAATGGTCATATTTTTATCATATAAAAATCATATCTTTCCTACTTCAAAGATGTAATCTTTTCGCTATTTCATTACAAAAACCATTCCTTTATTTCTTCCATGAATTAAAGATTGAATTTTTATTCTTTCTAAAATATAAAAATCACATTTTTAATATTTCTACTTTATAAAAGATTATATTCTATACTTCTATAATATATAAAATCATATTTCAAAAATCGTTTCATTGATCATTAAAAATCCCTCTTTCTCATCATTAAAGGTATAACCTTTCCTATATTATCTATACACAAATTAGATTTATAAGAAGCTAGATATAATTAAATTAAATTAATAAAATCATTAATATAGATAATACCTTTTACTGTTGAAGGGGGGTTTGGTCGGGGGAGTTCGCCTGTGGTGAGGGCGTGGCGGAGGGTGGTCAGGGGCAGCAGGCGGCGACGGGTGTTTGGGTGGGCGCGGCGGATTTGGGTCTCGTTCGAGCGCTGGAGGGAGGTGCGCGAGGTAAGGGGAAGAGGGGGAGACAGGTGGTGGAGCTCCGGCGTGGAGCGGCGCCCGAGGAAGCGCGGTGGCGACGTGATGGGGTGGATCGACAAGCGCGGCTTTTTTTTAATTCTTTCTTTTGATTTAAATCGAACGGGGGGGGCAGAGTATAAGGTATGGGGAGGAGAGAGGGGTTTTTTTCTTTATTTTTAATTATTTTATTATTTAATTATTTTATTTTTCACCAAAAAGCAACTTTTATTTTCGACCTCAAAACGAGGCCCACCGCCTGTCGTCCCTAGCTAATTACCCCCATTCCGAACACAATGGGATACGTATCGTAGGCTGATTTGACTGTTACAATCAATTTTTGTCAAATCTACATTTAAATCACTATATTGAATTTTAAACGTACATTTTAATTTACCGGGGTCACATACTAACTCGAAAAATTCCCGAAAAATATTTTCTAGCTTCGTATTGACGATACGGTCCTAACAAAACTAATTTCGTCGAATTCTGAGACCGTTTGAAAAATGGGTATTTTCCAGTCGATTAAAATCAACTAAAACTGGTCAAACGCGTTTTCCTTTGCCACGCTCACATATTGATTCGAAAAATTATGAAATTTGAAACCTAGAAATAATTTGACATTGCGGATCCAACAAAAGTGGTTTCGTCGAAATCCGAGGTCGTTTGCAAAATTTCCATTTTTAAGGGCCTGAATTCCATAGCGACTATTCAGAATTTTCAACTGGACATATCTTTTGATTCCCGCTATGAAATTTCGATTTGTCGGATTCGTTGGAAAGATATTCCCAATTAGATCCTAATGTTTTTGGTTTCACTAAAATCCGGATTGTTTTGCACCTGGTACATTCAATTGAAGTTTGAAATCGAATTATCGAACTACCACGCCATTTTGATTCCTTTTATAATTATATATAATTATTTATATTCTAACGACGACGCGTATAAATATATACGTTCTAATTATATTAAAAATAAATTTCTCGTCGATATTATTTAAAATAATTCATTTTAAATGTTCAAAATTCGTTAAAATTGTCAAAATAAAAATTTTAAACTGGCTCGCATTTCCGGGTTATTACAATCTCCCCGACTTAAAACTTTTCGTCCCCGAAAAGGAACGAAGCCGAAAGTTGTTTCACAAATCAACACAACTTCCTTTGTCCTCTTTACGGCTTAAGTTCTTAAACTTTTTAGTTTCTTAGAACTTTTCGAATTTTTCAAAAATTTGGCTAACACCCTAAATTTTCGAAAAATTTAGCCATAACCTCCCCTGCACCGGGAGCACGGGAAAATCCCGAAATTGCCATACAGGCCTTCTGATCTCAAAAGGAAAAAGAAAAAGCCAAGCGGCTAGCCAATTGGATCATAAAATCATCATCACCCAAACAAAACAGTAAATTATGATAAACATGTACCTATTTGTCGGGCAAACAAATTTTATTCTCTGCTCTAGCCTCCTTGCTATGACCAGTTCAATGTAAGTACATGTATATGCAAGCAAATGCGACCAATTTTCAATACAATTCAATATTTGATACAATTAGGCATAATGGTTCAAAATAATCAAACAAATAAACAAACAACTCAACAATCGATCAATTAGTGGATTAATGTTTCAAATTCATAATTTGATACATATATACAGAAAATCATGTTTTTGATGCCAATTCACAACAATAAATCTATCTATATAAGTTTTGGTTCTCACACTAGTCTAATGGAAATATATAGATATCACACCTTCTAAACACGAACATAAGTTCTGATGATGATCGATCAATCATTAGAACCATCTCCAGGTGTCTAGAATGTGATTCTATATCTATCTAGTATGTTAAAACTTCGAATATACGTTCATGACGCATATATGCAAAATCTTTATATATTGGATTGTCCAAATTCAATATAAATAAATATTCAAATACGTATAAAACGATTTAAATTTTAAAACAAAATTGTTTTCATTTGAAAAATATACTCTTCACACTCGTTCTAGGATACTACTGATCCTATCTCTAACGAGTCATTCTGATTGGATATTACAAATCCAATATCTGATGAATTCTTTCGTATGGTTCTAATGTGTCTTGTTCTCGAGCTCTGTAAACCAATGCTCTGATACCACTGTAAGAAACCGTTACTTCCCGTGAAGGAAAGAGCGGATACTTTGAGAACAACACACAAATGAACGCAGACGGAAGAACATTTCATTGTTATTACAACAATTCCATGAGATACAAGAATATACAGAGTATAAATGAATAAATTACATTCGATAAATATCAGAGATTACAATAAATTACATAGCAGCGGAAAAACAATAACAAACACAACTAAAAGTAATGCACGGATACAGAGCTTTCCGAGCATCGTTCCAGCTGTAAATCAGGATCCTGTGAATATAAATCTGCAAAACCAAAACTACTAGCTGCCCGTGTCGAAAATAAGGGCACCCAGAGTTTAGGTTAAAACAATAAACCCCAGGTCAGTCATGTGACTGGTGTGAGAACTAAAACAGTTATTTAAAATTTTACTTTAATAGTGAGTAATTCAAGGGACCACGCCATATAACACGGAACGGGTTTCCTCCCAAGAATACTAGTTCAGAGAAAAGACAGCGCAATGCTTTTTCAAAAAATGAAGCTATTATAAGACCCAGGTCCCATCACACAATGCAAAGCAAGCCGAAGGATAGGGTTTTCCCTTATAATAGCCAAACATGCTTGATACGTTTAAAACAAATCATTTGATACTATAATAAGTGTATAGTGTCAAAACAATTTCAATCATAAATATCAATCCTAGGCGGCATGGGTACCATCTATCATGTCGCCATACTAGGCTCTACAAATAAAACCGAAATACATGTATTGGAAATTGGATTTCCATCATGAGTCGAGGCAAGGGGCAAGATCCTCTCCGCTTTTGAGACACTCTAGCAAATGCTCAGGACTACACACTCTGGGCAGCCACTTGGATCGGTTGGGCCGGTCCTCTCTTACGTTTGAGGATTAGTTATTCCTGAACGCACGTTTCCCGGTCCTTACAGACCTATAATCGAGGCGCCTCATTCCAACAACCACAAAGGTGAAAAGTATATAAATGTCAGGGCTGGTAAGTCACTGACACCACCAAAGCTAGAAAGAAACGTCGTGTTCTCCCAACGGTCCGTATCCCGTTTTTAACTCATATCGATGTATGAGGCTTGCGAATTCACGTTATACACAAAGCTACGCCACGTAGGCCGTGCTTTGATCATCAACCACAAGACTTTGCTTTTCAACAGAAGCCTTGATCAATCGCCACTTAGGCATGCCACACTGGCAATTCATGCCATGCGACTGATGTCTATCGATATACAACCCCTGAGCTCGTACGTCTCAGAGAAGGGCGTTAAGCAAAAGAATAAATTCTCCGCCGCCAAACAGAT
Source organism: Allium sativum (assembly GCA_030737875.1). Lineage (NCBI taxonomy): Eukaryota > Viridiplantae > Streptophyta > Magnoliopsida > Asparagales > Amaryllidaceae > Allium > Allium sativum. Next base: position 801,412,559 of record CM060915.1, read on the forward strand.
GTATATTTAATAGAGATCAATCAACATAGAATAAAATCCAATGTCAGACACACAATCCATTTACAAGTTCGTTCTGGGTCTGAACGAAACCGGAGGCACTTTCCTCGCATATCCATCGATCTCCAGGTACGTCTGGACGACCACCAACATATTCCCTCATCTTGGGTGTACAGCCCAATCAAGATCATCAGTAATCACCCAAACGATGTGAAGACTTCCGGTCTTCAACCACCGTCTTCATCTTCGACATATCGTCGAATCGGTTATTCAGAATGGGTATAAACCCGGCCTTTCTGAACAACCCGCGTATTTAGTAAACAAATGTTACACAAACTCAACATAAGTCTCATTCCAATTTAGCAGCCACTAACCGTAAATCAACAAGAGAACAATTTCCCAAATATTAACCCCGAAGGCCGAAACCAACACCAGATCAATACCCAGGAAACCATTCTTCTTAACTAATCTACAGCTAGTTTCTAAATTTTAATTCTTAGGGAAAGGTTCCCATTAATTTTATCAAAGATAAATCCTTTCAAATTTATTCTTTAATCTTCTATTGGATGTCATATCAAACCAAATTATGGTTTTCCAAACTAGTCGAGATTAGCGAATCGCACCGAAGTAATTTGTAATGACCCGGATATTTGACGGTGTAATAATTAACTTATTTAATTATTTAAATAACGAATATATTATTTAATCGACGACGTTAGAACGTATAATTATATTAAAATTAAAATCGAGCTTGAAATGGCGCTGCAGTTCGTTATTTGGCGATTCAAACTTCAACTGAGTGTACAAGACTCGTTTTTAATCGGATTTCTGTGAAACAAGAAACGCGTGAAGCTGGTGGAGTATATCTTTCTAGTGGAAGAGAAAAATCAGGATTTCATCGTGTAGATTTTGAGAAATGTCCAAATCAAATTTTAAAATAGTCGTTATAGAATCGTTTATCGACCGTAACGGTTTATTCGATATAACTAGAGATCGGGTTTGAATTTAGACAAGGTTCTTTTGAGGCGTAGCGATAATTTAATTTTTAGAATTTTATAGAAATTTTAAATTAATTAAATAAGCAACTTTTTATTTGGAGTATTTTGCACCCTGTAATCAACATTTTGAGGTTTCAAAATATAAGTTCACCTACCGGTATTTTTATATTTTTGGGATCGTGGCACCATACTCGTCTCAATGGTGTATTTATTTCTGTCCGCAGCACTCTACATAGATATATTGGACATTAAACTTTCTCCATTATATAGATTTGTAAACCCAGATATATGATATGGGATACTTATGCCAAATCATATATCCGAATCATTTTGCACTGCTAAATGAGTGGTTGTTTCAATCCCTTGGTTCTCAAGTCATTTCAATCCTTACCGGCAACTGACTGAGGCCAGGACTACTTCAAGTCTTCAATTCTATCGGTAGGTTTAAACTAAGAGATTTGAACTCAAGGTATCTGCAAATCAAAAATATAACCACTATATTAGTAATTCTCAATACAGTGCGAACTACAAAGCGAAATGTCATGCACGAATTGCCTTTTTATATTTTTACTAAATAAGTAACAAATTGAATGAACAGCTATTAGTACGTCGAACACATTAGTGCTCATTCTTGTGGCCCTCTGCTAATACACACGTTTTAGTTCTCCTCCTCAAAATATCTAAAGCAAACTCTATATGTAACCGTCCCTCTTCGTTAAGACCTAATTTCATTTTTCTGGTCAAAGTAAGCGCCGCTACTTACTTTCATTTCTCAGCAATATTCGATCCTTAAAATAAAATCCAAACAAAAGAAATAAAAATCCTATAAATCACCAAAGGTTTGTATTCGGATTCCTACACTCAAACTCTTCCTTTCTATACTGGTTTTGGGTGGTTCGAACCATGTTTTGGTTCGCTGTAATTTTTCCAACGTTAGTGGATGAGGGCTAGGGTTGGATTTCTTTGATCGATGGGTCGTTGGTTTGCAAATCTGGGTTCATATATGGATTGGGAAGATCGAATGTAAGGTGCATTAAAAATCTGGGTTATTTTGGGGGATAAACAGTTCGATATGGTAACTGTTCAGTGCGGTTTTAAGGGGAGATAGCGATCCTGTTGTTGAGGCCGAGTTGGATTTTTATGTGAGAAGTTGATGGAGTTTTGATGGGAAGAACGACCGTGGTTTCTGTTTCAGGTTTCATGATGAAACGGAGGAGTAACGGGTTGGGAGAGGTCGGCCATGGGTACTTGGTGGCATGAGTTCACAGCAGGTATGCGATGTATGAAAGGGAGATCGAGATGCGAGTGGATGTATAGAATGAAAGATATTTTAGAGAGGAGGAGGCTGGTGCTTTCTGTTGTTGGAATTTCGTTGAATAGAAAGATGTTAGGGAGGAAAGAAGAGGCTGAAAATGGCCAGTGTAAAGGGATCGGAGGAGTAGGATTTCGTTTCAGGAAGAAAGGGTGTTCGCGGATCCGAGCTTAAGTGGATAGATGGGCCAAGTTATAAAGGGGTGGGCCTTTGGTATAGGGTTGGGTTTTTATTTGTTTGTAAAGCTAAATAAAAGAAGAAATGTAAGTGGGGGGAAAAGGGAGGCAGCAGGTGACCGGTTTAGAGAAGAAAGGAATTCTTCGAGATGGGCCGATGTTTTCTACTGGGCTTTAAGGGGAGGGCTGATGGGCCTTATGGAAGGTGGAGCCCAATAAACTTATTATTAATGAAATTCAAGTTTATTTATTTAAATAAAGTGTACTAACTTCGTAATATCATAACTTCTACATACGATATCGGAATCACGAACCGTAAGTTGCGTCGGGACCGTATGGACGGGAGCTTCACAACGAAGCTGACGGGAAGTGGATCGGAGCTCGTCTAGAAATTTATTACAAAATAAATTGTAGGATCAGAATCATCGACCATAAATCGTTGGTTAACGATTACGGACAATGTGAGTAAAACGCACTAACTCTCCTCAATTTATATTTTAATATAAATTGTACTTTATTTTGTTGACCGCTGTATATTGATTGTTAAACTGGACTGTTAAATAAATTTGATTGAAAACGTAGTTATAGTTAATCTATGTACTGTTAATCAAATATGGTTCTGTACAGCAGGATATTTCATTTCAAAATGAAATATGATATATATTATACTGTGTAACATCTGTGGATGCAGGGAGACAGGTTAGAGGAATCCGACTGGATTCCTCAACAATTGTTTTACTGTTTTCATATATTGTGTTATATGATGTGTTATATAATCTGTTCTGGATTATGTGTGTTAGAATGATATTAATCATTGTTATTCGATATTTTACATATCATAAGAAACCCTGAGTTGTGAAATGGAATATTTCAATGTATATTGAAATAAAGGAATTTTATTAAATCACAAGATTTTATAAAAGGAAATTATTTATAAAACGAACACGGTTTTATAAAAGGATGTATTTATAAAACAAATAGAGTTTTATAAAAGGGAAATATTTATTTAGAAAATAAATAGAATTGAAAAGGAGAATATTTATTTAGAAAATAAATAGAATAAAGGAATATTTATTTAGAAGATAAATAAAACGTTATAAATAGGAAATATTTGTAACGGTAAAAAGAAGTTATAAATAGGAAATATTTATAACGGTAAATAGAAGTTATAAATAGGAAATATTTGTAACGGTAATTAGAAGTTACAAAAAAGGGAATAGTTGTAACGGAAAATAAACGTTATAAAAAGGAAATTGACGAGATATAAAAGAGATAATCGAATAGAGTTAAATCGAATTTAGTATTCGAAGGAGCTAATCGAATTTAGTTATTTGAAAAGAGTTAATTGAATATTAGTTATTCAATTAGAGATAATCAAATAAAGTTAATCGATTAAAGATAATCAAATAAAAGTTAATCGAATTAGTCGAAGTAAGTTAATCGACTATTAGTTAGTCGAATGTTAGTTAAGCAAATAAGAGTTAATCAATTATTAGTTAGTCGAAGATTAGTTAATCGAATATGGTATTCGATGTTAGTAAATCGAATAAGGTATTCGAAGGAGTTAATTGAATATGGTATTCGAAGTTAGTTAATCGAATATGGTATTCAATGTTAGTTAATCGATTATGGTATTCGATGTTAGTTAATCGAATATGGTATTCGATGTTAGTTAATCGAATATGGTATTCGAAGTTAGTAAATCGAATATGGTATTTGAAGTTAGTAAATCAAATATGGTATTCGAAGTTAGTTAATCGAATATGTTATTCGAAAGGGGTTAGTCGAGTCGAGTTAAGTTATCGAGTTAAGATAATGGATTTAAGATAATCGAGTTAAGTTATCGAGTTAAGATAATCGAGTTAAGTTATCGAGATAAGATAATGGAGTTAAGATAATCGAGTTAAGTTATCGAGTTGAGTTAATTAAGTTAAGTTAGTCAAGATGAGTTAATCCAAAGGACTTAGTCGAACATTAGTTATTCGAATAGAGTTGAACGGAGTTAAATAGAGTTATCGAATATTAGTTATTCGAACGGAGTTAAATAGAGTTATCGAATATTAGTTATTCGAACGGAGTTAAATAGAGTTATCGAATATTAGTTATTCGAATAGAGTTAAACGGAGTTAAATAGAGTTAGTCGAATATAGTTTATTCGAATAGAGTTAAAGGAAAGGAGTTCTCGATTATAGTTTAATCGAAGGGAGTTGTCGATTATAGTTTAATCGAAAGGAGATTATCGAATATATAGTATTCGAAAGAAAGAGATCGAATATAGTTTATTCGAAAGAAAGAGATTTCGAGTATAAATATTCGAAGAGAGATAATCGAATATAGGATATTCGAAGAAGAGTTAATCAAATAGAGATTACTCGAAAGAGAATTATACGTCGAATTCAATTATATCGAATTCGGGAAAGTAATATTTACTTTCCGGTTTTTTTATCAAAAGTATACACTAATAAATTAGGGTTAGGTTTAATTATTCGAATTAAAGAATAAAGGTTATAATTGAAGTTAGATATTGCGGAAGTAGGGATTATAACGTTATCGTTATAATCAATGTTTTCAATAAAGAAGTGGATTCGTAAATTGAATCCGAGAGTTACGTAAAGAAGTTGTTAAAGATTTAAAAGATAAACTGTTACTATTTCGAAGTTATAACGTTGTTCAGTTAAGGTCTGAGAGGTAATTGTACCCCAACTTGATTGACTTCCTTCTTAACTAAGGAATGGTAAGGTTTGATAGTGAATGATGGTTAAGTGAATTCAGTAATGGTTTGAGTTGGCATAGCGATGTTTTATTTAAACATCAGTTTTAAATCCAATAAAGGAACTTTGGAAATGTTTTCCAAATAAGAAATCAGAAATGTTTTCTAATATAGAAAACAAGGAAATGGAAATGTTTTCCATTGTTAATAAAGTATATTTTCTAAAATTTGAAAATAAGAAATTTAGAATATAGGGAAACAGGAGATAAGTAAATTAATGAAATAAAGAGATAAATGTTAAATGATGATTGGTTGATATAATTTCCGTCTGGAAATAATATCGTTGTTTGCACACGAGTTTTTCTTTGATAGTTAAATCACAGACTATCAATGTTTTGACCATTTTAACGTTGTTAATATGGAGAGACCGGTTGGATTATTATCCAAAGAACCACTCTGTATTGGCATAAGCGTTGCGAATCATATATGCCAAAGGAAATTGAAGACGGAGTTATGCAAGGGCTATCCTGTTTACAGAATAGTGCCTTCGGTTTCGTTCAGTCCCAGAACGAACGTATATGGACGAATGTCTGACAGAATATTTCCAATGATCGAATGAGTTGGACTGTACAAATATATATGGTGGCCAACGGATTTATTCCCTTCGCATAAAATCCAGAAACTATTTGTATAAACCCAACTAATGATTTACGGATCTGATAATGTGGCATTCAAAGTGATCGTGTTATAAATGAATGGAAAGTAAGCGTAGCTTCTAGCCTCACATCCGGTAAATGACAGAAATCGGGCAGGCAGCATGGCTAAGTCGGTCGCACCGAAGTAGGGTGTATAATCACCTATCTAGAGAATATTCATTTGCTTCTTTTAATCTATCAATGTTGTCCCATATATATACGGGAAGCGGTTGCTGATCCCAACCGTTGGTGATGTACATTCGATACACTCAAGCGAAATGAGTGGTCGGTCATGTGTGGCTGAGTTGCAAGATGTTCTTGTTGAACTCCAGTGTATCGTTCCTATAGTACACTGATCGGAAGGTGGTTCCATACCTTGTCATAGTTGGAAATCTAACCATCCAATATGCACCCGCGGTTTTGATTGTATACTATATATATAGAACGTGAGATGAAAGCGTTTCTGCTAAATTGATATCTGATTGTATTTAGACATTATTATAATATCAGTGATACTGCTTTTCAAAGATGTTGGATTCTCATAAGGGAAAAACCCGTTCCGTATTCACGGCGTGGTCTTATGAGATATCATATACCTGTTAAAATGATTTGAGTTTACTCACACCAGTCCATGACTGACCCGGAGTTTATTTGTTTTTGTTTCCCTAAACTCTTGGGTGCCTAAATTTGTACGGGCAGTCAAGTAGTCGGGATTTACAGATATACTGGAAGAGCTTGGAGCAGGAGCCTTCAGGATCATATAGCTATAGTTATTTCCGCTGTGTTGTAAGTGTTGTACTCTGCAATGTTATTGTATACATATACTGTTTGTATTTCAAAAGTATGTTATATTTTATTCGTTCCACTGTGAGATTCGTGTTACTCTGATAATGATGATCTTCTTCTTCTTCTATTCTAATAGTTCTACCTTATCTATTCTCACCCTCTATCTTCTTTCTTTTAGTTTCTTGAATTTCCAGTGCAATTTGGGGTTGGACTTGTGTTATTTAGTCAGCTCAAATTGGACCGGATTTTCGGGTCATTACAGTTGGTATCATAGCGAGGTTAAGTATTACCTTGGCTCTGTGGCGTAACTCAATAGAGATAGGGTTAGTAATACCCTAGATTGAGTTGAGTGTATATATACGAGTGAACGTATTTGTTAATTGATATAAAAATTTGTTTTATATTGTGGAGCTTTATTGGTTGAGTGGCTTATGAATTCTGGTCGATGGTGGGGCACCACAATATCGATAGGGGTTTCTAAACACTCGAATACGATGAACCAACATGATATGTTTTGACATTAACATAGTATAATTGGTTGTATTGGTTGTTATTATAATCGAATAAGATTATGAAACGTGAAATGGTTATAGATAACTAATCAGAATTCATATAAGTAAAGTATATGAAATAAGATGAATTAAATCTGAAATTAAATCAGGATCAGGAATTAAAATAAGGAAATTTTAAGTTCTTGGGAGATTTTGAAAATGTTTTCAAATTGGAAGTGTTATAGTATTGAACTCACTTCGATAAACTAGGAAATAACCCTGATGAGTGTGGCCACATCATCAGTGTTCATTTTCGAGTTCTAAGTGACGGATTACTACCAAAGATTCTGTTTTTGAATTGTTTTGAGAAAACAAGTTGTTTAGAAATTCAAAGGTTTTGAATTGGTGTTATGATTTAAATTTTGATTTGAAATAAACCCAGGAATTTAGATTCTGGAATTAAGATTTAACTTATGAAGTTAAATAGATTAAAATATTGAAAGTGAATAAACTAATTTGAATTAAACTTGGACAAGGTTATATATAATATGGAATTATATTGGGATGATATCGAGTAAGTTGATTGATTTTATAAGGATTTGGAATCAAGAATTGTACTTAAGTTTGAAATGGAATTTGACTTGAGTATAAGCAATTGCTTGAGGTTGAGGATAAAAACTGACAGGAGATGGATTGGAATGACATTGGTATATGTTAAGTTGATAACCAATGGGAATGGTATAATGATATGGTCAGCAAAAAGGTACAAGTTTATATTTCATATGAATTGGAATTTATGGGCCGATTTGGCAAGCCGCTTGGCGTTTTGATTTCTTTTGGGTTGGAGAAGGCCTAGAGAGGCGAGTTGTGGTTTTACCGATAGGGCTGTACAAAGGAGGTTGTGGCGAAATTTTCTGAAAATTTAAAGGTGTTAGAAATTTTTTAGAATATTTGAAAATTTAGGTTAGTCGGAAGGAATTAATATTTTAGTCAATATAAACTGGTTCAGTTGAAACCGGAGATAAGAGGTAAACAGATAAAATTTTACCCAGTAGATAGGGTCGTCCACTACCTTAGCAATTTCGAGGACGAAATTATTTTAAGTGGGGAAGAATGTAATGACCCGGATATTTGACGGTGTAATAATTAACTTATTTAATTATTTAAATAACGAATATATTATTTAATCGACGACGTTAGAACGTATAATTATATTATAATTAAAATCGAGCTTGAAATGGCGCTGCAGTTCGTTATTTGGCGATTCAAACTTCAACTGAGTGTACAGGACTCGTTTTAAATCGGATTTCTTTGAAACAAGAAACGCGTGAAGCTGGTGGAGTATATCTTTCTAGTAGAAGAGAAAAATCAGGATTTCGTCGTGTAGATTTTGAGAAATGTCCAAATCAAATTTTAAAATAGTCGCTATAGAATCGTTTATCGACCATAACGGTTTATTCGATATAACTAGAGATCGGGTTTGAATTTAGACAAGGTTCTTTTGAGGTGTAGCGATAATTTAATTTTTAGAATTTTATAGAAATTTTTAATTAATTAAATAAGCAACTTTTTATTTGGAGTATTTTGCACTCTGTAATCAACATTTTGAGGTTTCAAAATATGAGTTCACCTACCGGTATTTTTATATTTTTGGGATCGTGGCACCATGCTCGTCTCAGCGGTGTATTTGTTTCTGTCCGCAGCACTCTACATAGATCTATTGGACATTAAATTTTCTCCATTATATAGATTTGTAAACCCAAATATATGATATGGGATACTTATGCCAAATCATATATCCGAATCATTTTGCACTGCTAAATGAGTGGTTGTTTCAATCCCTTGGTTCTCAAGTCATTTCAATCCTTACCGGCAACTGACTGATGCCAGGACTACTTCAAGTCTTCAATTCTATCGGTAGGTTTAAACTACGAGATTTGAACTCAAGGTATCTACAAATAAAAAATATAACCACTATATTAGTAGTTCTCAATACAGTGCGAACTACAAAGCGAAATGTCATGCACGAATTGCCTTTTTATATTTTTACTAAGTAAGTAACAAATTGAATGAACAACTATTAGTACGTCGAACACATTAGTGCTCATTCTTGTGACCCTCTGCTAATACAAGAGTTTTAGTTCTCCTCCTCAAAATATCTAAAGCAAACTCTATATGTAACCATCCCTCTTCGTTAAGACCTAATTTCATTTTTCTGGTCAAAGTAAGCGCCGCTACTTACTTTCATTTCTCAGCAATATTGATCCTCAAAATTAAATACAAACAAAAGAAATAAAAATCCTATAAATCACCAAAGGTTTGTATTCGGATTCCTACACTCAAACTCTTCCTTTCTATACTGGTTTTGGGTGGTTCGAACCTTGTTTTGGTTCGCTGTAATTTTTCCAGCGTTAGTGGATGAGGGCTAGGGTTGGATTTCTTTGATCGATGGGTCGTTGGTTTGCAAATCTGGGTTCGTATATGGATTGGGAAGATCGAATGTAAGGTGCATTAAAAATCTGGGTGATTTTGGGGGATAAACAGTTTGATATGGTAACTGTTCAGTGCGGTTTTAAGGGGAGATAGCGATCCTGTTGTTAAGGCCGAGTTGGATTTTTAAGTGAGAAGTTGATGGAGTTTTGATGGGAAGAACGACCGTGGTTTCTGTTTTAGGTTTCATGATGAAATGGAGGAGTAACGGGTTGGGAGAGGTCGGCCATGGGTACTTGGTGGCGTGAGTTCACAGCAGGTATGTGATGTATGAAAGGGAGATCGAGATGCGAGTGGATGTATAGAATGAAAGAGATTTTAGAGAGGAGGAGGTTGGTGCTTTCTGTTGTTGGAATTTCGTTGAATAGAAAGGTGTTAGGGAGGAAAGAAGAGGCCGAAAATGGCCAGTGTAAAGTGATCGGAGGAGCAGGATTTCGTTTTAAGAAGAAAGGGTGTTCGCGGGTCCGGGCTTAAGCGGATAGATGGGCCAAGTTATAAAGGGGTGGGCCTTTGGTATAGGGTTGGGTTTTTATTTGTTTGTAAAGCTAAATAAAAGAAGAAATGTAAGTGGGGGAAAAAGGGAGGCAGCAAGTGACCGGTTTAGAGAAGAAAGGAATTCTTCGAGATGGGCCGATGTTTTCTACTGGGCTTTAAGGGGAGGGCTGATGGGCCTTATGGAAGGTGGAGCCCAATAAACTTATTATTAATGAAATTCAAGTTTATTTATTTAAATAAAGTGTACTAACTTCGTAATATCATAACTTCTACATACGATATCGGAATCATGAACCGTAAGTTGCGTCGGGACCGTATGGACGGGAGCTTCACAACGAAGCTAACGGGAAGTGGATCGGAGCTCGTCTAGAAATTTATTACAAAATAAATTGTAGGATCAGAATCATTGACCGTAAATCGTTGGTTAACGATTACAGACAATGTGTGTAAAACTCACTAACTCTCCTCAATTTATATTTTAATATAAATTGTACTTTATTTTGTTGACTGCTGTATATTGATTGTTAAACTGGACTATTAAATAAATTTGATTGAAAACGTAGTTATAGCTAATCTATGTACTGTTAATCAAATATGGTTCTATACAGCAGGATATTTCATTTCAAAATGAAATATGATATATATTATACTGTGTAACATCTGTGGATGCAGGGAGACAGGTTGGAGGAATCCGACTGGATTCCTCAACAATTATTTAACTGTTTTCATATATTGTGTTATATGATGTGTTATATAATCTGTTCTGGATTATGTGTGTCAGAATGATATTAATCATTGTTATTCGATAGTTTACATATCATAAGAAACCCTGAGTTGTGAAATGGAATATTTCAATGTATATTGAAATAAAGGAATTTTATAAAATCACGGGATTTTATAAAAGGAAATTATTTATAAAACGAACACGGTTTTATAAAAGGAAGTATTTATAAAACAAATAGAGTTTTATAAAAGGGAAATATTTATTTAGAAAATAAATAGAATTGAAAAGGAGAATACTTATTTAGAAAATAAATAGAATAAAGGAATATTTATTTAGAAGATAAATAAAACGTTATAAATAGGAAACATTTGAACGGTAAATAGAAGTTATAAATAGGAAATATTTGTAACGGTATATAGAAGTTATAAATAGGAAATATTTGTAACGGTAAATAGAAGTTATAAATAGGAAATATTTGTAACGGTAATTAGAAGTTATAAAAAAGGGAATAGTTGCAACGGAAATTAAACGTTATAAAAAGGAAATTGACGAGATATAAAAGAGATAATCGAATAGAGTTAAATCGAATTTAGTATTCGAAGGAGCTAATCGAATTTAGTTATTTGAAAAGAGTTAATTGAATATTAGTTATTCAATCAGAGATAATCTAATAAAGTTAATCAATTAAAGATAATCAAATAAAAGTTAACCGAATTAGTCGAAGTAAGTTAATCGACTATTAGTTAGTCGAATGTTAGTTAAGCAAATAAGAGTTAATCGACTATTAGTTAGTCGAAGATTAGTTAATCGAATATGGTATTCGATGTTAGTAAATCGAATATGGTATTCGAAGGAGTTAATCGAATATGGTATTCGATGTTAGTTAATCGAATATGGTATTCGATGTTAGTTAATCGAATATGGTATTCGATATTAGTTAATCGAATATGGTATTCGATGTTAGTTAATCGGATATGGTATTCGATGTTAGTTGATCGAATATGGTATTCGATGTTAGTTAATCGAATATGGTATTCGAAGTTAGTAAATCGAATATGATATTTGAAGTTAGTAAATTAAATATGGTATTCGAAGTTAGTTAATCGAATATGTTATTCGAAAGGGGTTAGTCGAGTCGAGTTAAGTTATCAAGTTAAGACAATGGAGTTAAGATAATCGAGTTAAGTTATCGAGTTAAGATAATCGAGTTAAGTTATCGAGATAAGATAATGGAGTTAAGATAATCGAGTTAAGTTATCGAGTTGAGTTAATTAAGTTAAGTTTGTCAAGATGAGTTAATCTAAAGGAGTTAGTCGAACATTAGTTATTCGAATAGAGTTGAACGGAGTTAAATAGAGTTATCGAATATTAGTTATTCAAACGGAGTTAAATAGAGTTATCGAATATTAGTTATTCAAACGGAGTTAAATAGAGTTATCGAATATTAGTTATTCGAATAGAGTTAAACGGAGTTAAATAGAGTTAGTCGAATATAGTTTATTCGAATAGAGTTAAAGGAAAGGAGTTCTCGATTATAGTTTAATCGAAGGGAGTTATCGATTATAGTTTAATCGAAAGGAGATTATCGAATATATAGTATTCGGAAGAAAGAGATCGAATATAGTTTATTCGAAAGAAAGAGATTTCGAGTATAAGTTATTCGAAGAGAGATAATCGAATATAGGATATTCGAAGAAGAGTTAATCAAATAGAGATTACTCGAAAGAGAATTATACGTCGAATTCAATTATATCGAATTCGGGAAAGTAATATTTACTTTCCGGTTTTTTTATCAAAAGTATACACTAATAAATTAGGGTTAGGTTTAATTATTCGAATTAAAGAATAAAGGTTATAATTGAAGTTAGATATTGCGGAAGTAGGGATTATATCGTTATCGTTATAATCAATGTTTTCAATAAAGAAGTGGATTCGTAAATTGAATCTGAGAGTTACGTAAGGAAGTTGTTAAAGGTTTAAAAGATAAACTGTTACTATTTCGAAGTTATAACGTTGTTCAGTTAAGGTCTGAGAGGTAATTATACCCCAACTTGATTGACTTCCTTCTTAACTAAGGAATGGTTAGGTTTGATAGTGAATGATGGTTAAGTGAATTCAGTAATGGTTTGAGTTGGCATAGCGATGTTTTATTTAAACACCAGTTTTAAATCCAATAAAGGAACTTTGGAAATGTTTTCCAAATAAGAAATCAGAAATGTTTTCTAATATAGAAAACAAGGAAATGGAAATGTTTTCCATTGTTAATAAAGTATATTTTCTAAAACTTGAAAATACGAAATTTAGAATATAGGGAAACAGGAGATAAGTAAATTAATGAACTAAAGAGATAAATGTTAAATGACGATTGGTTGATATAATTTCCGTCTGGATATAATATTGTTGTTTGCACACGAGTTTTTCTTTGATAGTTAAATCATAGACTATCAATGTTTTGACCATATTAACGTTGTTAATATGGAGAGACCGGTTGGATTATTATCCAAAGAACCACTCTGTATTGGCATAAGCGTTGCGAATCATATATGCCAAAGGAAATTGAAGACGGAGTTATGCAAGGGCTATCCTGTTTACAGAATAGTGCCTTCGGTTTCGTTCAGTCCCAGAACGAACGTATATGGACGAATGTCTGACAGAATATTTCCAATGATCGAATGAGTTGGACTGTACAAATATATATGGTGGCCAACGGATTTATTCCCTTCACATAAAATCCAGAAACTATTTGTATAAACCCAACTAATGATTTACGGATCTGATAATGTGGCATTCAAAGTGATCGTGTTATAAATGAATGGAAGGTAAGCGTAGCTTCTAGCCTCACATCAGGTAAATGACAGAAATCGGGCAGGCAGCATGGCTAAGTCGGTCGCACCGAAGTAGGGTGTATAATCACCTATCTAGAGAATATTCATTTGCTTCTTTTAATCTATCAATGTTGTCCCATATATATACGGGAAGTGGTTGCTGATCCCAACCGTTGGTGATGTACATTCGATACACTCAAGCGAAATGAGTGGTCGGTCATGTGTGGCTGAGTTGCAAGATGTTCTTGTTGAACTCCAGTGTATCGTTTCTAGAGTACACTGATCGGAAGGTGGTTCCATACCTTGTCATAGTTGGAAATCCAACCATCCAATATGCACCCGCGGTTTTGATTGTATACTATATATGTAGAACGTGAGATGAAAGCATTTCTGCTAAATTGATATCTAATTGTATTTAGACATTATTATAATATCAGTGATACTGCTTTTCAAAGATGTTGGATTCTCATAAGGGAAAAACCCGTTCCGTATTCACGGCGTGGTCTTATTAGATATCATATACCTGTTAAAATGATTTGAGTTTACTCACACCAGTCCATGACTGACCCGGAGTTTATTTGTTTTTGTTTCCCTAAACTCTTGGGTGCCTAAATTTGTACGGGCAGTCAAGTAGTCGGGATTTACAGATATACTGGAAGAGCTTGGAGCAGGAGCCTTCAGGATCATATAGCTATAGTTATTTCCGCTGTGTTGTAAGTGTTGTACTCTGCAATGTTATTGTATACATATACTGTTTGTATTTCAAAAGTATGTTATATTTTATTCGTTCCGCTGTGAGATTCGTGTTACTCTGATAATGATGATCTTCTTCTTCTTCTATTCTAATAGTTCTACCTTATCTATTCTCACCCTCTATCTTCTTTCTATTAGTTTCTTGAATTTCCAGTGCAATTTGGGGTTGGACTTGTGTTATTTAGTCAGCTCAAATTGGACCGAATTTTCGGGTCATTACATAATTATTTATTTTATTTCCCAATCCCAACCTATTCATCCCATGAAGCAAAACTGGTAATACTCCATATCTAACACCACGGTGTTATCGGTAAATTTAATTACCATTTCACGTTCAAATCTAATTAAAGATTTAACTATCGCTTGGAGCAAAACTGGTGATACTCCATTCTCGCTCATTTGCCAATTTTGATAATTTAAATTAACAATTCACATTTCAATCTAATTGCAGATTCATTAAAACTCCCTTTTACTGGGTTAAAGAACTAATGTCATTTAAAACACAGTTCACGATAAACCCAAATCACATTCTATTTATTACCAGGTTAAAGAACTAGTGTTATTTAAAACACCGTTCACGATAAACCCACAAATGAATTTTAATTCAATTCCAATCAAATATATTAGAAATTATGATTATTTAAAACCCCTTTTTAAATCTAATTTATTTATTTAAAAATAATTGGGTTTTAAATTTAGTTCAAAACTAGTTCATTTCGATAAAAATCCATTTTTATCTTTTCAAATATGGAGTTTTTCATCCCAATTTTTCCCAAATCATTTCTTATGATTTTATACAAATTATTTATATTTTTAATAATTTTATCAAGGCCTGTACGGTCGATTTCCATCAACGGCCATCGAACTGCACTTACAGCGACCTTTTCCAAATTTAATTTGGACGTATCTCCAAATCCAACCATTAGATTTTGAATTTCTAATATTCATTAGAAATCTCTTTTCGATACGAAACCAACGGTGAATCCGACGGTCGGATCTCCCGTAATGTCCGTTCGAAGTCAATGGTCGAAATTCACGAACTGTCGCGGCGCGGCGCGTTCTATTCAGGCCATTATATTATATATATAATATATATAATATATATTTCGTCAATTTCTATTTAAAACGAATTTTATAAATAGTTTTAAATTCATTTCAAAAACATTTCAACTTCCATTTCCAATTCAATTCAAATCTCGATTCATTTATATTCAATTCAATTCAAATTTCAATTCAATTCGATTCAAATTCGTTTCCTATTCAAATCAAATTCATTTCCTATTCAATTCAATTCAAATTCGTTTCCTATTCAATTTAAACCAAATTCGTTTCCTATTCAATTTAAACCAAATTAGATTTCTGTTCAATTTAAACCAAATTTGTTTTCTATTCAATTCGAATTCATTTTCTTTTCAATTTTCATTATAAAAACGAATATAATCGATATAAATATCGTTCGCGTCAAAATAGTGCATCTCTAATCAACACGGCTTTATATTTTTCAATAACTTCATTATTCCATTCAACAAATGAATTTATATTTCTTTCAATACATGATTCTATATTTTTGTCAACACACGACTAATCTCAACGAATGAGTACTGTCCACGTGTGACTATCTTTGTTATTTAATATATTTTATAAAAATTATGGTATCTATCGTTTGATTTCAAATTAGACTCTAATAGCAAATTAGTAAGAGAACGATTCCCTGAATATTAATCCCGAAGGCCGAAACCAACATCATATCAATATCCAGGAGACCACTCATCTTATCTATTTTCCAATTAGTTTCTAATTTTATATATGATAAAGATGTAAATTTTATTGTTAAAATATTCCATTCAACACATGACTAATCTCAACGGATGAGTAAAACACATGAACCTTTATTTTATAATATTCTTTATCTTCTAAATTGGAATGAGGCCCAATCAATCACCATACAAAGTTAATTATATGGATTCCATACAACACATGTATATAATAGCAACGATAAATAATCAACCATCATCCAAAGTGCACTACACTGTATAAGCATCAGATATAGATATCTAACGCTTATAATAGCCTGTCGATCCATCGATCGACATACAACTAATTATTGGGATTAGTGTATGACGTATTTTATCACAATACGCATGTGGGGTTTCAAACAATCAAACACCGATTTTATTTGTCCAGTTGGGCGATGTGTAAAATTTATCGTCCCAATCAATGTCCTTCAAATAGGTGTACATAAACAAACCGTCCGGTTTGTAAATGAATATTTTATTTTATTCACTTCCACGTTAAAAATTATATTTTTAACGATAAAATATTTTATTTCAACACATGAATTTCTATTCAGTTCATTTACACAATAAAAATGATATTTTTATTTTTCTAACATATTTTAGAAAATTTTGGCGGCATAACGGCACGATACCAGAAACGGGACGAGGCCTAGCCTTATCCCCGGTCTAGTGATGGCCCACGCCATACACATATCAATCAAATCATTCTATTTCACCAAATAATTCAATTCAACCCAGATAATCTAACCAACTACACAGCCAAACAAACAAGTCCATGGTCTGTGGACGATTGTGTCGGGTGCTACTAAACACCGTCTGCATCCTAGTATATATATAACTAGAAAAAGAAATTTAGAGTGAGAAGTTCTCACCGATAGCTAATCCAATTCCACGACACTTCTAATGTAGGAAATCTTCGCTGTTCTCGCCTTTTGTCACTTTCGTCACCCGTAGTCACTACATATATAAAAATCATATCTTTACAATCTCTATTATATAGAAATTCTATTTTTACATCGCTACTATATAGATAAAAATTCTATTTTTACTACGCTATTCAATATGTAAAATCTCTATTTTTACAATGCTATTCAATATGTAAAATCGAATTTTTTCTTCGCTATTCAATATATAAAAATCGAATTTTTACTTCGCTATTCAATATATAAAAATTGCTTTTTTGCTTCGCTATTCAATATATAAAAATCAGATTTTTACTTCGCTGTTCAATATATAAAAACCGGATTTTTACTTCGCTATTCAATATATAAAAACCGAATTTTTACTTCGCTATTCAATATATAAAAACCGAATTTTTACTTCGCTATTCAATATATAAAAATCAGATTTTTACTTCGCTATTCAATATATAAAAATCAGATTTTTACTTCACTATTCAATATATAAAAATCGAATTTTTACTTCGCTATTCAATATATAAAAATCGAATTTTTACTTCGCTATTCAATATATAAAAATCAGATTTTTACTTCGCTATTCAATATATAAAAATCAAATTTTTACTTTGCTATTCAATATATAAAAATCAGATTTTTACTTCGCTATTCAATATATAAAAATCGAATTTTTACTTCGCTATTCAATATATAAAAATCGAATTTTTACTTCGCTATTCAATATATAAAAATCGAATTTTTACTTCGCTATTATATAGATAAAAATTCTATTTTTACACTGGTGTTCATATAATAAAGGTCATATTTTTATCATATAAAAATCATATCTTTCCTACTTTAAAGATGTAATCTTTTCGCTATTTCATTACAAAAACCATTCCTTTATCTCTTCCATGAATTAAAGATCGAATTTTTATTCTTTCTAAAATATAAAAATCACATTTTTAATACTTCTACTTTATAAAAGATTATATTCTATACTTCTACAATATGTAAAATCATATTTCAAAAATCGTTTCTTTGATCATTAAAAATCCCTCTTTCTCATCATTAAAGGTATAACCTTTCCTATATTATCTATACACAAATTAGATTTATAAGCAGCTAGATATAATTAAATTAAATTAATAAAATCATTAATATAGATCATACCTTTTACTGTTGAAGGGGGGTTTGGTCGGGGGAGTTCGCGTGTGGTGAGGGCGTGGCGGAGGGTGGTCAGGGGCAGCAGGCGGCGGCGGGTGTTTGGGTGGGCGCGGCGGATTTGGGTCTCGTTCGAGCGCTGGAGGGAGGTGCGCGAGGTAAGGGGAAGAGGGGGAGACAGGTGGTGGAGCTCCGGCGTGGAGCGGTGCCCGAGGAAGCGCGGTGGCGACGTGATGGGGTGGATCGACGAGCACGACTTTTTTTTAATTCTATCTTCTGATTTAAATCGAACGGTGGGGGGGGGGGGGCAGAGTATAAGGTATGGAGAGGAGAGAGGGTTTTTTTTCTTTATTTTTAATTATTTTATTATTTAATTATTTTATTTTTCACCAAAAAGCAACTTTTATTTTCGACCTCAAAACGAGGCCCACCGCCTGTCGTCCCTAGCTAATTACCCTCATTCCGAACACAATGGGATATGTATCGTAGGCTGATTTGACTGTTACAATCAGTTTTCGTCAAATCTACATTTAAATCACTATATTAAATTTTAAACGTACATTTTAATTTACCAGCGTCACATACTAACTCGAAAAATTCCCGAAAAATATTTTCTAGCTTCATATTGACGATACGGTCCTAACAAAACTAATTTCGTCGAATTCTGAGACCGTTTTAAAAATGATTATTTTCCAGTCGATTAAAATCAACTAAAACTGGTCAAACGCGTTTTCCTTTGCCACGCTCACATATTGATTCGAAAAATTATGAAATTTGAAACCTAGCAATAATTTGACATCGCGGATCCAACAAAAGTGGTTTCGTCGAAATCCGAGGTCATTTGCAAAATTTCCATTTTTAAGGGCCTGAATTCCATAGCGACCATTCAGCATTTTCAACTGGGCATATCTTTTGATTCCCGCTATGAAATTTCGATTTGTCAGATTTGTTGGAAAGATATTCCCAATTAGATCCTAATGTTTTTGGTTTCACTAAAATCCGGATTGTTTTTCACCCGGTACATTCAATTGAAGTTTGAAATCGAATTATCGAACTACCGCGCCATTTTAATTCCTTTTATAATTACATATAATTATTTATATTCTAACGACGATGCGTATAAATATATACGTTCTAATTATATTCAAAATAAATTTATCGTCGATATTATTTAAAATAATTCATTTTAAATGTTCAAAATTCGTTGAAATTGCCAAAATAAATTTTTTAAACTGGCTCGCATTTCCGGGTTATTACAAATCTCTAATATTCGTTAGAAAGCTCTTTGATACGAACCCAACGGTTCCGGTTTTTGGAGAATCCGATTGTCGGATCTTCCGTAATATCCATTCGAAGTCAATGGTCGAAATTCGCGAAATGCCGTGGCGCGGCGCGTTCTATTCAGGCCATTATATATATAGTATATATTATATTATTTATTTCGTCGATTTCCTTTTAAAACGTATTTTATAAATCGTTTTAAATTCATTTTCAAAATGATTTCAACTTCCATCTCAAATTCAAATCAAAATTGAATTTTCCAATATAAATTAGTTTTAAATTCATTTCAATTCGATTTCAATTTCAATTCAAATCAGTTTCAATTCAAATCGATTTCAGTTCAATTTCAGTACGTTTTAAATCCAATTCAAAATGATTTCAATTCTATTTCAATCTAATTCGAATTTCAATTTTGTTCAGTTTAATTCGAATTTCAATTCTTTTCAATTTAATTCGAATTTAAATTCATATCAATTCAATTCGAATTTCAATTCATATCAATTTAATTCGAATTTCAATTCTTATCAATTTAATTCGAATTTCAATTCTTTTCAATTTAATTCGAATTTCAAAATATCATATTTTGAAATCACTTTCGATATTCATTGTAAAATGAATAAAATCGACAAAATTACCGTTCGTGTTAAAATGGCGTTTAACTACTAAACACGGCTTCACATTTCAATATTCACTGAATATTATTTTAAAATATTCGATAATTCTGAACTGGAATCAAACACAGTCAATTACCATATAATGTGATTATATGGATTTCACACAACAAATGTGTATAACAATAATGAAAACAGCAATCCATCATCCAGAGTGCATTCTACACTGTATAAGCATTGAATATAAATATTCAGCGCTTACATAGCCTGTCAATCAATCGATCGACATACAACTAATTACTGGGATTAGTGTATGTAATATTTCATCCCAATACCCGTGTGGGGTTTTCAAACAACAAACACAGGTTCTATTTGTGCAGTTGGGGGATGTGCAAAATTTATCGTCCCAATCAATATCAGTCAAAACAGTGTATATAAACAAATCGTCCGATTTGTTAATAAATATTTATTTTATATACACATTAAAAATTATATTTTTAACTATAAAATATTTTCCACTATAAAATATTTTATTTCATTCCACATCACACAATCAAATTTCACAACACAGCAATCAAACAAACAAGCCATCCATGGTGAGTGGACGACGGGTGTCGGGTGCTACGAAGCACTGTCTGCATCCAAGTACATATTTCAAACTAGAAATAAATTAAAGGTGAGGAGTTCTCACCAAGAGCTAAACCAAATGCCACGATTCTTCATATGTAGGAAATCCTCGTCGTTCACGCCTTTTGTCACTTTCGTTGCTCGTATTCGCTACATATACAAAAATCACAATTTTATATTGTTGCTATGTATATAAAAATTCTATTTTTATATCGCTACTATATAGATAAAAATTATATTTTTGGTTTACCACTTATATAAAAATCATATTTTTATTCTTTACATTATATAAAAATTATATTTTTATTCTCTATGTCTTCATATATAAAAATCCCATTTTTACTTCGCCATTTCAACTATATAAAAATCCGACCTTTTCTATTTGATTAGCTATATAAAAATCTGACCTTTTCTGTAACAACCCGAAAATGTGGGCCAGTTTAAAATTTTTATTTTGGCAATTTTAGCGAATTTTGAACATTTAAAATGAATAATTTTAAATAATATCGACGAGAAATTTATTTTGAATATAATTCGAACGTATATATTATATACGACGTTGTTAGAATATAAATAATTATATATAATTATGATAGAATTGAAAATGGCGTGGTAGTTTGATAATTCGATTTCAAACTTCAATCGGATATACCGGGTGCAAAGCAATCCAGATTTTAGTGAAACCAAAAATAATAGGATCTATTTGAGAATATCTTTCCAACGAATCCAACAAATCAAGATTTCATAGCGGGAATAAAAAGATATGTCCCATTGAAAATTCTGAATAGTCGCTATGGAATTCAGGCCCTTAAAAATAGACATTTTGCAAACGACCTCGGATTTCGACGAAACCACTTTTGTTGGGTCTGTGATGTCAAGTTATTGCTAGATTCTAAATTTCATAATTTTTCGAGTCAATATGTGAGCGTGGCAAAAGAAAACGTGTTTGACCAGTTTTAGTTGATTTTAATCGACTGGAAAATGGCCATTTTTCCAACGGTCTCGGAATTCGACGAAACTAGTTTTGTTAGGACCGTATCGTCAATACGAAGCTAGAAAATATTTTTCTGGAATTTTTCAAGTTAGTATGTGACCCCAGTGAATTGAAATGCGTGTTCAAATTCAATATATAGAAGTATATGTTGATTTTGACGGAAACTGATCGAAATGATCGAATCAGCCTACGATACATATCCCATTGTGTTCGGAATGGGGGTTATTAGCTATGGACGACAGGCGGTGGGCCTTGTTTCGAAGTCGAATGAAAAAGTTACTTTTAGAATTAAAATAATATAAATTAAAAATAAAATAAAACCCTCTTCTCCCTTTATATACTATCTGCCCCCCCCCCTTCAAAATCGATTTCAAAAAAAAAGAAAGGAAAAGAAAGACGCAGCGCGACAGCGCCGAGCCCCCCACCGTCGATGAGCCGCCGCCGCCCCCTCTTCTTCTTCCCCGACCTCCTCCTCTCCTTCTTCCCCCATCTTGCGTTCAACCTCCATCGCACCCTCGTCGAACACCCCGCCGCCCCTCTAAACCCTAAGCCGCCGCATCAGCCCCCCCTCGCCTGACCTCCGCCCGCTTCCAGCTCCTCCCCTATCCCCGAAGCCGACTGTTGCACCCCTCCTCCGATCAAAGTAAGTTTTAATTACTAATCTAATTTTATTTTCAATTTTAATTAAAATTAGCATAGGTAAAAACTGATTTTCTTATATGAATTTGCCTTAAGTTTAATTTCGGTTTTTTTGAATATTTTTAAACTAAGAAAGCTTTGATTTTAAAACTGAATTTATTAGATAGGAAAATTAGAGATAGAATTTTGTTCGATCGGAGAGTTAAAGATATGATTTTTATATTTTTAAAGTATTAAAAATATGATTTTTATATTTTTAAAGTATTAAAAATATAATCTTTATTATGTAGAAGATGTAAAAATATGATTTTTGTTTATGTAGAGAATTAAAAATATAATTTTTACATGATAGGAATATTAGAAATATCATCTTTATAGGTGTAACAAAATAAAAATGTGATTTTTATAATGATGAAATTGAAAAGGCGAAATCTTTATATAGAGAATAGCGTGATAAAAATAGAATTTTTATCTATATAATAGCGGTATAAAAATAGAATTTTTATCTATATAGTAGTGGTATAAAAATAGAATTTTATCCATATGAGGCAATTATAAAAAATTCGATTTTTATATATTGAATAGCGAAGTAAAAATTCGATTTTTATATATTGAATAGCGAAGTAAAAATTCGATTTTTACATATGTAGATAATACGGGCAGTGAAGGTGACAAAATGACGAAGATTTCTATAAAGGAAGTGTCGTGGAGTTGGAATAGCTATTGGTGAGAACTTCTCACTCTTCAATTTCTTTTTCTAAGTATATATATATATACTAGGATGCAGATGGTGTTTAGTAGCACCCGACACAATCGTCCATAGACCACGGACTTGTTTATTTGGCTGTGTAGTTGGTTAGATTATTTGGGTTGAATTGAATTGTTTAGTGAAATGAAATTGATTTGATTGATGTGTGAATGGCGTGGGCCTTCACTGGACCGGGGATAA
Source organism: Allium sativum (assembly GCA_030737875.1). NCBI lineage: Eukaryota > Viridiplantae > Streptophyta > Magnoliopsida > Asparagales > Amaryllidaceae > Allium > Allium sativum. Next base: position 801,435,968 of record CM060915.1, read on the forward strand.
GGCTAAGCCTTGTCCCGTTTCTAGTATCGTGCTGTTATGCCGCCGAAATTTTCTAGAATAAGTTAGAAAAATAAAAATATCATTTTTATTTTGTAAATGAACGGAATAGGAATTCATGTGTTAAAATAAAATATCTTATCGTTAAAAATATAATTTTTAACGTGAATATGAATATAGTGAATGTGAATAAATAAATATTCATTTACAAACCGGACGGTTTGTTTATGTACACCTATTTGAAGGACATTGATTGGGACGATAAATTTTACACATCGCCCAACTGCACAAATAAAATCTATGTTTGATTGTTTGAAACCCCACGGGTGTTGGGATGATATTTGGGTACACTAATCCCAATAATTGGTTGTATGTCGATCGATGGATCGACATGATGTTATAAGCGTTAGATATCTATATTTGATGCTTATACAGTGTAGTGCACTTTGGATGATGGTTGATTATTTATCGTTGCTATTATATACATGTGTTGTATGGAATCCTTATTGTTAACGCTATATGGTGATTGATTGGGTCTCATTCCAATTTAGAAAATAAAGTATATTATAAAATAAAGGTTGTTGACCGTACTCATCCGTTGAGATTAGTCATGTGTTGAATGAAATATTTTAACAATAAAATTTACATCTTTATCATATATAAAATTAGAAACTAACTGGAAAATAGATAAGATGAGTGGTCTCCTGGATATTAATCTGATGTTGGTTTCGGCCTTCGGGGTTAATATTTAGGGAATCTTTCTCTTACTAATTTACAGTTGGAGTCTGATTCAAATCAAGCGAAAGACACCATAATTTATATATAAAGTATATTAAATAACAAAAATAGTCACACGTGGACAATACTCATTCGTCGAGATTAGTCGTGTGTTGACAAAGATATAAAGTCGTGTATTGAAAGAAATATAGATCCATTTGTTAAATATATAGCCGTGTTGATTAGAGATGCGCCATTTTGACGCGAACGATATTTATATCGATTATATTCGAATTGAATTTGATTTGAATAGAAAACGAATTTAATTTGAACTGAATCGAATGGAAAACCAATTTGAATTGAATCGAATAGAAAACCAATTTGAATTGAATCGAATAGAAAACCAATTTGAATTGAATCGAATAGAAAACCAGTTTGAATTGAATCGAATAGAAAACCAATTTGAATTGAATCGAATAGAAAACCAGTTTGAATTGAATCGAATAGAAAACCAATTTGAATTGAATCGAATAGAAAACCAATTTGAATTGAATCGAATAGAAAACAAATTTGAATTGAAAACGAATTGAAATGAATTCAAATTGAATTGAAATTTGAAATTGAATAGAAATGAATTTTAAAACGAATTTATAAGGAAAAATTCAATTTTGATTGAATTGAAATGGAAGTTGAAATTGTTTTTGAAACGAATTTAAAATGATTTATAAAATTCGTTTTAAATAGAAATCGACGAAATATATATTATATATATTATATATATATAATATAATGGCCTGAATAGAACGCGCCGCGGCAGTTCGTGAATTTCGACCGTTCATTTCAAACGGACATTACGGGAGATCCGACAGTCGGATTCTCCTAAAACCGGAACCGTTGGGTTCGTATCGAAAAGAGATTTCTAACGAATATTAGAAATTTGAAATCTAACGGTTGGATTTGGAGATACGTCCAAATCAAATTTGGAAAAGGTCACTGTAAGTGCAGTTCGATGGCCGTTGATGGAAATCGACTGTACGGGCCTTGATAAAATTATTAAAAATAGTAATAATTTGTGTAAAATCATAAGAAATGATTTGGGAAAAATTGGGATGAAAAACTCCCTATTTGAAAAGATAAAAATAGATTTTTATCGAAATGAACTAGTTTTGAACTAAAATTAAAAGCCATTTATTTTTAAATAAATAAATTGGATTTGAAATGGGTTGTAAATAGAATTGATTTGTGGGTTTGTCGTGAACTGTGTTTTAAAAGACATCAGTTCTTTAACCTAGTAAAAGGAGTTTTAATGAATCTTCAATTAGATTGAAATGTGAATTGATAATTTAAATTATCAACGTTAGAAAGTGAGCGAGAATGGAGTATCACCAGTTTTGCTCCAAAACGATAGTTAAATCTTTTAATTAGATTTGAACGTGAAATGGTAATTAATTTTCCCGATAACACCATGGTGTTAGATATGGAGTATTACCAGTTTTGCTTCATGGGATGAATAGGTTGGGATTGGGAAATAAAATAAATAATTACTTCGGTGTGGTTCGCTAATCTCGACTAGTTTGGAAAACCATAATTTGGTTTGAAATGACATCCAAAGGAAGATTAAAGAATAAATTCAAAGAATTTATCTTTGATAAAATTAATGGGAACCTTTCCCTAAGAATTGAAATTTAGAAACTAGCTGTAGGTTAGTTAAGAAGAATGGTTTCCTGGGTATTGATCTGATGTTGGTTTCGGCCATCGGGGTTAATATTTGGGGAATTGCTCTCTTACTAATCTACGGTTAGTGACTAATGAATTGGAATGAGACGTATGTTGTGTTTGTGTAACGTTTGTTTTTAATATACGCGGGTTGTTCGGAAAGTCCGGGTTTATACCCATTCTGAATAACCGATTCGACGATATGTCGAAGATGAAGACGGTGGTTGAAGACCGGAAGTCTTCACATCGTTTGGGTGATTACTGATGATCTTGGTTGGGCTGTATACACCCAAGATGAGGGAATCAGTTGGTGGTCGTCCAGACGTACTTGGAGATCGATGGATATGCGAGGAAAGTGCCTCCGGTTTCGTTCAGACCCAGAACGAACTTGTAAATGGATTGTGTGTCTGACATTGGATTTTATTCTGTGTTGATTGATTTCTATTAAATATATATCAGTTTGGCGGTGGAGAATTTATTCTCTTGCTTAACGCCCTTCTCTGAGACGTACGAGCTTAGAGGTTATATATCGATAGATATCAATCGCATGGCATGAATTGCCTGTGTGGCACACTGAGTTGCATGGATCAAGGCTTCTGTTGAAAAGCAAAGTCTTGTGGTTGATGATCAAAGCACGACCTACGTGGCAGCTTTGTGTATAACGTGAATTCGCGAGCCTCACACCTCGGTATGAGTCAAAAACGGGATACGGACCGCAGGGAGAGCACGACGTTTCTTTCTAGCTTTGGTGGTGTCAGTGACTTACCAGCCCTGACATTTATATACTTTTCACCTATGTGGTTGTTGGATGAGGCGCCTCGATTTTAGGTCTGTAAGGATCGGGAAACGTGTGTTCAGGAATAAATAATCCTCTAACGTAAGTGAGGACCGGCCCTGAAGCATCCAGGGTTGCCCAAAGTGCGTAGCCCTGGGACATTTGTTAGAGTGTCTCGAAGTGGAGAGGAGCTTGCCCCTTGCCTCGACTCATGATGGAAACCCAATTTCCAATACGCGTATTGCGGTTTTAATTGTAGAACTAGTATGGCGACATGATATATGGTACCCATGCCGTCTATGATTTATATTTATGATTGAAATTGTTTTGACACTATACACATATTATAATGTCAAATGATTTGTTTTAAACGTACCAAGCATGTTTGGCTATTATAAGGGAAAACCCTAACCTCCGGCTTGCGTTGCATTGTGTGATGGGACTTGGGTCTTATAATAGCTTCATTTTTCGAAAAAGCATTGCGTTGTCTTTTCTATGCACTGGTATTCTTGGGAGGAAACCCGTTCCGTGTTATACGGCGTGGTCCCTTGAATTACTCTCTTTTAAAGTCAAGTTTTAAACAATTGTTTTAGTTCTCACACCGGTCACATGACTGACCTGGAGTTTATTGTTTTAACCTAAACTCTGGGTGCCTCCCTGTCTTGAAATCTCGAACGACGGTGGCGGTAGAGGCAATGGCTAGGCAGTGGTCGGATCTTGGTGGGGGAGCGATGGTTTCTGAGCGGGTTTTGGGGGTTTTAAAGGGGGCTGGAGAGAGAGAGCGCGCCGAGGAGGAGCGTCGGAGGTCTGGTCTAGGGTGCGGCTAGGGGGGAAGCGACGGAGGCACTAGTGGCTGAGATCGAGGTCCGGGGGGGGGAGCGGATTTTATTTTTGTTTTTTTCTCTCTTTTTTTCCTCTTCCGTTGGCCATTGACTTTGAATGAAGGGAGGGAGAATATATATAATTATTTTATTTTCAACTCCAAAAAGTAACTTTTTCGTTCCAACACCAAACGAGACCCAACGACTGCTGTCCCTAGCTAATTACCCCCATTCCGAACACAATGGATATGTATCGCAAGCTGATTCGATCGTTTCTATCAGTTTTCTTTAAAATCAAAATATAACTCTATATATTGAATTTGAACGCACATTACAATTTACCGGGGCCACATACTAACTAGAAAATTTCCCAAAAAATATTTTCTAGCTTCGTATTGACGGTACGGTCCTAACAAAACTAATTTCGTCAAATTCTGAGACCGTTTGAAAAATGGTCATTTTTCAGTCGATTAAAATCAATTGAAACTGGTCAAACGCGTTTTCCTTTTCCTCGCTCACATATTAATTCGAAAAATTACGAATTTTGAAACCTAGTAATAATTTGACATCACGGATCCAACAAAAGTGGTTTCGTCGAAAACCGAGGTCGTTTGCAAAATTTCCATTTTTAAGGGCCGAAATTCCATAGCGACTATTATGAATTTTAAACTGGACATAACTTTTTATCCCCGCCATGAAATTTCAATTTTTCGGATTCGTTGGAAAGATATTCTCAATTAGATTCAAATATTTTTGGTTTCGCTAAAATCCGGTTTATTTTGAATCTTGTATATTCATTTGAAATTTGAAATCGAATTATCGAACTACCGCGCCATTTTCAATTCCTTTTATAATTATAAATAATTATTTATATTCTAACGATGATCTATATAAATATATACGTTCGAATTCTATCCAAAATAGATTTCTCGTCGTTATTGTTTAAAATAAATCATTTTAAACAATCAATATTCGCTAAAATTGCCAAAATAAAAATTTTAAATTGGCTCGGATTTCCGGGTTATTACAATCTCCCCCACTTAAAACTTTTCGTCCCCGAAAAGGAACGAAGCCGAAAGTTGTTTAACACAGCTTTCACTATTTTCATTACAGCTTAGGTTCTTCAACTTTTTAGTTTCTTAGAACTTTTCAATTTTTTCAAAAATTTGGCTAACACCCTAAATTTTCGAAAAAATTCGCCATAACCTCCCCTGCACCGGGGACTACGGGATATTTCATATAGCCTCCCATGGCCTTCTTCAATCCAAAAGAAAAAGAAAAAGCCAAGCCGCTAGCCAATCGGCTTATAAAATCATCCAAAACCCAAGAAATACAATAACATGTACCTATTTGTCGGGCAAACAATTTTATTCTTCTGCTCTAGCCTCCTTGCTATGACCTGTTCAATGTAAGTACAGGTATATGTATGCAAATGCGACTAATTTTCAATACAATTCACTATTTCATACAATTTGGCTAAAGGGTTCAAATTTTCAATTGCTCAACCGATAATCAAACAACATAACCAACAATCAATTAGTTGATTAGCTTTTCAAATTCATAACTTTGAAATATAGTCCAAAAATCAGATTTTTGATGCCAAATCACAACAATAGGCCCTATCTAATTTTGGTTCTCACACCAGTCAATTGGAAATATATAGAAACCTCACTTTCGTCACTCGAATATAAACACTGATGATGGCGCGCCATCATCAGAATCTGACCCGGGCGACTAGAGTGTGATTCTATATCTAACGAATATATTTGAGGCTTCAATACACGTGGATCAGACGTATACTGAAATCTCTATATACTTGATTGTCCAAATCAATACGAATAATTGATTTGAATTTTCAAAACAAAAATTGTTTTCATTTTAAAAATATACTCTTAACACCCGTTCTAGGATACTACTGATCCCATCTCTAACGAGTCATTCTCATTGGATATTACTAATCCAATCCTGATGAATTCATTCGTTTGGCTCTAACATGTCTTGTTCTCCGAGCTCGGTAAACCAAAGTGTAACACCCCACATCCATTAAGGTCACTCACAAAGGGAATGCCTTAACTTCAATGGAGCATTATGGGTACTGGAACAGAAATATTACAAGACAGACATATATAAAACAACGGAAAGTAAAGTGGAAGTACTTAAAATAATTTATTAAATGTTTACAATAAAAGCCCATCAACTTCCAATACCCAATTACGTAGTTAAAATATCTGTCTTGCTCAAAAACAAAGAAGCATAAAAACAAACTGTAGTATTCCCCAATAAAGCAAAGCAAGCCATAGCCAAGAGAAATCCAAGCCATACATGAAAGAGCCTTGGAGCTTGGTAAGATCTGAATTAAGCTGTATTCCCACCCTTCGAACTTGGGGGGGTGGGGGACGGAAGAAAAAGAGGCGAAACAAAACGGGTCAGTCATAAAGACTGAGTAAGTCCTAGTGACTTTCAGCATAAAAATAGTTAGGGATAATATGGCATGAGTAAACTGAAAGTAAACATAAGCATGATGACAAGATAAGCAAACAGGCAAGATAACTAAGGATAACATGATGTGATTTTTGTCAAGTAACATCGCAAGGTTCCCATCCAAGATAAACTAAGTATAATTTCGTAAGATTCCTATCAAGCATATCACGATTCCTCTGCTTTGCCATTAAAAGATTTCTGTGATATCTATTTGCTCTGCACCACCTAACTAGCATCTTTACTAGTGTCTTACATGGAATGTTTCGTATTCCTACTAGTACTCCAACTAGTGTCCCCTGTAACAAGGATCCTTACCCCCTACTAGTGTCCCAACTAGTAGCTCGTGTTATATAATAAGGTGATCCCACCCACTACTTAGAAATCATAATACTAGTCTTACGTACCCCTAGCTGACTACATAGGTGCCGCCTGCCCCTATCTCCACTAGGTGTAAATCATAATACTAGTCTTACGTACCCCTAGCTGACTACATAGGTGCCGCCTGCCCCTATCTCCACTAGGTGTACCCATCAACCCCTATGCGATCGGATCCCTAACTCGCAGATACCCGTGTTGGCCCCACAGTGGGGTGTATCACTCCCTTAAAGTGGCAACCCGATACAACTTGAGAATGCACGGCTTATACCTACACGATGCAACAATGTCTTACCTACCAGCCCGGGTCCACACACGCATATGAAACCCGTTGGACTTGCGTTGCCACCGCTAACCCGTTTTGACCTCTTACAATCAAACCCAGTATGCGTGTCCAGTCCTCGACATGGGTCGTGCTCACAAAGATATGTAATGGGCTACTGGTCTGAAAAGGGTCCCCTTTTCTCAACACAAGCTTCCCACCTATGCTTGGTCCCCTCTAGTAATTCTTACTTAACCCCTTCTTATTCGTGTCCACTTACATGCTCAAATTTTGGTTTAGTGTACACCAGTTATGTCTTACATGTTACCCATATCCCCCACTTAACCCCTACATCATCCTCATGTCTTAATACATGCTTTATCTTGGTTAAGTGCTTATAGGTTATATTTTACATGTCATTCATATTATCCCCAACGTCTGGGTTTAACCAAGCGCCTTGGCTTTATCTGCCATTAGACCCTATGTCTATCCATTAATTATGCGCTTGTGCTACCTCATTAGTTTTATCATTTAACTTGGTTATTTCCATTCATACCAACCTTCAACTTTGCTTATTAATTCAATTCTTAGCTTGCACTATATTAAGTCCATTAATAAGCCCACAACATGTTATTCCTATGATTCATACATTAACCCCCGTTATGGTACAATAACATGTTCTTATTCGATCTTTACAACCAAGTACCCCTTAACTTACAAACACACTAGAGAGAGAGAGAATAATTCCCTAAATACCAACCCCGAAGACCGGAATCAACATCAGATTGATACTCAGAGAATTATCCAACCTAACCAATGTTTTATTCCTTTTTATAATATAACTTATGTCGCCTTCAATTGTAAATTCATTCTTGTCTTTACATATTGCTTAATCTACAATGAAGCACATCTTTCCTTATTACATAAGTTATCTCATCTTATCTATTGTTCCGCCTAACTTACTTTATTTCATAAGTTATCATTCCCACTTAGGCATTAATTAAGATTTACTTAACTCAACCATCCATGTCATAACAGCTAAGTGTCATTCGCCTAATCATATTACTTAACCCACCCATTCATACCATATTGGTTAAGTGTCATTAGCCTAATCATATTACTTAACCCACCCACTCATATCATATAGGTTAAGTGTTCTTAGTTTACTTAACCCTACCCACTGGTCTAATTACCATGTTATGTTAGTTAAGTATTACTATTCGTATTTCCATATGTCACCCACATGTCACCGACTTAAACCCCATGTCCCACCACATGTTTATCTGGTTAAGTATTTCTTAATTCATTAAGGTCGTAACCCTATAAAGACCTCTCACATTAGACTGACATTTATGGCAGCTGGATTTGCCGGGCGGGTCCGGGCAGTCTTACACCATAAAAGAGTCTAACCTTGTGTCTTTACAACTTTTACGCTTTTAATTTGGGCCTAGGACCTCTGACATTAGGCTACCATTTGTGACTACTTGATTTGTCGGGCGGGTCCGGGCAGTTTTACGTCACAAATGAGTACAACCTCGTGTCCTAAGCATTGATTATCACTTATAATCATTTACCCCAGTCTTAATAATTTCCCTATTCAAATTATTAATTAATTCCTAATTTAACGATGTCCATAATTGACTCAATTATGTTCATCAATTAATGGTATGCAAAATCATATCGATTTTATCACAATTTACCTTATGCCATTAAAGGCAACTTATCTCAATTTATATCTATCCCTCCTTTAAGGCTATTACATGCCAACTACCCAAAATCCACTTAGGCGTGTTCATATTAGCCCTTTTTCAAGACATAAATTATCATATGTGTTTCAACTACAAATCTCACATAATTAACATATGCCCAAGTTTTAGATTACATATCAGTTTTACATATGCCTAATTCATACCAAATTTACATATGTTCAGTTCATGCCATTTTATATGTATGCCAAATTTATGCCAATTTACACCTATCAAGTTCTTGACAAATTACATATGCCAATCCCAATTCTTGCAATTACCATTTTTATGGCGATACCCCAATTATCAAATTTCATACTAATTGCAATAATACCCATATATCCCATTTTCATGTTATGCCATCAATTCCACCAATCACATATATCCAAATAGGTAATATTCCCATACTTTTCCCCGTATTCAATCGTACGTAAAATCGTGGTTTAGGCCTAGATCCGAAATTGATCTAGGTTCATCAAAAGAAAATAAATAGGGAAAGGTAGAATTTTGCAATAAAACAAGATCAGAGAGAAAACAGCATAAAATCATCATGATAGGCATAAAGATTGGATCTTGATAATAATATCAACATGAATCCAAGAAACTGATTTACAACGACTGAATAGGGCATGAACTGGACATAAGAATGGAGATGAACAAGTCTCAAAACTCAAGGTTCAAAGGTAAATAGGAATAGGTCTGAATTGATAAACATGCTTATATCCAATTACACTTTATTCCATAGCCATATTAAAATTAAGTATTTTAATCTAAAAAGTAACTAGAACTTACATAACATGGCTAGCGAATTTAAGAACTGAAATTGATGTAGAAACGTTGTAGAGTTGTTAATTCATCTCCTTGAATTGTTGTAGAAGTCTTCATCTTTGCATTGGATTGCGTATGAAAGCTTAAGAAGAAGATTAGAGACGGGGGCCATGACCAAGAGGGATTTTAGTAGCATAACGGTGGCTAGACATGTTGTAGTGAATTAGGGTTAGGCCTTAGGTTGTATTTATAGATGTAGGAACTCATTTAGGCCCTTAGATCATCCCTAGAGTCAATCCGGACCATCAAAACTCATCCCGGACCTAAAAAATGGGTTTTGGGCCACACCAGGCCGACCAGGTCGACCTGTACAGGGGGGAGGTCGACACTACAGTCGAGCTGGGGGGGGGGGAGTCAACTGTGCAGTCGACACTACAGTCGACCTAGGGTCAGTCTGCCTGAAAGTCTGCTGAAACTTGTACAGGCCATAACTTGGTCCTACGGACTCCGATTTTCGAAAACTCGGACTCTATTTCATGTAAAATTTCGAGACGAACACAATGACGCAACCCATTTCCCTTGATTCTTATTTTAAAATTTAATTCTGCCTTGATTCTTGTATTAACATGTTATAAAAATTCGGGTTGTTACATTCTCCCCTCCTTAAAGGATTTCGTCCCCGAAATCTTCAAGTTAAGAAGAATGTGTCCTACCATCCAATCATCCATCTACTCAATCATCAATCACAGGCATTCATTGTCCTTAAGAAATTTCTAATGCTGTATGAACATATGCGAGAAGTGTGTTATATGTTCCTTATCTAATGTAAATGATCAGGCCTGATTGATCCACTTAATGCAAAAATATGCTTAGTGTTATGAGTCCAACATGTATGCAAACAGTCCTAGTCATATAAACACTATATGTGTGCATAAACATCCATCCATATGCAACATCCGTATGATAACACATTCAATTTCATCCATAAACAAGTGTAAACACTCGTGCATATGCAATATGAAAGGTGACTGAGCCGATCTAGTGCCTAATGTGCGTGTATATGCATCCACGGGCAACCACTAGCAACCACTTGCAACCACTTGCAACCATCAATCATAACATGTCTCAAACACATGTTTACACCCAATTGTTCCTACCTAAAGATATAGTCGAATGATAGAAGCAAATAAAAATTCTGCGCCTATCAAAGCTGGAAATCTACGTCACATATATACTGATTAGGAGAAGAATTCCCTAAGCACCAGCCCCGAAGACCGAAATCAACCCAAAGAAATTCTCAACCCAACCAATATATATATATGTGATTCTAGGAAACTAAGCATGATGGACTCCTTTTAGGTCACAAGAAATCCCTTCCTAAAACCAACCCATATCCTATAAAACCCAAAAGGTTTAATCAACCCAACGGACACCCTCAAGCCCCAACATGTAAAACTACCAGATGAGTCATACTCCCTATGGGGTTTGCAACAAAAATTGGATTGAGAATAGGACCGAGAGGATATACACAAAAGATAGCATACAAGTAAGCTCTACAGGAAAAGAGGGATCAAGGATATACTCTTAAAAAGAGATGTGACGCACGAATATAGTCTTCAATCTTCTAAGCCACATTCCCTTGAGCTTAACTCCATTGTGCTTTGACCATATTTAACTTCACAATTTCGTAGCTTCTTAATTCTTGTTTCCAAAATATGAGTTGGAACTCATTTCACTATTGCCTCTCGTTCCACTTTCACTTATTCTCCTTTTAGTATACTCGGCTTACACATAACAGCGTACTCATGGTTTCACACAAGCTCTCCAAAATTCACTAGTGAATCTTGGATCTCGTTCACTTACTAGAAGGTATTCCACATAGATGAATTATCTCTTGAAAATAAACAAATGTCAACCATGTTGCTAAATATTCTTACTAAGGCGATTTTCTACATCACATGCATAAGTGAAATGAACCATCCGCCTTAGTGGCGAACACTACTTGAGCGGATCTATAAATGTATCAAGAGATTCTAGGTAACTAATCCTAATAGAACCCTAAAGGTTACACGCGATTTCGAGGGTATTACTGAGGTAAGTCAAGAGTCTAACTACCCTCCTTTCAAAACCGAGAATGGCACCCTTATTTGATAACCACTCCATCCCTAGAATCAACCCATAGCTCACAAAAACATGAGCATTCCTTCTAAACTCAACACTTAGCATAGACATTCTCAAATCCTAATAAGTCATGAATAAATGAGCCAATTCCCCAACCGGATTTGAGACAAAAATTGGGATCCTCCAATACGCTAGTACTAAGGTGCAGAGACTCAACTATCGAAGCAGAATTAAAAGGATGCGATGTACAAAAACAAAGTTCTAGCGGGATGATAGAAAAGAAAAGCTAAACCTTTAACGGTAACGTTACCACCTCCCTTAGGTACGCTAGTAGTGAGAGCATACAATTTCCCTCTCGACGATCCTGTCCTTTGCCCTTGTTCTTGTCCTATAATACTTAACTACACTCCCTCCTTACCATACTAAAGATACTCTCTCTTGTCATGGGTTCTACTATTCTTTCACTTTGGCCTCTTTCGTTTCACCTTTTTCCTCCTTCGTGGATTAAACTATAACAACTAGTCTCTTGTTCTTACTGTCCTTGTATAGTTTGTTGACAAGTCCTTCGAAGCTACCTCCAACGCACGGCAACTCTACACGACTTGAGATAAGATTAGACGCAGATGGAACTACTGCGGCTACAGATGGAGGTTGGGCACTTATTTGCCCTCCGACATATGTCGGATGTCTACGAAATTATGGTGAAAAGAGAGAGAGGAGAGATTTCAAGAGGGAATCAAAAGATAGTGCATATGGCTTTGGGGAATATGCCTTTTGATCAAAACAAAATTTTCTTGAAAATTTGCTTCTTTGTAAATGTTTTGAAAACTAGTTCAGAAGGTTTTGAAAACTTTTTCCCAGTCTGGTAACCCTCTGCTCTGATACCAAATGTAACACCCCACATCCATTAAGGTCACTCACAAAGTGAATGCCTTAACTTCAATGGAGCATTATGGGTACTGGAACAGAAATATTACAGGACAGACATATATAAAACAACGGAAAGTAAAGTGGAAGTACTTAAAATCATTTATTAAATGTTTACAATAAAAGCCCATCAACTTCCAATACCCAATTACATAGTTAAAATATCTGTCTTGCTCAAAAACAAAGAAGCATAAAAACAAACTATAGTATTCCCCAATAAAACAAAGCAAACCATAGCCAAGTGAAATCCAAGCCATACATGAAATAGCCTTGGAGCTTGGTAAGATCCGAATTAAGCTGTATTCCCACCCTGCGAACCTGGGGGGGGGGACGGAAGAAAAAGAGGCGAAACAAAACGGGTCAGTCATAAAGACCGAGTAAGTCCTAGTGACTTTCAGCATAAAAATAGTTAGGGATAATATGGCATGAGTAAACTGAAAGTAAACATAAGCATGATGACAAGATAAGCAAACAGGCAAGATAACTAAGGATAACATGATGTGATTTTTGTCAAGTAACATCGCAAGGTTCCCATCCAAGATAAACTAAGTATAATTTCGTAAGATTCCTATCAAGCATATCACGATTCCTCTGCTTCGCCATTAAAAGATTTCTGTGATATCTATTTGCTCTGCACCACCTAACTAGCATCTTTACTAGTGTCTTACATGGAATGTTTCGTATTCCTACTAGTACTCCAACTAGTGTCCCCTGTAACAAGGATCCTTACCCCCTACTAATGTCCCAACTAGTAGCCCGTGTTATATAATAAGGTGATCCCACCCACTACTTAGAAATCATAATACTAGTCTTACGTACCCCTAGCTGACTACATAGGTGCCGCCTGCCCCTATCTCCACTAGGTGTAAATCATAATACTAGTCTTACGTACCCCTAGCCGACTACATAGGTGCCGCCTGCCCCTATCTCCACTAGGTGTACCCATTAACCCCCATGCGATCGGCTCCCTAACTCGTAGATACCTGTGCTAGCCCCACAGTTGGGTGTATCACTCCCCTAAAGTGGCAACCCGATACAACTTGAGAATGCACGGCTTATACCTACACGATGCAACAACATCTTACCTATCAGCCCGGGTCCACACATGCATATGAAACCCGTTGGACTTGCGTTGCCACCGCTAACCCGTTTTGACCTCTTACACTCAAACCCAGTATGCGTGTCCCGTCCTCGACATGGGTCGAGCTCACAAAGATACGTAATGGGCTACTGGTCTGAAAAGGGTCCCCTTTTCTCGACACAAGCTTCCCACCTATGCTTGGTCCCCTCTAGTAATTCTTACTTAACCCCTTCTTATTCATGTCCACTTACATGCTCAAATTTTGGTTAAGTATACAGCAGTTATGTCTTACATGTTACCCATATCCCCCACTTAACCCCTACATCATCCTCATGTCTTAATACATGCTTTATCTTGGTTAAGTGCTTATAGGTTATATTTTACATGTCATTCATATTATCCCCAACGTCTGGGTTTAACCAAGCGCCTTGGCTTTGTCTGCCATTAGACCCTATGTCTATCCATTAATTATGCGCTTGTGCTATCTCATCAGTCTTATCATTTAACTTGGTTATTTCCATTCATACCAACCTTCAACTTTGCTTATTAATTCAATTCTTAACTTGCACTATATTAAGTCCATTAATAAGCCCACAACATGTTATTCCTATGATTCATACATTAACCCCCGTTATGGTACAATAACATGTTCTTATTCGATTTTTACAACCAAGTACCCCTTAACTTACAAACACATTGGAGAGAGAGAATAATTCCCTAAATACCAACCCTGAAGACCGGAATCAACATCAGATTGATACTCAGAGGATTATCCAACCTAAAAAATGTTTTATTCCTTTTTATAATATAACTTATGTCGCCTTCAATTGTAAATTCATTCTTGTCTTTACATATTGCTTAATCTACAATGAAGCACATCTTTCCTTATTACATAAGTTATCTCGTCTTATCTATTTTTCCGTCTAACTTACTTTATTCCATAAGTTATCATTCCCACTTAGGCATTAATTAAGATTTACTTAACTCAACCATTTATGTCATAACGGTTAAGTGTCATTCGCCTAATCATATTACTTAACCCACCCATTCATACCATATTGGTTAAGTGTCATTAGCCTAATCATATTATTTAACCCACCCACTCATACCATATTGGTTAAGTTTTCTAAGTTTACTTAACCCTACCCACTGGTCTAATTACCATGTTATGTTGGTTAAGTATTACTATTCGTATTTCCATATGTCACCCACATGTCACCCACTTTACCCCATGTCCCACCACATGTTTGTCTGGTTAAGTATTTTTAATTCATTAAAGCCATAACCCTATAAAGACCTCTCACATTAGACTGACATTTATGGCAGCTGGATTTGCCGGGCGGGTCCGGGCAGTCTTACACCATAAAAGAGTCTAACCTCGTGTCTTTACAACTGTTATGCTTTTAATTTGGGCCTAGGACCTCTCACATTGGGCTACCATTTGTGACTACTGGATTTGCCGGGCGGGTCCGGGCAGTTTTACGTCACAAATGAGTCCAACCTCGTGTCCTAAGCATTGATTATCACTTATAATCATTTACCCCTATCTTAATAATTTCCCTATTCAAATTATTAATTAATTCCTAATTTAACGATGTCCATAATTGACTCAATTATGTTCATCAATTAATGGTATGCAAAATCGTACCGATTTTATCACAATTTACCTTATGCCATTAAAGGCAACTTATCTCAATTTATATCTATCCCTCCTTTAAGGCTATTACACGCCAACTACCCAAAACCCACTTAGGTGTGTTCATATTAGCCCTTTTTCAAGACATAAATTATCATATGTGTTTCAACTACAAATCTCACATAATTAACATATGCTCCAATTTTAGATTACATATCAATTTTACATATGCCTAATTCATACCAAATTTACATATGTTTAGTTCATGCCATTTTATATGTATGCCAAATTTATGCCAATTTACACCTATCAAGTTCTTGCCAAATTACATATGCCAATCCCAATTCTTGCAATTACCATTTTTATGGCGATACCCCAATTATCAAATTTCATACTAATTGCAATAATACCAATATATCCAATTTTCATGTTATGCCATCAATTCCACCAATCACATATATCCAAATAGGTAATATTCCCATACTTTTCTCTGTATTCAATCGTACGCAAAATCGTGGTTTAGGCCTAGATCCGAAATTGATCTAGGTTCATCAAAAGAAAATAAATAGGGAAAGGTAGAATTTTGCAATAAAACAAGATCAGAGAGAAAACAACATAAAATCATCATGATCGGCATAAAGATTGGATCTTGATAATAATATCAACATGAATCCAAGAAACTGATTTACAAGGACTGAATGAGCATGAACTAGACATAAGAATGGAGATGAACAAGTCTCAAAACTCAAGGTTCAAAGGTGTAACACCACTCCTCCGCTAGGGTCACTCGCAAAGGAATGCACTAGCTTTAGAGGGGCATTATTGGTAAACATGCACAGAAATATCACAAGACAGAACATATAAAATAGCGGAAGTAAAATCAAACTTTCATAACATGAATAAATAAGGTCTAAAGCCTTTTACATCATAGTACGTCAAAACCTGTCTTGCAATAGTAAAGAAGCATAAAGACATTTTCGAAAATTATTCCCCAAGTAAAACAGTAAAGTAGCCATAGCCAAGAAAAGTCCAAGCCATCCATGATGACCTTCAAGCAGAAGAAGTCCGAATTAAACAACAGTATTTCCTCCCTGTAACCTGGGGGGAACGGAAGACAAGAAGCGAAACAAAACGGGTCAGTCAAAAAGACTGAGTAAGCCCTATCTACTATCAGCATAGAAACTAGTAAAGTTAACTGACATGAGAAACTGAGATGAACATAAGCATGATGACAAGATAGATAAGCTAAATCAAAATAACAGGATGAACTACTGAACTCAGATAAACTAAGGTGTCATGATAAATTACGATGTCAAGATAAAACAAGGTATCCCATCGTCGGGTTCCTATCAAGTATAATATCCCCAAGATATCTATCACGTATAACGTCCCATGGTATCTATCCTGTATTTTAGCTCTGCACCTACCATACTAGTATCCCCACCGTATCATGTGTTAACCATGAATGACCCTTACTCAAAAGTCGTGTAATGGTTCATGTCAACCTAATATATCGCATTTATAGGTTACTCAACTCATATGTTTCTTTCCATGTAAATGTTCAGTTCCTTGCCGTAGACCGTACGGGCTTTCCCATGAGGTTCTATACTACTCCAATGTAATTCCATGATCCTTAAGCTCGTTTGGACTGTTACCCTAGACCTAGCTAGGCTTTCCCAACATGAATCATCGTTTGTGCAACTAGGACTTATGCCACCTAGGACCACTAGTGATTATGCTTACCTATTGCACGTTTTCGTATTTCGGTTTGGGTTCAACCACCCAGGGCCACTAGGAATTACGCTAACCGTCAACCGCGCCCTTTTTCCACGCATTCATCGTGAATCGTTTTTCCATGACTGTATGCACATGTATCACATCGTGCCATCCGAGTCCTGTCACAGGGCAGATCAAGAAATACAGGACTCGGTCGGGAGCTTTCGATTTATCTACCGATGCAGATGCTAAGGTCTGTTTTTCCTATACGTGGCTATGGTCCCACGAGACCACTCCCTCAACTAGTGAAAGACAAGACAGGATAAATCCTGTATGAGAACACGCTACTGGCCAACCCACAATCCTAGCCTTACCGCAACCATAATTAGATAGCAATTATGGTCTTTTGGGTGTTCTCTGCCTTTCCGTACGTACACGCTTGACCAAAGATGGTAGGTAGCCTGATGAAATGCTATCTAGGGCACTACCGTGTATCGTCGACTATCCCCTATCCATCCCCGTCTTTAGGTCGCTCGTATAGCAACCAAGGCATACTCTTGGTTCTTCTAATGCAGACCTTAACCTCTCATGAGCCTAGTATGATCACCTGGCAGCTCACAGAGGGATACCAAGAATATCCTCACGTTCCCCGAAGCCGCTGCTTCGTTACCCAGTTCGCTGGAGCCTTTATCTAAATCAGATAACTTGCTCCTACTCGTGTGCATAAACGATGACCTACCGTATCGGGTTACTCATCCAATCTATGAACTGGTCCAAAATTCCTTGACTAAGAATTATTACTTAGCTATTCTCCAACTAAGGTTTACCACTTAGCTTATTCCCGTTATTCTTGTTAATTACGGTTATCCACCTAATTCTCTGAACTAGGGTTTATATAATGGATTAAGTGTCACTTAAGTTCATGACTTAATCCGTCTACAAATCATGTCAAAATTGGCTAAGTATCCAAGTTCAAGACTTAACCCTACAAACCATGTGTCAAGTTGGTTAAGCAAATTAAGCAATTCACGACTTAACCTCGTCCAATTATCATTCTAGATTGGTTAAGTATATATTAACTTGACCCTATCAATTTACTTAGTCAAATCGGTCAAGTGTATTCAAGCGATTCGTGACTTAGCCTTATCATGTTTTCATGTTATATTGGTTAAGTATTGGTTAACGTAACCACATCAAATTAACGAGTTAGATTGGTTAAGTATAGGTCACTTAACCACATCAAATCATCGTGTTAGATTAGTTAAGTGTTTAACTTAACCCCCTTAAACTACCAAGTTGGATTAATTAAGTCTAGGCCAACTTAACCCCATCCGATTTCCATGTTTAGATTAGTTAAGTCTAAGTTAACTTAACCCCATCCATTAACTGTATTATACGGTTAAGTGTCATTAAGGAAACTTACTTAACCTTATCATGTGGCATTAATTACTTAATGCACCTCAACCTCTCACATTAGACTTTGTTGTGGTTACTAGTTAAGCCGGTCGGTTCCGGGTAGCTTTACACCACAACTTGGTCTAACCTCGGGTTCAAGCACAACATGACCAACTTCTCACATTGGGTCCTATTGTTTGCGACTACTAGTTAGGCCGGTCGGTTCCGGGTAGCTTTATGTTGCAAACTCAACCCAACCTCGAGTTGGTCACTTTCATGTTTAGTCTAGTGTCATGTTCATATTCAAGTTTTCTTAAGAATATGGGTAGACCTAACTCAATAGGTAAATTCCCAATTCCATAGTATGGGTAGACCTAACTTAATAGGTAAATTCCCAATTTCATATTTTCAAGCATACTTACATGCCAACTTCCATGTTATATTTCAAGTCATGTTTTTAAGTTATATTTTCATGTCATTAGAAATTACCCATAACATAACCCAACGCTTTTAAACTCGCATATATGTTCGCAACAACGTAATGGATTAAAAGAAGAGACTTGGCAAAGGCATGACAAAAATGGATATTAAGCCACAAGTTAATCATGGTGGCAAATGAGGCACAAATGTGTTCATTAACTTGCATGTTACATTCTTAAGCCTAAAAAACATGCATAAACCCAAACTTGGCACATAAGCGAATCATGGTGACAAAAGACATGGAATGATGACTAGTAACTCGCATATATCATCATATAAGGGTTATGACTTCATATGCAAGTTGACATAAAGGTTATGAGGGTTCTCATGTTGCATAATGCAACATTTCAACACAAAGGTTGTAGCTTTTAGCCTACAAGATCAAGATAATGACTTCATAAACTTGCATGACATGATAGCATGTATCATACTTAATGATCAAACCCAAACTTGCAACATGAACATTTAACTTCATAGTTAATATCTAAGAGTAGGGAAAGGGCTTACATTGCTATGAAGGCACAAATCGATTAAATTAAAGATTGAGACAAAGCCTATGCATGCCATCATCCAAAAACCCAAAGATGAAAGCTCCAAATCAATAAAAAAAAACCATCTTGATGAACAAAGATCAAAGCTTTAGCCTTGAAATCAACTTGAGAAGCTCCCATACTAACATAGAGACTCTCTAACACTCACATGATCATGAAACCTCTCATAGAAATGAAGATAGAAATTTTGGGCAAGAGGATGGAGGCTAGGGTTTTGAGTGGAGGCCATGAGAGGAGCAATTTTGGCATATTTTAGTTGCATGAATAAATAATGAGGATTTTAGGAGAGGGTTAGGGGCTTATTTATAGAGATTAGGATTAGTTAGGACCCTTAGATTAACCATAGGATCAACCTGAACCATCAGATTTCGAACCAGGCCCAAAAACCTAGCCAAAACAGAAAACAGGTGCACCAGGCAAAACTGCCCGGCCACCATAAGTCGACACCCAAGTCGACATGGCTGTCGACTTGGGTCATGCCATGTCGACTCCCAAGTCGACAGCCCTATCGACTTGGGGTGGCTGGCGGGAATTTTCCCGCCTAGCCTTCTAGGCCAAATTTTCGAAATTAGAACTCGTTTTTGAACTTGAATTTTCTGAAAACTTCATCGGACCATAACTTGGTTATACGGACTCCGATTCTCGAAAACTCAGACTCTATTTCGCGTATTTTTCCGAGACGAACGCAATGGCATAGCCCGTTTTACTTGATTCAGAATTTAAAATTAAATTCTGCCTTGATTCTCGTCTTAACATGTTATCGAAATACGGGTTGTTACAAAAGGTAAACAGGAATAGGTCTGAATTGATAAACATGCTTATATCCAATTACACTTTATTCCATAGCCATATTAAAATTAAGTATTTTAATCTAAAAAGTACCTAGAACTTACATAGCATGGCTAGCGAATTAGAACTGAAATCGATGTAGAAACGTTGTAGAGTTGTTAATTCATCTCCTTGAATTGTTGTAGAAGTCTTCATCTTTGCATTGGATTGCGTATGAAAGCTTAAGAAGAAGATTAGAGACGACTGCCATGACCAAGAAGGATTTTAGTAGCATAACGGTGGCTAGACATGTTGTAGTGAATTAGGGTTAGGCCTTAGGTTGTATTTATAGATATAGGAACTCATTTAGGCCCTTTGATCATCCCTAGAGTCAATCCGGACCATCAAAACTCATCCCGGGCCTCAAAAATGGGTTCTGGGCCACACCAGGTCGACCTGTACAGGGGGGAGATCGACACTACAGTCGACCTGGGGGGGAAGTCGACTATGCAGTCGACACTACAGTTGACCTAGGGTCAGTTTGCCTGAAAGTCTGTTGAAACTTGTACAGGCCATAACTTGGTCATACGGACTCCGATTTTCGAAAACTTGGACTCTATTTCAAGTAAAATTTCGAGACGAACGCAATGGCGTAACCCATTTCCCTTTATTCTTACTTTAAAAATTAATTCTGCCTTGATTCTTATATTAACATGTTATAAAAATTCGGGTTGTTACACAAAGCTCTGATACCAATTGAAACGACCCGAACTTCCCCGGTAAGGAAAGCCCGGATTGAATTGAGAACAAGTCACATCGGAACGCAAACAGAAGAACATTTCATTGTATATTACAACAATTCCATCAGATTACACGAATATACAGAGTATAAATCAATATTACACATTCAATAAATATCAGAGATTACAATACATTACATAGCAACGGAAAATAATACGAGATGTACTGATACAGAGCTTTCCGGATATCATTCCAGCTATAAATCAGGATCCTATGAATATAAATCTGCATAACCAAAACTACTAGCTGCCCGTGTCGAAATAAGGGCACCCAGAGTTTAGGTTAAAACAATAAACTTCAGGTCAGTCATGGGGCCTGTATGAGAACTAAAACAGTTATTTAAAGCTTTATTTTAAATCAGTTATATCAAGGGACCACACCATATAACACGGAATGGGTTTCCTCCCAAGAATACCGGTGCATATAACAAAACAGCGCAATGCTTTTTTGAAAAATGAAGCTATTATAAGACCCATGTCCCATCACACAATGCAACACAAGCCAGAGGATAGGGTTTTCCTTTATAATAGCCAAACATGTTTGGTACGTTAAAAACAAATCATTTGATACTATTATAAGTGTATAGTGTCAAAACAATTTCAATCATAAATATCAATCATAGACGGCATGGGTACCATGTATCATGTCTCCATACTAGGCTCTACAATCAAAACAGCAAAGTCACGTATTTGGAAATTGGATTTCCATCTGTGAATCGAGGCCAGGGATCATCCTCTACCGATTCGAGACAACCTAGCCTACCATGTCTCAGGACCCAGACTCAGGTGGGCCCTTGGATCGTCAGGGCCGGTCCACCGATGTGGATTGAAATGCCTGAACACTGCGTTTCCCCACCCTTTGGGGCGTAAATGAGCCAAAGAATGACTCCATCGGACCCGGATCGTTCGATCAAACCGAGGCGCCTCGCAACAGCAACAACCACACAGGTGAAAATAATATAAATGTCAGCCAGTTTAAGCACTGACACCACCTCTAGCTAGAAAAAAACGCATGCCCTCCCTGATGTCCTCTCCCGTTTATGGTTCACAACCGGGGTGTGAGGCTCGCGAATCAACGCTACACAAAGCTATGCCACATAGGTCGTGCTTTGATCATCAACTACAAGACTTTGCTTTTCAACAGAAGCCTTGATCATTTGCCACTTTGGCATGCCACACAAGAAGTTCACTCCATGCGATTGATATCCATCAATATGTAACCCTTGAGCTCGTACGTCTTAGAGAAGGGCGTTAAACAAGAGAATAAATTATCCGCCGCCAAACAGATGTATATTGAATAGAAATCAATCACACAGAAAAAAATCCAATGTCAGACACACAGTCCATTTACAAGTCCGTTCTGGGTCTGAACGAAACCAGAGGCACCTTGTACCTCGCATATCCATCGATCTCCAAGTACGTCTGGACGATCACAACCTGATTCCCTCCTCTTGGGTCTACAGCCCAATCAAGATCATCAATAATCACCCAAATGATGTGAAGACCTCCGGTCTTCGACCACCGTCTTCATCCTCGACCCCACGTCGAATCAGTTATTCAGAATGGGATAAACCCGGACTTTCTGAATAACTCGCGTATATAATAAAAAAGTGTTACACAAACACAACATACGCCTCATTCCAATTAAGAATATTCTTTTATTCCAATATTCTTATACTTTGGGAAAGGTTCCCATTAATTTTACCAAAGATAAATTCTTTAAATTTATTCTTTAATCTTCTTTTGAATATCAATTCAAACTAGTCGGGATTAGCGAACCACACCGAATTAATCATTTATTCTATTTCCCAATCCCAACCTATTCATCCCATGAAGTAAAACTGGTAATACTTCATATCTAACACCACGGTGTTATCGGTAAATTTAATTACCATTTCACGTTCAAATCTAATTAAAGATTTAACTATCGCCTGGAGAAAAACTGGTGAAACTCCATTCTCGATCTTTTCAATCTAATTAAAGATTCATTAAAACTCCACTTAGTTTTAATCTTTAACTGGGTTAAAGAAGCGATGTCATTTAAAACACAGTTCACGACCCCAAAAATCAATTTCAATTCAATTCCAATTAAATATTATTTAATTGGTATACTTCATTAAATCCAAATAAAAAGATTTAATCTTTTTCTCAACTGGGTTTAAGGACAATGTTAATGAGCACACCATCCACGACAAACCCAAATCACATTTGATATTAAATACAAGGCTCTGAATAGAAAATATATCGGCTTATATTCAATATCAAATTCTACAACCAACAAATATCGTGTTGGAAATAACGATATAAATATATCTTTCAAATTCCCATAACAATATCTGTATAATCATGAAATCCAACATCGAAATATTCCAAAGACAATTTCGATTCACATCCCTTCCAATTCAATTATTGGAAATTCTAGTTACTTTTAAAAGCATTACAAATCCACTTTATTTATTTTAAAAATAAATAGAATTATAATTCTAGTTCAAAACTAATTTATTTCGATAAAATCTATTTTTATCTTTTCAAATATGGAGTTTTTCACCCCAATTCTTCACAAATCATTTCTTATGATTTACACAAATTATTATTATTTTTAATAATTTTATCAAGGCCCGTACAGTCGATTTCCATCAACGGCCATCGAACTGCACTTACAGCGATCTTTTCCAAATTTGATTTGGACATAATTCCAAATCCAACCATTAGATTTCAAATCTCTAGTATTCATTAGAAAGATCTTCGATACGAACCCAACGGTTCCGGTTTTAGGAGAATCCGACAGTCGGATCTCCCGTAATATCCATTCGAAGTCAATGGTCGAAATTCGCGAACTGCCACGGCGCGGCGCGTTCTATTCAGGCCATTATATATATAATATATATTACATTATATATTTCATCGATTTCTTTTTAAAATGTATTTTATAAATCATTTTAAATTCGTTTTCAAAACGATTTCATCTTCCATCTCAAATTCAAATCAAAATTGAATTTTCCAATATAAATTCGTTTTAAATTCATTTCAACTCGATTTCAATTCAAATCAATTTCAATTCAAATCGGTTTCAATTCAAATCGATTTCAGTTCAATTTCAATACGTTTTAAATTCAATTCAAAACGATTTCAATTCTAATTCAATCTAATTCGAATTTCAATTCTGTTCAGATTAATTCGAATTTCAATTCTTTTCAATTTAATTCGAATTTCAATTCATATCAATTTAATTCGAATTTCAATTCATATCAATTTAATTCGAATTTCAATTCTTATCAACTTAATTCGAATTTCAATTCTTTTCAATTTAATTCGAATTTCAATTCTTTTCAAAATATCAGATTTTGAAATCACTTTCGATATTCATTGTAAAATGAATAAAATTTACAAAATTCCCGTTCGTGTTAAAACGACATTTAACTACTTAACACGGCTTCACATTTCAATATTCACTAAATATTATTTTAAAATATTCGATAATTCTGACTGGAATCAGACACAGTCGATTACCATATAATGTGATTATATGGATTTCACACAACAAATGTGTATAACAATAATGAAAACAGCAATCCATCATCCAGAGTTCATTCTACACTGTATAAGCATTGAATATAAATATTCAACGCTTACACAGCCTGTCAACCAATCGATCGACATACAACTAATTATTGGGATTAATGCATGTCATATTTCATCCCAATACCCATATGGGGTTTTCAAACAACAAACACAGGTTCTATTTGTGCAGTTGGACGATGTGTAAAATTTATCGTCCCAATCAATATCAGTCAAAACAGTGTATACAAACAAATTATCCAATTTGTTTATAAATATTTATTTTATATACACGTTAAAAATTATATTTTTAACTATCAAATATTTTCCACTATAAAATATTTTATTTCATTCCACATCACACAATCAAATTTCACAACACAACAATCAAACAAACATGCCATCCATGGTCTGTAGACGACGGGTGTCGGGTGCTACTAAGCACCGTCTACATCCCAGTATATATTTCAAACTAGAAATAAATTAAAGGTTAGGAGTTCTCACCAAGAGCTAAACCAAACGCCACGACTCTTCATAAGTAGGAAATCCTAGCCGTTCTCGCCTTTTGTCACTTTCGTTGCCCGTATTCACTACACATATAAAAATCACATATTTATATTGTTGCTATGTATATAAAAATTCTATTTTTATACCGCTACTATATAGATAAAAATTATATTTTTGGTTTACCACTTATATAAAAATCATATTTTTATTCTTTACATTATATAAAAGTTATATTTTTATTCTCTATGTCTTCATATATAAAAATCCCATTTTTACTTCACCGTTTCAAATATATAAAAATCCGACCTTTTCTATTTGATCAACTATATAAAAATCCGACCTTTTCTATTTGATTAACTATATAAAAATCCGACCTTTTCTATTGCCTTTCAAACGATAATACCCATATTTTAATTTCGCTTTACACGTAATAAAAATCTTATCTTTAAACAAAATAAAAGTCCATTCTTTTATTTAAAAATCACTTCTTTATGGCTTTCAAAATCGCTTCTTTATAGTTTTCAAAAACGAGGTATATTTATTTTCTCAACGACAAGGTATATTTATATTTTCCAAGAAAATTTTTAATTTTAAACAATGCTTATTATATAAAAATTCATATTTTTCTTTAAAGTTTTTAAATAATAAAAAAACAATATTATTTATTTTAAAACAAAACAAAACAATAAAGAAATGAAAATACGTTTAACCTTATTCACGTTCTGGCCTTTTCTTCCAAATCGTCTTCGAAACCAACTCACAAGCTAGGGCTCGCCTGTTCACCACCAATGAGGCGTCGGAGGAGAATCATCCGCCATCACATTGAAGTCGCCAACGCCTTCTTCCCCTACCCCCAGATCTGGCGAACTCGAAGGTCTCCCCTGGCCTGAAATCAAGAACGACAGTGGCGGTGGAGGCAATGGTAGGCAGCGGTCGGATCTTGTGGGTGAGCGATGGTTTCTGAACGGTTTTTGGGATTTTTAAAGGGGGCTGGAGAGAGAGTGCGCCGGGGAGGAGCGCCGGAGGTCTGGTCTAGGGCGCGGCTGGGGGGGGGGGAAGCGACGGAGGCACTGGCGGCTGAGATCGAGGTTCGGGGGGAGCAGGTTTTATTTTTGTTTGTTTTTTCTCTTCTGTTGGCCATTGACTTTGAATAAAGGGGGAGAGTGTATATAATTGTTTTATTTTCAACTCCAAAAAGTAACTTTTTTGTTCCAACACCAAACGAGACCCATCGACTGTTGTCCCTAGCTAATACCCTCATTCCGAACACAATGGGATATGTATCGCAAGCTGATTCGATCGTTTCTATCAGTTTTCTTTAAAATAAAAATATAACTCTATATATTGAATTTGAAACCACATTTCAATTTACCAGGGCCACATACTAACTAGAAAAATTCCCGAAAAATATTTTCTAGCTTCGTATTGATGGTACGGTCCTAACAAAACTAATTTCGTCAAATTCTGAGACCGTTTGAAAAATGGCCATTTTCCAGTTGATTAAAATCAACAAAAACTGGTCAAACGCGTTATCCTTTTCCATGCTCACATATTGATTCGAAAAATTATGAATTTTAAAACCTATCAATAATTTGACATCACAGATCTAACAAAAGTGGATTCGTCGAGAACCGAGGTCGTTTGCAAAATTTCCATTTTTAAGGGCCGAAATTCCATAGCAACTATTCTGAATTTTAAACTGGACATAACTTTTTATCCCCGCTATGAAATTTCAATTTTTCAGAATCGTTGGAAAGATATTCTCAATTAGATTCAAATAATTTTTGGTTTCGCTAAAATCCGGTTAATTTTGAATCCCGTACATTCATTTGAAATCGAATTATCGAACTACCGCGCCATTTTCAATTCCGTTTATAATTATAAATAATTATTTATATTCTAACGACAATCTATATAAATATATACTTTCGAATTCTATCCAAAATAGATTTCTTGTCGTTATTATTTAAAATAAATCATTTTAATAATCAATATTCGCTAAAATTTCCAAAATAAAAATTTTAAATTGGCTCAGATTTCAGGGTTATTACAACATGAAAAACCTAGGTATGATTTTATCTTGATTTAATTTTTACGTTATAGATCCTACTTAGGGTTTAATAATTCCGCTGCCAAATTCATTTATGAAACCATAATTATTACTTTCAATGGTATTAGAGCCTAGGGTTTACGAAAATGATTGCTTGAGTTTATCTGGTATTGTTTCATGTATGAATCGTTGGACTATTGAATCAGGGTTGATGTTAATAACTTTGAAAATAAACCGATACATAGTATTGACTGTGGATTGTTTTACGAAACTCTGTTTGTTCGTCAGATGTCAAAATTTGAATTTAAGCATCCATGATTGTTATATGATTGCTAATCCTATCTTAGTTATGGTAATGACCATAAAAATAGAATTCAATGTTTGTTTAATAAAGTGTTACGAAATCTGATACAATTTTAATAAAATATTTAGAACAAATTTTTTTTGATGGAAATTGTTTCATCTATATTAAAATCACATGTTTGATTTAAATTCGAAAACAACTTAAGAACTGATATTGGATATAATTTCTGAAATAGATTCGTATCCTGTTAATCCTATAAAATAAAATTAATTATATTGATAAGAATAGAATTATGGGTTTTGTTTTTCAAATTCATTATTTTATTATTAAGTACAATCATAACAATATCCTTGGTTCCATTTAATCTATTAAATAGATCTTTAGGATTAAACATCCAAGTTGATTAAATTCGTTAATACATATTTAGATTACACTTGATCTTGTTTAATAAGGCATGTCAATATCTAAATCCA
Source organism: Allium sativum (assembly GCA_030737875.1). Lineage (NCBI taxonomy): Eukaryota > Viridiplantae > Streptophyta > Magnoliopsida > Asparagales > Amaryllidaceae > Allium > Allium sativum. The sequence goes on from CM060915.1 coordinate 801,463,992, forward strand.
TTTTGTTTTATTACTGAAGTTTATGTTGATAAACTGAATGTGTAAAGTCATTTACATCATGAAAAGTCTTAATGTTAATATGTAACAGTTAAGATCAATATGGGAATTCAAGCAGATTTTTAAAATTATGTTGAATTCCCGTAAACATCCTTCTTTTTTTTATCGTATCGATACTGATCAATTTATGTTTTCTTTTTGATGATGTTGTTGTAAAATAGTTGACTCATAAATCATTACAATTGCTTTTAATAGGACTATTTATGTTATGCAAGCTTAAGAAATATTGGATTTAAGCTTCAGATTTAATATTGGTCAGTATTGTTAAAACTATTAAGGGTTGGCAACACATAAGTCAGATTGTGATATGACAATTTTCACCATTGCAAATTTATTTTGGTTAGTCATTGTCACATAAATGAATTTCAAATCTTTTAAAAAATTAGTTGACTTTCTCAATTATATTGAGTTATATATAAATGTTATACAAATGAGTATTTGATAGTCATGTTTAATACTCTCCTAATAGCTCTATTACACGTATATATGATATACTGTGTGATTTAGTATATCTGAATTATATATATATGTGTGTGTGTGTGTGTGTGTGTGTTTTTGTGTAGAAATATCCTCTTATGATAGACTGATCATATATATACATTGATATAGGTACAGTGCAAATATGATTTGCGAATCATACACACTTCAGTTGTACAGATTTTAAAATAAACTCTCACTCTCTTTCTCTCTCTCTCTCTATATATATATGTATATGTATGTGTGTGTATATATATATATATACACATCTATTGTAGTTGCACATACACTAATGTATAAATGTATACATTTGTTTGAACTTGCAAAGGATATATGTATCCATTTTGTTCCTTTATGGCATGCTTCAAAAAAGTAAAAATTATTTAATTGTATATGATACAATCATACAATGTCCTGTTTTATTAAACAATGGGATGTTTTCATTTTGAATATAGAATTTAAAATGACATGTATAAGTGTGACTTAATTTCTTATCTTCAATATTTTGCAAGAAAGATACCAAGATATTGATCTTGTTAATAAGTAGATTTGTATTCAAATATTATATTACTTATTTTGCTAATGCATATAGGTTATTAAAGATAAAAACAAGTTTAACTTGTTTTGATTTCATAAGGATAATAAATGGTTTGAAGATTGATGATTGGATCTGATGGTATATATGTTTTAAAATATGCACTGAAATCTCATCATAACTGATACTAAAATATTCAGATGCATATATGATGTGTGTGAAATCTGTAAAGGGACATTGGTATGAAAGTTATACCATGTTTGCTGTATTAATATACACACTACAATTATAAGTGGTTCAATATCAATTGGACTTATTATTATTATTTTATCTCCTTCCTTGAAACAATATATTTGTACACATAACATTTAGATGTGTGTGTGTGTGTATTGACTTGTTTACTCATGCTGGCCTATACACTAGCACACGATTATGAATTTAACCCATATCATTTCAGGGCAATGAGATTGTATCCTCTCATAAAGTTGAGTAAGATGCAAACCCTTTGAGTTATGTATTGAAATATATAATATGCAACTAGTTTCATAAGCATTGAAGTTCAGCACTGATGCTTATATATATATATATATAAATATATATAAATATATATGAATATTTATACTGATAAATATGCACATATATATATATATGTTACTAATATGATTTGTTATCATATAAATAGGGAATGCAATTAGTGCTTGTCTTATATTAATTGTATTTGATACAAAATTAATATTGAAATCGAATTTCAATTGTTGCAGACATTAGAATGCATGATTCGAAAAGCTAGCATCAATGCTTAGCCAATCATATTTACATTTGATGTATTTACGGTACAATATATATTTATATACATATATATACATATATACATATGTGTGTGTGTGTCAAACTGACCCTTTGAAATTTTAAAATTGTTTTGAACAAGGGCAACCTACTACACTGAAATTGATTCAAAATAAGGTGCTAAGACAAGAAGGTTGGGCAAAAGCATCAAAAAAAATATTTTGAAGATTGACAAGTACGACTTGTTCTATTCTCAAAATACTTGTAAATGAATGTTTGTCTACAAGATTTTTTTTTTATTTACGTGTGGAACCTAAGACTTCACTCAAGTCATTGCTTGTCGGTCTTAGTAAACCTCATGGGTAGTGATATACTCCGATTTTTCAACGCCTTCACACTACCTATGTAGTCACCCCTAGAAATTGGCAGAGGTAGCCCTTGAACCTGAGACCTATGTCTCATCCCAGTTCACCCATCTCTAACCAACTAAACTATGAGTGTTGGGTAATGTCTGTCTACAAGATAATTCCATGTATATAATTTTCAATGAACATCTTAATGTGTGTGTGTGTAAGCTCAAGATAGTATAAAGAAAAGCGCAATGGTTTTAAACTATGTGGAATGTATAGAAGTAGGAATAATCCTTAGAACATGTTGTTTTGGTTTTTTGAGCCATCTATATGTATACATGTTTGTTTTGAGCTGTTTTGTTTAATGATTAAAAAATTATTTGAACTTGTTCATATATTTTGGCCAATTTATTTGGACCTGTATAGATGCTAAATAATATCAAACTCCGTATGTATAATATATGTAATATTAGTACACATGTTGTGATGGATATGCAACTCTAATCTATATACAAATGCATGTAGCCTGCAAAATATTTATATGTTCTAGTTTTAAATATTTGCTTGAATGTATGACATTCATGGTGATAAGAAACAACTCAATATAAACATATACTGGTTATATAAATGTTTACGAAATCATATACATATTTGTATTATGACAAGCTGAGTACGTGTAATTGGGCCTTAAATTAGTTTGGGCCAGAACTTTGTTAATTTTTTTTAAATGTATGGACTTAGGTTTTATATAATAAAAGGGAAGTCAGGATCACGATTGCAGTATATAAGGTATAAATATGATCACTAATACTTTGAAATGTTCAAAAGAAAATAGGCTTGCTAACTATATAACTTGGATTTAAAAAACTTATATATTTCTTATCCAATTAATATTACTAATATAAAATACATATATTTGATATTTGTAAATAACTCTGATATTGTTCGCCACTATGAATTATAAAATTCCTTTTGTTATATTAAGTCATGGTGAAGTCTTCCAATAATCCGCTCATCAATGTCCAAAATCATAGGATGCAAGTAATGCCAAAGCGCTGTGCATCCTTTTATTTTGGTTATATGCGACGGAGTAAAAGTGATACTTGAATTATATTTTTGGGTTTGACTTAACTAAGCTGCATAATAATATTATGGCTTAGAGACAAAGAACATGAATTGTTCTATAATTTGAGCAAGTGAACAATACTGAACAAAATGTTCATCATGCGATCCAAGAGTTATATATGTGATATAATTGACATTAAGATGTCTACCTAAAAGGTTGTGTTTTCGGGATTAGCCAAGGCTAGGTCAAGGCATAATTAGATATGGATCTTGAAACACCATTGTATATGTATACTGATATATATATATATAAACAGAGGGATGTTAATTTGAGTTGGAGCGTGTTTTAGTTTAAATTATACATTTATGTTAATATAAATTTTAATCATCAAAAAATGTATTTATATTAAATAAATATTACAAAATCAGTTATTATTTGTTATCTACTGTAGATATTAAAAACCAAATAACTCCAATAGTTTAAATTAGTCTTTAAGAAGGATAAATTAAATTAAATCAAATTTCTTGACAAACATTAAAATTTGAGTATTGTCCTCAAGCAAATTAAACGTAATTATTTTACAAATATAGAAGATCTAAAATGAAAGTTGAAGCGCGACTTCAACCAAATAAGATATAAATGTTATTACAATCTACTTATACATCTCTAATATTAGATACTAGATATGAGACTTATATATGCACATGAATTTGCAAAGATTGCAAAACAAGCAGAAATCTGACAAAAGGACAAGTGGGATTACGATTGGAAATGAAGCAAATGTTCTAGATTATCCATAGGAAGTTGCTTTTTTTTCTATGTAGCAGGTTGATTTAATAATAAAATAATTATAATGAATTTCTATTCAAAATAAATGTTATTATAGATCTTGTTTAGATAAATTTAAATTTCATTCGTAATATTAGAACAATTGTTATTCGTTTTGTTTAAATGAAATATCTTATGGAATTTCTCAAATAGTTAATGTTATTTATAAATCCTTAACTCTGATGTGCTTGACATAAATACTGAGCAGATTAAATTTAATGATTTAAATCCAACACACTTTTAGCATTGTCAATTAATCCATATAATCAAGAAAAACATATCAGAACTCTATAATGATGGAATTTTAAGGTCATTGATTTCGAATCATATGAAGAATGCAAATCTTGTTTATTAAGAAAAATAACTGAATATCCTTTCACTTGACATAGTGAATGAACTATTAAGTATTGGGTCTCATACATAATGATGTATATGGAGTAATGAATACATATACTAAAGGTAGGTTTCATTACTTCATTATATTTGTTGATGATGTCACTAGAAATAGATATGTGTATCTTATGAAACACAAATCATAATCCTTTGAAAAGTTCAAAGAATTCAAAAATTGAAGTTCAAAACCTATTTTGATTGAAAATAAATACTCTTCGAATAGATCAAAGAGAATAATTAATCTAATAATTTAATGACTATCTAATGAGTGTGAAATATTTTCATAACTCACTCCGCTTAGAATAGCATCCTGGAATGGTGTGTCTGAAAGGAGAAGTCGCATCTTATAAGGTAAGATACGATCAATGAAGAGTCATAAAGATCTTCCAGTAAATTTTGGGATTATCCCCTTAAAACAATTCATATTTAATTGTAATCCTACTAAAATGATTTTGAAGACGCTATATAAAATATGAACTAGGAAACGTCCTACTGTGTCTATTATAAAGGTTTGGAATATGAAGCATTTGTTAAACGTCTTGCCTCTGATGAGATTGGATCCAAATATGATAATTATTTTTGGAATATCCAAAAGCAGCAAAAGGATATTATTTCTGTAAATACTCTGAGGATAAAATGATTTTTTCTTGAATTAGTATCCTTTAAAAGATAGCCAGTCTCTAAGATACTGATGGGAATGAAATAGAATTCGAAATGTCTCGGAAACCACAAAACCATTGAATCTTGTATAGACAAGAAATGAAGTGGGAGTGGCACAAAAATTCTAATGTTATATATTGATAACACATTAATTATTGTGAATAATGTTAGTTTTAAAACAAGAAATAGACATGGATTCTAAGAAAGAAAATGTTTAGGTAAAGAAGTTCATAATTGAACTTAATTCATTGTTGATCCAATGATTTACATTGCGATAACAATGTGGCTATTGCTCAGTCCTAAAACCTTAAAATCATTATTGATCCAAACATATATTTAAGAAATATAATTCCTTATGTGAAGTTGTTCACAGAGGAAATAAACATATCTGCAAAGTTGCAAGAGATTGTAATGCTGCAGACCTACTAACTAAAAATCTATCGCAACAGAAGTTTGATAGTCACACTAGTGTCATAGGTATATGGTACATGATTGATTGACTCTTGTGCAAGTGGCAGATTATTAGAGTTTATGCCCTAGAGGCAATCCATTTGATGGGACTAATGACATTGATGATGTTATATTTTATTTTGAATATATATATATATATTCTATTATGTTATATTTACTGCGTAATATAAATATTAACATAACAGAAGTCCTTAAGATAATAATACGGAATTATGTATTTTAAGTAAATGACTTGAACATGAGATTATATAATATATCAAGTGTTATAGTTCTCAAATGTCCCTAGTCAAATTTTATTGTTTATATAGGACAACAATAAAACACAGACTAGTATGTTGATTGACTGATGATCACATCTCATTGATTATTAATATACGTGATATTATAAATATGTATTGGAGAATAGTGTACTGGGCTAACCCAACATGAGAAGACTACATGGAATATAACTAACAACATCGTAAATTATTCTCATAGTGACAGTGATGTAATGGTCCTCAGGCCTGAAATCATTATAGTTTTATTCAAGGACATTTGTGTTTTGATATCATCTAAAGTTTATTTTAAACGAGTAGACGATAATGGTGATTATTGGATACATCTCGAATCGAGTGAAAATTATGAATGCTTTAGATGGAATTTAACCTCACAGTATATTTGTAGTTGTGACGGCAAGGAATTTCACTCGATCTGAATCAGTCGTTAAACCGATCTAGATCATTCGAAACCCCTGATCGTTTGAGAACAGGACAAAATAGAATGCAGACAGAAGAACATTTCATTGTTTATTACAACAATTCCATCAGAATACAAGAATATACAGAGTATAGATGAATAAATTACATTTGATAAATATCAGAGATTACAATAAATTACATAGCAGCGGAAAATAATAGGAAGCACAACTGAAGGTGATATACGGATACAGAGCTTTCCGGATATCATTCCAGCTGTAAATCAGGATCCCGTGAACATAAATCTGCAAAACCAAAACTACTAGCTGCCCGTGTCGAAAATAGGGGCACCAAGAGTTTAGGATAAAACAATAAACTCCAGGTCAGTCATGTGACTGGTGTGAGAACTAAAACAGTTATTTAAAACTTTACTTTAAAAGAGAGTAATTCAAGGGACCACGCCGTATAACACGGAACGAGTTTCCTCCCAAGAATACTAGTGCATACAACAAAACACCGCAATGCTTTTTCGAAAAATGAAGCTATTATAAGACCCAGGACCCATCACACAATGCAACGCAAGCCGGAGGATAGGGTTTTCCCTTATAATAGCCAAACATGCTTGGTACGCTTAAAACAAATCATTTGATACTATAATAAGTGTATAGTGTCAAAACAATTTCAATCATAAATATCAATCCTAGGCGGCATGGGTACCATCTATCATGTCGCCATACTAGGCTCTACAAATAAAACCGCAATACACGTATTGGAAATTGGATTTCCGTCATGAGTCGAGGCAAGGGGCAAGCTCGTCTCCGCGTTCGAGACACTCTAGTAAATGTCTCAGGACTACACACTCTGGGCAATCCTGGATCTTCAGGGCCGGTCCTCACTTACGTTAGAGGATTATTTATTCCTGAACACACGTTTCTCGGTCCTTACAGACCTATAATCGAGGCGCGTCATCCAACAACCACATAGGTGAAAAGTATATAAATGTCAAGGCTGGTAAGTCACTGACACCACCAAAGCTAGAAAGAAACGTTGTGCTCTCCCTGCAGTCCTTATCCCGTTTTTAACTCATACCGAGGTGTGAGGCTCGCGAATTCACGTTATACACAAAGCTATGCCACGTAGGCCATACTTTGATCATCAACCACAAGACTTTGCTTTTCAACAGAAGCCTTGATCTATGCAACTCAGTGTGCCACACAGGCAATTCATGCCATGCGATTGATATCTATCGATATATAACCTCTAAGCTAGTACGTCTCAGAGAACGGCATTAAGCAAGATAATAAATTCTCCGCCGCCAAACAGATATATATTTAACAGAAATCAATCAACACAGAATAAAATCCAATGTCAGACACACAATCCATTTACAAGTTCATTCTGGGTCTGAACGAAACCAGAGGCACTTTCCTCGCATATCCATCCATCTCCAAGTACGTCTGGACGACAACCAACTGAATCCCTCATCTTGGGTGTACAGCCCAATCAAGATCATCAGTAATCACCCAAACGATGTGAAGACTTCCGGTCTTCAACCACCATCTTCATCTTCGACATATCGTCGAATCGGTTATTCAGGATGGGTGTAAACCCGGCCTTTCCGAACAACTCGCGTATGTTATAAACAAATGTTACATAAACACAACTTACGCCTCATTCCAATTCATTAGTCACTAACCGCAAATTTGCAAGAGAACAATTTCCCAAATATTATCCCCGAAGGACGGAACCAACATCAGATCAATATCCAGGAAACCATTCTTCTTAACTAACCTACCGCTAGTTTCTTCATATTCTTAGGGAAAGGTTCCCATTAATTTTATCTAAGATAAATTCTTTAAAATTTATCCTTTAATCTTCCTTTGGATGTCATATCAAACCAAATTATGGTTTTCCAAACTAGTCGAGATTAGCGAACCACACCGAAGTAATTATTTATTTTATTTCCCAATCCCAACCTATTCATCCCATGAAGCAAAACTGGTAATACTCCATATCTAACACCACGATGTTATCGGTAAAATTAACTACCATTTCACGTTCAAATCTAATTAGAGATTTAACTATCGCTTTGGAGCAAAACTGGTGATACTCCATTCTCGCTCATTTCCTAAATTTGATAATTTAGATTATCAATTCACATTTTCAATCTAATTACAGATTCATTAAAACTCCTTTTACTGGGTTAAAGAACTAATGTCTTTTAAAACACAGTTCACGACAAACCCAAATCACATTCTATCTATTATCGGGTTAAAGAACAATTGTTATTTAAAACACCCTTCACGATAAACCCACTAATCAATTTTATTTAAAACCCATCTCAAATCCAATTTATTTAAAAATAATTGGGCTTTAATTTTAGTTCAAAACTAGTTCATTTCGATAAAAATCTAATTTTATCTTTTCAAATATGGAGTTTTTCATCCCAATTTTTCCCAAATCATTTCTTATGATTTTACACAAAATATTACTATTTTTAATAATTTTATCAAGGCCCGTACAGTCGATTTCCATCAACGGCCATCGAACTGCACTTACAGCGACCTTTTTCAAATTTGATTTGGACGTATCTCCAAATCCAACAGTTGGATTTCAAATTTCTAATATTCGTTAGAAAGCTCTTTTCGATACGAACCTAACGGTTCCGGTTTTAGGAGAATCCGACGGTCGGATCTCCCGTAATGTCCGTTTGAAATAAATGGTCGAAATTCACGAACTGCCGCGGCGCGGCGCGTTCTATTTAGGCCGGCGCGTTTTATTTAGGCCATTATATTATATATATAATATATATAATATATATTTCGTCTATTTCTATTTAAAACACATTTTATAAATCATTTTGAATTTGTTTCAAAAACAATTTCAACTTTTATTTCAAATTCAAATCAAAATTGAATTTTCTATTATAAATCCTCTTTACTTTCATTTCTATTTGATTTCAATTCAAATCGATTTTAATTCAATTCTAATTCATTTTCTTTTCAATTCAATTCGATTCGAATTCGTTTTCTAATTAAATCAAATTCGTTTTCTATTCAAATCAAATTCGTTTTCTATTCAAATCAAATTCGTTTTCTATTCAAATCAAATTCAATTAGTTTTCTAATCAAATCAAATTCAAATCGTTTTCTAATTAAATCAAATTCGATTCGTTTTCTAATTAAATCAAATTCGATTTGTTTTCTAATTAAATCAAATTCGATTTGTTTTCTAATTAAATCAAATTCGATTCGTTTTCTAATGAAATCAAATTCGATTCGTTTTCTAATCAAATCAAATTCGTTTTCTATTCAAATCAAATTCATTTTCTATTCAAATCAAATTCGTTTTCTATTCAAATCAAATTCGTTTCGTTTTCGAATCAACTCAAATTCGTTTTCTATTCAATTCAATTCGAAATTGGTTTTCTATTCGATTCAATTCAAATTGGTTTTCTATTCGATTCAATTCAAATTGGTTTTCTATTCGATTCAATTCAAATTGGTTTTCTATTCGATTCAATTCAAATTGGTTTTCTATTCGATTTAATTCAAATTGGTTTTCTATTCGATTCAATTCAAATTGGTTTTCTATTCGATTCAATTCAAATATAAAAATGAATATAATCGATATAAATATCGTTCGCGTCAAAATAGCGCATTTCTAATCAACACGGCTTTATATATTTCAATAATTCCATTATTCTATTCAATAAATGAATATTTATCCTATTCAATATGTGAATCTATATTTTTGTCAACACAAGACTAATCTCAACGAATGAGTACTGTCCACGTGTGACTCTTTTTGTTATTTAATATATTTTATATATGATAAAGATGTAAATTTTATTGTTAAAATATTTCATTCAACACATGACTAATCTCAACGGATGAGTACGGTCAACACATGAACCTTTATTTTCTGATGATAAAGATGTAAATTTTATTGTTAAAATATTTCGTTCAACACATGACTAATCTCAACGGATGAGTACGGTCAACACATGAACCTTTATTTTCTAAATATTCTTTATTTTCTAAATTGGAATGAGGCCCAATCAATTACCATATAGCGTTAACTATATGGATTCCATACAACACATGTATATAATAGCAATGATAAATAATCAACCATCATCCAAAGTGCACTACACTGTATAAGCATTAAATACAGATATCTAACGCTTATAACAGCCTGTCAATCAATCGATCGACATACAACTAATTATTGGGATTAGTGTATGCCGTTTTTTTATCCCAATACCCGTGTGGGGTTTCAAACAATCAAACGCATATTTTATTTGTGCAGTTGGGCGATGTGTAAAATTTATCGTCCCAATCAATATCAGTCAAATCAGTGAATATAAACAAATCGGCCGATTTGTTTATAAATATTTATTTACTAACATTCATGTTAAAAATTATATTTTTAATGATAAAATATTTTATTTCCTTTCAATACATTAATTTATATTATCGATTTCACATCAACATCACAAACAATTTCACAACACAACAATTAAACAAACAAGCCATCCATGGTCTGTGGATGACGGGTGTCGGGTGCTACTAAACACCGTCTGCATCCTAGTATATATATATATAACTAGAAAAGAAATTGAAGAGTGAGAAATTCTCACCGATAGCTATCCCAATCATCTCGACTCTTCTTTAGTAGAAATCTTCGTCGTTCTCGCCTTTCGTCACTTTCGTCGCCCGTATTCACTACATATGTAAAGATCGAATTTTTATCTTCACTTCATATATATAAAAATCGAATTTTTATCTTCACTTCATATATATAAAAATCGAAATTTTATCTTCACTTCGTATAAATAAAAATTGAATCTTTTTATAAAGTCATTTACATAAAAATCATGTTTTTATGATAAAACTTCATGTATAGAAATTATATTTTTATTTTGCCACTATATATACAAAAATCATATTTTCCTTCTCTAATTTCATGATAAAATCACATCTTTACTACAACGCTAAATGGGTAAAAATCCCATTTTTATCTTGCCATTCTATATATAAAAATTATATTTTTACCCCGCTATGTTGACAATCAAAATTATATTTTTTATTTAAACAAAAATCATTTCTTTCTCATTTAAAAAAAAATCAAAACTTTATAATGTTATAAATCAAATCTTTATAATTAAAAATCTATTCTTTGTAAAGTAAAAATCACATCTTTTTAAACTGAAAAGTCCTATGCTTATAAACTGAAAATCAAAAGAGAAAGAAAATAAAAGACTCACATTTACTATGGAATGAGGAGATTTCGCTGGGGATCGAGGAAAGGGGCGTGTGTGTTGCGATTTGGTGGCGGAGTGGGGCAATGGGGGTGCTGACGTGGGTGGTCAGATCGGTGGAGGCGGCGGAGGGGCTGAGCACGACCATCAGTGGTCGGTGGGCAGAAATTGAAATGGATGGGGAGGGGGTTTGAATGGAGAAGGGGCTGGAGGTTGGCGTTGGGCTAGGGTAGGGCGCCAGAGCTCGCGGTGGGCCAGCGGCGGGTGGAGGATCCAACGTCGAGTGCGACGGAGGCGTTGGAGCTCATCGCGATTTGGTGCTCTTTTTTTTTCGTTTTTGAGATGATACGGGGGGGGGGGGGGGGGGCAGATAAAGAGAAAGGGAGAGAGTGAGTTTAAATTTTATATTTTTTTTTTATTTTAATTATTTAATTTCAAAAAGGTTGACTTTTACATACGACCTCTAAACGAGGCCCACCGCCTATCGTCCATAGCTAATTACCCCCATTCCAAATACAATGGGATATGTATCGCAAGCTGATTTGATCGTTTCGATCATTTCCCGTCAAAATCAACATATAATTCTATATATTGAATTTGAACGCGCTTTTTCAATTTACTGGGGTCACATACTAACTCGATAATTTCCGGAAAAATATTTTCTAGCTTCGTATTGACGATACGGCCCTAACAAAACTAGTTTCGTCGAATTCTGAGACCGTTGGAAAAATGGCCATTTTCCAGTCGATTAAAATCAACTTAAACTGGTCAAACGCGTTTTCCTTTGCCACGCTCACATATTGATTCGAAAAATTATGAAATTTGAAATCTAGCAATAATTTGACACTGCGGATCCAACAAAAGTGGTTTCATCGAAATCCGAGGTCGTTTGCAAAATGTCTATTTTTAAGGGCCTGAATTCCATAGCGACTATTCAGAATTTTCAACTGGACGTACCTTTTGATTCCCGCTATGAAATTTTGATTTTTCAGATTCGTTGGAAAGATATTCTCATTTAGATCCTAATGTTTTTGGTTTCGCTAAAATCCGGTTTGATTTGCACCCGGTACATTCAATTGAAGTTTGAAATCGAATTATCGAACTACTGCGCCATTTTCAATTCTATTTATAATTATATATAATTATTATATTCTAACGACGACGCGTATATATATATACGTTCTAATTATATTCAAAATAAATTTATCGTCGCTATTACTTAAAATAATCTATTTTAAATATTCAAAATTCGTTAAAATTGCCAAAATAAAAATTTTAAACTGGCCCAGATTTTCGGGTTATTACAATCTCCACCACTTAAAACATTTCATCCCCGAAAAGGAACAAAGTCGAAAGTGGTTTGATTAATCAACTCAACGTTCGATCTGGCTTCCATTCTCCAACTTTTCAGTTTCTGAGAATTTTCAAATTCTTAAAAAATTTGGCTAACACCCTAAATTTTCGAAAAATTTCGCCATAACCTCCCCTACACCGGGAGCCACGGGAAAATCCAGAAATTGCCATATAGGCCTTCTGATCTCAAAAAGAAAAAGCCAAGCGGCTAGCCAATCGGCTCATAAAATCATCATCACCCAAACAAACAGTAAATTATATAGTAAACATGTACCTATTTGTCGGGCAAACAAATTTTATTCTTCGGCTCTAGCCTCCTTGCTATGACCTGTTCAATGTAAGTACATGTATATGCAAGCAAATGCGACAAATTTTCAATACAATTCAATATTTGATACAATTAGGCGTAATGGTTCAAAATTATCAAACAAATAAACAAACAACACAAACATCAATCAATTAGTGAATTAGAGTTTCAAATTCATAATTTTGATATATATACTAAAAAGTCATGTTCTTAATGCCAATTCACAACAAATAAATCTATGTAAGTTTTGGTTCTCACACCAGTCCGATGGAAATATATAAATATCACACCTTCGTCACTCGAAAATAAATGCTGATGATGTTTCGAACCACCATCAGAACATCTCCGGGCTACTAGAGTGCGGTTCTACATCTACCCGGTATATTAAAACTTCGAATATACGTTCATGACGCGTATATGCAAAATCTTTATATACTGGATTGTCCAAATTCAAAAAAAATAAATATTCAGATACGCATAAAATGGTTTAAATTTTCAAAACAAAATTGTTTTCATTTGAAAAATATACTCTTCACACTCGTTCTAGGATACTACTGATCCTATCTCTAACGAGTCACTCTAATTGGATATTACTAATCCAATATCTGATGAATTCTTTCGTATGGTTCTAATGTGTGTTGTTCTCGAGCTCTGTAAACCAAAGCTCTGATACCAAATGTGATGGCAAGGAATTTCGCTCGATCCGAATCAGTCGTTAAACCGATCTAGATCGTTCGAAACCCCTGATCGTTTGAGAACAGAACAAAATAGAACGCAGACAGAAGAACATTTCATTGTTTATTACAACAATTCCATCAGAATACAAGAATATACAGAGTATATATGAATAAATTACATTCGATAAATATCAGAGATTACAATAAATTACATAGCAGCGGAAAATAATACGAAGCACAACTGAAGGTGATATACGGATACAGAGCTTTCCAGATATCATTCCAGCTGTAAACCAGGATCCTGTGGATATAAATCTGCAAAACCAAAACTACTAGCTGCCCGTGTTGAAAATAGGGGCACCCAGAGTTTAGGTTAAAACAATAAACTCCAGGTCAGTCATATGACTGGTGTGAGAACTAAAACAGTTATTTAAAACTTTACTTTAAAAGAGAGTAATTCAAGGGACCACGCCGTATAACACGGAATGAGTTTCCTCCCAAGAATACTAGTGCATATAACAAAACAGCACAATGCTTTTTCGAAAAATGAAGCTATCATAAGACCCAGGTCCCATCACACAATGCAACGCAAGCCGGAGGATAGGGTTTTCCCTTATAATAGCCAAACATGCTTGGTATGCTTAAAACAAATCATTTGATACTATAATAAGTGTATAGTGTCAAAACAATTTCAATCATAAATATCAATCCTAGGCGGCATGGGTACCATCTATCATGTCGCCATACTAGGCTCTACAAATAAAACCGCAATACACATATTGGAAATTGGATTTCCATCATGAGTCGAGGCAAGGGGCAAGCTCCTCTCCGCGTTCGAGACACTCTAGCAAATGTCTCTGGACTACACACTCTGGGCAATCCTGGATCTTCAGGGCCGGTCCTCACTTACGTTAGAGGATTATTTATTCCTGAACACACATTTCCCGGTCCTTACAGACCTATAATCGAGGCGCCTCATCCAACAACCACATAGGTGAAAAGTATATAATTGTCAAGGCTGGTAAGTCACTGACACCACCAAAGCTAGAAAGAAACGTCGTGCTCTCCCTGCAGTCCTTATCCCGTTTTTAACTCATACCGAGGTGTGAGGCTCGCGAATTCATGTTATACACAAAGCTATTCCACGTAGGCCGTGCTTTGATCATCAACCACAAGACTTTTCTTTTCAGCAGAAGCCTTGATCTATGCAACTCAACGTGCCACACGGGCAATTCATGCCATGCGATTGATATCTAACGATATATAACCTCTAAGCTCGTACGTCTAAAAGAAGGGCGTTAAGCAAGAGAATAAATTCTCCACCGCCAAACAGGTATATATTTAACAGAAATCAATCAACACAGAATAAAATCCAAAGTCAGACACACAATCCATTTACAAGTTCGTTCTGGGTCTGAACGAAACCGGAGGCACTTTCCTCGCATATCCATCCATCTCCAAGTACGTCTGGACGACAACCAACTGATTCCCTCATCTTGGGTGTACAGCCCAATCAAGATCATCAGTAATCACCTAAACGATGTGAAGACTTCCGGTCTTCAACCACCGTCTTCATCTTCGACATATCGTCGAATTGGTTATTCAGGATGGGTGTAAACCCGGCCTTTCCGAACAACCCGCGTATGTTATAAACAAATCTTACACAAACGCAACATATGCCTCATTCCAATTCATTAGTCACTAACCGCAAATTATCAAGAGAACAATTTCCCAAATATTAACCCCGAAGGCCGAAACCAACATCAGATCAATATCCAGGAAACCATTCTTCTTAACTAACCTACCGCTAGTTTCTAAATTTCATATTCTTAGGGACAGGTTCCCATTAATTTTATCCAAGATAAATTCTTTAAAATTTATCCTTTAATCTTCCTTTGGATGTCAAATCAAACCAAATTATGGTTTTCCAAACTATTCGAGATTAGCGAACCACACCGAAGTAATTATTTATTTTATTTCCCAATCTATTCATCCCATGAAGCAAAACTGGTAATACTCCATTTCTAACACCACGGTGTTATCGGTAAAATTAATTACCATTTCACGTTCAAATCTAATTAAAGATTTAACTATCTCTTTGGAGCAAAACTGGTGATACTCCATTCTTGCTCATTTCCTAAATTTGATAATTTAGACTATCACTTCACATTTTCAATCTAATTACAGATTCATTAAAACTCCTTTTACTGGGTTAAAGAACTAATGTCTTTTAAAACACAGTTCACGACAAACCCAAATCACATTCTATTTATTATTGGGTTAAAGAACAAGTGTTATTTAAAACACCCTTCACGATAAACCCACTAATCAATTCTATTTAAAACCCATCTCAAATCCAATTTATTTAAAAATAATTGGGCTTTGATTTTAGTTCAAAACTAGTTCATTTCGATAAAAATCTATTTTTATCTTTTCGAATATGGAGTTTTTCATCCCAATTTTTCCCAAATCATTTCTTATGATTTTACACAAATTATTACTATTTTTAATAATTTTATCAAGGCCCGTACAGTCGATTTCCATCAACGACCATCTAACTGCACTTACAGCGTCCTTTTTCAAATTTGATTTGGACGTATCTCCAAATCCAACTGTTAGATTTCAAATTTCTAATATTCGTTAGAAATCTCTTTTCGATACGAACCCAATGGTTTCGGTTTTAGGAGAATCCGACGGTCGGATCTCCCATAATGTCCGTTTGAAATAAATGGTCGAAATTCACGAACTGCCGCGGCGCGTTCTATTCAGGCCATTATATTATATATATAATATATATTTCGTTGATTAATATTTAAAACGCATTTTATAAATCGTTTTGAATTCGTTTCAAAAACAATTTCAACTTTTATTTCAAATTCAAATCAAAATTGAATTTTCTATTATAAATCCTCTTTACTTTCATTTCTATTTGATTTCAATTCAAATAGATTTTAATTCGATTCGAATTCATTTTCTTTTCAATTCAATTCGATTCGAATTCGTTTTCTAATTAAATCAAATTCTTTTTCTATTCAAATCAAATTCGTTTTCTATTCAAATCAAATTCAATTCGTTTTCTAATCAAATCAAATTCAATTCGTTTTCTAATTAAATCAAATTCGATTCGTTTTCTAATTAAATCAAATTCGATTCGTTTTCTAATTAAATCAAATTCCATTCGTTTTCTAATTAAATCATATTCGATTTGTTTTCTAATTAAATCAAATTCGTTTTCTATTCAAATCAAATTCATTTTCTATTCAAATCAAATTCGTTTTCTATTCAAATCAAATTCGTTTCGTTTTCTAATCAAATCAAATTCGTTTTCTATTCAATTCAATTCGAAATTGGTTTTCTATTCGATTCAATTCAAATTGGTTTTCTATTCGATTCAATTCAAATTGGTTTTCTATTCGATTCAATTCAAATATAAAAATGAATATAATCGATATAAATATTGTTCGCGTCAAAATAGCGCATTTCTAATCAACACGGCTTTATATATTTCAATAATTCTGTTACTCTATTCAATAAATGAATATTTATCCTATTTAATACGTGAATCTATATTTTTTTCAACACACGACTAATCTCAACAAATGAGTACTGTCCACGTGTGACTCTTTTTGTTATTTAATATATTTTATATATGATAAAGATGTAAATTTTATTGTTAAAATATTTCGTTCAACACATGACTAATCTCAACGGATGAGTACGGTCAACACATGAACCTTTATTTTCTAATGATAAAGATGTAAATTTTATTGTTAAAATATTTCGTTCAACACATGACTAATCTCAACGGATGAGTACGGTCAACACATGAACCTTTATTTTCTGATGATAAAGATGTAAATTTTATTGTTAAAATATTTCGTTCAACACATGACTAATCTCAACGGATGAGTACGGTCAACACATGAACCTTTATTTTCTAAATATTCTTTATTTTCTAAATTGGAATGAGGCCCAATCAATTACCATATAGCGTTAACTATATGGATTCCATACAACACATGTATATAATAGCAACGATAAATAATCAACCATCATCCAAAGTGCACTACACTGTATAAGCATTAAATACAGATATCTAACACTTATAACAGCCTGTCAATCAATCGATCGACATACAACTAATTATTGGGATTAGTGAATGCCGTTTTTTTATCCCAATACCCGTGTGGGGTTTCAAACAATCAAACGCACATTTTATTTGTGCAGTTGGGCGATGTGTAAAATTTATCGTCCCAATCAATATCAGTCAAATCAGTGTATATAAACAAATCGGCCGATTTGTTTATAAATATTTATTTACTCACATTCACGTTAAAAATTATATTTTTAACGATAAAATATTTTATTTCCTTTCAATACATTAATTTATATTATCGATTTCACATCAACATCACAAACAATTTCACAACACAACAATTAAACAAACAAGCCATCCATGGTCTGTGGATTATGGGTGTCGGGTGCTACTAAACACCGTCTGCATCCTTGTATATATATATAACTAGAAAAGAAATTGAAGAGTGAGTAATTCTCACCGATAGCTATCCCAATCATCTCGACTCTTCTTTAGCAGAAATCTTCGTCGTTCTCGCCTTTCGTCACTTTCGTCGCTCGTATTCACTACATATGTAAAAATCGAATTTTTATCTTCACTTCATATATATAAAAATCGAATTTTTATCTTCACTTCATATATATAAAAATCGAATTTTTATCTTCACTTCGTATAAATAAAAATTGAATCTTTTTATAAAGTCCTTTACATAAAAATCATGTTTTTATGATAACACTTCATGTATAGAAATTATATTTTTATTTTGCCACTATATATACAAAAAACATATTTTCCTTCTCTAATTTCGTGATAAAAATCACATCTTTACTATAACGCTAAATGGGTAAAAATCCCACTTTTATCTTGCCATTCTATATATAAAAATTATATTTTTACCCCGCTATGCTGACAATCAAAATTATATTTTTTATTTAAACAAAAATCATTTCTTTCTCATTTAAAAAAAAATCAAAACTTTATAATGTTATAAATCAAATCTTTATAATTAAAAATCTATTCTTTGTAAAGTAAAAATCACATCTTTCTAAACTGAAAACCCCTATGCTTATAAACTGAAAATCGAAAGAGAAAGAAAATAAAAGACTCACATTTACTATTGAAGGAGGAGATTTCGCTGTGGATCGAGGAAAGGGGCGTGTGTGCTGCGATTTGGTGGCGGAGTGGGGCAATGGGGGTGCTGACGTGGGTGGTCAGATCGGTGGAGGCGGCGGAGGGGTTGAGCACGGCCATCAGTGGTCGGTGGGCAGAAATCGAAATGGATGGGGAGGGGGTTTGAATGGAGAAGGGGCTGGAGGTTGGCGTTGGGCTAGGGTAGGGCGCCGGAGCTCGCGGTGGGCCAGCGGCGGGTGGAGGATCCGACGTCGAGCGCGACGAAGGCGCTGGAGCTCATCTCGATTTGGTCCTCTCTCTTTTTTTCGTTTCTGAGATGATACGGGGGAGGGGGGGCAGATAAAGAGATAGGGAGAGAGTGAGTTTATATTTTATATTTTTTTTAATTATTTAATTTCAAAAAGGTTGACTTTTACATACGACCTCTAAACGAGGCCTACCGCCTGTCGTCCATAGCTAATTACCCCCATTCCGAACACAATGGGATATGTATCGCAAGCTGATTTGATCGTTTCGATCAGTTCCCGTCAAAATCAACATATAACTCTATATATTGAATTTCAACGCGCATTTCAATTTACTGGGGTCACATACTAACTCGATAATTTCTGGAAAAATATTTTCTAGCTTCGTATTGACGATACGGTCCTAACAAAACTAGTTTCATCGAATTCTGAGACCGTTGGAAAAATGGCCATTTTCCAGTCGATTAAAATCAACTAAAACTGGTCAAACGCTTTTTCCTTTGCCCCTATCACATATTGATTCGAAAAATTATGAAATTTGAAATCTAGGAATAATTTGACACAGCGGATCCAACAAAAGTGGTTTCGTCGAAATCCGAGGTCGTTTGCAAAATGTCTATTTTTAAGGGCCTGAATTCCATAGCGACTATTCAGAATTTTCAACTGGACGTATCTTTTGATTCCCGCTATGAAATTTTGATTTTTCAGATTCGTTGGAAAGATATTCTCATTTAGATCCTAATTTTTTGGTTTCGCTAAAATCCGGTTTGTTTTGCACCCGATACATTCAATTGAAGTTTAAAATCGAATTATCGAACTACCGCGCCATTTTCAATTCTATTTATAATTATATATAATTATTATATTCTAACGACGACGCGTATATATATACGTTCTAACTATATTCAAAATAAATTTATCGTCGCTATTACTTAAAATAATCTATTTTAAATATTCAAAATTCGTTAAAATTGCCAAAATAAAATTTTTAAACAAGCCCAGATTTTCGGGTTATTACAGTAGTCATATCCAATAGCCTCTTGATTGAGCGAGGTTATGAAATGCATGACCATGCTCAAATATTGATTTATTATAAATAGTCTACTTATTGATCAAGATAAAAGGATTAAATTATAAAGAGGGTGAAACGTTCCTTGCCTCGAGTTTAATCCTAGATATATTGGTTAAAAGGAATATATTACATTGATATAATGGTAATAGAAAGGTTGTATCGAATCATTGATTTTATTACAACTTGGGTGGCGGCGATGTATTACTAGACGCTAATCACTGTTTATGATTTTAAACACGATTTAAAATCATTGCCAATGTTATTATAACTTATAGGGTCACACAATAGAACATTATAAAGGAGAAAATATTTTCAAGTTAAACAAAATATCAATTTGTTGATATTTTATTTAAAGTTGGAATTAGTATACGTGTTGGTTCCTACATTCATGGTTAACGTTTGGTTTTAAAGGAGATATTTATATTTTCCCTTTTAAAAGAAAACAACTAACCCAATATAAGATAGACTTACTCATCTGATCAGATCATTATTATTACAAACTCAAATACCTCTTCTTTAAAAACATAAAATATTAATGGTGGTTACTACCGCTCTCCTTTCATTTTCTTCTTCAATTCGATTGAATGGAGAAACGTTCTAATGGATACATATAGAGGCGTGATGAGTTGTTGTGTTATACAATTTGATTCAACGCAGACTCATCTTCGAATTCAAAAACATGAAAAACCTAGGTACCATTTTATCTTGATTTATTGTTTTCGTTATAGATCCTATTTAGGGTTTAATAATTCCATTGCAAAATTCATTTGTGAAACCCTAATTGTTACTTTCAATAATGTTGTCAGCTAACATGAAAAGGTTGTTGAGGAGCGACCATCTATATAACAGCTTAATGTAGCTACTACAAAGTGGCTAGATATCTCTTCTAAAAAATGCAAAATATATAACATAATCAGCCATAGATATTCACATCACAAAGGCAGAAATAAATATAAATATAACATATAAGAGTGTATATAAAGATAATGGGCATGCTAGATCCACTATACTACAAAAGAATAAGTACAAGTGCTATCCAAAAGAATGTGTATACGTAAGGAGTCTCTATCTGATATGCATAAAAGACCAAAAACTACAACACTAATGTAGTAATTCAAAATTCACTTCACAGTCCCCGTTAAAAGTCACGTGGAACCACCTACAACACCTCGGCCTGACTCAGGTATTATTTATAAGAAGGTAAACAATAAACACATCAGTCTAGCTGTACTTATCACAATAAACTGAGATACAATATAAGATATAAACAGATAATGATATATGTAATAACAAAAATTCATATATAAATGTAGAACCCTAAAAATATCCAAAAAACATTTCAAGGAAATTTTAATGCTATAAAAGAATATCTCATTCTAAATTACATAGCTACTCACAAGAAATGATATTAACTATTAAATCGACACAAAATTGATAATGCATTATCAGCACAACACAAAATGATATCACATATCAAAACACCAAATTCAAGAAATCAGTAATTAGAAATCTAGAAAATCACATAAAAGGGGAAAAGAGGCCTATCAAAAATGGGAGTTCAAAGACTCACCAACACATGTATCACAAATGAGACATGGTCTCTAGGTAGATAACCTATCATAAAATAGTCCGAAGGCCATTAAGTCATAGCTCCACAAAATGGTCTGAAGGCCATTGAGCCGAAGCTCCACAATACGACCTGAGGACCATAAAATACACAAATCCACATAATCACAAAAAGATCACATTTGATCCAAAGTTTTGTAAATTACTCCAACCTAGTAAGTATAAAAATTAGGTTAAGTGTCCCATAACCACTCGCTTTACTCGAATATTTATGAACAAGTTGTATATTCCACTAGAAACACGAAAGGGCCATTGCCAGAGTTTTCAATCAAATAGGTTCAAGAATTAAGTGTCGAAGCAAACACAAGCATTTCATACCACTCGTTTTACAAAAGTGTTTAATTAGATTCCTCATATGAGTGAAGAATTTTTTTTTAACATATGTACTAGTAGACTGGAAGGCAATTTGTAAAATTACTTTGTATGATGAAAGTAGAGATAGATATCATTTTAATAAAAGATTTGATATCTACTAACAATATAAAATCCCTTATATATTTGAAGTGGCAAAACTCATAAATACGATTGTAAGAACAATCGACCTAAGAATTCACGTTTTAATAAGAGGAATTTCACAGTAAGGGCTTATTTCCCTCAGCCAATTAATTTTAAGGACACGGTTCAAAATAATTATTTTCTAGGACAAAGTTTCTTAAATCGTTATCGACCGTAAAATCAATATCGCTACTCACATTCGAAGCTTCAAACAAAAATCAAAATTAGGTTATATAAAGCCAATTTGTCTACAGAATTAAAATCGTGTAGCCGACTTTGATGATTTGTTGAAGGAAAAAAAATCATCTCACCTAGAACTGAAAATCGATACATAGACAATCTACGCTAAATATTTGCAATGAATTGAATCTTTGATTGCTGAACAAGTCAGTACTCCTTTGCCGATTACAGTTTGTTGTCCATCAGTTGCTTGTTTGCGATTTCTATTTAATGATTGCTAATTGAAGTTGTTGTTCGTCAATTGTTTGTATTCACCGAGTACTGAAATTAAACAAGTAATGTCTATACAAGCTATATATTGAAGACACAACTGATTAATCATAAATTTTTGTTCATCAATTGTTTGTGTTTGTTGTTTCCAGAATAAATGAAGAATGATAAATGTTAAACATATTTGTTGTTATTACACAAGATGTAAAATTGGCTTAAACCCTTTTATAAAATATAAAAGCGTATATATTTTTATCTCTAACATTATTAATTTAGTTGCATATGTTAAATTTTGGCAATTAAAATATATTAATGAGAATGCATTATTTGCTTCCATAATCAAGTCAATTATGGGAAATAAATTAATATAGAGAAGGCAACTGATTTAAATAATCAATCAAGAATTGGTAGGGTGAGAGAGGCATTAATTTTTCCCATAATCAAGCCAAATATGGGAAACAATTAATTGATTTGGAAAATCAATGAAGAATTTATATAGGTGGAAACCAAATTAATGCGCAAGATTCGTGGTGGATAAAATCAAGGAAATTCCTAAACATCTTCATCCTTATCTTCTAGAATTCT
The DNA here is from genome assembly GCA_030737875.1 of Allium sativum. NCBI lineage: Eukaryota > Viridiplantae > Streptophyta > Magnoliopsida > Asparagales > Amaryllidaceae > Allium > Allium sativum. Next base: position 801,487,568 of record CM060915.1, read on the forward strand.
CTATTCTTCCTATATATATGAAGCCATTTGCTCACTTTTGTATCATCACAAGAAAATATATCTCTCCATATTATTCCTCAATAGATCCCTATTTTCGGTATCTATTATAGGGTGAGAATTAGTATTGAGTTTTTTGTTGTAATTCTTCTCATTTTTGTAACCTCCTCTTGAAGTAAAGAAATAAAGAAATTGTTGAGTCTCTGTGGACATAGGATATTCATATCTGAACCACGTTAAATCTTTTGTGTCTTCTCCTACTCTTCTATTTTTGTTCTTTTTGTTTGGTGATTATTTTTATTGAATTAGTGGTTGATAACTAATTGACAAGCTAGATCCATTTTAGCATCGCTTCCGCGTTTGTGCAACTTTTGCACAACAGTTTGGTATCAGAGCTAGCTGTCTTGTTCTAGATTAGTTACCAATGGCTAATTCTTCTAGTAGTTGTATGGAAAATTATAGCGTCACCAAATTTGTTAGAAGAGATGTTTTTGGGACATGGATGGTCAAAGTGAAGACTAATGACGGTGTTCTTCAGCAACAACTTCATTCACTTAGAGGAAGAGATAAGATGCAGCAGCGCCTTAGAGGAGATATGCATAGATTCCACTTCTTGGGTTCTAGAAGAGGTGCTTGCTATTATTGTAAGAAGGAGGGACATTTTATACAAAATTGTTAAGCCCTGAGAAAGAAGAAAGAGATGAAAGAGAAAGCTTCAATTCAGACAACATTTAGATCAAATGCAGATAGATGTGATAGTGATACATCATTATTTTCAGCCACCATTCCACCTTTGGAGAGTACAAGTTGAGTGATTGATTCTGGAGCCTCTTTTCATATGACGCCAGATAGGAGTTGTTTTGTCAGTTATGAGAAAATTGATGGCAGAGTAGTTCATTTGGAGAATGACACATCTTGTCATGTTGTGGGCATTAGTAGTGTGAGGTTTAATGTGACGACCCTCAGTCCGGCCCGGCCTAAACCGAACTAGAATGAAGATTGTTTTGAGAACAGAACACATCAGAACACAAACAAGAGAACATTTCCATTGCTTATTACAACAATTACATCAGAGTACAAGAATATGAGTACAAGAATAAATACTTTACAACTTGAAAATATAAAATCCGAGTTATTACATAATACATTGCAGCGGAAAGATAATAATACAAAATAATACAGCGGGAGACTAATATGCTCTGGACACAGCTTTAAGCTTCAACCCAGAATCCTGTTATAAATGAAAATCTGCAAAAACCAAAACTCCAACTGCCCGTGTGGAAAATAAGGGCACCCAGAGTTTAGGTTAAAACAATAAACTCCAGGTCAGTCATGGGACTGGTATGAGAACTCAAAACTAATTTAGCTAATAAGACAAATCCAAGGACCACGCCGCTAATGCGGAACGGGTTTTATTCCAATGGATTGTCGGTGCATAAATTAAAGTAAATCGTTAAACAACGCAATGATTTTTGGAAAAATGAAACCATTATAAGACCCAGGTCCCATCACACAATGCAACGCACACCAGAGGATAGGGTTTTACCTTATAATGATCAAAAGATGATAAATACGTTAAACCGATATTATCATTAGTGTGTATATGTTTTAAAAGCAATTCAAAATAAATGTATCAATCCTAGACGGCATGGGTACCATATATCATGTCGCCATACTAGTTATACAATCAAAACCGCAATGGTCGTATCGGAGATTTGAATTCCATCATGAGTCAAGGCTAGGGAGGAGCTCCTTACCGATTCGAGGCACTCTAGCGGATACCTCAGGATTCCCCGCAGTGAACCCTTGGATAGCTGCAGGGCCGGTCCCCGCCTATGGGCAGTAGATTAGTTATGCCTGAACACACGTTTCCCGGTCCCTTTGGACCTATAGTGTGACCACCAACGGCCTATAAAAATAACGAGGCGCCTCAAAATCCAATATCCACAATGAGTAAACTGTCAGCGCTGGTAGGTCCCTGACATCACTCTAGCTAGAAAGATAACGTGTGCACTCCCTGCGTTCCCTTCTCCCGTTTTTGACTCATACCGGGGTGTGAGGTTCGTGAAGTTACGTTATACCCACAAGGCCTGCTTTTCAACAAAAGCCTTGATCAATGCATCTTGGCGTGCCACATTGTCAGACCATACCATATCATTGATCATCTACCAATATATAACCGGGTGTTAAGCGAAGAATAAATTCTCCACCACCACACAGTTATACGTAAAACAGAGATCAACAAGTACAATATAAAGGAATACCATGTCAGACACGCAATCCATTTACTAGTCCGTTCTGGGTCTGAACGAAACTATATCCGGTAGAATTCCCAAATACGTCTGAATGATCACCAACTTTCCCTCATCTTGGGTGTACGGTCCAATCAAGATATCAATAATCATTCATTCAATATGGAAATTTCCCGTTCTTCAATAACCGTCTTCATCGTCGATCTTCAATCATCGTATGAATTTATTCGGAATGGGTTGAACCCGGTCTTTCCGAATAATTCGCGCAATTTAAAAAAACGTGTGTTAAAGTAACACAAACAACGTCTCATTCCAAAAATCCGGGTTGTTACAATCTCCCCCACTTAAAATCTTTTCGTCCTCGAAAAGGAATAGAGTTAAAAAAAATTATTTTATAAATCAACTCAACTTCCAATAATTTTAATATGGCTTAAGTTCATCAAATTTTCAACTTATAATAATTTATTAATTTTCCTAAAATTTGGCTAACACCCTAAATTCTAGAAAAATTTCGCCAGAGTCTCCTTCGTACGGAGAGTATTGGAAAAACGCAAACTGCCTCATAGGGCTCTCATCACCCCAAAAAAGAAAAAGAAAACAGAAGGGGGGAAGAAGAAAGAGAATGCCAAGCGGCTAGCCAATCGGCTCATAAAATCAAAACCCACAAAATAAAGTAAATATGTACCTATTTGTCGGGCATACAATTTTATTCCTCTGCTCTAGCCTTGCCATGACCTGTTCAACGCATATGTATATATTTGCATGCAATTTCAATATTTTATTGGTTCAATCGACAAGCAATCAGCACAGCCAGCATCAATTAGTGGATTAATTTTTCAAATGCATAACTTTCATATATATATATATTCAAAAATCATGTTTTTGTTGCCATGTCACACACTAGCTAGGTTTTGGTTCTCATACCAGTCAATGTGGAAATATATAGAAATCCCACTTTCGAAACACGAACATGAACTAATGATGCTGACATGTCAATCACTAGTGTCATCAGGGTCATCTCCGGGCTACTAGAGTGTGATTCTATATCTACCCAGTATATTGAGATTTCAAATACACGTTGATCAGACGCATATGAAAAACCTACTAATACCTGATAGTCCAAAATATAATAATCAATTACGTATAGTAAGTTATAGATTTTCAAAACTAATTTTGGTTTTAAGAAAATGGCACTCTTTAGACTCATCCTAGGATACTGCTGATCCCATCTCTAACGAGTCATTCTTATAGGATATTACTAATCCTATCTCTGATGAATTCTTTTGTTCGGTTCTAATATGTTTTGTTCTCGAGCTTTGTAAAACCAAAGCTCTGATACCAAATGTGACGACCCTCAGTCCGGCCCGGCCTAAACCGAACTAGAATGAAGATTGTTTTGAGAACAGAACACATCAGAACACAAACAAGAGAACATTTCCATTGCTTATTACAACAATTACATCAGAGTACAAGAATATGAGTACAAGAATAAATACTTTACAACTTGAAAATATAAAATCCGAGTTATTACATAATACATTGCAGCGGAAAGATAATAATACAAAATAATACAGCGGGAGACTAATATGCTCTGGACACAGCTTTAAGCTTCAACCCAGAATCCTGTTATAAATGAAAATCTGCAAAAACCAAAACTCCAACTGCCCGTGTGGAAAATAAGGGCACCCAGAGTTTAGGTTAAAACAATAAACTCCAGGTCAGTCATGGGACTGGTATGAGAACTCAAAACTAATTTAGCTAATAAGACAAATCCAAGGACCACGCCGCTAATGCGGAACGGGTTTTATTCCAATGGATTGTCGGTGCATAAATTAAAGTAAATCGTTAAACAACGCAATGATTTTTGGAAAAATGAAACCATTATAAGACCCAGGTCCCATCACACAATGCAACGCACACCAGAGGATAGGGTTTTACCTTATAATGATCAAAAGATGATAAATACGTTAAACCGATATTATCATTAGTGTGTATATGTTTTAAAAGCAATTCAAAATAAATGTATCAATCCTAGACGGCATGGGTACCATATATCATGTCGCCATACTAGTTATACAATCAAAACCGCAATGGTCGTATCGGAGATTTGAATTCCATCATGAGTCAAGGCTAGGGAGGAGCTCCTTACCGATTCGAGGCACTCTAGCGGATACCTCAGGATTCCCCGCAGTGAACCCTTGGATAGCTGCAGGGCCGGTCCCCGCCTATGGGCAGTGGATTAGTTATGCCTGAACACACGTTTCCCGGTCCCTTTGGACCTATAGTGTGACCACCAACGGCCTATAAAAATAACGAGGCGCCTCAAAATCCAATATCCACAATGAGTAAACTGTCAGCGCTGGTAGGTCCCTGACATCACTCTAGCTAGAAAGATAACGTGTGCACTCCCTGCGTTCCCTTCTCCCGTTTTTGACTCATACCGGGGTGTGAGGTTCGTGAAGTTACGTTATACCCACAAGGCCTGCTTTTCAACAAAAGCCTTGATCAATGCATCTTGGCGTGCCACATTGTCAGACCATACCATATCATTGATCATCTACCAATATATAACCGGGTGTTAAGCGAAGAATAAATTCTCCACCACCACACAGTTATACGTAAAACAGAGATCAACAAGTACAATATAAAGGAATACCATGTCAGACACGCAATCCATTTACTAGTCCGTTCTGGGTCTGAACGAAACTATATCCGGTAGAATTCCCAAATACGTCTGAATGATCACCAACTTTCCCTCATCTTGGGTGTACGGTCCAATCAAGATATCAATAATCATTCATTCAATATGGAAATTTCCCGTTCTTCAATAACCGTCTTCATCGTCGATCTTCAATCATCGTATGAATTTATTCGGAATGGGTTGAACCCGGTCTTTCCGAATAATTCGCGCAATTTAAAAAAACGTGTGTTAAAGTAACACAAACAACGTCTCATTCCAAAAATCCGGGTTGTTACATTTAAGATGCATGATGGTGTTATTAGGACTATCACGGATGTTCGACATGTTCCGATGCTGCAAAAGAGTGTGTTGTCAGTTGGAGCTTTGAGTAGGCTTGGTATGAAGATAATAATAGATGGGGAGAATTTAAGAGTGGCGAAGGGTTCCTTAGTAGTGATGAAAGTGGTGCGAGTCGATGATATTTATATGCTTCGTGCAGACACAGTATTTGGAGATTCAGTAGTTTCTACTGATTGTAGTGTTCCAGATTCTACTCAATTATGGCACCTTCGTTTAGGTCACGTTGATGAGGAGAGCCTGGAAGTATTGAAGAAGCGTAGGTTAATTATTGTTGATTCTCAATTAAAGCCTAGCTCTTGTGAAGATTGTTACGTTGGAAAGAAGAAGCATGTCACATTTGATGTTGGAAGACCTAGAGCTACAGAGTTTATAGAGTATGTTCATTCATATGTTTGGGGACCCACCCCAATTGCATCTTTAGGTGGATCCAGTTTCTTCGTCATATTTGTGGATGATTTCTCGTGTATGGTTTGGGTCTATTTCATGAAGACTAGATCCGAAATATTTGCCCAATTTCAGAAGTGGAAGACCTTAGTTGAAAAGAAGTCAGGAAAGCGACTGCAAGTTCTTAGAGTTGGCAATAGTAGTGAATTTGCATCACAAGAATTCACTAACTATTGTGCGTCCGAGCATGTAATTAGAGATTTTTCTACGAAGTCACATTCTTTTGAAGCGGCAGAGAGCATGTGTCGGATATTATGGGAAAGAGCTATGAGCTTGAGACTGGCTGCTGGTCTAAAAGAGGGATTTTGGGCAGAAGCGATATCTATGGCAGTATTTCTCATCAACCGTACACCTTCTATTGCCATAGATATGAAGATCCCAGAAGAAGTATGGAAAAAAGAGTATGTTGATTATTCATTCCTTAAAGTGTTTGGTTGTTCAGCTTATTTAGAAAATGAGAGACATGATAGACTGAAGCCTAGAGGAAGCAAGCACATTTTGTTAGGCTATGGAGAAGGAATGAAGAAGTATAGGTTGTGGTGCAAAACAACCAATAGAATTGTGACTAGCAAACATGTAATATTTGATGAGAGGTCTTTATTGAAGGTAGAGCCTCTATCAAGTGATGACATTAGGACACAAAATCCCCAAACATATTTGGAGTCATCAGATTGTTTCCATATTCAGAGAGAAAGTGGTATTTCCGATGGTACCATGGTTGATGAGAAGATTTCAAAGGTTCAGACTCTGGGTGGAGCTCGGTCGCAGTTAAGGCCTTTTAGTTCAGTTGGCCCTATTGGTAAGCATATTTGTAATGATGATTATTCATCTTATGCTTTGAATGCTGCGGAGCTTGGTGTTGAGTTTGATAAGGTAGACTTGGTGAAGTCGAGTAAAATTCTTGAAAAGGAGGTTGAAGTAGATAATATTGAGTATGTCCTCACTCAATGTAGGATGGAGAAGGTGAAGCGCACTATGATATCTCCATTAGTCTCTCAAATTTCTGTATCTACAAGTTTGTCTCCTTCATCGGATTTTCTGAAGAATTTTGATATTTGTTCATATGCATTTTGCTTGTTGAAGTGCATATTATCTTTCTTTTGCTTGGGAAAGATTTGGAAGCTCTGTTTGGGCAATATTGCCCAAAGTAGTTCACATTGAGCTAGATGGCATAGACCCAACAATTTTGTTGATTTTTGGTGATTGATGAATATATTTAATCGAGGTGGAGTGTTAAATTTTGGCGATTAAAATATATTAATGAGAAGGCATTATTTGTTTCCATAATCAAGTCAATTATGGGAAATAAATTAATATAGAGAAGGAAACTGATTTAAAGAATCAATCAAGAATTGGTAGGGTGATAGAGGCATTAATTGTTTCCATAATCAAGCCAAATATGGGAAACAATTAATTGATTTGGAGAATCAATGAAGAATTTATATAGGTGGAAACCAAATTAATGCGCAAGATTTGTGGTGGATAAAATCAAGGAAATTCCTAAACATCTTCATCCTTATCTTCTAGAATTCTCTATTCTTCCTATATATATGAAGGCATTTTCTCACTTCTGTATCATCAAAAGAAAATATATCTCTCCATATTATTCCTCAATAGATCCCTATTTTCTGTATCTATTATAGGGTGAGAACTAGTATTGAGTTTTTTGTTGTAATTCTTCTCATTTTTGTAACCTCCTCTTGAAGTAAAGAAATAAAGAAGTTGTTGGGTCTCCGTGGACGTAGGATATTCATATCCGAACCACGTTAAATCTTTTGTGTCTTCCCCTACTCTTCTATTTTTGTTCTTTTTGTTTGGTGATTATTTTTATTGAGTTAGTGGTTGATAACTAATTGACAAGCTAGATCCATTTTAGCATCGCTTCCGCATTTGTGCAATTTTTGCACAACAACATATAGCTCTTAATCTAGTTACAAAGAAAATACAAATGTTCAATATACAGTCATATTCATTTTAATTGTAAAACAACACTCATTTAGTTCACAATGATTTCAATGTTGTATGTATATTTGATCCAAAAAAAGATACTATAACAAATTTAATGCCCTTTATTTTGATGTATGCTAATTAAACATACATAAGTATGTACTACCAAATGTCGCAGTATTCAAGACTTAAGAAGGACAAATGCATTTATCTTTTATGGTAAAGGACTCAATTACATATTAAGCCTTACTTATATATCATAGTTAACACTACATGTTAAACATATTCATTGTTTTTCTCATTATTTGAAGTTCTTATATACAGTTCTAGGACAATTGTAGTAAATGGTTATTTTCTATGACCCAATACTTGAAAAATTATTTTTTAGCACAAATGTTTGTTAATAAAAAATTTCCCGTTGATTTCGTCCATTTATTGTTTTGTTTTCTACTTTCAACCTTTAAATGGAATTCAAAAATTTATGACATAAAGCTCTTTAATTCAGCATACATAGGTATTCGGTAACAATATTAATGTTACGTTATTCAACATGTAAAAAAGATGAACACATTTATCTTTTACTGTAATTGATTTAAATAAAATTTAAGCCTTAGTTATATTAAATAGCTACCGTAAGTGTTAAACATATTTGTAGTGCATGTAAAGTGTTTTTTTTATGACTTAACCTAATATGAAGTTCTATGATTAATTATACATAGATTGATGTTATTCTATTCAACTGCTTAAGTAGAAAAGCGCATTTATCTTTGTTGTTTTCTATTCATTTAAGAAGAAAAGTGCATTTATTTTTGTTGTTTGTTATTGTTCACATTTATCCAAGTTAAACTATAGTTAGAAAAGATAAAAACATATATGTTTTTATCTTTAACACCATCAGTCTATTTTCTCTAGTTGCAAAGCAGGTTCATATTTTCATTATACATCCATGCTTACTCTTATTATAACTTATCAGTAAATAATTGCACAATCATTTCAATGTTGTACATATACTTGATTCAATAGTTTAAAAAGATAAATGTATTTATCTTTCAAGGTAAATGAACCTATAAGGCATTTATTGTTAATTAACTGTATGTGATTACTGTTAACGATATTATTCGTCAACACCCGAACTAGGATGAACAATGCATATCCTTAGAAGTTTGATGCAAGGGTAGTCTAAAGGTTATTGAAATGCAGTCCTGAATCAGTTATTTTTAACTAGTCCCACCATTTTCTAGGCATCAAGACGTTTAGTCCGAAGATTATTTACTCTTCTCTCGGGAAGGGGGGGGGGTGAGTATCACGCTTACGAGACTATGAAGTCGAAGGCAGCCTTAGACAAAGGTTTCCATTAGTTAAATAAAACTGAGACCTCATGTAACAGTGACATTTAGATCTTAGATAAAATAATATACATTATGGTAAGAGGAAACATGTGAGGCTAAGAGGAAACAGGCTAATGCCTCAAAATGCTCGAATTTGTTTTCATGCTGCAACGCTTATTAACTTATATGATACTTCCGCATTGAACCAGCCTGAGAAGGCCTTGGTCGTGTCAATTATCAAGTCACAAGCTCATAGCAAGACCTTTTCCGAGGTTGGGTTGCATCGGGCTTACTATGAAAGAGCTAAGTCACATAATGAATGTTCGAAAGGGGCCAAGCCTCGGTTTTAACCAAGACCTTTCCTCCCGCGAAATAACCATGATCAACTCTTTCATAAGAAAGGTTAGTGTTAACTCCTTGTCTTGACATTATAGACAAAATATTATTATCAAATCAAGAACTGCTTAAATCTCGGACTTGTTCTTTTTATTAATTCTGGATATATTACAAGAGTTGAAGAAATCCCCAATTTGATTTAAAACTTAGGATTTACTACTGAGAGAAAGAGAAAAAGATTGAGATATGAAAATCTGAACCCCAAAATGAGACCCCTGGGGTCTTATTTATAGACAAATCGGGGACCCCAAGCTTTTGGTCTTGCTATTAATTCCTCACGGATCATGTCTTCATGATTTACGTGGATGGCTACTGGGTCCGCCACCCCTGTTGGTATTGACACTAAGCAAATTAGTGTGGATATCTTGTCTCTCTTTGAGGTTTCGGCTTGCCTTTCCGTAGGTTCCTGAAGTGTGTCTCGGCCTTCCGGAAGGGTGCTATCGATGCTTTATTTGTTGCATACTAGAGCGACCTCTTGGTGACCATCTAATGTGGGTTTCGGTAGTTAGTTTTTGGATAATTTCCATATGTTTCAAACTCTGTGTCTTTGATGCTTTCATCCCCTGATGTATCGGCATTAAGCAAATTAATATCGATATCCTTTCCTCCCTTCTAGGTCCCAGTTTGTTGGATTCTTGGTTATTCTCTTTACTAGCAACCGGTTTTGGGTGACCTTTCGTTGTTTACCCATCATGTCGGAACTACCCTGTCGATATTCTTTCTTTGTATAACTTCTGAGCTCTTTTCTTTAGTGATGGTGCCGGGTGCATAGCTCTTGGATCATTCTCTTATGCTTTTGGCTCTACCTTGTGCTTGCGTAATGTTGATGGAAGATTCCTTTATGCTTGTAGCAGTCTGGTACGCCTTCACCGTCAGCTTGTCCCGGTGGTAATTTTGGTATTAACATTTGCCCTCCTTAGTGAAGGGTTTTTTTTGACTTTTCAAGTCAAACTTCTTTTCTGGATTTCTTCGCACTTCACCTGCATGAACTTCAACAATTACATGTTAGCTATTATTGTTATTTACATACATAATGGGCAAGGTGTTGTTCGGAATTAATCACTAATGTCATATTAAACTCATGTCTTTTATATTCTATCGAAAAATAGAAGAAAGAGTTTAGGGGACTTCCTGGTTGCCAACTGTGAATGGATATTATCATTAATGTCGGATTCCATTATGAAATGTCCATGGCGCCACCTCTGTAAGGGCCTTTCCTAGTGTTGACCATTAACCCTCATTTGATCGTTAAAGATTGAAGACCAGAAATCCACTTCTGGCATTAATAGGAGCTCCGAACCAACCCTTATTCGGGTATTTAAAGATTACAGACTAGAAATCCGCTTCTGGTGTTAACGAAAGTCCCAAACCAACCCTTATTCGGGCATTTAAAGACTAAAGACTAAAAATCCTCTTCTAGTATTAATAGAAGCCTCGAACCAACCATTATTCGAGCATTTAAAGATTGAAGACCACAAATCCACTTTTGGTATTAATAGAAGCCCTGAACCAACCCTTATTCAGGCATTTAAAAATTAAAGACCAGAAATCCACTACTGATATTAATAGAAGCCCCGAACCAACTCTTATTCGGGAATTTAAAGATTGAAGACCAGAAATCTGCTTCTGGGGTTAATGGAAGCCCCGAACCAACCCTTATTCGGGCATTTATTGATTGAAGACCATAAATCTGCTTCTGGTGTTAATGGAAGTCCCAAACCAACCCTTATTCGGGTATTAAAAAATTGAAGACCGGAAATCCGCTTCTGGTATTAATTGGAGTTCCGAACTAACCCTTGTTAGGGATTAAAGAATAAAGGCTAGAAATCCACTTCTGGTATTAATAGAAGTCTCGAACCAACCCTTGTTCGGGTATTAAAGATTGAAGATCAGAAATCCACTTCTAATATTATTGGTTCTGTTACTCCCTTTAGGTTTGATTTATGAAGCAGAGGTTGTATGTGCTTCTAGAGCCACTCTCTGGGCTTTTATTGTCAAAGCAGAAGATGTACATGGTTTGTTGGCCATGCTCTGTGCCTGTGCGTCCGGTGCACTTGGCTGGCTTATCCACAAGCAGGGCCAAAGGACTTAACCGACTTCTCTCCTAGAGGCGCCTTATCTTGACCATCGTAGGCGATGATAAGGTCTTAGATACTTCAACTGGGCCATTGTAGACACAAAATTAAGGCTTACTCTTTTGATGCTCTACCCTGGCCATCGTAGCAGGTGATAGAGGCTTACACCCTAACCCCCTCCAAGGGGTTCCCTATCCTAACCATCATAGGCGATGATAGGGGATAGCGCTCCCTTCTGCGGGTAGCGCAGAACATAAAGCAGAGGTAAGATGTGCTTAGTTCATAGTAGAGGCAGGGCATACTCTTCTACGAGCAGAGGCAGGGCATACTCTTCTAAGAGCAGAGGCAGGGCGTGCTAATTAGAGTCTCTGTCATGGCCATTTCTAGTGTAGGTCGGAGGCTTACGCTTTCGATGATTCAACTTGGCCTTTTCTGTTTTGGGCGAGGAGAAATGTTTACACGGCACCCCCTCTGGGGGTGCCTTGTCCTGGCCAACTTGGCGGTGATAAGGGTTTTCATCCGTTTGCAATTTGACCCATCTTGGGTTACTTTGAGATTCGAGGGGGGTTTCCATACCCTTTGTTACATGAACATTCTAGGAGAAGACCTTTATTTGCTCCTCTATCATTGAGAAGTATGGCCTTAAGTGTTCTGATTTTCATGTCCTTGTAACGAGATCACCATTTGGTTTGCAAAGTTGATACATTCCAGGTATGACTTCTTGATGGATGACTAAGGGTCCTTCCCAGTTTAGGCCAAGCAGACCATATGATGGGTACTTTGTGTTGGCCATTACACTTCGTAAGACCAAATCTTCTTCTGTGAAGGTTCTAGTTTTGACCTTTGAGTTGTAGGACTTTGTTATTCCCCTTTGGTATTCGATTGTTCTGATTGTAGCCTCGTCTCTTAATCCTTGTATTAGGTCTATGGATTCCTTCTTTAACTCTTGATTTGGATCAAATGCAAAGGCTATCCTTCTGTGTGAAGGGATTTCAACCTTAATCGGAAGCATGGATTCACATCCATATGTCAAAGAAGATGGAGTATACCTTGTTGCTTTTTTGGCGAACTATTTATATGCCCAAAGCACCAAGGGTAATTCTTCAGCCCAGTTTCCTTTGACTTGATTTAGTCATTTCTTAAGGATTGTCTTTATGGTTTTGTCTGCAGCTTCGACAATCCGTTTAACCTTGGATGGGCTACCAAGGAAAAGCTTCTGATAATTCCATTTTTTTCACAAAATCGAGTGAATTCCTCACTCTCGAATTGTGTTCCATTCTCTAATATGATTTTGTAAGGAATCCTAAAGCGAGTAACGATATTCTTTATCACAAATCCCATCACCTTCTTAAATGTGATTGTCGGAAGGGGTTCTACTTCTACCCATTTGGTGAAGTAATCGATGGCTACTACGACATACTTGCCTCCACCTTTAGAGATTGGTAGGGGTCCGATCAAATCTATCCCCATACATGGAATTGCCAAGGGCTTGAGATATTGGTTAACTCACAAGGAGGAAGTCATGGTATTTCAGAGTAACTTTGACATTTCTCGCACTTCTTGACATATTCAATTGCTTGATTGACCATTTGTGGCCAATAATAACCTTATCGCATGACCTTTTTGTCTAGATTAATCCCATTGGAATGGTCTCCGCACAACCCTTCATGTGCTTCTTTCAACAAACTAAGCCCCTTGTCGAGGCTTACACATCTTAAATAGGGAAGTGAGTGCCCTTTCTTATAGAGTACTCCATCCATAACCACAAATGCAAGGGTTTGGTGTTTTATCTTCCTTGTATCTTGCCTGCTAAAGGGTAGAGTCTCGTTCAAAAGGTTATCTACCATAGGAGTCATCCAAGTATTTTCATGATGGTAATTCATTTCTATCGAAGGAGGTTCCTCACCAGAAGTTACCTTCCTATCCATTTCGTCTCCATTTTTCGAAGCTTGGGATCTAGTTAGGACTAACAATTCTTTTCCTGCTACGTGCTCTTCATGCTCGATACGGGGTCTTTCTTGGTATCTTACAGGGATTACTCGAGTTTCGGGTGCTCCTCAGGGGCTGATCAATTTGGCTAGTGAATCAGCTTAGGTATTCTCCCCTTTGGGTATTTGATGTATTAAGAAGTCCTTAAATTGGGAAAGCATATTTAACATCCTTTTTACATACAGGGACAACGTTGCATCCTTGGTTTGATAGATTTGCTTTATCTGATTTACCACTAGTTGTGAATCACTTAAGATCTCTATTAGAGGTATCTTTAACTGTAATTCTAGATTTAACCCTGCCATCATTTACTTATATTAGGCCACATTATTAGTAACTGAAAACCCTAACCTCATTGCATAGTGCAAGTGATGCCCATCAGGGGTAATTATGATGTAATCTGACCCTGCTCCTTGTTCATTTGAAACCCCATCTACAAACAGTTGCCACTTAGCCTTTAAGTCGTTCTCTTTAGTTGACTATTCTGTAATGAAGCTCGTGCACTCATTCACAAAGTCTGCAAGAGCTTGTCCTTTGATTGCTTCTCGAAGTTGAAACTCAATCTCATATTGGCTAAGTTCAATCCCCTATTTCACTAACCTTCCTGAGGTTTCTGGCTTGCTGAAAACTTGCTTAAGCAGAAAGCTAGCCAAGACCTTAATAGGATGTGCTTGGAAGTAGCCCATAAGCTTCCATGCTACAAGTATTAACAATATGCTAATTTTCCCATCATGGGATATCGGGTTTCTGCATCCTTGAACCTTTTTCTAACGTAGTAAATTGGGTGTTGAGTTCCATCACTTTCTCTTGTAAGGATTGAGCTTACCGCATATTCTGAAATTGCTATATAGAGATACCAATCTTCCACTTTCTCGAGACTGGATAGAATTGTGGTTTCCCTATGTATTCTTTTAATTTTTGAAAGGCCTTTATACATTCTTCGTTCCATTCGAAGTTCTTTTTCTTTATAACATAAAAAAATGGACGCATTTTTCAGTGGCTTTGGAAATGAACCTACTCAGGGCTGCTACCTTTTCGTTTAAGCTCCATGACTTCTTGCAGTTTTAGGTCCTTGCATATCTTTTATGGCTTGGATTTGGTTAGGACTAGCCTCAATTCCATTTTCACTTATCATATATCCTAGGAACTTTCCCGATTGAACCCCAAAAGATCACATTTGTGGGTTCAACTTCTTTTGGTAAATTCTTAAGATGTTAAACATCTGCTCTATGTCCTTTAGGTGGCTCTCTGTTTTGACGGATTTCACCAGCATGTCATCTATATATACTTCCATGTTGCGCCCTATCTGCTCTTGGAACATTTTGTTAACTAGCCTATGGTTTGTTTCCCCCATATTTTTCAATCCAAAGGGCATTGCTATGTAATGAAATGTCCTCCAATTAGTGATGAAGCTTGTATGCTCCTCGTCAGGTTTATGCACTTGAATCTGATTATACCCTGAGTAATCATCCATAAAGGATAGTATCTTATGGCCACTTGTTGCATCAACCAACTTGTCTATCCGCGGAAGGGGGTAGAAGTCCATTGTTTAGGCCTTGTTTAAGTCTGTATTATCAACGCATGTCCTCCACTTTCCATTGGACTTCTTTACTAGCACAGGATTTGCTAACCACTTAGGGTAAAAAACTTCTCAGATGAACTCGTTTGTTTCTAACCTTTTGACTTCCTCCTTTAAAGCCTATGACTGGTCTCTATTGTATTGCCTCTTCTTTTATTGGACTGCATTACAAAAGGATTAATGTTTAGGGCATGACTCATGATAGAAGAATTGATTTCGACCATGTCTGAATAGGCCCAAGCGTTGTTGAGCTGCAAGAACCGAACTAGGTCGCTTCGCAAGGGTTCTGTCAAACTTTTCCCTTTGTTGGTGACTTTGGCCTTATCCTTTGGATCAACGTTTACTTCTTCCAAATCATTTATTGGTTTTATCCTTTCAGTGTCTCTTCTAGAATCCAAGTCTGTGACAATCACTTCTTCCTCTGCCAAGTTAATGTTATCGACTCTTTTCCTTTTTTGTCTCAAAGAAGTGTACATACCATTTGTATGCATGTCGGCTTTATTAATTTTTACTTTAGCTTCGAATGTTGGATGTAAGAATCCATCATCTGAAGGTTTAAAAATAGTAGAAGAATCAAAGTACGAAGAATACTCCCTTTTGTATTTGTCAACTGTTGTGAAGTACAACTCACGAGAACTAAACTATTCTCCCCTGATGGTACATCATCCTTATTTTATCGAGAACTTGAGCATAAGATATTTAGAGGAGAAAAAGCTTCCATTTCCTCTAGAGTCGGTTGACTAAAGAAGGCGTTGTAGTAGAATGGTTGATAGATCACAACAAAGAGAGTTTCAAAGGTGCGGTGAAGTGGAGATATGTAACAACCCAGAAAATTTGAACCAATCTGAAAATTTTATTTTTAGAAATTTTGTTGGAAATTGAGTCCTGATTTAAAATTTCCAATTTAAAATAATTAAAAATGGTCATTTTTCAAACAGTATCCGTTTTCGACGAAACCACTTTTGTTAGAACCGAAATGTCAAATTATTGCTAGGTTTCAATTTTTAGAATTTTCCGAGTTGATATGTGAGCGTGGCAGAGGAAAATGTGTTTTGTTCAATTCAGTCAAATTTAATCGACTGAAAAATAGCCATTTTTCAAACAGTCTCAGAATTCGACGAAATTAATTTTGTTAGGACCGTATCATCATAAGAAAGCCAGAAATAGTTTTTCTGGATTTTTCGGAGTCAGTTTGTGGCCCCGGCAAATTAAAGTGTACGTTCGAATTAATATTAAAAAGATTTATTTTAAAAATAAAAGAAACATGCTGTAAACTTCAGAATTGGACTTCGACACTAGCGCCATTGCGTTCATAAGACGTCAAAACCTATTGTTCGATAGTCATTGGGCTCCGTTTGGAGATCGGACGGAGAAACCCTAATTTCTGGAATTAATTGAATTAAAATAAAAAGAAAATACCCTAGAATACACATATAAATATGCGTGTACAGTACCTTTCTTTCCCGATGTTTTCACGCCACCGAACCCATTCCCTTTAGAATTTCTTCCTCCTCACTCAACTTTAGGACACGCCGTAGTACAACTTTTCGAAGAGTTTCTCGTGCTCTTCGATTCCATACCAAATTCAGCACCCCCCATACCCTGTAGCCGCCGCACCAGCACCCCGAAGTCACCGCCGTTCGGCCTCCCCCAGCCCCTCCACGGCGAACCGCACCTCCCCCTTTCCAGGCGCCGATCCCCCTCTCCAAGCCCTACAACCTCCAACAAAACGTTCTGCAAAACGTTGCCTGTATCTCCTGAAAATCCAAATCAATGTTTTGAACAAAAACTGAAAATAAAGGTATGAAATTCATTTCAGATTTTGCCATGCTCTTTTCTGTGGCAACTGTAGTTGTTAAAAAGTAAATATTATTCAAAAATTGATAATTAATTCATACGAACTCCGAAATTGATAATTTCAGATCCGACGGAACCATGAGGACGTATAGAGATTGCTGAAATTGATTGTGACCATTTCTGAATTTATTTGGATTTTCTATTCTGCTTTAATCAAGTTGAGATTTTATTTAAATAATTAGATCAAGTTAATTAGTATTCTCTAGTTATTTAATTTAGTTGAATAGAAAATATATTAGATCTGTGACATGATAAGATTATTGATGTTGTTTGGGTTGATTTGATGTGTTTTGATTTAGATCTGTGGTTGTTTACATGGATCTGTGTAGATCCAATAATTATCATCATGTTGTATAAAAATTGGATTAAGCTAAATTTTTAATCCAATTAAAAATATCATCGGGCTTAAGAATCGAATAAGATTAGAAATTTTCAATATCATATGTGTTGTAATCGTTTTATTGACATTGTGTCATCAAAAATTATCGTTCGAGTACAGTCGTTGGATTAAAATAATTTGTTCCTTCAAAGCAGATTATTAGATTCTCATGTTTATTTTATGATATTAAATTGTAATTCTGAGTCACATGTTTATTTATATTTTATGTGCAAATGAATATAAAATGAATTTGTTAACAATATGAAAAGATCCAATTTTTATTGCGAATAAAAGTGAGAATGTCAACGGTATGAAATGATCCAATCTTTTCATTGTAAATAAAAAGTGGAATATGACGATGTAATAAAAATTACATTTTTATATGTCATTAAGGTATGAATTTACATTGTAAAATAAAAATTACATTTTTATATGTAATTAAGGTATGAATTTGCATTGGAAAATAAAAATTACATTTTTATATGTAATTAGAAGATGAGAATTTGCGGTGTAATAAAAATTACATTTTTATATGTAGTTAGAAGTTGGGAATTTGCATTGAAAATAAAATTACATTTTTATTATGTAATTAAAGATTAGAATTTACATTGTAATAGAAAATTACATTTTTATGTAATTAAAAGACATGAAACTTACGCCGCATAGAAAATTACATTTTTATGTAATTAAAAGACATGAGATTTATGCCGCAAAGATAAAATTATTATTTTTATAATTAAAGGAATAGAATTTCTATGTAAATATAAAATCACATCTTTATATGTAAATTAAGAATGCGGATTTACGTTGAAAAGAAAATTACATTTTTTATATGTAACTAAAAAGGTGGAAATTGCATTGTAAGAAAATTTACACTTCTATATGTATTGAAAAAGTAGGAATTTTACATTATATTGAAAATTACATTTTAATGTAATTAAGAAGAAGAATTGGACATTAGAATCAAATCTATCATTTTAATGTAACTTTAAAAGATAAAAATTTGCACGGTTATGAAAGTTACATTTTTTATGTAATTTAAAAAGTTAAAATTTTTCACTGTAAAATTAATCACAGTTATAATGTAATTAAAAAGAAAATTATACAATGCAATTGAAAGATAGGAATTTTACATTTTTCATGTAAATAAAAGAATAAAGGGATGAAAGAATGAAAGTGGACGTTGTAATAGAGTTTACATTTTTATAAATAAAAAGTTAAACGTATTATATTTATATGTTTATATATAAATATAATTAAAATTAAACGAATCGAGCGCGGTAGTTCGCGTTTTGAAATCGTACATTTAAACGATTATACCAAAAGATCTGATCGTCGGAATTTCCCAAAACTGAAACCTTAGGACCGTCTTGGGGAGATCTTTCCAACGATATAAACTACGTTAAGATCAACGGTTAGATTTTGAGAAATGTGAAAATCAAAATTTGTTGAAAGCAGCGCCAGGGTCGCCATTGACCCAAAGCGTCGTTAAATAAGAATTTAATTATTTTAAATAATTAAAATAGGAATAAATCGTTATAAAATAATATGAACGATAAAGAAGGATTTTCATTATATATATACGAGGATTATTCGGAAAGTCCAAGTTACTCTCATTCCAAATAATCAAAACAACGTAAAGAATTGATGTATGAAGACGGCGTATGAAGACCGTAAATCTTCCATCGAGAGGAGAACAATCGAGACCCTGATTTGACTTGCTCTCAATTCAAGGGTCATGGTCATTGTCCAAACGAACATGTTGATTGTACGGATTTGGTTTTCGCTCAGACCCAGAGCATAAGCTTACAAATGGAATATGTGTCCGACATTGTACTCCTTTATATTGTATTTATTAATTTTCTGTCGAATGTATGAATGATTGGTGGCAGAGAATTTATTCTCTTGCTTAACACCCTTTTGTATATTTCGGCAAAGGATTGGTAGTGTGATATGGAGTGACAGTGTGGCATACTAAGATGCAATGATCAAGGTTTCTAGTTAAAAAGCAGAACCTTGTGGTGACGATCAAAGCACAACTTGAATAAGCATAACTTTGTGTATTACGTAGCTTCACGAGCCTCACAACCCGGTGGAGTCAAAAACGGGAGAAGGGAACGCAGGGAGAGCAGCACGTTTCTTTCTAGTTAGAAGTAGTGTCAGTGCTTAAACTGACTGATGTTTTACTTATGTGGATGATGGAATGGGGCGCCTTGGATGATAGGTCCTATAGGATCGAGAAATGTGTGTTCAGGAATTGCCAATCCACGAAGCTGTATGTGTGGACCGGCCCTGCAGGATCCAAGGGTTCACTACGAGGGATCCTGAGACATTAGTTAGAGTGTCTCGAATCGGTAAGGAGCTCCTCCCTAGCCTTGACTCATGTTGGAAACCAAATTCCAAATACGACCCTACGAGTTTGATTGTATTACTAGTATGGAGGCGTAGTAGTATGGGGTACTATGTTTCCTAGGATTCATACATTTATTTTGAAATGTTTTTATATACACTAATAATAATATTAGATCCGTATTTATCGTATTTAGCATGTTTAATCACCATATGGTAAAACTTTATCCTCTGGTTTGTGTTGCATTATGTGATGGGACTTGAGTCTTATAGTGATTCCATTTTTCCAAAAGCATTGCGTTGTTTCTCATTTTACTTATTTACATATTCAATCACTCTAAATTATGCATGGCAATCCATTGAAATAAAACCCGTTGCGCGTTAGCGGCGTGGTCTTTGGATTTGCCTTATTACTAGTAGTTAAATTAGTTAAGAATTCTCACACCAGTCCCATGACTGACCTATAGTTTGTTTTCACCTTTGCAAACTCGGGTGCCCTCTCTTCCATACTGGCAGCTAAGTAACAGGTTTGGCTTTCTTCGGAGTTGTTGTCTTTGGAGCTTTCTTGGTGTTGCTTATTTGGAGGTGCTTATGTTGGACCACGAAGACTATCTACCATTTATCTTTTGTTTACATTTTATGTTTAGACTCTGAGACATCCAGACTTATTTTATTTCCAGTTGTTCTATTTTGAAGTTGAAACTATTTCCTTTTTGCTGAAACCAGATGTAATAATTTAGAACTCTGTGACTGTGGGATTCTGTGTTTGATGACATTCATATTCCTCTGCTATGATGTTGTTATTCTATAGTTTTCCTATGCTATGTTGTATCTGTGATCTGTGTTGTTATATTTATGTTGTATTCCAAATGATTATTCCTTACTTTCACTCCGTGGAAGTTTGGGGTCATCACAAGATAAGACAACTTGGACCAGGAGATTGATCTGTCCTACTGGAGTCGATCCCTTGTTGCTGAAGCCAAAGATTGGCCTACTGCTTGGTCCTAACTTCTTCTCAGAAATTCCCATTTGATCAAAAGCATGCTTAAAGATGTCATTGAAGGAACTCCTAGTGTCAAAAAGGATTTTAAAAACAGTAGAGAGTTCAATTTGAGTTGTTACCATGAGAGTGTCACTGTGTGGATGACAGATCCCTTTCTTTATCTCTTCTGGATAAATCACTAAGTTGAGCATTTTGAGAGTGTAACGAGCATTCTTCAATGAGTGTTCCTCTTGAATGGAGAATATCTCTTTGTGAGCCTCCTTTAGGTATTGGTTCCTGGCTACCAGGCAATTTCGAACAGGATATGTCCCACCATGGATCAAATTGATTCCGTTTACTGGTGGTCTTAAGTCTAGATGACCTTCCTTAATAGTGGCTCATATTACATTTGCTGAAACTTTCTATTGTCCATTTGTATGATGGACATATGTTGACTTGTTAAAAACAAGTTCCTTCAGATGTCCTTCTCGGATAACCTTCTGAATAATCCCGTCCAAAACCTTGCATTCGTCGGGCTTATGTCCGTTTGTTTTGTGACACTCACAATACTTTACCCAACATGGGGTTCAGGAAAATTCTTGGCTTTGAACGAGACATGGAAGTTGTTGACCCTTTTTTTTGCCACATCATACACGAAGGAAATGGGCTTGCTTAAGGCGACTGCTTTGGAATTAGAGTCCTCCCGCCTTGGCCTTTTCTGATTTCCATCCAAGCCAAACCTTCCATTTTGAGGCTTTCCACCAAAGCTCGGCTTTCCTCCTTCCCCTCGAGGCCCAAACTTCTTCTTCTTGAAGTACAATTCATCCATACGGATGAATTTGTCAGCTTGAAAGTGGAAATCTTGTAAGTCTTTATATCCATGGATGTATAATTCCTTCCAGAAGGGGGTGTTCTCAATTAATCCTAAATGCACGATGATTAGCTTATCGCGGTCATTCACGTCCTTTTCCTTTAATGCTTCCACATTGAATCTTTTTAAGTAGTCTCCTAGGGACTCCCCTTGCCTCTACTTGATGTTGGCAACGACTGTGTAGTCAATTGTTGGATCCTTACAAATGCAAAATTATGTGGAAAATTCTAGGCAAACTACTTCCATGAATACATAGTATTTTCTTTACACTGACGCTACCACTTAACTATTGCTCCCTGGGCGGTTACTGGAAAAAGGCCGCATCTAACAGCTCCTGAAGCGTTATAGAGATCCATTTGGCTATTGAAAGCCATTAGGTGATCATCGGGGTCAGTCGTTCCAAGATATTTTATAGTTGGAACCTTCACCCTATTAGGTGTTATAGTACTCATGATTTCGTTAGTGAAAGGGGCTATCCTTTTGTTGTCATTAACCTGTCATCCTGGGTTCTTTTCCCTTTGCTTCCCAACAAATTTTTGATGGTCTTTCTAGCAATATCTTTAATATTAGACTCCATATTGTCATAATTCACCCTTTTGGGATCATAGCCTTTAGACGTAGAGCTTTCATATTGCTCATGTTTACATTGATTTCCTTGATGATCTATCCCCTTTAAATGGGATCTTTTCTTTTAAGAGGAAGTTGCCTTCAGCTTCTCTTTTGCTTCAGACTATTGGATGAGAGCCTTTTTCTTTGGAGATTCATCTACCACTCTTTGGCTAGACTTAGTGAGCTTTGAAGACTTCTATGCTTCGTTAGCGTTTATTTGAGATTGCATTTCTTGGATCTATTTCTCCAGAACCATGATCTTAGCAGCATTTTCCTCCATGGCATTTGGGTTTAGTGGCTGCCCAGGGCTGGAAGTCATTCCTTCCTCATTGTTGCTTAGATTGAGCATTAGATCCTTGTTTCCTTAAAGGATTGCATTAGGAGCTGGCTCCTTGTTTCGATCCTCCAATCTTTTTGATTTCATCTTCCCCTGCAATGGATCAATAAGTTTCCTAAATTAATCTTTGATAGGAAAAATACGAAGTCGGAGGTTCAGGCCCTCTTTCTAGCGCCAAAATGTTAACGATATTTTTTTTCAACACCGGAACTAGGATGAACAATGCATATGCTTAGAAGTTTGATGCAAGGTTGGTCTAAAGGTTATTGAAATGCAGTCCTGAATCAGTGCTTTTTAACTAATGCCACCATTTTCTAAACATCAAGACCTTTAGTTCGAAGACTAGTTACTCTTCCCTCGAGAGGTGAGTATCACGCTTATGAGACTATGAACTCAAAGATAGCCTTGGAGAAAGGTTTCTATTAGTTAAATTAAATCGAGACATAATGTAACAGTGAGCTTTAGATCTTAGGTAAAATATTATACATTCTGCCAAGGGGAAACAGGATAATGCCTCACAACGCTCAGATTTTTTTCATGATATAACGTTTATTAACTTATATGATATTTCGTCATCAAATCAGCCCAAGAATGCCTTGGTTGCGTCAGTTATCAAGTCACAAGCTCACAGAAAGCTCTCTTCCGAGGTCGGCATGCATTAGGCTTATTATGAAAGAGCTAAGTCGCATAATGAACATTCGGAAGGGGCAAAGCCTTGGTTTTACCCAAGACCCTTCCTCCTGCGAAAGAACCATGATTAACTCTTTCATAAGAAAGGTTAGTGTTAACTCCCTGTTTTATCATTATAGACACAATAAAATTATAAAATCAAGAAACGCTAAAGTCCTGGACTTCTCCTTTTTATTAATTACGAATATATTACAAGATTTGAAGAAATCCCCAATTCGATTTGGAAATTAGGGTTTGCTCCTGAGAGAAAGAGAATAAGATTGAGAAACGAAAATTTGGTCCCCTAAAATGAGACCTTTGGGGTCTTATTTATACAAAAATTGGGACCCCTTTTTTTATTGGGCCAGCAGAAGCCCCCTATCGGCTGCTTTTTCCATTAGTCTCGTTTGCCTTGGCTCTCAACTGCTCTTTAGGCTTTGCTTGCGGTTTTTAAGGTGCCGGTTTCTAGCTTTTGGGAGGATGGTCCCGGTCTTTGGAACTTCTTTCTGATGTCAATCATGTCTTCTTTGTATTCTTGTCAAGTCTAGCGGCGCAGATAGCTTTCAGAAGGTTTAAGCTTCCGGACATGGGCTTCCGGTTACGAGCTTTCTGTCTTGTTATTAATTCCTTACGGAACTTGTCTTCATGATTCATGTGGATGGCTACAGAGTCCGCCACCCCTGTCGGTGTCGACCCTAAGAAAATAAGTGTTGATAGCTTGCGCCTCTTTGAGGTTTCAGCTTGCCTTTCGGTATGTTCCGGAAGTGTGTCTCCGCTTTCCGGAAGGGTGTTGTCGATGCTTTATTTGTTGCATACTACAACGACCTCTTGGTGACCATCAATAGGGGTTTTGGTAGTTAGTTTTCAGATAATTTCCATATGCTTCAAACTCTGTATCTTTGATGCTTTCGTCCCCTGATGTATCGGTATTAAGAAGATTAATATCGATAGACTTTCCGTCCTTTTAGGTCCCAGATTATTGTATTCTTTGTCATTCTCTTCATTAGCTTCTAGTTTTGGGTGACCTTTCGTTGTTTACCCATTGTGCCAGAACCACCCTGCCGGTATCGTTTCTTTTTATAGCTTTTGGGCTCTATTCTTTAGTGATGGTGTCAGGTGCATAGCTTTCTGATCGTTCCCTTATGCTTTCGGCTCTATCTTGGGCTTGGTTAATGCTAACGGAAGATTCCTTTATGCTTGTGGCAGACCGATACCCCTTCATCGTCAGCTTGTCTCGGTGCTAATTTTGGTAGTAGCAATTACAAAATTATAAATTGCTCTAGTTGCAAAACTGAACTTATGATTACAAAATTGCTGTTTAGTAATTAACAATTTTTAAATGTTTAGTACAGTCTCTTATTTCATATTTAAAAAAGATAATTGCATCTTTTTTTTTAAAAAAAAGACATAGTTTTATGTTTGTTATATCTACTGAATTTGCTCAGTTTGGTGTTGTCATATGTTAAATTGTATATATGTCGTGTGTTAATTGTTAATTATTTAGTAGAATGTCAAACTGCAATGTAATTAACAATTTCTAATTGATATATACATTATATACCAAACTGCAATGTAATTAACAATTTATAATTGTATATATGTCATGTGTTAATTGTTAGTTGCAAATATGCAATGTTAATGACAAAACTGAACTTATGATTACAAAATTGCATTTCGTAGTTAACAATTTTAAAATATTTAGTAGGATATCTTATTTTATTTCAAATTTAAAAAAGATAATTGCATCTATCTTTTAAAAAAAAGAACTGTTTTATGTTTGTTATATCTACTGAATTTCACAAGTTGATATTGTTTGTTTTTATGTTGCTATTATTGTTGAAGTGTTAAATGATTGCCTCTATTTGTTTTAAATGTTTGTTTGTGTTAGTTTAACTACTTTTGTGTTTGTTCTAAATAGTACTTCAGGGAGATATTTGTCTTTGTTTGTTTAACATAGACAAACCATTTTCCATATTTTGTTGATTTTTGGATTTCTTGTTGCCCATTATTAACTTATAGTGGTCTTTTCAAAGTTTTGTTGATTATTACAGTCCTGATTAATAGTATTGATTTTCATGTTGCTCAGTATTGATTTTCATGTCACCCAGTATTAATTTACGGTATTCACTTATAGTGCTATTTTTTTAGTTTTGTTATTTATCTTTTTAGAGTTTTGTTATTTATCATTTTACAATATTAATTTACATGATATGTGAGGTTGCCTTCTTCTTTATTTTTGACAATGCTTCTTGACAATTTTTTTGTTTAGTTATCAGTGAATCTAATAAATGGATGAGATTTACCATTTTGAACTGTGCAAAAGATAAATGGTTTTATCTTTTTTGAATAGTTGGCTTAAAAAGTATCTTTCATGTAGTTTGTTTTTGTAAATTTTTGGTTAATTAAGGTCCGATATACAATTAATAATGTTTTTAACATTTTTAATTATACACTGCTTGTAGTTTCTGAAAAAGATAAATGTATTTCACAAATGATAAATGTGTGTATTGGCTTGTTTCCCTCAATGAATTAATTTCATAGTAAGGGCTGAGTTTTTGTTGAATAATTGAGTAGAGTGTTTAAATCTAAGGTATTTTATTGATTGTTCTTTGAATATTTTGAGCTGAATACTCGAATAATGGGGTATTTTGATTGGCGTTGAGATGTTTCTAGTTATTTTTGGTTGTAAGCAATTTTTTATGTTTAATTGTTATTTGGTATACACAGTTATTAGCTTTGTGAAAATTATAAATTCATATATCTTTTTTTCTAACATATAGCATTTGTTTCCTGCTTCCATGTTGTTGGTGTGTGAGATTAATTGCCAGTTTTTGTTAGCATATGGACTAATTGGAGATTGATATGATGATTTGTTCTTAAACAAATAAAAAAGATAAAAACATTTATCTTTTTCTTTATAGTCTGAGTTTGTCATACTTAAATTTATACTTCTAACTTGTCTATTACTTTAATGACATTACATGTGCAAGCTTTAAAAATACACAATAAAATCCCTATTTTATGCAGCTTTAAAAATGAAACTCGAAGATCGGCCAAAGCTATCAAAAATCAGAGATCAAATCTGAAGCTTTTGGCCTCGCTGATGGATACAGCTATAGAAGGTGAAGTGGCTGGCTGTAATGTGGACGCAGATTGTTGATATTTACAATCTTTTCTTACGTCGTATGGATTTGGTTTTGAACATTAGTGCCTAAATAAATTGTGTAATTCAAAAGTGAACGGTTATCTAATATATCACTTTACATTATCATCTTTTGTACAAGTGTATTGCCATCGACATAGTGTAGTGTTTAAGAGTTAAGTTTTTATGTAATTGATTGTCTATTAATATTTCCTTATTTGCAATTTTTTGGTGCCTATTGTTATTTATGTTTGGAGCCGTGTTTATTGAAATTATGTTGTTTTGAAGCATTGTGTTTATTTTAAGTTTCTTGTACTTGGTAAGCGCCTTAGTTATCTATGTGTGGTTGTGATTCACATCAACAATTGATACCTCCTACTTGCAGTATCATTTTGTGTAGATTGAAAAAAGATACAAGCATTTATCTTTTTCACAAAACAGATAGCAATATATACTATTATAATATTTTCACAAAAGAAACACCAATGTATATTGGATTCTAATAATATATTACATTTACACAAATAGTATGAGATTTATAAAAAAATAATTTGGTTACATATAACATATGCTGGCAAACAAAACCTAATTAAGCATGCATAAGAAATAAATTGTTGAGAAAATTTATTCTACAAATAAAACTTAAATATACAAAAAATAACATAGGAAGCTAAAATAAGTGCAACAAAGGTAACAATACAACTAAGCGGAAGAGAGAATTGATGATTAGTAAGGCAGCATATGCCCAAATCCACCAGCTTAAAGACCAAGAATTATATTTTTCAGTAGGCACGTTATGAAGCAACTACTGAAGCGATCTTCGAGCTGCTGGGTCATCCTGCACTTGTTATCAAATAGCAACCATTTCAAACTGGTACATTCTAATATCCATACCTGCGGCTACTGCTCAGTTAACAACCATTCAATAAATAACACAACCATTACAGATGAACCACACCTGCAATTAAAGATGTAAACAATAAATGAGTTTATAAAAATGTTTTACAATATCTAATCTTAATTAGAAACTAATTACATAAAATAGTACATAACAGATCCATTTTTACTCACTTTTCAGAAAAAGATATAACCATATATCTTTTCCGGAATTCAAACTAATAATTAGATGAAGAATTCATTGAAAATTTGTTCCAATTTAGGTTGAGGAATTCAGTGAAACAATAAAGTAACGTGACTCTAATAACCCAGCCTACCATCTTGGAAAATTTATATCATAAGAAAAGCACTCACCATTGACTCAAACAATAAGCATCACCCATATTATGACTACAAAACTCAATTGAATCTCCGTATTATCTACCTAATGATGTCGAATCCCCCGACACAAACTTTAGAAACAACTTTAATTGAATTTATCTTTTTCACAAAACTGACAGCAGTGTATACCAAATAATGAAAAAAGATACATGCAATTATCTTTTTCCCAAAACTGACAACAGTGTATACCAAATAACAACCAAACATAAAAAATAATAGGTTCTATTGTTTAAAAAACAAGAAAGCAGCTTATTTTAGTCTATCAAAATAACCTTACACATTTGTTTTTAGGGAATTTTACACATGACAGTTTTGCAAATAAGGATGAGGCAGGGTAAATTGGCAGTAGTAGGTAACTTAAAGTGTGGTAGGTCGTATGACAGGCTGAACATGGTGGAGCAAGGCAGTGGTGGCTTGTATTGATTGGATCGGTGATGTTTCAAGTACTGTGGTGATGACAAATTTGTGTTGAAGGTGAACAAAAAAATAGAATTATCATTTACTAAACAATATATAGTTAAACAATATATAGTTTTATCGTTTTTTTAAATGATAAAATAGTTTTACCATTTAGTAAAAGTCAAACGTATTTATATTTATATAAAAGATAAAAGATTTATCTTTTTTAATTAAAGACAAAAACATATTTTCAAACTAAAATGACAATGTTTAGGATAATCATTTTGCAAAAAGATAATTATAACTATCATTTAATAAACAATGAATACTTTGATCAATGATAAATAGCTTTTTCATTTGATAAAAAATAAATATATTAATGTTGATATAAAAGATAAACATATTTATCTTTGTTTTTGAAAGTTGTAAACATATTTTCAAAGTGAAATGACAATATTTAATATAATCATTTTGCCTTAAATATAAATACAACTATCATTTAATAAACAATAAACAATTTTACCATTTTATAAATGATAAATAGTTTTATCATTTAACAAATGTTAAACATGTTAATATTTATTTTGTAATGGCCCGCAAATCAGTACTATCTGAGTTGACTAAACACACCACATGTCTAACACAAATTGCACAGAAACACGAATCATTATGGGTTAAAGAAGAAAATGATAGAAGAACAAAAACAACAACACGGAATCTCACATCGCAGCGGAATAAAATATAATATATATAACAGCTTTTGAAATACAAAACTTTTAACTTGCATTATCATAGTACAACACTTACAATACAACAGAATAATAATATATATCTAATGTTGAAGCCTTCTGCTCCTAGCTCCTCCGAGGGTATCTATAAATACCTGAACTACTTGACTGCCTGTACAAATTTGGGCACCCAAGAGTTTAAGGTAAAACAAAACAAAATAAACTCTAGGTCAGTCGCGGGACTGATGTGAGTAAACTCCCACTACTTGGTTTAGCTTTTAAAAAACATTTTTAAAAGAAAAGATAATCGTAAGACCAATCTACACATAAACACAGATGGTTTTTACCTTACGGTAACCCAAAACATTCTTTGAAATCCACACTCTTTTGATATTATCATAGTATCTATAACAAATAAATATCAATCTAGAGGAACGCTTGCATCTCACGCTCCACATACGTAGTATACAATCAAAATCACAGGATCTTATTGGAGAATGGATTTCAATTGGCAAGGTATGGGACCACCTTCCGATAGTGTATCTCTAGAGAGGATTACACCGGGTTCAACAAGAATATCTTGCAACCCAGACTAAACATGACCGACCCCTCACTTCATTTGAGAGTACCGAACGTATTGTCGCCAACGTTGGGATCAACAATCGTTCTGAAGCAACAACATCGATAAGATAAAGAAGAAAAAGGATTTTCCCTAGATCAGGTGACAAAACACCCTAACTAGGTGCGACCCACTTAGCCATGTGACCTACCCGATTTATACCATTTCCCCATTGCGTGGTTTGAGGTTACGACTACATACCTTTCATTGATAGCATAATCACTTTGAATGCCACATTGTTAGATCCGTTAATCACTACTTGATTTGCATAAATATAATCTAGTTATTATGCTAAGAGAATAAATTCTCCGCCACCAGATGTATAATTGTGCAAACCAACATATGCGATTATTGGAAATAACGTGCCATGCATTCTTCAATACCTGTTCATTCTGGGACTAAACGAAACCGAAGACACAATTTCTATTAATCCATATTAGGCAATTTCTACCTAAGATTAACAGAAAAAGCCCTTGCACTTTACTCCGTCTTCGATTGTCTTCATATAATATAATTCGCAACGCTACTGCCAATACGGAGTGGTTCTTGGATAATAATCCAACCGGCCTCTCCATATTGACAACGATATTGGCAAATACTTTGATAATCGGTTATTTATCTATCGAAGAAAAACAAACATTCATCCAAAGCATCAAACAATCACTAGGCCTCTTAATTGATATTCCATTAATTAAATCACTTCTCCATTTTCTTATCAATTTTTTTAACCCAATATTTTCAACAATCCTCTTGGCCTCTTATGCTATTTGGAGAACATTTTCATATATCGCCTTCTTTTATTTTCTATACTTCGAAAATATCTTCTTTTTATAATTGTTAAACATTCCAATTACTTCTCTTTTCCGAGCTCGTATGTTTATATACTTAGGAAATATTTATTATTATATTTCCAAAATTGCTTTTACTTGGGTTGAAATGATTGTCGTGTAAAACATCGTTACAACACCCCAAATACTGCATTCAACTAAATCTTATTTAAACATTGATCTTCAAGACTAAATCTTTCTATCTATCTGTTAATAATGAAATCAATCAAGTTGGGGTATAACTAATTCTCAGACCTTGAATGAATGACATTCTTAACTTCAAAATGGAGAAGACTACTTATCTCGAATAATCAACATCATATAAAACCAATTATCCATTTTTTAAATGTGTACATGTTTCTCTTTCTATTCTTACCAGATTTAAATTTATAGATTTTCTTTTGTTCATAATATTCTATTTGAAGTTCGTTTCCTTACCGAATTCTATATACATTGATATATTGATGTATAGTTATCAATTTTTCTTAAAAATATTCTAACTCCTTAAATTTTTGGAAAATTTCACCAGTACCTCCTTTGTATGGCTCAATAGCTCAAATCCCATCTCACCTCTTTAGGCCATTTCCATTCAAAATGAAAATAAAAAATCCAAGCGACTAGCCCAATAGGGTCATAAAATCTCGTATGGAATTTAAACATGTAACTTTTTGTCGAGAAATCAAAATTTAAGCTTCATTCTCTTCAATCCATACCTGTTTAACATATATGTGTCCATTCCCAGTTTAGTCCAACTCAGTCCAATCATGTTTACTCATTAATTAATTCTCTAATTAGCTCTTTTGCTTGTTACACTTTTTAATTAAACATATCACATTCATATACAATTTTATTTTTCTTATAAACCAATCGAATTCCATTTTCAATTCAAGTTTCATATTCGATTTCGAATATGAATTCATAAATCCAAAGCCCAATTTCGATTCAAAATTCCATTAACTAATTATTCTTCAAATTAGTTAATTCTATTCAATAATTAAAAAACTGATTTTTGTTTCAAAAATCAATCATTTACTCCACTTGAATTCATATTTATTTTATAACTCAAATCTGGATTTTTCTAATGGAAATATAATTTTTATTTGCTTAAAATCGTTTTATTTTATTAAATAAACTGTTATGGTTTTTAAACGATCATAGCGATGTTTTTCTAAAAATTTAATTTTGACATAACTCAAAATCTATATGACGAAATCCAAATTTTTTTTTACCATTAGAAAACTATTATCCACTCGGTCACAACGGTTCTTGTTTTAAATTTTTTTGACTTAAATTGAGTTCTACATACTCAATTGAAGTTCGAAATTTCAAATTACAAACTACGGCATTGCGGCGTGCTCGTTTTAATTATATTTATATATAAACGTTAAAAAGTCGTTTATTAAATCAATTCCAACGTCTTTATTCTTATATATTTTAATACTATTTCATCCAATTTATTAAATCCAACTTAATATTCTCGATTTTTCCTAATTGTTGATTATTTCATAATTCAATTATAAATTTATTTATAACTCAATCTTCTATTATAAATTCCAATTCCCTTGGAAGTAAACTTATTTTATAAAATTCAATATAATCGAATCTCAATTATAAATCCATTGGAATTTTTGCAATTCAGCTTATATTCCGAATTCCGGAATAAAAATCTATCATTCCCTTTCCGAAACGATTTCTTGTTCCCTTTTTAAATTCGTACTTGAATTTATAATTCCAAATTTATTCAATGATAATTAACTTCACTATCTTTATAAACATCGTTTATAAATTAATTTACTTGTTTTATAAATTAAAACAAGCTTACCATTCAAATATTTATTTGAAACCCAACTCCTATTCTGGAATATTTTATTTTTATAATTTACATATAAATATAGAATCTATTTTGATATTTACTTCTAAATCTTAATTCCTATTTAATATGATTCCAATATCCTTTCTGAAACTAATTTATTTTTATAAATTCGACATAGTCAAATTCAAATCATGTATCCATATAGATTTATTCCTATTATATTTACAATTCGAACATCGAAATAATCTCATCACTCTTCTGAACGATTCTCAATTCCCTTTTAAATTCACATTTAAATTTAAATTCCCAAATTATCCAATGATAATTATTTCCCTTCATTTATAAACAATGTTTATAAATTCACTAGTTTTTATTATTCAAAACAAGTTAATATTTCCAGTTCATTCGAAATTCAATGTAACAACTCGAAAAATCAGAGCCAATTTAAATTTTTTATTTTAGCTATTTTAATGAATTTTCAATATTTAAAATTATTTATTTTAAATATTTACGATTTAAATAAATTTAAATCGAAGATAGAACATATATATCTATTTTAATTATATAACGAGCTTGAAATGACGCGATAGTTTAAAAATTCGATTTCAAATTTCAAATGAATGTACAAGATTCAAAATAAATTAGATTTCAGTAAAAATAGAAATATTTGAATCTTTTTAATTATATCTTTCTAACGAACGTGAAAAATCCATATTTCATAACGAGAATTGAAAGTTATGTCCAGTTTAAAATTTAAAATAGTCGTTATGGAATTTAATATAATATATAGCCCTTAAAAATATCCATTGTGCAAACGACCTCCGTTTTCGACGAAACCACTTTGGTTGGATCCGGAATGTCAATCTATTGCTAGGTTTAAAATTTCATAATTTTTGGAATTAATATGTGAGCGTGGCAAAAGAAAACGTGTTTTGGCAATTTTAGTCAAATTGGATCGACCATTAAAAATCCATTTTTCAACCGGTCTCCAAATTCAATGAAATTAATTTTGTTAGGACCGTATCATCAAAACATAGCTATGTTTATTTTATGGGAATTTTTGGAATCAGTATATGGCCCCGGCAAATTAAAATGTACGTTCAAATCTAATATTGAATGTTTTATATTTTAATTTGAAGAAAAATAGCTGATACAGTCGAATGGGCTTACGAAACATTTTCCATTGCGTTCAGAATGAGGGTATTTTGCTAGGGGAGATAGTCGTTAGGTTTGATTTGGAGTTCGTATGGACTAAAGGGTATTTTTGGATTGAAAAAGAATAAAAATATAATATAAATATTCACTGGCCAATGAAAATTGTCCAAAACCCTAAATTCCTTCTAAAAGAAAACCGCTGCCTCCAAACCAATCAATGGTGATAATGTTCAAAACAAAACCCCACTTTATCTCCAAATCTTCTCAAAGAATCGTGAAAATTCCTAAGGGAATATTATAGAGCTCCCTGTGTTCTACAAATCCAACGATGGAATTTGCTCAAAGTTGTGTATTTCGCTGGAACCGCCCTCTCCAAAGTCCGCTGCTCACCATCGTTTTGCTTCCACAAACCACCACTGAGTTTGAAACCAAGGCCATCGTCCAAAGGCTCTCACGAAGGCCGAGAGTGTGACACCACCTGATCGACGTCTAGTGCTTCGATTGGAGAGAAAATCTTAAACCAAGGTTTTGAGCAACTAAAAAACTATCGGCCTGTGTGTTGTGTGGAGGAAGAAGGTTAATTATTTTCAAACTAATTTAAATTATCATCAACACATTTAAAATCATATCTTTTTGATACGATGTCGAAATCACATGAAACAAGAAACATTGTGATCGTGATGACGTATTCTACATTCTAGAACAGACCGAAGAATTTTTGGAGCTTTCTACAATTTTAGAACGAATAAAAAACCAGTGTGAGATTTCTGAATTCAAAAATAAATGAATAAAATTACATTAGGTTGCAGATGGAGTTTAGTAACTCCTGACACCATTGTCCACAAACTATGGACGATTTGTTTGATACTATTATTTGGTAGAAATTGATTGTGGTTGCAACAAAATTGGTTGTGTTTGTGGTATATTCATTGTGTTGTGAAAATGAATGATATTGTGAAAATCATTGAAAATGAAACCCTTGTATCTCCCAAGGCCTAGGATAGCAGAGGAGCCATGTTGGACATGGTGCCGGTTTTAATTACCCTGCCATTATAATGCCGAAATTTTCTGAAATATTCATGTGTTGAAAAATATTGATGTTTGAAGTAGAATTGTTTAAACAATAAAAATCACATTTTTATTGTTTGAATAGAATATGTAAAAATGATCATTATTGGAAATAAAATATGTTAACAATAAAAATCACATTTTTATTGTTTGTATAGAATATGTAAAATGTCCATGTTTTGAAGTAGAATTGTGTGAATAATAAAAATTTCATTTTTATTGTATGTATATAAAATGCGAAAATGATCATTGTTTGAAAATAAAAATATGTTGACCATAAAATTTCAATTTTATTGTGTATGTAGGAAAGATAAAAAATGATCATGTTTGAAAATAAAAATATGTTAACCATAAAATTACATTTTTATTGCGTATGTAGTAAAGATTAAAAATGATCATGTTTGAAATAAAATATGTTAAACAATAAAAATTACATTTTATTGTGTATGTAGGAACGATTAAAAATTTCATTTTATTTGTAAATACATTAAAAATTTGAAAATGATCATTATTTGAAATAAAAATATGTTAAACAATAAAATTACATTTTTATTGTATGGAGAACTCATAAAAAATGGTCATGTTTGAAAATAAAAAAATGGTTAAACAATAAAAATCACATTTTTATTGTAGGTATGATTCACTAAAAATATTCATTTTAACAATAAAATTTACATTTTTATTGTATGTAAGAATCGATAAAAATATTCATAGTTTGAATAAAATATGTTAACAATAAAAATTTACATTTTTATTGTATATAAGAAATGATGAAAAATATTCATTGTTTGAAATAGAAAAGTTTAACAATAAAAATTTATATTTTTATTGTATATAAGAAATGATGAAAAATATGCATTGTTTGAAATAGAAAAGTTTAACAATAAGAATTTATATTTTTATTGTATATAAGAAATGATGAGAAGTATGCATTGTTTGAAATAGAAAAGTTCAACAATAAAAATTTACATTTTATTGAATGTAAGAATGATGAGAAATATTCATTGTTTGGAATTAAATGATTAGAAAACAAAAATTACATTTTTATTGTACGTATGACTCATTAAAAGATTCCTGTTTTAAATAATATGATTAGACAATCAAAATCACATTTTTATCGTATGTATGATTCATTAAAAGAATTGATGTTTGAATAAAAATATTTCAACAATAAAAATTACATTTTTATAACATATTTTGATTCATTTAAAATATAATCATTTGCATGTTAGAGAAGTAAAACTGATCATTTGTTAAATATGTAGTGATTCACTATAAACGATGTTAATTACATGTTAGAGAATAAATGGTGTTGAAATCATCGAACGAATTATATATATATAATAAAATAATCTGAATCGCGCGTGGTAGTTCGTGATTTGGAATCGTAACTTTAAATGATTATACCAAGAGATCCTACTGTTGGATTTTCCCGTAACTGGAACCGTAGGGTTCGCTTTGGAAAGATCTTTCTAACGATATAAAATTTGCTAAGATCCAACATTTGGATTTTGAGAAATGTGCCATTCAAATTTTAATAAAAACAGAGCCAGGGCCGTGTAATGACCTGAAGCGTCGTTTAATTAAAATTAGCTATTTTTATATAAATAAAAATAGCGATGAATCATTATAAAATATTATAAATGATATGGAATGAAAAGAATTGATTTGAATTATATATATATATGTGAATTATTTGAAAAGGCCGAGTTAATTCTCATTTCAAATAATTGATCGACGATTAGAAGTCGAAGATGTTAAAGATGGTGGTCAAAGACCGGCGATCTTCTCAACGAATGGATGACTACTGATGCCTTTGATTGGAGTTGCTGCCTTGAACAGGTAACAGTGGTAGTTGTCTGGATGTATTTGTTGATTGTTTGAATATGTGATAGCCTCTCTTCTGTATTGGGCATATGGAACGAGGAATAGGGTGCCTCCGGTTTCGTTCAGACCCAGAACGAACTAGTAAATGGATGTGTGTTAGACATTGGATTTTATTCTGGGCTGATTGATTTATATTAAATATATATCTATTTGGTGGCGGAGAATTTATTCTTTTGCTTAACGCCCTTCTATGACACATACGAGCTTAGAGGTTATATATCGATAGACATCAGTCGCATGGCGTGAATTGTCAGTGTGGCATGCCAAGCTGCAGATGATCAAGGAATTTATTGAAAAGCAGAGCCTTGTGGTTGATGATTAAAACACTGCTTTAATTAGCATAGCTTTGTGTATAGCGTTAATTCACGAGCCTCACACCCCGGTATGAACCAGAAACGGGAGAGGACAGAAAGGAGGACATGCGTTTCTTTCTAGCTAGGAGTGTTGCCATTGTATGGGGCCCAGACATTTTTACTTATGTGGATGATGGAAAGCGAGGTACCTCGGATTTGAGTCCCTAGTGGCTCTTGATTTACCCCCCATAGGGCAGAGAAACGTATTGTTCAGGAATAACCAATCCACTTACGTAAGTGTGGACAGGCCCTGCAAGACCAGGTGCAG
Organism: Allium sativum; assembly: GCA_030737875.1. Classification (NCBI taxonomy): domain Eukaryota; kingdom Viridiplantae; phylum Streptophyta; class Magnoliopsida; order Asparagales; family Amaryllidaceae; genus Allium; species Allium sativum. The sequence goes on from CM060915.1 coordinate 801,524,205, forward strand.
TTGCAGCTGTATCCCGAGGCTCGGGCTAGAGAGTCTCGAATTCGGTAAGGACGATCCCTTGTCTTGGTTCATGATGGAAATCCAACTTCCAATACGACATTGTGTTGTTTTTATTGTAAACCTATGTATGGCGACATAGTATATGATTTCCATGCCGTCTATGATTGATACATTATGATTGAAATGTTTTTGAAACATATAGACACTAATAATAATATCAAATGATTTTGATTTATACGTATCAAGCATATTTTGACCATTATAAGGTAAAACTCTATCCTCCAGTTTTCATTGCATTGTGTGATGGGACTTGAGTCTTATAATGGTTTCATTTTTCTAAAAAAGCATCGTGTTGTTTAAATGATTTACTTTATTTATGCACTGGCAATCCAATGGAGTAAACCCTTTCTGCGTTAGCGGCGTGGTCCTGTGATTAGCCTTATTATTAAATAGGTTAAGTAAGATTTCTCATACCAGTCCTATGACCGACTCGTAGTTTGTTTCACTTTGCAAACTTGGGTGCCCCTATTTTCTGCACGGGCAACCTTATATTCAGGTTTTATCAGACTCATTCTGGATAGCTATGGGGCTGAAGATGGATTCTATCATTTATATTTCACTGTTCAGACTTCATTTAGTATATTATGTTTGATTTCGCTGTAGACATTTTATATTAAGCTGAAACTGTATTCTGTACTAAGTATGATCCTGTTATGCTGCGTAACTCTGATGTTGATATTATTTCTGGTGTAACTTTGGTGTACTTTATCTGGTGTAATTATATGACTCTGTTCTGCTGTTATTGTTTATGTGTTATATTCCAATGATTATCTTTGCTTCCATGGCACGGGAGTTTGGGGTTATCATAGTTGGTATCAGAGCTTTGGTTAATCTTAGCTCTGGAATATAACATATTAACGAACTCATCAGAAATAGAATCATCGGTATTCTAAGACGAATAACTCATCATAGATAGGATTAGTAATGTCCTAGAACGAATATAGCATAATAAAATACACCCTCATAGATGGATTTATACTTAAATATATATCTCTATGCTTCATAATATCTTTTCTGTTGGCCTGGATCTTTCTTTGTTATTTGCAGACATAGTAGAAAATGAGTGGCAGAAGCATAAGAAGTAATTCTATTGTTTAACAACCTAATGAGTCGTTATGCTCTCACAGCCAGAACCAGATTTAGAAGCTCTGGTAATGAAGTATCGAAATCTGGTTGGAGTACCATTCTTAGTCAAAGAATCTGTTATTGAAACATAAGCATGGATGCGTTTTTCTGATAGAATTTTTGAAGGCTTAATGCCGAGAGATGATTATAAAAGATTACTAGCATTTTGGGCACTCAAAGACGAAGCTTTAATCTGGTGGGAAACTGTTACTAAGGAAAATCCAAAAGGTTATATTACGTGGGATAGATTTAAAGAAATTTTCAAAGAAAGGTTTATTCCTCCAGAAGCAACTGAGCGGCTATATAATGAGTTTTACCATCTGAAACAAGGAGATATGACCATTCAGGACTATCAAAATAAATTCAATGAACTTTCTCGTTTTGCCCCGAAGCTAATTGAAGATCCTTTGAGGAAGAATCTGAGGTTTATTAATGGACTTCAAAGAAGGTACGAAAGTAGAGTAATTGCTCATATGAATCTCCTTTTTTCTAAGATGATACAAATGGCTTATCGCTATGAGGATCTTGATAAGCAAGGTGTTTTGGAAGATGAAGAGGAAGGAAGCTCTAGCAGCAAAAGCAAATTTGAAACTGATAGTCCTAAGGCAAGTTCAAAGCCTGAGGTCAGTAAGAAGCCTAAAGCCAATAAGAAAGGAGCAAAATCTAAGAAAGAACCATTAACGACTGCCACATGCTCTAACTGCAATAGGCAAGGACATTTGTCGATAAATTGCAAATCTTCGAAGAAACGAAAGAATGATAGATCCAAATCCAAAAAAAATTCAAGAAAATAGAGAATGCAATCTTTGCCATCAGACTGCTCATGTAAAGTAAGATTGCCCGCTTTTGAAAGCGACCAATGTGGCTCAACTCAATAAAGTGGTAGAAGCTCCAGCACCCTTGGCTAGTAGGGAAAGGCCAGATGTTTTGGAAGGCACACTCATTGTCAACAATGTCCTGGTTAAAGTATTATTTGACACAGGCGCGTCATAAAGTTTTATTTCGAGTAATATGGTTAAGAAATTAAATATGAAATCGAGAGATCTTAAAGAATCGATTAGGGTTCACAATCCGATAGGAGGTTCCCTTGTTCTCAATTTATATTGCAGGGTGCCCGTCTCTTATTCTTATTATCATTTTTCATTCGATTTGATTGTTATGGATCTTATTGAGTTTGATATTATGCTTGGGTTGGATTGGTTAACCAAATATAAAGCCGACGTTAAGTGTGCAGAAAGAATCGTTAAGGCAAAGACCAAGTATAAAAATTATATAATGAAACCATGCATAGGCCCGAATTCAGATAGAAAAGAATTTTGGTCTGCTCTTGATGTTTCTCCTGCTTCTATAAAAAGTAACCCTGTCGTTAAAAATTATGCAGATGTGTTTGAAGAAGTGGATAGCTTACCGCCGCGGAAAGAAGTTGACATCAGGATTGATTTAGTTCCGAATGCAAGGCCAGTTGTGCATGCTATTCAGAGAATGACATTGAAATAGAAAGAAGAATTGAGTAATCAAACTAAACAACTTTTGTGGAAAGGTCTGATCATGCCTAGCTTTTCAAATTGAGGTGCAGCAATAGTGTTTGTTCCAAAGTCAGATGGTAGTCTCAGACTATGTGTGGATTACCGAGATTTAAATAAGCAGACATTGTAGAATAAATATCCATTACCGTGTATGGATGATTTATTAGATCACTTAAATGGAGCGCAAGTATTTTCAAGAATGGACCTAACTACAGGTTTCCATCAATTGCGTATTGTCGAAGAATGTGTACCTTTGACATCTTTCAGAGGTCCACACATATTTTGTGAGTGGTTAGTAATGTCGTTCTACTTACGTAACGCTCTTACTTATTTTTTCGATCTAATGAACAGAGTATTCTGCGATGTCTTGAATAAATTTGTGCTGGTTTTCATTGACGACATTTTAATCTTCTCTAAATCAACTACCGAGCATGCAAAGCATTTGGTAGAAGTTTTGGAAATTCTAAGAAAGAATGTATTAAAAGCCAAATTTTCTAAATGCATATTCTGGAAAGAAGAAGTGAAGTTCCTCGGTCATGTGGTATCGAATGAAGGAATTTCGGTGGATCCAGGCAAAATCATAGCCATTCGAAATTGGAAGCATCCTAGTATGCCTACAGAAGTTAGAAGTTTTCTAGGATTGGCTGGCTATTATCTGAAATTCATTAAAGATTTTTTAAAGCTATCTAGTCTATTAAGGGAACTTACCCAGAAGCATACAAGGTTTAATTGGATGCCTGAGTGTGAGACAGCTTTCCAAGAGCTGAAATTACAGTTGACTACTGCTCCAGTGTTGACTATTATTGATGGCAATCAAGATTTGCCAGTCTATACTAATCCTTCTCTTGAAGGTGTTGGTGCGGTATTAATGCAAAGAGGCAAAGTAGTTGCTTATGCTAGCCGTCAGTTGAAGCCGCATGAAAAGAGATATCCTACTCATTATCTCCAATAGTCAGCCATCGTGTTCGCTCTGAAAATATGGAAGCACTATCTTTTGGGTGAGAAGTTCGAATTATATACAGATCATAAGTCATTAATATACCTTTTCACCTAGAAGGACTTAAGTTAGAGGCAGCAGTGTTGGTTGGAATGTCTTGTGGCATACGATCTAGATATTTTGAATACTCCAGGTAAAGCCAATGTTGTAGCAGATACGCTTGGCAGAAAGAATGCCATTATCGATTATGCCTTCATTGATTGACAAAATCTCTGCTCTTCAGAAAAATGATGAATTTATTCAGAGGATTCGTAAAAGAGTTCGGGAAGGCGAACCTTCGAGTTTCCAAATTGATAATAAAGGAGTTCTGAGGTTATTAGGCCGGATTTGTGTTCCGAATGTTCCCAAGCTCAGAAGAGAAGTGATGGATGAATGTCACAAATCCAATCTTAGTATTCATCCAGGGGTGATTAAGATGTATCATGATCTCAAGCGTACGTTCTGGTGGAGATGTATGAAAAGAGACATTTCAATATATGTTAGCAGGTGTTCTACTTACCAACAAGTCAAGAGTGATCAGTAGAAACTTACCAGATTGTTACAATCATTAGAGGTTCCAAATTGGAAGTGGGATCGAATTTCCATGGATTTCATCGATGGTTTTCCCCGAACCAAGAAAGGTAATGACAGTGTATGGGTGATAATAGATCGTTTCATGAAGAACGCCCATTTTATTCCTGTGAAGTCTACTAGAACAGCTCAAAGTCTGGCGCAAATTTATTTCAAACAAATTGTCAAACTACATGGAGTTCTCAGTAGTATTGTTAGTGATCGTGACCCGATATTTGCTAGTAAATTCGGGAAAGCATTCCAGGTAGAGCTGGGGACAAAGTTAAATATGAGAACCGCATATCATCCTCAAACAGATGGCCAAAATGAGAGGGTGAATAATATACTAGAAGACTTGTTGCGGGTATGTATTCTTGATTTTGACAGATTGGGGGAAGATCACTTGCATTTGGTTGAGTTTTCATATGATAACAATTATCAAGCAAGCTTAAAAATGTCACTATTTGAAGCATTGTATGGTGGACCATGTAGATCTCTGGCAAGTTGGGTAGAATCAGGCAATCGACTAGTATTAGGTCCCGACATGATTCAAGAAGCTAAGGATAAATTCGATTTCATTAAGAAGCAACTACAAAATGCTCAGAGCCGACAGATGAGTTATGCAGATTCAAGAAGAAGAGATTTAGAATTTGCTGTTGGTGATTATATATATTTGAGAGTTTCTCTGATGAGAGAAGTAGTCAGATTTGGGAAAATAGGGAAGTTGGCGCCTAAATTTATTGGTCCATTTCCTATACTTGAAAGGATTGGAACTCTTGCTTACAGGGTTCAGTTACCTGACTGGTTGGCAGGAGTACACGATGTATTTCATGTGCCTCAACTTCGAAAGCATGTGCATGATCCAGACTTGAAGTGGAATAAGCAGCGCAACAAGATTTGGAAATTACTCCAAGCTTAGCAGTGAGAAGAGAGCCAGTAAAAATTATTGGCAGAGAAACTAGAGTTCCGAGAAACAAGACGATTCATTTAGTCAAAGTGCAGTGGAGTGGAGATCCTAGAGACTGTACATCGGAGACCGAAAATAGCATTAAGCAGGCTTATCCCAAGTGTAGAGTGGACATCTCTGATTAGCTTTGGTGCAAGGTACATTTACAATATTTTTCATTTATGTTTTGTTCCCTACTTTACTGTTGTTTCCATTTCGGGGACGAAAAGTTTTAAGTGAGGAGATTGTAACAACCCAGAAAATCAGAACCAATCTAAAATTTTAATATTTAGCTATTTGAAGGAATTTTGAATATTTAAAATGATTTATTTTAGATAATAACGATTTAAATTTATTTAAATCGAATATAGAAAGTATATATTTATTTTAATTATATAACGAGCCTGAAATGGCATGTTAGTTTAAAAATCGATTTCAAATTTCAAATGAACGTACAGGATTCAAAATAAATCGGAATTGAGTAAAACCAAAAATATTTGAATCTGTTTAATTATATCTTTCTAACGAATGTGAAAAATCCAAATTTTCTAATGAGATTGAAAGTTATGCCCAGTTTAAAATTTAAAATAATCGCTATGGAATTTAATATAATATATAGCCCTTAAAAATAGCCATTGCACAAACGACCTCCGTTTTCAATGAAACCATTTTGGTTGGATCCGGAATGTCAATTTATTGCTAGGTTTAAAATTCCATAATTTTTGGAATTAATATGTGAGCGTAGCAAAAGAAAACATGTTTTGGCAATTTCAGTCAAATTGGATATACCATAAAAAAGGCCATTTTTCAAACTGTCTCCAAATTCGAATAAGTTAATTTTGTTAGGACCGTATTGTCAAAACATAGCTAGATTTATTTTTCGAGAATTTTTAGAATCAGTATGTGGCCCTGGCAAATTAAAATGTACGTTCAAATCTAATATTGAATGTTTTATATTTTAATTTGAAGAAAAACTGACTGAAACGGTCGAACGAGCTTACGAAACATATTCCATTGCGTCCAGAATGGGGCTATTTAGATATGGGCAATAGTTGTTGGGTTTGATTTGGAGTTCGTATGGACTAAAGGGTATTTTAGATTTAAAAAGAATAAAATATAATACAAATATTCACCGGCCAATGAAAATCATCCAAAACCCTAAATTCCTTTTAAAAGTAACCGCCACCTTTAAACCGATTAATGGCGATAACGTTCAAAACAAACGCCACTTGATCTCCAAATCCTCTCCATGAATCGTGAAAATTCATAAGGGAATATTGTAGAGCTACCTATGTTCTACCAATCCAACGGTGAAATTTGCTCAGAGTTGTGTATTTCGCTGGAACCGCCCTCTCCAAAGCCCGCCATTTGCCATCGTTTTGCTCCCCCAAACCACCACCGAGTTTGACACCAAGGCCATCATCAGAAAGCTCTCGCGAAGGCCGAGAGCTGACGCCAGCTGATCGACGTCTAGTGCTTCGATTGGAGAGAATCCTAAACCTAGGTTTTGAGCAATTAAAAAACTGTCGGCCTACGTGTTGTGTGGAGGAATAAGGTAAATTATTTTCATTATTTACCATATAAATTAATTTAAATTGTCGTCAACACATTAAAAATCATATCTTTTTGATACGATGTCGAAATCACATAAAACAGGAAACATTGTGATCGTGATGACGTATTCTACATTCTAGAAGAGACCGGAGAATTTTTGGAGCATTCTACAATTTTAGAAGAAATAAAAAAACCAATGTGAGATTTCTGAATTCAAAAATAAATGAATAAAATTATATTAGGTTGTAGATGGAGTTTAGTAGCTCCTGACACCATTGTGTATAGACCATGGACGATTTGTTTGATAGCCATGTGTGGTAGAAATTGATTGTGGTTGCAACAAAATTGGTTGTGTTTGTGGTATATTCATTGTGTTGTGAAAATAAATGATATTGTGAAAATCAATGAAAATGAAACCCTTGTATCGCCGCGAGGCTTAGAATAGCAGAGGAGCTGTGCTGGACATGGTGCCAGTTTTAATTACCCTACCGTTATAATGCCGAAATTTTCAGAAATATTCATGTGTTGAAAATTATTCATGTATGAAATAGAATTGTTTGAACAATAAAAATAACATTTTTATTGTATGAATAGAATATGTAAAAATGATCATTATTGAAAATAAAATATGTTAACAATAAAAATCACATTTTTATTATATGTATAGAATATGTAAAATGTTCATGTTTTGAAATAGAATTGTTTGAATAATAAAAATTTCATTTTTATTGTATATATATAAAATACGAAAATGATCATTGTCTGAAAATAAAAATATGTTAACCATAAAATTTCATTTTTATTGTGTATGTAGGAAAGATTAAAAATGATCATGTTTGAAAATGAAAATATGTTAACCATAAAATTACATTTTTATTGTGTATGTAGGAAAGATTAAAATCTGATCATGTTTGAAATAAAATATGTTAAACAATAAAAATTACATTTTTATTGTGTATGTAGGAATGATTAAAAATTTCATTTTATTTGTAAATATGTTAAAAATATTAAAATGAACATTATTTGAAATAAAAATATGTTAAACAATAAAATTATATTTTTATTGTATGGAAGATTCATAAAAATGTTTATGTTTGAAAATTAAAAAATGGTTAAACAATAAAAATCACATTTTTATTGTAGGTATAATTCACTAAAAATATTCTTGTTTGAATGAAAATGTTTAAACAATAAAATTTACATTTTTATTGTATGTATGAATCGATAAGAATATTCATAGTTTGAATAAAATATGTTAACAATAAAAATTTACATTTTTATTGCGTATAAGAGAAATGATGAAAAATATGCATTGTTTGAAGTAGAAAAGTTTAACAATAATAATTTATATTTTTATTGTATATAAGAAATGATTAAAAATATGCATTGTTTGAAATATAAAAGTTTAACAATAATTTTTTTTATTTTTATTGTATATAAGAAATGATGAAAAGTATGCATTGTTTGAAATAGAAAAGTTCAACAATAAAAATTTACATTTTATTGAATGTACGAATGATGAAAAATATTCATTGTTTGGAATTAAATGATTAGACAACAAAAATCACATTTATATTGTATGTATGATTCATGTTTTAAATAATGTGATTAGACAATAAAAATCACATTTTTATTGTATGTATGATTCATAAAAGAATTCATGTTTGAATAAAAATATTTCAATAATAAAAATTATATTTTTATAATATGTTTTGATTCATTTAAAATATAATCTTTTGCATATTAAAGAAGTAAAAATTATCATTTGTTAAACATGTAGTGATTCATTAAAACGATGTTAATTATATGTTATAGAATAAATGGTCTTGAAATCGTCGAACGAATTATATACATATATATATATGTATATATGTATGTATAATTTAAAATAAAACGAATCGCGCGCAGTAGTTCGCGATTTGGATTCGTAACTTTAAATGATTATACAGAGAGATCCGACGGTCGGATTTTCCCAAAACTGGAACCATAGGATTCGCTTTGGAAAGATCTTTCCAACGATATAAAATTTGCTAAGATACAATAGTTAAATTTTGATAAATGTGTAATTCAAATTTTAATAAAAACAGCAACATGGCCGCGTAATGACCTGAAGCGTCGTTTAATTAAAAGGGGCTATTTTTAAATAAATAAAAATAGCGATAAATCGTTATAAAATATTATAAACGATATGGAATGAAAAGAACTGATTTGAATTATATATATACGTGAATTATTTGAAAAGGCCAAGTTAAATCTCATTTCAAATAATTGATCGACGATTAGAAGTCGAAGATATTGAGGATGGTGGTTGAAGACTGGCAATCTTCACATTAAATGGATGACTACTGATACCTTTGATTGGAGTTTCTGCCTTGAAAGGGTTATAGTGGTAGTTGTCCATACGTACTTGTTGATTGTCCGGATATGCGAGAGCCTCTCTTCCGTATTGGACATATGGAACGAGGAATACGGTGCCTCCGGTTTCGCTCAGACCCAGAACGAACTAGTAAATGGATGCGTGTGTCTGACATTGGATGTTATTCTGTGCTGATTAATTTCTATTAAATATATATCTTTTTGGTGGCAGAGAATTTATTCTCTTGCTTAACACCCTTCTCTAAGACATAAGAGCTCAGAGGTTATATATCGATAGACATCAGTTGCATGGCGTGAATTGTCAGTGTGGCATGCTAAGATGCAAATGATCAAGGCTTTTGTTGAAAAGCAGAGCGTTGTGGTTGATGATCAAAGCACAGCTTTAATTAGCATAGCTTTGTGTATAGCGTTAATTCGCGAGCCTTACACCTCGGTATAAACAAAAAAAGGATAGGACAATAGGGAGGACATGCGTTTCTTTCTAGCTAGGAGTGGTGTCATGGTATGGAGCCTAAATATTTTTGCTTATGTAGATGATGGAAAGCGAGGTACCTCGGATTTGTGTCCCTAGTGGCTCTTGATTTATGCCCCATAGGGCAGGGAAACGTATTGTTCAGGAATAACCAATCCACTAACATAATTGTGGGCCGACCCTGCAAGATCCAGGTGTAGTTGCGGCTGTATCCTGAGGCTCGGGCTAGAGAGTCTCGAATTCGGTAAGAATGATCCCTTGCCTTGGTTCATGAGGGAAATCCAACTTCCAATACGATATTGTGCAGTTTTAATTGTAAACCAATGTATGACGGCATAATATATGGTAGCTATGTCATCTATGATTGATACATTATGATTGAAAAATTTTCTGAAACATATAGACTCTAATAATAATAATAATATCAAATGATTTTGATTTATAAGCATCATGATTTTTTTAGCCATTATAAGGTAGAACTCTATCCTCCGGTTTGCGTTGCATTGTGTGATAGGACTTGAATCTTATAATGGCTTCATTTTTCTAAAAAAGCATTGCGTTTTTTAAATGATTTACTTTATTATGTGCTGGAAATCCAATGGAGTAAACCCGTTCCGCGTTAACGGCGTGGTCCTGTGTTTAGCCTTATTATTAAGTAGGTTAAGTAAGATTTCTCATACCAGTCCCATGACTGACTCGTAGTTTGTTTCACTTTGCAAACTCGGGTGCCCCTATTTTCTATACGGACAGCCTTGTATTCAAGTTTAATGCAATAACCCGGAAATCTAGGCCAATTTAAAATTTTTATTTTGGCAATTTTAATGAATTTTGAATTTTTAAAATGATTTATTTTAAATAATAATGATGAGAAATTTGTTTTGAATAGAATTAGAACATATATATTTATTTGAATCGACGTTAGAATATAATGTTTTATTTTAATTATAAAAGGAATTGAAAATGTCGCGGTAGTTTGAAAATTCGATTTCAAATTTCAAATGAATGTATAGGATTAAAAATAAACCGGATTTTAGCGAAACCAAAAATATTAGAATCTATTTGAAAATATCTTTCCAGTGAATCCGAAAAATAAAAATTTCATAGCGGGAATAAAAAGTTATGTCAAGTTGAAAATTCAGAAAAGTCGCTATGGAATTCTAGCCCTTAAAAATGGAAATTTTGCAAACGACCTCGGTTCTCAATGAAACAACTTTTGTTGGATCCGAGATGTCTAGTTATTTCTAGATTCCAAAATTCGTAATTTTTCGAATCAAAATGTGAGCGTGGCGAAGTAAAACGTGTTTTGACAGTTTCAGTCAATTTGGATCGACCAGAAAATGACCATTTTTCAAATGGTCTTAGAATTTGACAAAACTAGTTATGTTAGGACCGTATCGTCAATATGAAGCTAGAAATATTTTTTCTGGAATTTTTCGAGTCAGTATGTGACCTCAACAAATTAAAATGTATGTTCAAATGGAAAATATAAAGATTTATATTTTGATTTAAATAAAAACTGATCGTAATATCTGAATTCGGTTATGAAACATATCCCATTGTGTTCGGAAAAAGTGTAATTAGCTAGGGACGATAGTCGTTGAGCTCGCTTTGGGGTTAAGACGAAAAGACAACTTATAAAGAGAAAAATTAATTAAATAATATAATTATATATTTACTTATACCCTCACTTTCTCCCTCCCTTCCTTCACATTATCGGTCGACGCCCGATTGAAAAAAAAAAAAATCGCGTCGCCCAGTTCAGATCCGCCTCGCCGCCACCTTGTCGGACCCAAGCCGCCTCCCCATCGTGACGCGCCACCCTCTGACCCTCTTCTCCCTCCTCCGCGCCCTTTCCTCTCTCTACGATCCCCATTAAAACCCGACGCAGCCCCACCCAACCTCCCAAGCCTAAGCCGCCATCACCTCAGGCCCTACTGCCCCGTCCTCCACCAGACCAGACCGACGTGGACCCCTCCCCCCTCAGCAGCTTCGATTTTGGCTAAAAGGTGATTTTTAATTTATATAAAAAAATTTTTTATGTGATACAGAAACGGATTTTTAATTGTTATAAAGACTGATTTTTATTAGTTACAATAAGATTAGATTTTTAGATGAGTAAAGATTAGGTTTTTAGACATGAAAAGATAAGTTTTTTTTGTTAAGAAAAGATATGATTTTGTAATAACCCGGAAATCTGGGCCAGTTTAAAATTTTTATTTTGGCAATTTTAGTGAATTTTGATTATTTAAAATGAATTATTTTAAATAATGTCGACGAGAAATTTATTTTGAATAGAATTCGAATGAATATATTTATATAGATCGTCGTTAGAATATAAATATTTATTTTAAATTATAAAAGGAATTGAAAATGGCGCGGTAGTTCGATAATTCGATTTCAAACTTCAATTGAATGTACCGAGTGCAAAATAAACCGGATTTTAGTGAAACCAAAAATAATAGGATCTAATTGAGAATATCTTGCCAACAAATCCGAAAAATCAAGATTTCGTAGCGGGAATCAAAAGATATGTCCAGTTGAAAATTCTGAATAGTCGCTATGGAATTCTAGCCCTTAAAAATAGCCATTTTGCAAACGACCTCGGATTTCAACGAAACCACTTTTGTTGGATCCGGGATGTCTAGTTATTGCTAGATTCCAATTTTCATAATTTTTCGACTCAATATGTGAGCGTGGCGAAGGAAAACGCGTTTGACCAGTTTTAGTTGATTTTAATCGACTGGAAAATGGCCATTTTTCAAACGGTCTAAGAATTTGACGAAACTAGTTTTGTTAGGACCGTATCGTCAATACGAAGCTAGAAAATATTTTTTTGGGAATTTTTCTAGTTAGTATGTGGCCCTGGTAAATTGAAATGTGCGGTCAAAATCAATATATAGCGTCATATTTTGATTTTGACGAAAACTAATCGAAACAAGCGAATCAGCCTACGATACATATCCCATTGTGTTCAGAATGGGGGTAATTAGTTATGGACGACAGTCGGTGGGCTTGATTTCGAGTTCGAAATAAAAGGTTACTTTTTGAAAAATTAAATAAATTAAATATAAAATCCTATATTAAAGAAACCCCCCTCCCCTTTATTTTCTTCAGACCGCCCCCCGCACGTTTAAAACACACAAAAAAATTCGAGGAAGCCACCGTCCTTTCCATCGACTGAGCGCCCTCCACCACGCCACCATAGGGGGCCGCCGCCGCCCACGCAGCCGCCAAAGACCCCCCCACCCGCTCCTCCTCCCTCCGTTGAACACCTCGTAACCCCCAAAAAAACCTAGCGTCCTACCCCCCCTCTGCCTCGTGAGGTCCCCGAGGCCGTCGGAGCTCCACCATTCGCACCCGATTTTCTGGCGCTGAGATGCTCTGGGTTCTCTTGGTTCAGGGCGCCAGTGGGGGAGGCCAGACCGCGTCGAGGGGGCATCACAGATCCTGGTCCGGTCCCTTAGTTCAGCGGCGCACTGTAGGTTCTCTGATCGAAGAAGAACGACGGTTTTGAGGTTCCTGGGGTTTTCAACAGTAAGAAGACTTGCAATGTAAATGTTTAAACCCCTTTATTAATTAAAATGGTATTGTTTTGCTATAGAATAGAATTGGTTTTTAAATTAGTTAAAGATTGGATTTCTTTTTTTTTAAATTAGTGAAAGGTTATATTTTTAAATCTAGAAAGGTTATATTTTTAAAGTCAGAAAAGTAGGATTTTGAATCGAGTTAAAATTCGATTTTTATATATTGAATAACAAAGTAAAAATTCGATTTTTATATATTGAATAGCAAAGTAAAAATTCGATTTTTTAGCAAAGTAAAAAATTCGATTTTTATATATTGAATAGCAAAGTAAAAATTCGATTTTTATATATTGAATAGCAAAGTAAAACTTTGAACTTTACATATTGAATAGCAAAGTAAAAATTCGATTTTTATATATTGAATAGCAAAGTAAAAATTCGATTTTTATATATTGAATAGCAAAGTAAAAACTCGATTTTTATATATCGAATAGCGAAGTAAAAATGTGATTTTTACATATGTAGAGAATACGGGCAAAGAAAGTGACAAGAGGCGAGAACGGCGAAGATTTCTACAAAGAAGAGTCGAGGCGTTTGATTTAGCTATTCGGTGAGAACTTCTCACCTTTTAATTTTGTTTTTCTAGTTAAAATATATACTAGGATGCAGACGGTGTTTAGTAGCACCCAACACCCATCGTCCACAGACCATGGACGGCTTGCATGCTTGTTTGTTTGATTTTGATGTCTAGTTGATTGTGTGATGTGATGTTAAATGAAATAAAATATTTTATAGTGGAAAATATTTTATAGTAAAAAATAGAATTTTTAACGTGTATAAGAAATGAAATAAAAATAAACAAATCGGACGATTTGTTTATATACACACATTTGACTAATATTGATTGGGACGATAAATTTTACACGTCGCTGTAACAACCCGAATTTTAACAACATGTGAAAACAAGAAATCAAGGTATAATTAATAATGAAATAAAATATATAAAAATATGTTTAGATAGGTAAATAATGGTGATGCATAAGAAGAATTAATTAATATTTGGAAGAGAAGAAAAATTAGTTCGGTAACGGTGTGTGTAACGGAAAAGATAGTAAAATAAGGATAATTAATTTAAGAATCAGAAATTAGGTAAAATAGACTTCACCATTGCATTCCTCTCGAAAAAATACGCGAAATAGAGTCCGAATTTTCGAAAATCGGAGTCCGTATGACCAAGATATGGCCAAAACAAGTTTCAGCAGACTTTCTGGCAGACAGAACCGAGTCGACCCTAGAGTCGACCCTAGAGTCGACCCTAGATTCGACCTCCCCAGGCCAGGTCGACCCTAGAGTCGACCCCCTGTACAGGTCGACCTGGTCGGCCTGGTTTGGCCCAGAACCCATTTTTGAAGCCCGGTATGTGTTTTGATGGTCCGGATTGACTCTGGGGTTGATCTAATGGCCTAAATGAGTTGCCTACAACTATTTAAAGACCCTAAGACCTAGCCTAAATCATACTATTTCATTTTAGCACTCATGCAACCGCCATTAAACCTAGAACTCTAAATTAAAAATACAAAGAACAAAAATTAAAAAAGACGAAGGATGATTCTTGAAGGCTACAACTAGAAGCTACAACAACAACGACGCTTTAGACAACGGATTTGGGGCTATTTGATTTAAAGTTTTGATTTGGATTGCTTGCTTCATATTGTAAGTTCTATGTCACTTTTTAGGCAAAAACGATAAAATAACATGGACATGCTATGAATTGAAACCGGATTTAGGAACTATTGTTAATCCATGTTTATATTGTTTAACTTTGAATCAAAATTTGGGAATATTGCTATGTTAATGTTGCAAGTTAAACTTATCATGATGTTGATGTTGTTATGAATCACTTGGGCTTAATTGTATTGCAAGCTGGAATAATACATGTCCATGGAATCACTATGTTTATTGAAATCTTCATGTTGATTAAACCATGCCTATGATGCTAATTAAACCATGTCCATGATGTTAATGAAACTATGCCTGTGATGTTAATATGCCTATCATGTTAATGACAAATTGGGAATTGCTATGTTATGATGAAAAGTTGGAATCATTATGTTTATAATGCTAGATGATAATCATTATGTTAAAAATACTAAATTGGAATCCACTATGCCTATTAGAATTACCATGCCTTTAATGTTTCATGTTTGAAATAAAATTATTATTATGCCCACAATGATTATTATGCCTATGATGTAAAGTTGAATTCATCATGTTGAACTAAGTTGAAACCATTACTATGCCAAGTTATCATCATGCTAGCATTGAAACCATGTGATATGTTATAGCCTGTTTATTATGCAAGTGATGGTGGAATTGTCACATATGCTTATCACATGTTTGGTGTTATTCCCCTTTATCTCTTGAATTGTTTATGCTTGTGAACGAAGTACGTTTATATGCGTTGGGGATACGATTGGGTAGAATAGGCAAAACTTGAATTGGTTATAATCATAAACCATGAAATTTGGCATAAGTAGAACATGAAATATGGCACGAAAAACTTGACTTGATTATTCTATGACTTGACTTGAAACATGCCTTAGTTGGGCACGAAATTGACATATGAACATGCTATGAAAATAGCACGAATCTGATAAGAACATGGGCATGACTTTAGAAAACAAGAAAGTGGCCAACTCGAGGTTGGGTTGAGTTTGTAGTGTAAACCTGCCCGGAACGCCCGGCAAATCCAGTTGCTACAAACAATAGGATCCAATGTGGGTAGTTGGTCACATCGCGCTTGAAACCCGAGGTTGGGTTGAGTTCGTAGCGTAAACCTGCCCGGAACCGCCCGGAAAATCCATTGGCTACGAACAATAGGATCCAATGTGAGTGGTTCGGTGCATTAACGAATCAATTAATGCCAATTAGGGTTAAGTCATGAACATGAAAAGACAACTTAACCAACTTGAACACGATTTGTAGGGCTAAGTTATGAACTTGAAACGACAACACTTAGCCAACTTGACATGACACATAGGCGGGTTAAGTTACGAATTTAAATGACATGCTTAACCATCTTGACATGACTAGACTGGAAAAGGATTAAGTCACGAATTACATGACTTAATCGGTTAGGCGGGTTAGGTCACGAATTACATGACCTAATTTGTCAGGCGAAACCCTAGACACGACCCTTTTCAGCAGTAACCCTCTAGATGTATCAAGGTACCCTGGGGCTAGGCCGGGTGGGGCACGATTATTGGGCTGATTGTAAGAGGTGAACGACGACAGTGGGGTATGCCAGTGTAGGTTCGGTGGACTACGGTCGTGCACGTATTCCGGGGCAGGCACTGGGTATCCGTAGATTTATCTGTGCATCTTGAATCGTGTCAGGGGTTGACACCCTAGGGCTGATACACCCGAAGGTGGACCCAGCACAGGTGACTACATTCGTGATTAGCCGTATGACACGGACACTTGACGAGCTAGAACTTGTTGGGTGCCGATCGACTAGATAATCGCTCCGTAGGACCCCGTACTTGGGTCAGACCCCGTTTCAGGGTCATTTCATGATATTGGGCCGTGGGATTTATTTCGTTATTAACTTGTGACATGGGCTTAGTATACTAGTACAGTCGATGCAACGAATCTCGAACATGTGATGCTTTACTTGACTTGTCTTGACTTATCCTGATCACCTTAGTCTATCTTGTTCACCTTGACACCATTCTTAAGTTTAGTTCCAGTTCATACATGACAGGTTGTTTTAACCGTTTTTACACTGAAAGTCACTAGGACTTACTCAGTCTTTATGACTGACCCTTTTCCTTTCGCCACTTTTTCTTTCGTTTCCCCCCCAGGTTCTCAGGGAGGAAACACTAGCTCTTAGCTTGGATATCACTTGCTTTGGCTCAGCATGTACGGTTTGCTATGGCTGCTTCTTTTTACTACACTTGGGGAATAAGCTGTTTTTCTGTTTTAAGGTATTGCTTCTTTGGCTATTATTACAAGACAGTTGTAATGAAGTTGTTATTCGAAACGTTTGTAAGAGACATGGTTTACTTTGGAATAAAATGAAGTTCTGTTTTGCTCATAAATTCTTTCGATGTTTACTTAATTATTTATTTTTGTGCTGTCTTGTGATAATTCTGTGATGTTATCTCGATAATACCCCTCCAAAACTAGTGCATTCCCTTTGTGAGTGACCTAGCGGAGGTGGGGTGTTACATTTGGTATCAGAGCAGAAGGTTACCAAGACTGGGCAAAAGTTTTGAAAACCTTTTGAATATTTTTTTTCAAAACCATTTACAAAGAAGCACTTTTCAAGAAAAGTTGGTTCATTTTAAAAGGCTATTTGCCAAAAAGCCATTAGCACAATCTTTGTTTCCTCGATTTGAATCTTTTCTTTTTTTGTTTTCATCTTATCATGGCCGACGATCTTAATCTTCCCGAGGGGTTCAATATACCCACTTGGTTCCGTCGTTTCCTCGAGGCTCGGGCTAATGTGGCAGGCCCAGCCAATCCTCCTCCTCATCCTCCTCAACCCCCGCGAGAAACTGCTTTTTCAAAGATATGCAAGGACTTTAAGGCCATGGGCAGAAAGGATTTCCTAGGAACTGAGACTTTTGTTGAGGCACGAAATTGGTTGAAGGAAACCGAAGACTTGTTTGTTATCTTTGAGGTAGAGGACAATAGGAAAGTACAGTTGGCGGTGTGGCTCATGAAAGAGGAAACTTCTTATTGGTGGGAAGTCACCAACGCTACTAGGCCCATTGAGACTTGGGCGGACTTTAGAGGGAGATTTGGGCTTAAGTTCTTGTCATCAACAGAGGAGAGTCTCCAAATGGAACGGTTTCTGGCCCTTAAACAAGGAAATATGACAGTTAAAGAATACGTGAAATGTTTCAATCAGCTTGCTCGCTTCGGATTGGAGTTAGTCAACACTCCTCAGAAAAAGGCGCTACGTTTTGCATGGGGCTTGAACGAGCCACTACATGGTTTGGCCATGACTCATGTGCCCATGGGGGCGACCTTTGAAAGCTTGGTGGATATGGCCCTACTGTATGAGGAAGATAAGAAGGGCAAGAAAGAGGTCAAGCCCAACGATTCTCAGAATAAGAAGGTAGACTCCGAGAAAGGAGGCAAGAACGACAACTCATGTGATAAAAGGAAATGCAATTTCTGTGGTACGGAAGGGCACACAGCCAAGGATTGTATAAAGAGGAAGAGAAAGCAAGGTGAATGTTTTCATTGTGGGGAGACTGGACACATCAGCAAGGACTGCCCTAAGAAGCAGACCGGACCTTCCGGGGGTACATCTTTAACTTCTTTTTCTAGATGCTTTGTTTTATCTTGTTATCTCCTCGATCCTATCTTGAGAACCATAGGTAGAATCTTTTTGGATGTAAACATGTAATTGAAACATGTTATGATTGCAAAATGGTTGCAAGTGGTCGCAAGTGGTTGCTCGTGGATGCATGAATACACATTAGGCACTAGATCGGCTCAGTCACAGTTTCATACTTGCATATGCATGAGTGATTATTTTGGAAACTTGGTTGTGCTATCATTTGGTTATTGCATATGATTGAATGTTTGTGCACTCATGTAGAAATCATGAATTATAATAGGAAAATTTTGCATACATATTGGATTCATTTCACTAAACATATTTTGCATTTAGAATATCAATCAGGCCTGATCATTAGCATTAGATAAGGAACATATACACACACTCTTTGCATGTGTTCATAAAACATTAGAAGTCTTTTAAGGACCATGGTTGCTTGTGGATGATGTTTTGAGTAGATGGATGATGGATGGTAGGACACATTCTTCTTAACTTGAAGATTTCGGGGACGAAATCCTTTAAGGAGGGGAGAATGTAACAAACCGAATTTTAACAACATGTGAAAACAAGAAATCAAGGTATAATTAAAAATGAAATAAAATATATAAAAATATGTTTAGATAGGTAAATAATGGTGATGCATAAGAAGAATTAATTAATATTTGGAAGAGAAGAAAAATTAGTTCGGTAACGGTTTGTGTAAAGGAAAAGATAGTAAAATAAGGATAATTAATTTAAGAATTAGGAATTAGGTAAAATGGACATCACTATTGCGTTCCTCTTGAAAAAGTACGCGAAATAGAGTCCGATTTTTCGAAAAGCGGAGTCCGTATGACCAAGATATTGCCAAAACAAGTTTCAGCAGACTTTCTGGCAGACAGAACCGAGTCGACCCTAGAGTCGGCCCTAGAGTCGACCTCCCCAGGCCAGGTCGACCCTAGAGTCGACCCCCCCTGTATAGGTTGACCTGGTCGGCCTGGTTTGGCCCAGAACCCATTTTTGAAGGCCGGTATGTGTTTTGATGGTCCGGATTGACTCTGGGGTTGATCTAATGGCCTAAATGAGTTGCCTACAACTATTTAAAGACCCTAAGACCTAGCCTAAATCATACTATTTCATTTTAGCACTCATGCAGCCGCTATTAAACCTAGAACTCTAAATTAAAAATACAAAGAACAAAAATTAAAGAAGACGAAGGATGATTCATGAAGGCTACAACTAGAAGCTACAACAACTACGACGCTTTAGACAACGGATTTGGGGCTATTTGATTTAAAGTTTTGATTTGGATTGCTTGCTTCATATTGTAAGTTCTATGTCACTTTTTAGGCAAAAACGATAAAATAACATGGACATGCTATGAATTGAAACCGGATTTAGGAACTATTGTAATCCATGTTTATATTGTTTAACTTTGAATCATAATTTGGGAATATTGCTATGTTAATGTTGCAAGTTAAACTTATCATGATGTTGATGTTGTTATGAATCACTTGGGCTTAATTGTATGGCAAGTTGGAATAATACATGTCCATGGAATCACTATGTTTATTGAAATCTTTATGTTGATTAAACCATGCCTATGATGCTAATTAAACCATGTCTATGATGTTAATGAAACTATGCATGTGATGTTAATATACCTATCATGTTAATGACAAATTGGGAATTGCTATGTTATGATGAAAAGTTGGAATCATTATGTTTATAATGCTAGATGAGAATCATTATGTTAAAAATACTAAATTGGAATCCACTATGCCTATTAGAATTACCATGCCTTTAATGTTTCATGTTTGTAATAAAATTATTATTATGCCCGCAATGATTATTTTGCCTATGATGTAAAGTTGAATTCATCATGTTGAACTAAGTTGAAACCATTACTATGCCAAGTTATCATCATGCTAGCATTGAAACCATGTGATATGTTATAGCCTGTTTATTATGCAAGTGATGGTGGAATTGTCACATATGCCTATCACATGTTTGATGTTATTCCCCTTTATCTCTTGAATTGTTTATGCTTGTGAACGAAGTACGTTTATATGCGTTGGGGATACGATTGGGTAGAATAGGCAAAACTTGAATTGGTTATAATCATAAACCATGAAATTTGGCATAAGTAGAACATGAAATATGGAACGAAAAACTTGACTTGAATATTCTATGACTTGACTTGAAACATGCCTTAGTTGGGCATGAAATTGACATATGAACATGCTATGAAAATAGCACGAATCTGATAAGAACATGGGCATGACTTCAGAAAACAAGAAAGTGGCCAACTCGAGGTTGGGTTGAGTTTGTAGTGTAAACCTGCCCGGAACCGCCCGGCAAATCCAGTTGCTACAAACAATAGGATCCAATGTGGGTAGTTGGTCACATCGCGCTTGAAACCCGAGGTTGGGTTGAGTTCGTAGCGTAAACCTGCCCGGAACCGCCCGGCAAATCCAGTGGCTACGAAAAATAGGATCCAATGTGAGTGGTTCGGTGCATTAACGAATCAATTAATGCCAATTAGGGTTAAGTCATGAACATGAAAAGACAACTTAACCAACTTGAACACGATTTGTAGGGCCAAGTCATGAACTTGAAACGACAACACTTAGCCAACTTGACATGACACGTAGGCGGGTTGAGTCACGAATTTAAATGACATACTTAACCATCTTGACATGACTAGAATGGAAAAGGATTAAGTCACGAATTACATGACTTAATCGGTTAGGCGGGTTAGGTCACGAATTACATGACCTAATCTGTTAGGCGAAACCCTAGACACGACCCTTTTCAGCAGTAACCCTCTAGATGTATCAAGGTACCCTGGGGCTAGGCCGGGTGGGGCACGATTACTGGGATGATTGTAAGAGGTGAACGACGGCAGTGGGGTATGCCAGTGTAGGTTCGGTGGACTATGGTCGTGCACGTATTCCGGGACAGGCACTGGGTATCCGTAGATTTATCTGTGCATCTTGAATCGTGTCAGTGGTTGACACCCTAGGGCTGATACACCCGAAGGTGGACCCAGCACAGGTGACTACATTCGTGATTAGCCGTATGACACGGACACTTGACGAGCTAGAACTTGTAAGGAGCCGATCGACTAGATAATCGCTCCGTAGGACCCCGTACTTGGGTCAGACCCCGTTTCAGGGTCATTTCATGATATTGGGCCGTGGGATTTATTTCGTTATTAACTTGTGACATGGGCTTAGTATACAAGTACAGTCGATGCAACGAATCTCGAACATGTGATGCTTTACTTGACTTGTCTTGACTTATCCTGATCACCTTAGTCTATCTTGTTCACCTTGACACCATTCTTAAGTTTAGTTCCAGTTCATACATGACAGGTTGTTTTAACCGTTTTTACACTGAAAGTCACTAGGACATACTCAGTCTTTATGACTGACCCTTTTTCTTTCGCCTCTTTTTCTTTCGGTCCCGCCCCCCCAGGTTCTCAGGGAGGAAACACTAGCTCTTAGCTTGGATATCACTTGCTTTGGCTCAGCATGTACGGTTTGCTATGGCTGCTTCTTTTTACTGCACTTGGGGAATAAGCTATTTTTCTGTTTTAAGTTATTGCTTCTTTGGCTATTATTACAAGATAGTTGTAATGAAGTTGTTATTCGAAATGTTTGTAAGAGACATGGTTTACTTTGGAATAAAATGAAGTTCTGTTTTGCTCATAAATTCTTCCGCTGTTTACCTAATTATTTATTTATGTTCTGTCTTGTGATAATTCTGTGATGTTATCTCGATAATACCCCTCCAAAACTAGTGCATTCCCTTTGTGAGTGACCCTAGGAGAGGTGGGGTGTTACAATCGCCCAACTGCATAAATAAAATCTGTGTTTGATTGTTTGAAAACCCCACACGGATATTAGGATAAAATACGACATATGCTAATCCCAATAGTTAGTTGTATGTCGATCGATTGATTGGCAGACTGTTATAAGCGTTAAATATTTATATTAGACGCTTATACAGTGTAGAGTGCACTTTGGATGATGGTTGATTATTCATCGTTGTTATTGTATACATGTGTTGTAGAAAATCCAAATAATTAACATTATATGGTAATTGATTGGGCTTCATTCAATATTTGAAATAGAAATATTTGAATAGAAATATTTGAAAAAGAAATATTTGAATAGAAATATTTGAAATAGAAATATTTGAAATAGAATATTTGAAAATAGAAATATATGAAGCCGTGTTGATTAGATTGACGCCATTTTGACGTGAACGATATTTATGTCGATTTTATTCATTTTATAATGAATATCGAAAGTGATTTCAAAATATGATATTTTGAAAAGAATTGAAATTCAAACTGAATTAAATTGAATTGAATAGAAAACGAATTCGAATTGAATTGAATAGAAAATGAATTCGAATTGAATTGAATAGAGAACGAATTCGAATTGAATTGAATAGAAAACGAACTCGAATTGAATTGAATAGAAAACGAATTCGAATTGAATATAAAACGAATTCGAATTGAATTGAATAGAAAACGAACTTGAATTGAATTGAATAGAAAACGAATTCGAATTGAATTGAATTGAAAACGAATTTGAATTGAAATGAATAGAAAACAAATCTGAATTGAATTGAATTCAATTGAAAACGAATTGAAATCGATTTGAGTTGAAATCAAATAGAAGTGAATGTAAAAAGAATTTATAAGGGTAAATTCAATTTTGATTTGAATTTGAAATAAAGGTTGAAATTGATTTTGAAACAAATTTGAAATGATTTATAAAATTCGTTTCAAAAAGGAAATCAACGAAATATATAATATATATATATATATATTATATATATATAATGGCCTGAATAGAACGCGCCTCGCCGCGACAGTTCTTGAATTTCGACCATTGACTTCGAACGGACATTGCGGGAGATCTGACCGTCGGATTCTCCTAAAACCGAAACCGTTGGGTTCATATCGAAAAGAGCTTTCTAACAAATATTAGAAATTTGATATCTAACAGTTGGATTTGGAATTATGTCCAAATCAAATTTGGAAAAGGTCGCTGTAAGTGCAGTTCTATGGCCATTGATGGAAATCGACTGTACGGGCCTTGATAAAATTGTTAAAAATAGTAATAATTTGTGTGAAATCATAAGAAATGATTTGGAAAAAATTGGGATGAAAATCTCCATATTTGAAAAGATAAAAATAGATTTTTATCGAAATGAACTGATTTTGAACTAGAATTAAAATTCTATTTATTTTTAAATAAATAAAATTGATTTGAAAGGGTTTTAAAAGTAACCAGGATTTCCAATAATTGAATTGGAATGGATTTGAATCGAAATTGTCTTTGGATTATTTCAATGTTGGATTTCGTGATTATACAGATATTGTTATGGAAATTTGAAATATATATTTATATCGTTATTTCCAATACGATATTTGTTGGTCGTAGAATTTGATATTGAATATAAGCCGATATATTTTCTATTCAGAGCCTTGTATTTAATATCAAATCTGATTTGGGTTTGTCGTGAATGGCATCTTCATTAACGCTGTTCTTAAACCCAGTTGAGGAAAAGATTAAATCTTTTTTATTTAGATTTAATGAAGTGCACCAATTAAATAATATTTAATTGGAATTGAATTGGTATTGATTTTTGGGTTTATCGTGAACAGTGTTTTAAATAACACTTGTTCTTTAACCCGATAATTAATAGAATGTGATTTTGGGAAGTCGTGAACGGTATCTTCAATAATACTGTTCTTAGATCCAAAGGAGTTAAGAAAATCAGAAACTAACTGGAGATTAGTTAAGTTGAATGGTTATTGGGGTATTGATCTGATGTTGGTTTCGGCCTTCGGGGTTAATACTTAGGGAATTTCTCACTTGCTAATTTATGGTTAGGGTCTGATTGAAATGTAATGTGATTTTGGGTTTATAGTGAACCGTGTTTTAAATGACACTGATTCTTTAACCCAGTTGAAGATTAAAACTAAGTGGAGTTTTAATGAATCTTTAATTAGATTGAAAAGATCGAGCATGGAGTATCACCAGTTTTGCTCCAAAGCTATAGTTAAATCTTTAATTAGATTTGGACGTGGAATGGTAATTAATTTTACCGATAACACCGTGGTATTAGATATGGAGTATTACCAGTTTTGCTTCATGGGATGAATAGGTTGGGATTGGGAAATAAAATAAATAAATAATTCGGTGTGGTTCGCTAGTCCCGACTAGTGTGGAAAACCATAATTTGGTTTGAAATGATATCCAAAGGAAAATTAAAGAATAAATTTTAAAGAATTTATCTTTGATAAAATTAATGGGAACCTTTCCCTAAGAACGTGAAATTTAGAAACTAACTGTAGGTTAGCTAAGAAGGATGGTTTCTTGGGTATTGATCTGATGTTGGTTTCAGCCTTCGGGGTTAATATTTGTGGAATTGTTCCCTTGCTAATTTACGGTTAGTGACTGATGAATTGGAATGAGGCGTATGTTGTGTTTAGGTAACATTTGTTTACTATATACGCGGGTTGTTCGGAAAGGCTGGGTTTATACACATTCTGAATAACCGATTCGACTATAAGTCGAAGATGATGACGGTGGTCGAAGACCGGAAGTCTTCACATCGTTTGGGTGATTACTGATGATCTTGATTGGGCTGTACATCCAAGATGAGGGAATCAGTTGGTGGTCGTCCAGACGTACTTGGAGATCGACGGATATATGAGGAAAGTGCCTCCGGTTTTGTTCAGACCTAGAATGGACTTGTAAATGGATGGTGTGTCTGACATTGTATTCCTTTATATTGTATTCGTTGATCTCTGCTAAATATATATCTGTTTGGCGGCGGGAAATTTATTCTCTTGCTTAACGCCCTTCTCTGATACATACGAGCTCAGAGGTTATATACTGGTAGAAATCAGTGGTACGATATGGATTGATAGTGTGACATGCTGAGATGCAGTGATCCAGACTTTTGTTGAAAAGCAAAGTTTGGTGGATGATGATCAAAGCGCAGCTTTAATATAGCATGGCTTTGTGTATAGCGTTGATTTGCGAGCCTCACACCTCGGTATGGTGGTAAACTGATGGTTTGATCAGTATGCTTTTTAGTGGATGTGCACCTTAGTGGTGTCGTAGATTCGGTCGACCGAGATGAGCTTAGTGCTCAGGGATATATAGAGTAAGCGGTGTTTTCTCTCGCTGGGACGTAAGCCACGGTGATACTTTGGTCCCAAAAGTGCGGATGTGTAGACGTTGTTTTCTCTTGTTGGGACGTAAGCCATGGGGAATTGCATTACGCGATCGATCTTTCGAATCAGGAGCCACCACGGCGGAAATCCAATTTCCAATATGCAATATTGCGGTTTTAATTGTAGAACTAGTATGGCGATATGATGTATGGTACCCATGCCGTCTATGATTGATACTTATGATTTGAAGTTGTTTTACACGCTACGCACTTATAGTAGTATCAAATGATTTGTTTTAAACGCACTAAGAATGTTTGGCTATTATAAGGGAAAACCCTATCCCCCGGCTTGCGTTGCATTATGTGATAGGACCTGGGTTTTATAATAGCTTCATTTTTCCAAAAAGCATTGCGCTGTTTTGTTATATGTACTGGTAATCTTGGGAGGAAACCCGTTCCGTGTTATACGGCGTGTTCCCTTGATATATCTGATTTAAAGTAAAGTTTTAAATAACTGTTTTAGTTCTCACACCAGTCCCATGACTGACCTGGAGTTTATTGTTTTAACCTAAACTCTGGGTGCCCTTATTTTGACACGGGCAGCTAGTATTTTTGGTTTTGCAGATTTATATTCACAGGATCCTAGTTTACAGCTGGAATGATATCCGGAAAGCTTTGTATCTGTATATCTCTTCTAGTTGTGTATTGTATTATTTTCCGCTGCTATGTAATTTATTGTAATCTCTGATAATTTGTGATGTATATTATTCATTTATACTCTGTGTATTCTTGTATTCTGATGGAATTGTTGTAATTAACAATGAAATGTTCTCCCGTCTGCGTTCTTTTGTGGCTTGTTCTCGAACTATCCGCGCTTTCCTCACCGAGGAAGTTACGGGTTTTCACAGTTGGTATCAGAGCTTTGGTTTACAAAGCTCAGAGAACAAGACACATATTAGAACCATACGAAAGAATTCATCAGATATTGGATTAGTACTATCCAATGGAATGACTCGTTAGAGATGGGATCAGTAGTATCCTAGAACGAGTGTGAAGAGTATATTTTTGAAAATGAAAACAAATTTTGTTTTGAAAATTTAAATCAACTATTCGTATTTGATTAGTTATTATGTTTGAATTTGGACAGTCCAGTATATATAGACTTTGCGTATACGTCTGATCCACGTGTATTTGAAGTTTTAATATACTGGATAGATATAGAATCACACTCTAGTCGCCCGGAGACGATTCTGATGATAGTCTAGACATCATCAGAATTGATATTCGAGTTTCGAAAGCAAGATTTCTATATATTTCCATTAGACTGGTGTGAGAACCAAAATTGGATAGGGCTTGTTGTTGTGATTTTGCATCAAAAAACTGAATTTTTGACTATATATCAAAGTTATGAATTTGAAAAGCTAATCAAATAATTGATTGATGGTTGTGTTGTTTGATTACTGTTTTGATTAATTGAAATTTTAACCATGTAGCCAATTTGATCAAATAGTGAGTTGTATTGGAAATTTGGTCGCATTTGCTTGCATACATGTACTTTCATTGAACAGGTCATAACAAGGAGGCTAGAGGAGAGAAATAAATTTGTTTGCCCGACAAATAGGTACATGTTTATCATAATTTACTGTTTTGTTTGGGTGATGATGATTTTATGAGCCGATTGGCTAGCCGCTTGACTTTTTCGTTTTCTTTTTGAGATAGAAGGCCTGTATGGCAATTTCGGGATTTTCCTGTGCTCCCGGTGCATGGGAGATTATGGCGAAATTTTTCGAAAATTTAGGGTGTTAGCCAAATTTTTGAAAAATTTGAAAAGTTCTTAGAAACTGAAAAGTTGAAGAACTTAAGCCATAATCAAAACAATGAAAGTTGAGTTGGTATTTAAAACAACTTTCGGCTTCGTTCCTTTTCGGGGACGAAAAGTTTTAAGTGGGGGAGATTGTAATAACCCGGAAATCTGGGCAAGTTTAAAATTTTTATTTTGGCAATTTTACTGAATTTTGATTATTTAAAATGAATTATTTTAAATAATTTCGACAAGAAATTTATTTTAAATAGAATTCGAACGAATATATTTATATAGATCGTCATTAGAATATAAATATTTATTTTAAATTATAAAAGGAATTGAAAATGGCGCGGTAGTTCGATAATTCGATTTTAAACTTCAATTGAATGTACCGAGTGCAAAATAAACCGGATTTTAGTGAAACCAAAAATAATAGGATCAAATTGAGAATATCTTTCCAATGAATCCGAAAAATCAAGATTTCATAGCGGGAATCAAAAGATATGTCCAATTGAAAATTCTGAATAGTCGCTATGGAATTCAAGCCCTTAAAAATAGCCATTTTGCAAACAACCTCGGATTTTGATGAAACCACTATTGTTGGATCCGGGATGTCTAGTTATTGCTAGATTCCAATTTTCATAATTTTTCAATTCAATATGTGAGCGTGGCGAAGGAAAACGCGTTTGACCAGTTTTAGTTGATTTTAATCGACTGGAAAATGGCCATTTTTCAAACGGTCCCAGAATTTGACGAAACTAGTTTTGTTAAGACCGTATCGTCAATACGAAGCCAAAAAAATATTTTTTTTGGGAATTTTTCTAGTAAGTATGTGGCCCAGGTAAATTGAAATATGCGTTCAAATTCAATATATAGAGTTATATTTTGATTTTGACGAAAACTGATCGAAACAAGTGAATCAGCCTACGATACATATCCCATCGTGTTCGGAATGGGGGTAATTAGTTATGGACGACAGTCGGTGGGCTTGATTTCGAGTTCGAAATAAAAGGTTACTTTTTGAAAAATTAAATAAATTAAATGTAAAACCCTATATAAAAGAAACCCCCGCCCCTCCCCTTTATTTCTTCAGACCGCCCCCCCGCACGTTCAAGACACAAATAAATAAACAAAGTCGAGGAAGTCGTCGCCCTTTCCATCGACTGAGCGCCCTCCACCGTGCCACCATAGGGGGTCGCCGTCCACGCAGCCGCCAGAGACCCCCCCCGCTCCTCCTCCCTCCGTTGAACACCTCGTAACCCAAAAAAAAAAACCAAGCGTCCTACCCCCCCTCTACCTCGCGAGGTCCCCCAGGCCGTCGGAGCTCCACCATTCGCACCCAATTTTCTGGCGCTGAGATGCTCCGGGTTCTCTTGGTTCAGGGCGCCAGTGGGGGAGGCCAGACCACGTCGAGGGGGCATCACAGATCCTGGTCCGGTCCCTTAGTTCAGCGGCAAACTGTAGGTTCTCTGATCGAAGGAGAACGATGGTTTTGAGGTTCCTGGGGTTTTCAACAGTAAGAAGACTTGCAATGTAAATGTTTAAACCCCTTTATTAATTAAAATGGTATTGTTTTGTTATAGAATAGAATTGGTTTTTAAATTAGTTAAAGATAGGATTTCTTTTTTTTAATTAGTGAAAGGTTATATTTTTAAATCTAGAAAGGTTAAATTTTTAAAGTCAGAAAAGTAGGATTTTGAATCGAGTAAAAATTCGATTTTTATATATTCAATAGCAAAGTAAAAATTCGATTTTTATATTGAATAGCAAAGTAAAAATTCGATTTTTATATATTGAATAGCAAAGTAAAAATTCGATTTTTATATATTGAATAGCAAAGTAAAAATTCAATTTTTATATATTGAATAGCAAAGTAAAAATTCGATTTTTATATATTGAATAGCAAAGTAAAAGTTCAATTTTTATATATTGAATAACAAAGTAAAAACTCGATTTTTATATATCGAATAGCGAAGTAAAAATGTGATTTTTACATATGTAGAGAATACGGGCAAAGAATGTGACAAGAGGTGAGAACGGCGAAGATTTCTACAAAGAAGAGTCGAGGCGTTTGATTTAGCTATTCGGTGAGAACTTCTCACCTTTTAATTTTGTTTTTCTAGTTAAAATATATACTAGGATGCAGACGGTGTTTAGTAGCACCGGACACCCGTCGTCTACAGACCATGGACGGCTTGTATGCTTGTTTGTTTGATTTTGTTGTCTAGTTGATTGTGTGATGTGATGTGAAATGAAATAAAATATTTTATAGTGGAAAATATTTTATAGTTAAAAATAGAATTTTTAACGTATATAAGAAATGAAATAAAAATAAACAAATCGGACGATTTGTTTATATACACACATTTGACTGATATTGATTGGGACGATAAATTTTACACATCGCCCAACTGCACAAATAAAATCTGTGTTTGATTGTTTGAAAACCCCACACGGGTATTGGGATAAAATACGACATACACTAATCCCAATAGTTAGCTGTATGTCGATCGATTGATTGACAGACTGTTTGTTATAAGCGTTAAATATTTATATTAGATGCTTATACAGTGTAGAGTGCACTTTGGATGATGGTTGATTATACGTCGTTGTTATTGTATACATGTGTTGTAGAAAATCCATATAATTAACATTATATGGTAATTGATTGGGCTTCATTCAATATTTGAAATAGAAATATTTGAATAGAAATATTTGAAAAAGAAATATTTGAATAGAAATATTTGAAATAGAAATATTTGAAATAAAATATTTGAAAATAGAAATATATGAAGCCGTGTTGATTAGAGTGACGCCATTTTGACGTGAACGATATTTATATCGATTTTATTCATTTTATAATGAATATCGATTTTATTCATTTTATAATGAATATCGAAAGTGATTTCAAAATCTGATATTTTAAAAAGAATTGAAATTCAAACTGAATTGAATTGAATAGAAAACGAATTCGAATTGAATTGAATATAAAACGAATTCGAATTGAATTGAATAGAAAACGAATTCGAATTGAATAAAAGACGAATTCGAATTGAATTGAATAGAAAACGAATTCGAATCGAATTGAATAGAAAACGAATTCGAATTGAATTAAATTGAAAACGAATTTGAATTGAATCGAATAGAAAACAAATCTGAATTGAATTGAATTCAATTGAAAACGAATTGAAATAGAATTGAAATCGATTTGAATTGAAATCAAATAGAAGTGAATGTAAAAAGAATTTATAAGGGTAAATTCAATTTTGATTTGAAATAAAGGTTGAAATTTTTTTTGAAACAAATTTGAAATGATTTATAAAATTCGTTTTAAAAAGGAAATCGATGAAATATATAATATATATATATATATATATATTATATATAATGGCCTGAATAGAACGCGCCGCGCCGCGGCAGTTCGTGAATTTCGACCATTGACTTCGAACGGACATTGCGGGAGATCCGACCGTCGGATTCTCCTACTACCGGAACCATTGGGTTCGTATCGAAAAGAGCTTTCTAACGAATATTAGAAATTTGAAATCTAATGGTTAGATTTGGAATTATGTCCAAATCAAATTTGGAAAAGGTCGCTGTAAGTGCAGTTCAATGGCCGTTGATAGAAATCGACTGTACGTGCCTTGATAAAATTATTAAAAATAGTAATAATTTGTGTAAAATCATAAGAAATGATTTGGGAAAAATTAGGATGAAAAACTCCATATTTGAAAAGATAAAAATAGTTTTTTATCGAAATGAACTAGTTTTGAACTAGAATTAAAATTCTATTTATTTTTAAATAAATAAATTTGATTTGAAAGGGTTTTAAAAGTAACCAGGATTTCCAATAATTGAATTGGAATGGATTTGAATCGAAATTGTCTTTGGATTATTTCGATGATGGATTTCGTGATTATACAGATATTGTTATGGAAATTTGAAAGATATATTTATATCGTTATTTCCAATACGATATTTGTTGGTCGTAGAATTTGATATTGAATATAAGCCGATATATTTTCTATTCAGAGCCTTGTATTTAATATCAAATGTGATTTGGGTTTGTCGTGAATGGCGTCTTCATTAACGATGTTCTTAAACCCAGTTAAGGAAAAGAT
The DNA here is from genome assembly GCA_030737875.1 of Allium sativum. Taxonomy (NCBI): domain Eukaryota; kingdom Viridiplantae; phylum Streptophyta; class Magnoliopsida; order Asparagales; family Amaryllidaceae; genus Allium; species Allium sativum. The sequence goes on from CM060915.1 coordinate 801,555,797, forward strand.
TAAATCTTTTTTTATTTAGATTTAATAAAGTGCACCAATTAAATAATATTTAATTGGAATTGAATTGGTATTGATTTTTGGGTTTATCGTGAACAGTGTTTTAAATAACACTTGTTCTTTAACCCGATAATTAATAAATGTGATTTTGGGTTGTCGTGAACGGTATCTTCAATAATACTATTCTTAGATTCAAAGGAGTTAAGAAAATCAGAAACTAACTGGAGATTAGGTAAGTTGAATGGTTTCTGGGGTATTGATCTGTTGTTGGTTTCCGCCTTCGGGGTTAATACTTAGGGAATTGCTCACTTGCTAATTTATGGTTAGGGTCTGATTGAAATGTAATGTGATTTTGGGTTTATAGTGAACCGTGTTTTAAATGACACTGATTCTTTAACCCAGTTAAAGATTAAAACTAAGTAGAGTTTTAATGAATCTTTAATTAGATTGAAAAGATCGAGAATGGAGTATCACCAGTTTTGCTCCAAAGCGATAGTTAAATCTTTAATTAGATTTGGACGTGGAATGGTAATTAATTTTACCGATAACACCGTGGTGTTAGATATGGAGTATTACCAGTTTTTCTTCATGGGATGAATAGGTTGGGATTGGGAAATAAAATAAATAATTACTTCGGTGTGGTTCGCTAATCCCGCTAGTTTGGAAAACCATAATTTGGTTTGAAATGATATCTAAAGGAAGATTAAAGAATAAATTTTAAAGAATTTATCTTTGATAAAATTAATGGGAACCTTTCCCTAAGAACGTGAAATTTAGAAACTAACTGTAGGTTAGCTAAGAAGAATGATTTCCTGGGTATTGATCTGATGTTGGTTTCGGCCTTCGGGGTTAATATTTGGGGAATTGTTCCCTTGCTAATTTACGGTTAGTGACTAATGAATTGGAATGAGGCGTATGTTGTGTTTAGGTAACATTTTTTTACTATATACGCGGGTTGTTCGGAAAGGCCGGGTTTATACCCATTCTGAATAAACGATTCGACGATAAGTCGAAGATGATGACGGTGGTCGAAGACCAGAAGTCTTCACATCGTTTGGGTGATTACTGATGATCTTGATTAGGCTGTACACCCAAGATGAGGGCATCAGTTGGTGGTCGTCCAGACGTACTTGGAGATCGACGGATATGAGAGGAAAGTGACTCCGGTTTCGTTCAGACCTAGAACGGACTTGTAAATGGATGGTGTGTCTGACATTATATTCCTTTACATTGTATTCGTTGATCTCTGCTAAATATATATCTGTTTGGCGGAGGGGAGTTTATTCTCTTGCTTAACGCCCTTCTCTGAGACATACGAGCTCAGAGGTTATATATTGGCATAAATCAGTGGTACGATATGGATTGATAGTGTGGCATGCTGAGATGCAGTGATCCAGACTTTTGTTGAAAAGCAAAGTTTGGAGGATGATGATCAAAGCGCAGCTTTAATATAGCATGGATTTGTGTTTAGCGTTGATTCGCGAGCCTCACACCTCGGTATGGTGGTAAACTGATGGTTTGATCAGTATGCTTTTTAGTGGATGGGCACCTTAGTGGTGTCGTGGATTCGGTCGACCGAGATGAGCTTAGTGCTCAGGGATATATAGAGTAAGCAGTGTTTTCTCTCGCTTGGACGTAAGCCGTGGTGATACTCTGGTCCCAAAAGTGCGGATGTGCAGATGTTGTTTTCTCTTGTTGGGACGTAAGCTGTAGGGAATTGCATTACGCGATCGATCTTTCGAATAAGGAGCCACCATGACGGAAATACGCAATATTGCGGTTTAATTGTAGAACTAGTATGGCGACATGATATATGGTACCCATGCCGTCTATGATTGATACTTATGATTTGAAGTTGTTTTACACGCTATGCACTTATAGTTGTATCAAATGATTTGTTTTAAACGTACTAAGCATGTTTGGCTATTATAAGGGAAAACCCTATCCCCCGGCTTGCGTTGCATTGCATTGTGTGATAGGACCTGGGTCTTATAATAGCTTCATTTTTCCAAAAAGCATTGCGCTGTTTTGTTATATGCACTGGTAATCTTGGGAGGAAACCCGTTCCGTGTTATACGGCGTGGTCCCTTGATATACCTGATTTAAAGTAAAGTTTTAAATAACTGTTTTAGTTCTCACACTAGTCCCATGACTGACCTGGAGTTTATTGTTTTAACCTAAACTCTGGGTGCCCTTATTTTGACATGGGAAGCTAGTAGTTTTGGTTTTGCAGATTTATATTCACAGGATCCTAGTTTACAGCTTGAATGATATCCGGAAAGCTTTGTATCCATATATCTCTTCTAGTTGTGTATTGTATTATTTTCCGTTGCTATGTAATTTATTGTAATCTCTGATAATTTGTGATGTATATTATTCATTTATACTCTGTATATTCTTGTATTCTGATGGAATTGTTGTAATTAACAATGAAATGTTCTCCCGTCTACGTTCTTTTGTGGCTTGTTCTCGAACTATCCGTGCTTTCCTCACCGGGGAAGTTACGGGTTTTCACAGATTTTTATAGCGATGTTGAATAGATAAAGATATGATTTTTATAGCGATGTTGGATAGATAAAGGTATGATTTTTATAGCGATGTTGAATATATAAAAATATGATTTTTAAGTGTTATAGAAATATAATCTTTATATAGAAAGTAGCGTTATAAAATTATAATCTGAAATATATAAAGTAGTGTTGTTAAAAATATGATTTTAACATATACCGTGTGAAACAGATCTCGTTGGAAACACAACAAAGATTTTCTACATATGAACAGTTGCAGTGTTTGGTTTAGCTTTTAAGTGAGAACTCCTCACTTTCATTTTAATTTCTAGTTGAAATATATACTAGGATGCAGACGGTGCTTAGCAGCACCCGACACCCATCGTCCACAGACCATGGATGACTTGTTTGTTTGACTGCTGTATTGTGGAATTTGATTGTGTGATGTGGAATGAAATAAAATATTTTATCATTATAAATTTTTATAGTTAAAAATATAATTTTTTAGCATGTATATGAAATAAATATTCATTTACAAATCAAATGATTTGTTTATGTATACCGATTTGATTGATATTGATTGGGGTACTAAATTTTACACATCGCCCAACTACACAAATAAAATATGTGTTTGATTGATTAAAACCCCACACGGGTGTTGGGATGATATTGACGTACACTAATCCCAATTATTTAGTAGTATGTTGACCGATGGGTTGACAGACTGTGTAAGCGTTACTTATCTATATTTAATGCTTATGTAGTTGTGTGGTGCACTTTGGATGATGGTTGATTATTTATCATTGCTATTATATACATATGTTGTATGGAAATCCATATAATTAACATTATATGGTAATTGATTGGGCCTCATTCCAATTTGGAAAATAAGATAATATATATTCATGTGTTGAATAAAATATATATTCATGTGTTGAATAGAAGAAAATTCACATGTTGAATAAAATATATATTCATGTTTTGAATAGAATAAATATTCATGTGTTGAATAAATTAAATATTCATGTGTTGAATAAAATATATATTTGAATAAAAGAAAATTCATGTGTTGAATAGAATAAATATTCATGTGTTGAATAAAATATATATTCATGTGTTGAAGAAAATATTCATTTGTTGAATAGAATAACAAAGTTATTGAAATATATAAAGCCGGCTTGGTTAGATTGACGCCATTTTGATGTGAACGATATTTATATCGATTTTATTCATTTTTATAATGAATATCGAAAAGGAATTGATTTCAAAATATAATATTTTGAAAATACTATCATTTATATATCGATGATATGGAATATTCAAATTTGATTTGAAATTGAATATGAAGTTGAAATCGTTTTGAAAATGAATTTAAAATGATTTATAAAATACGTTTTGAAAGAAAATCGACGAAATATATAGTGTGTGTATATATATATATATATATATTATATAATGGCCTGAATAGAACGCGCCGCGCTGCGGTAGTTCGCGAATTTCGACCATTGACTTCAAATGGACATTACGGGAGATCCGACCGTCGGATTCTCCTAAACCCGGAACCGTTGGGTTCGTATCGAAAATAGCATTCTAAGAATATTAGAGATTTGAAATCTAATGGTTGGATTTGGAATTATGTCCAAATCAAATTTGGAAAAGGTCGTTGTAAGTGCAGTTCGATGGCCGTTGATGGAAGTCGACTGTAAGGGCCTTGATAAAATTATTAAAAATAGTAATAATTTGTGTAAAATCATAAGAAATGATTTGGAAAGAATTGGGATGAAAAACTCCATATTTGAAAAGATAAAAATAGATGTTTATCAAAATGAACTAGTTTTGAACTAGAATTATAATCCATTTATTTTTGAAATAAATAAATTGGATTTGAAAGGGTTTTAAAAGTAATCAGAATTTCCAATAATTGAATTGGAATGGATTTGAATCGAAATTGTCATTGGAATATTTCCATGTTGGATTTCGCGATTATATGGATATTGTTATGGAAATTTGAAAGATATATTTATATCGTTATTTCCAATATGATATTTGTTGGTCGTAGAATTTGATATTGAATATAAGCCGATATATTTTCTCTATTCAGAGCCTTGTATTTTAATATCAAATGGGATTTGGGTTTGTCATGAATGGTGTCTCCATTAACACTGTTTTTAAACCCAGTTGAGAAAAAGATTAAATCTTTTTATTTAGATTCAACGAAGTATACCAATTAAATGATATTTAATTGGAATGAAATTAGAATTGATTTTTTGGGTTTATCGTGAACGGTGTTTTAAATGACATTGGTTCTTTAACCCAGTTAAGGACAGGGTATTATTTCCCAAGTTAAACAATCATTAATATTGATTTTTGGGAAGATTAAAACCAAGTGGAGTTTTAATGAATCTTTAATTAGATTGAAATGATCGAGAATGGAGTATCACCAGTTTTGCTCCAGGTGATAGTTAAATCTTTAATTAGATTTGAACATGAAATGGTAATTGTAACGAACCGCATTTTCAGCAACAGAATAATTAATTTATTTAATTATATGAATAGTGATTTAGATAATTTAAGGGGTTGTTGAATTGAATTATAATGAATATTTAATTAAATTAAATAATAGTATAATATATTTATTTCTGAAATAGTCAGAAATAGTGGAATTCACAGTATTGTGTGAATGGGCAATATAAAATATATATATAATTCAGTTTATATTAAATTTTATTGACGAATATATTTATAAACGCCATTTGAACGTATAATTTATATTATAATTATAATAGAGCTCGAAATGGCGCTGCAGTTTGCTATTTGGCGATTCGAACTTCAACTGGATATACAGGGTTCGTTTTAACTCGGATTTTTGTGAAACAAGAAACGCGTGGAGCTGGTGGAGTATATTTTTCTAGTAGAAGAGAAAAATCTGGATTTCGTCGTGTAGATTTTGTTTTATGTCCAAATCAAATTTTAGAATAGTCGCTATGGAATTCCTTTATATTTTGCAACGCTTTATTTACGTTATAAATGGATTTTCTATATAATTTGAATATCGAATTAATACTGGAATTTGAATATCGAGTTATAAACTCTGATATGATTATTTTAGAGCTGTGGTATGTCGTATGTGAATATATACGATAATATTTATTTTTAAATATTAAATTTAATTGTTTTTAAATATATTTATATATTTAAAAGGGCTATTTAGGACTTTAAAAATAGCCACTTTTGCAAACGAAGTCGGATTTCAACGAAACTAATTTTGTTGGACCCGCAGCATCAAATTATTGTTAGATTCCAAGTTTGGTGATTTTTAGAAGCAGTGTGTGGCCATACGGATTTTTAGAGTGAAAAATAGACAGTATTTCGACGGTTAAAAATACGCTGTGTGGGCATACGGAGTCGGAATTCGACGAAACAAGTTTCGTTGGGTCCGTAATGTCAAACTGTAGCTGCATGTCAATTTTCATGATTTTTGAGTATCGTATGTGGTCACAGGAATTTTTAAGGACAAGTGGAAGCAGCGTTTGCTTAAAAATAAATATAAAAATCGAATAAAAAATATATTAGATTTATCCTATATAATACCTCAGCTCTCCTAACCCTAAGACACATTTCTTCCTTGGTCAAAACCGCAGCCGACATCAATTTTTCCCAAACCAGAAAATCACCAAATAGAAAAATCAAAAGAAACATATGTAAATCTCTAAAAATCTCAAAACAAAGATCTTTGAATTTCTCATTCGTTTCTCTTCAATCCTATATGGATTTCGTGGAACTCGGTTCTGGTTCCGTCGATGTCTATCTGTACAGTGTTCATCTAAGGTTCGGGGAATGGTGAAATCGAAGCATCTATTGAAGAAACTGAGTTTACATTCGGATTTAGAGGGGGTTTTCGCACCTTTTGTAAAATTTTGGAAATTTTTAGAAATTAAAAATGTCGCACCTCTGTGCTATGGTCGTGCGAAAACCTGGGGACCGCCGGTTTAAGGTGGGGTGCGAGTTGCGTTTGAGGGTCATGATGTTGAAGAGATTTGCATGAGAAGTTAAATGGATATTTTTGTTGGTTGAAACGTGGTTTGAGGATGGAGAACGAGGTCGGGTTTTTATTCGATAATGGAGGAGCAGGCTATACGAAGGTATGACGGGGAAGAAGGTATTGAGTGGTGCGGTTTAAATTGTGATGGGCCAGATTAAAGATGGTAAGGCCCGATGAGGAAATTAAATTAGGTTTAATTTAAATTAAACTGCATCCAAACTTGTGAATTAAATATCTTGATCGTATGATATCAGAATTTCGAATGGACGGATCCGTTGGGATCGTATGGACAGTGGCCACACCGCGGAACTGACCGCAAGTGGATTAGAGCTTGTTTGGATTTACGGTGAAAATAAACGCCTGAATCAAATCAAAGATCGATAATCGTTATTCAACGATAAACCGACCAAGGTGAGTAAATCTCACTAACTCTGAACGCTTTATATTTTTATAAAGTATTTTTAGAATGGATAAATATTGGCTGATTTGCTGTGTATTGGTTGTTTGGTTGAACTGCTAGTCAGTTGATTGAATATTTCGATAACGATAAATATAAATCGTATCGAAATATTGATTCTGTTTATCAGAATATTTTATACTCATGTCATTTATGTTGACTGACATCTGTGGATGCAGGGAAACAGGTCGGAGGGACCCAACTGGGTTCCTCAACATTTATTTACCGTTTTTCATATATTCTGATATATGATGTGTTATATCATTTATTGTTGAAACCGTGTGTTTGGATGATGATCAACCCCTTTGATTTGGTATTTTTATACCATAAGTGATACCGGGAAGTGAAAAGGAGATTTTCAAAGTTTATTTTGAAAATAAATTATTTATAAAAAATCCAGATTTTATATATATATAAAAGAAAAAGAATTTCATAAAAGGAAATAATTATAGGATCAAAGAATTTGGTAAAAAGGAGAATAGTTATGAAATCCAATGTAAAGGGAAATATTGGTGAAATCAATGTAAAGGAAAATATTTGGGGTAATAAATATAGAAAGGGAATATTTGTAAATCTTTTACAAATAGAATTGGATAGGGAATAATTGTAAAACATTTTCAAGTGAAATAGAAGAGGAAATGCTTATCTAGGAAATAAACTGAGTTATGAAAAGTAATTATTTATTTAGAAAATAAATAGAATAATGAAATACTTGAAAATGGATAAAAGTGTAATAAAGGAGAATTTTACACTAGGAAGAATTTAGGCCCGTGCTTCGCACACGGGTAAACAGAATATGAATTCGAAGTGAGAATTTAAGAGAGATCTGTTTTAATAGATAAAGTGAGAAGGTTAATTTATAGATAAAGTTTTATAAATTAATTTAGTTATTTATCTTTGGATAAATAGAGTATATAAGTCAAGACTTATATAGAGAAGTAAAAATCGATTTCCACATCGATATTTGAAACTGAATAAGGACGAAGGAGAATTTATCGAATAAGAGTTATTCGAAGTAAAGTTATCGAATATCAGTTTATTCGAAAGGAAGTTTATTGAATATTAGTTATTCGAAATGGGTTGATCCAGTAGAATTAATCCAATAGAACAAATTGATTGAGATCAACCGTTAGAGTTAAACTGTTAGAGTTGAACTGTTAGAGTAAATCGTTAGGGTTAAACCGTAGAGTTAAACCGTTGGAGTAAACATTTAGAGTTAGTTAGTTAGAGTTAACCAATTAAAGTTAATCAGTTAGAGTTAATCGATTAGAATCTAATCGAACTAGAGTTATCCAAATATAGTAATCGAATAAGGGATGATTGAATATTAGTTATTCAATTAGATTTGCTCGAATTTAGTTATTCGAGATAGAGTTAAACAGAAGTAGTCATTTAAGATAAGCTACCAGTGAGCACGACTGCTAGCGTAATTCGCAGGGCTGCAGATAGCCTAAGGCGGACAGATGTTTCCTGAGGGAATCAGGCGTAACCATTGTGATCGCTGCGATCTAGAGTCGAGCGAATGGTGTCAAGTCAAATATTAGTTAATTGATAAAAGAAATTTAGTCGAGTTAATGAAGCTGAGTTAGTCCAGTTGAACTGATCAAGTAAGTGGGTCAGGATGAGTAAATCAGACCGAGCTATCTGAACGAGGGTTAGTCCATTAAGAGTTAAATAGAATAAGAGTAAATTGAATAAGAGTTACAACTTAGAGTTAACCGAGTATGAGTTAATAATTTAGTTCGTTATTTATTCGAGTTAGGAAATCAAAGTATTTATGAAGTCACTATATTTCGGATGCAGGGGATTTTAACACCATTGTTATAATCAAGTGTTTTCCGTACGAAAAGCGGATTTGTAAATAGAATCCGAGAATGTCATAAAGAAGTGTTAAAGATTTAGAGAGATGAACTTTGTCTATTTCGAAGTTAGAAATGTCGTTCAGTTAAGGTCTGAGAGGTAATTATACCCCAACTTGATTGGCTTCGTTTTAACTAAGAAATGGTTAATGTTCGATAGAGAAAGGTGTTTAAGTGGAAACCAAATAAAGGAGATTTGGCGTCGTGATGTTGTTAAACATCCGTTAAATCCAGTGAAGGAGATTTGGAAATGTTTTCCAAAGAAGATCAGAAATGTTTTCTGAATATAGAAAAAACACAAAGAATGGAAATGTTTTTCCAAGGTTAATAACGTATATTTTCTAAATATAGTAGATAAGTAATGTTAAATAACAGGAAAAGGGAAATGAATGAATGAACGAATGAATGAAATGATGATTGTTCGATAGAATTTCCATCTGGAAATAATATCGTTGTTTGCACACCGACATGTTTTCGTTTGATAGTTAACTCACCGACTATCAAAGTTTTTGACCATTTTACGTTGTTAATATGGAGAGACCGGTTGGATTATTATCCAGAGAACCACTCCGTATTGGCATAAGCGTTGCGAATCAAGTATGCTGAAATATTTTGAAGACGGAGTTATGCAAGGGCTATCCTGTTTACAGAATAGTGCCTTCGGTTTGTCCAGTCCCAGGACAAACGTATATGGAAGGATGTCTGACAGAGTATATTCAAAAGATCGCGTAAGTTGATCTCTTCAAACGTACTTACGTTTGGTGGCGGAGGAATTCGTTTCTCTTAGCTTTATACCCGTGGTATTTTTGGTGAAATCAATTTGTGATTTGGCGGGTATGACGATGTGGCATTCAAAGTAATGGAGGTGTGATCTGTCAGAAGATACGTTATGACCTCTAGCCTCACAACCAGGGAATGACAAAAAAATCGGGCAGGCAGCATGGCTAAGTCGGTCGCTCCGAAGTAGGGTGTATGATCACCTATCTAGAGAAATTCCTTTTGTTCTTAAATCTATCGATGCTGTCCCATTTCGGGAGGCGGTTGCTGATCCCAACCGTCGGTGATATGCATTCGATACACTCAAGCGAAATGAGTGGTCGGTCATGTGTGGGCCGGGTTGCAAGATGTTCTTGTTGAACCCAGTGTATTTGCCTCTAGAGATACACGTTCGGAAGGTGGTCCCATACCTTGTCAAGTTGGAATCCAATATCCAATAAGCGCCCGCGGTTTTTGATTATATACTATATATATGTAGAGCGTGAGATGCAAGCGTTCTGCTAGATTGCTAATTACTTGTGATTAGACATTATTATAATATCAGATAATATATGATTTCCACAAGTGTTTTGGGTTATCGTAAGGTAAAAACCGTCCGTGTTTATGTGTGGATTGGTCTTACGATTATCTTTCCCTTTGAAAAGAATTTTGGAAAGTTAAACCAAATGATTTGAGTTTACTCACACCAGTCCCATGACTGACCCAGAGTTTATTTTGTTTTGCTTTCCCTAAACTCTTGGGTGCCCAAATTTGTACGGGCAGTCAAGTAGTCAGGATTTTACAGATAGACTTGGAGAGCTTGGAGCAGGAGGCTTCAAGATTGTTCTAGCTATTGATTATTTCGCTGTGATGAAAGTGTTGTACTCTGATAATGGTATGGTATACATATACTACTTTGATTTCAAGATATGTTGTCTATTATATTTTATTCGTTCCGCTGTGAGATTCGTATTACTCTGATGTTGTGTTCTTCTTCTTCTATTCTAATTTTTCTATCTTATCTATTCTCACCCTCTTATTTCTTTCTTGGACTATCCGGTAAATTTCGACTTTTGATTGTTCGATAGGTGTTATATATCGAATAACCAAGGTCGCTTTTTTCCCGGGTCGTTACAGTGGTATCAGAGCTGAAGGTTAAGTGATTTACCTTGGCTCTGTGGCGTGACTCAGTAGAGATGGGGTTAGTAATACCCTAGGCTGAGTTTGAGTGTATATATACGAGTGAACGTATTTGTTATTTGATATAAAATGATTTTATATTGTGGAGATTTATTGGTTGAGCTGTTTATGAATTCTGGTCGATCAGTTTGATCCACTGTATCGATAGGGGTTACTAAACGCTTGAATACGATGGACCGACACAGTATGTTTTGAAAGAGGGTAAATGAAATAATTTTACCCAAATTATATTTTGATATAAACAAAGTATAGTTATTTGAAATATTATCATATATTGGATGTGTTGGTTGTTATTATAATCGAATAAGATTATAAAATGTGAAATGGTTATGTAAATAACCAATCAGAATTCATATAAGTGAAATATATGAAATCAGATGAATTAAATCTGAATTTAAATCAGAATTGAAATTATAATTTTGGAAATGTGGAAAAAGTGTGCAGAATGAATCTGGTTAAATATAAGAGAATTTTAAAATCCTGGGAGATTTTAAATTTGTTACAGGCTTTGAAAGGGGTATTTTGAAATAATTTCAAAATGAAAGCGTTTAGAAATGATTTTGAAAGTGACAGTATTGAACTCACTTCAATAGCTGGAAATTAGATTCCGACGATGATCCGGACATCGTCGGTGTTCATTTTCGGGTTTGTAAGTGACGGATTGCTACCAAAGGTTTTGTTTTTGAACCGTTTTGAGAAAACAAATTATTTTGATTTTCCAAATGAATGATTTGATTTTGGAAAAAGCTAAGCTGTTTAAGAACTCCTAGAAACAGATTATTTGGAATAAACACAAATTAAATAGAAATTTGTGCAAGCAAATTTGAAATTGAATTGAAACTAGTTCAGTGGAAATTGAATTGAAATAGAATGGTGTCGAGTAGAATTGGACTGGATTAGAGATAATCTGGAATAGAAATGAATTGTTGAGTAATAATTTCGAATTGAGATTGGAATTGCAGTTTGATTGAAATTTGGCTTGGTTGTAAGCGGATGGTCGTGTTGAAGATAAAAGTGATTGGGAGTTTGACTGGGATGATAGTGGTATATGCTAAATTGATAGCAGAATTGAATGTCGACAAAAAGGTACACGCATATATTCATATGAGTTTGATGAGATTTATGAGCCGAATTGGCAAGCCGCTTGGCTGTTTGATTTTCTTTTGGATTGGAGAGGTCGGTGTGGCGGTTTGGGGATTTTCCCGATGCTCCTGGTACAAAGGAGGTGCTGGCGAAATTTTTTGAAAATTTCGGGTGTTAGAAAATTTTCAGGAGTTTTGAAAATTTTTGTCTATAGAAATGAAGTAATAATTTAATTGAAATAAATAAATTCAGTTGAAACTGAAATTAAAGAAGTAAACGAATAATTTGAAACTAGTTAATAGGGTTGTTCTCTATCTTAGCAATTTCGAGGACGAAATTATTTTAAGGGGGGAAGAATGTAACGAACCGCATTTTCAGCAACAGAATAATTAATTTATTTAATTATATGAATAGTGATTTAGATAATTTAAGGGGTTGTTGAATTGAATTATAATGAATATTTAATTAAATTAAATAATAGTATAATATATTTATTTCTGAAATAGTCAGAAATAGTGGAATTCACAGTATTGTGTGAATGGGCAATATAAAATATATATATAATTCAGTTTATATTAAATTTTATTGACGAATATATTTATAAACGCCATTTGAACGTATAATTTATATTATAATTATAATAGAGCTCGAAATGGCGCTGCAGTTTGCTATTTGGCGATTCGAACTTCAACTGGATATACAGGGTTCGTTTTAACTCGGATTTTTTGTGAAACAAGAAACGCGTGGAGCTGGTGGAGTATATTTTTCTAGTAGAAGAGAAAAATCTGGATTTCGTCGTGTAGATTTTGTTTTATGTCCAAATCAAATTTTAGAATAGTCGCTATGGAATTCCTTTATATTTTGCAACGCTTTATTTACGTTATAAATGGATTTTCTATATAATTTGAATATCGAATTAATACTGGAATTTGAATATCGAGTTATAAACTCTGATATGATTATTTTAGAGCTGTGGTATGTCGTATGTGAATATATACGATAATATTTATTTTTAAATATTAAATTTAATTGTTTTTAAATATATTTATATATTTAAAAGGGCTATTTAGGACTTTAAAAATAGCCACTTTTGCAAACGAAGTCGGATTTCAACGAAACTAATTTTGTTGGACCCGCAGCATCAAATTATTGTTAGATTCCAAGTTTGGTGATTTTTAGAAGCAGTGTGTGGCCATACGGATTTTTAGAGTGAAAAATAGACAGTATTTCGACGGTTAAAAATACGCTGTGTGGGCATACGGAGTCGGAATTCGACGAAACAAGTTTCGTTGGGTCCGTAATGTCAAACTGTAGCTGCATGTCAATTTTCATGATTTTTGAGTATCGTATGTGGTCACAGGAATTTTTAAGGACAAGTGGAAGCAGCGTTTGCTTAAAAATAAATATAAAAATCGAATAAAAAAAATATTAGATTTATCCTATATAATACCTCAGCTCTCCTAACCCTAAGACACATTTCTTCCTTGGTCAAAACCGCAGCCGACATCAATTTTTCCCAAACCAGAAAATCACCAAATAGAAAAATCAAAAGAAACATATGTAAATCTCTAAAAATCTCAAAACAAAGATCTTTGAATTTCTCATTCGTTTCTCTTCAATCCTATATGGATTTCGTGGAACTCGGTTCTGGTTCCGTCGATGTCTATCTGTACAGTGTTCATCTAAGGTTCGGGGAATGGTGAAATCGAAGCATCTATTGAAGAAACTGAGTTTACATTCGGATTTAGAGGGGGTTTTCGCACCTTTTGTAAAATTTTGGAAATTTTTAGAAATTAAAAATGTCGCACCTCTGTGCTATGGTCGTGCGAAAACCTGGGGACCGCCGGTTTAAGGTGGGGTGCGAGTTGCGTTTGAGGGTCATGATGTTGAAGAGATTTGCATGAGAAGTTAAATGGATATTTTTGTTGGTTGAAACGTGGTTTGAGGATGGAGAACGAGGTCGGGTTTTTATTCGATAATGGAGGAGCAGGCTATACGAAGGTATGACGGGGAAGAAGGTATTGAGTGGTGCGGTTTAAATTGTGATGGGCCAGATTAAAGATGGTAAGGCCCGATGAGGAAATTAAATTAGGTTTAATTTAAATTAAACTGCATCCAAACTTGTGAATTAAATATCTTGATCGTATGATATCAGAATTTCGAATGGACGGATCCGTTGGGATCGTATGGACAGTGGCCACACCGCGGAACTGACCGCAAGTGGATTAGAGCTCGTTTGGATTTACGGTGAAAATAAACGCCTGAATCAAATCAAAGATCGATAATCGTTATTCAACGATAAACCGACCAAGGTGAGTAAATCTCACTAACTCTGAACGCTTTATATTTTTATAAAGTATTTTTAGAATGGATAAATATTGGCTGATTTGCTGTGTATTGGTTGTTTGGTTGAACTGCTAGTCAGTTGATTGAATATTTCGATAACGATAAATATAAATCGTATCGAAATATTGATTCTGTTTATCAGAATATTTTATACTCATGTCATTTATGTTGACTGACATCTGTGGATGCAGGGAAACAGGTCGGAGGGACCCAACTGGGTTCCTCAACATTTATTTACCGTTTTTCATATATTCTGATATATGATGTGTTATATCATTTATTGTTGAAACCGTGTGTTTGGATGATGATCAACCCCTTTGATTTGGTATTTTTATACCATAAGTGATACCGGGAAGTGAAAAGGAGATTTTCAAAGTTTATTTTGAAAATAAATTATTTATAAAAAATCCAGATTTTATATATATATAAAAGAAAAAGAATTTCATAAAAGGAAATAATTATAGGATCAAAGAATTTGGTAAAAAGGAGAATAGCTATGAAATCCAATGTAAAGGGAAATATTGGTGAAATCAATGTAAAGGAAAATATTTGGGGAAATAAATATAGAAAGGGAATATTTGTAAATCTTTTACAAATAGAATTGGATAGGGAATAATTGTAAAACATTTTCAAGTGAAATAGAAGAGGAAATGCTTATCTAGGAAATAAACTGAGTTATGAAAAGTAATTATTTATTTAGAAAATAAATAGAATAATGAAATACTTGAAAATGGATAAAAGTGTAATAAAGGAGAATTTTACACTAGGAAGAATTTAGGCCCGTGCTTCGCACACGGGTAAACAGAATATGAATTCGAAGTGAGAATTTAAGAGAGATCTGTTTTAACATATAAAGTGAGAAGGTTAATTTATAGATAAAGTTTTATAAATTAATTTAGTTATTTATCTTTGGATAAATAGAGTATATAAGTCAAGACTTATATAGAGAAGTAAAAATCGATTTCCACATCGATATTTGAAACTGAATAAGGACGAAGGAGAATTTATCGAATAAGAGTTATTCGAAGTAAAGTTATCGAATATCAGTTTATTCGAAAGAAAGTTTATTGAATATTAGTTATTCGAAATGGGTTGATCCAGTAGAATTAATCCAATAGAACAAATTGATTGAGATCAACCGTTAGAGTTAAACTGTTAGAGTTGAACTGTTAGAGTAAATCGTTAGGGTTAAACCGTAGAGTTAAACCGTTGGAGTAAACATTTAGAGTTAGTTAGTTAGAGTTAACCAATTAAAGTTAATCAGTTAGAGTTAATCGATTAGAATCTAATCGAACTAGAGTTATCCAAATATAGTAATCGAATAAGGGATGATTGAATATTAGTTATTCAATTAGATTTGCTCGAATTTAGTTATTCGAGATAGAGTTAAACAGAAGTAGTCATTTAAGATAAGCTACCAGTGAGCACGACTGCTAGCGTAATTCGCAGGGCTGCAGATAGCCTAAGGCGGACAGATGTTTCCTGAGGGAATCAGGCGTAACCATTGTGATCGCTGCGATCTAGAGTCGAGCGAATGGTGTCAAGTCAAATATTAGTTAATTGATAAAAGAAATTTAGTCGAGTTAATGAAGCTGAGTTAGTCCAGTTGAACTGATCAAGTAAGTGGGTCAGGATGAGTAAATCAGACCGAGCTATCTGAACGAGGGTTAGTCCATTAAGAGTTAAATAGAATAAGAGTAAATTGAATAAGAGTTACAACTTAGAGTTAACCGAGTATGAGTTAATAATTTAGTTCGTTATTTATTCGAGTTAGGAAATCAAAGTATTTATGAAGTCACTATATTTCGGATGCAGGGGATTTTAACACCATTGTTATAATCAAGTGTTTTCCGTACGAAAAGCGGATTTGTAAATAGAATCCGAGAATGTCATAAAGAAGTGTTAAAGATTTAGAGAGATGAACTTTGTCTATTTCGAAGTTAGAAATGTCGTTCAGTTAAGGTCTGAGAGGTAATTATACCCCAACTTGATTGGCTTCGTTTTAACTAAGAAATGGTTAATGTTCGATAGAGAAAGGTGTTTAAGTGGAAACCAAATAAAGGAGATTTGGCGTCGTGATGTTGTTAAACATCCGTTAAATCCAGTGAAGGAGATTTGGAAATGTTTTCCAAAGAAGATCAGAAATGTTTTCTGAATATAGAAAAAACACAAAGAATGGAAATGTTTTTCCAAGGTTAATAACGTATATTTTCTAAATATAGTAGATAAGTAATGTTAAATAACAGGAAAAGGGAAATGAATGAATGAACGAATGAATGAAATGATGATTGTTCGATAGAATTTCCATCTGGAAATAATATCGTTGTTTGCACACCGACATGTTTTCGTTTGATAGTTAACTCACCGACTATCAAAGTTTTTGACCATTTTACGTTGTTAATATGGAGAGACCGGTTGGATTATTATCCAGAGAACCACTCCGTATTGGCATAAGCGTTGCGAATCAAGTATGCTGAAATATTTTGAAGACGGAGTTATGCAAGGGCTATCCTGTTTACAGAATAGTGCCTTCGGTTTGTCCAGTCCCAGGACAAACGTATATGGAAGGATGTCTGACAGAGTATATTCAAAAGATCGCGTAAGTTGATCTCTTCAAACGTACTTACGTTTGGTGGCGGAGGAATTCGTTTCTCTTAGCTTTATACCCGTGGTATTTTTGGTGAAATCAATTTGTGATTTGGCGGGTATGACGATGTGGCATTCAAAGTAATGGAGGTGTGATCTGTCAGAAGATACGTTATGACCTCTAGCCTCACAACCAGGGAATGACAAAAAAATCGGGCAGGCAGCATGGCTAAGTCGGTCGCTCCGAAGTAGGGTGTATGATCACCTATCTAGAGAAATTCCTTTTGTTCTTAAATCTATCGATGCTGTCCCATTTCGGGAGGCGGTTGCTGATCCCAACCGTCGGTGATATGCATTCGATACACTCAAGCGAAATGAGTGGTCGGTCATGTGTGGGCCGGGTTGCAAGATGTTCTTGTTGAACCCAGTGTATTTGCCTCTAGAGATACACGTTCGGAAGGTGGTCCCATACCTTGTCAAGTTGGAATCCAATATCCAATAAGCGCCCGCGGTTTTTGATTATATACTATATATATGTAGAGCGTGAGATGCAAGCGTTCTGCTAGATTGCTAATTACTTGTGATTAGACATTATTATAATATCAGATAATATATGATTTCCACAAGTGTTTTGGGTTATCGTAAGGTAAAAACCGTCCGTGTTTATGTGTGGATTGGTCTTACGATTATCTTTCCCTTTGAAAAGAATTTTGGAAAGTTAAACCAAATGATTTGAGTTTACTCACACCAGTCCCATGACTGACCCAGAGTTTATTTTGTTTTGTTTTCCCTAAACTCTTGGGTGCCCAAATTTGTACGGGCAGTCAAGTAGTCAGGATTTTACAGATAGACTTGGAGAGCTTGGAGCAGGAGGCTTCAAGATTGTTCTAGCTATTGATTATTTCGCTGTGATGAAAGTGTTGTACTCTGATAATGGTATGGTATACATATACTACTTTGATTTCAAGATATGTTGTCTATTATATTTTATTCGTTCCGCTGTGAGATTCGTATTACTCTGATGTTGTGTTCTTCTTCTTCTATTCTAATTTTTCTATCTTATCTATTCTCACCCTCTTATTTCTTTCTTGGACTATCCGGTAAATTTCGACTTTTGATTGTTCGATAGGTGTTATATATCGAATAACCAAGGTCGCTTTTTTCCCGGGTCGTTACAGTAATTGAATTTACCGATAACACCGTGGTGTTAGATATGAAGTATTACCAGTTTTACTTCATGGGATGAATAGGTTGGGATTGGGAAATTTTAAAACAAATGACTACTTCGGTAAGGTTCGTCAATCCCGACTAGTTTGGATAAACCATAATTTGGTATGAATTGATATTCAAAAGAAGATTAAAGAATAAATTTGAAGAATTTATCTTTGTCAGTGACCTACCGGCTCTGACATTTATATTATTTTCACCGGTGTGGTTGTTGCTGTTTCGAGGCGCCTCGGATATATCGGTGAGTATGTGGAGCCGATGGAGTCATTTGGCGCATTGACGCCCCAAAGGGCGGGGAAACGCAGTGTTCAGGCATTATAATCCACATCGGTGGACTGGCCCTGACGATCCAAGGGGCAGTTACGGTTGTTCTTTAGACATGGGCTAGAGCGTCTCGAATTCCGCAAGGACGATCCCTTGCCTCGGTTCACAGATGGAAACCCAACTTCCAATACGTGACTTTGCGGTTTTGATTGTAGAGCCTAGTATTGGCGACATGATATATGGTACCCATGCCGTCTATGATTGATACTTATGATTGAAATTGTTTTGACACTATACACTTATAGTAATAATAAAAGATGAAATTTAGCGTATCAAGCATTCTTTGGCTATTATAAGGTAAAACCCTATCCTCCGGCTTGTTTTGCATTGTGTGATGGGACCTGGGTCTTATAATAGCTTATTTTTCTTTATTTAGCATTGCGCTGTAGTTTTATGCACTGATATCCTTGGGAGGAAACCTGTTCTGTGTTATATGGTGTGGTCCCTGGATTTAACAAACTTTAAAATAAATATTAATAACTATTTTAGTTCTCACACCAGTCACATGACTGACTTGGAGTTTATTGTTTTAACCTAAACTCTGGGTACCCCTATTTTCCGCACGGGCAGCTAGTAGTTTTGGTTTTGCAGATTTATATTCACAGGATCCCGATTTATAGCTGAAGCGATATTCGGAAAGCTCTGTTTCTGTGTATTACTTCCAGTTGTGTATTGTATTATTTTCCGCTGCTATGTAATGTATTGTAATCTCTGATATTTATCAAATGTATTTTATTCATTCATACTCTGTAATATTCTTGTATTCTGATGGAAGACAACGAAATGTTCTTCTGTTTGCGTTACGATCTGGCTTGTCCTCAAAGTATCCGCTCTTTCCTTCACGAGGAAGTTACGGGTCCTTACATTTTAGCGGACTCATTCTGGATAGCTATGGAGCTAAAGATGGATTCTATCATTTCCAATATACTGTTCAGACTTCATTTAGTATATTATGTTTGATTCCTCTGCAGACATTTTATATTAAACCGAAACTGTATTTTGTACTAAGTATGATTCTGCTATGATGTGTAACTCTGATGTTGATATTATTTCCATTGTAACTTTGATGTACTTTATCTGGTGTAATTCTATGATTTTTTTACTGTTATTGTTTGTGTGTTATATTCCAATGATTATCCTACTTCCGGGGCACGGGGGTTTGGGGTTATCACATTCAAATTGTATTTTACCTTTTTAATCACTAAATTTCTTTTTCACAATATTTTAGTATATCAATATTTAGGGCCAGTGATATTCAAACATCCAAAACACCCTATTATCAGTCACAGGTTTTCTAACACATCATATATGATCATATATATGAAAACAAACAAATAATAAATTTTGAGGAATCTAGTTGGAAAACCTGTTTTCCTACATCCATGTGATAACCCGCGTTTTTTGAATAATCTCACTTGACAATAAGACCGCACATGTCCAACTTGAACGATTCAAAACTGACAGATAATCAATTTGGGGTATATAATAGAATCAGAACATAGAATCACATATACAGAATAACACAGAATCTCACAGCGGAAATGAAATAATACATAAGCAGTTCATGAAGCTACTTAAACAATTACAATTTAATTATACAATATAGCTACTCATAAAATTTGCAAATACAAGCCAAATGTAAATAGGAAACTAATACTGGATAGGATGGAGTATTCGATTAAGTCCTTGGCTCCAGATAAAGTGCTCCTCGAGAACACTGCAGTAATAAGTCCAACCAGAGCGAAACGGGAAAAACACAAAACACTCGAGTCAGGTCTAAACATTCTAAATTGATTAGATCTAAACTCAAATGCAAATAACTCAAGAGATGTTATGGTATTTTCCATCTCTTAAGGATCCGTTAAACTACCTATATATAGTATGATACGCTACTACATGCAATGTCTATCAGTGATATAAAATATTAAAAATAGCGTTAAGGCTTTAAATTGATCCCCTTTAACACATTTTTAAACAACGTGGTCTATACAGGTCCTATAACACAACTAGTAGAACGTCAGTAGCTAGTGAGTCCCCTATAGGCACATAATAAATAGAAACTCGTAGTGGTCGCGCATAAGGATAAAACGTATGACAAGGCATGTGAGGCAATGCCCAAGGTAGGATACTACCAATTTTCCTGATCCGGACTGGTGGTAACCCCTAATGGCCCACCGCAACGCAACACTTCCAAAATCAAGGGTGATCACCAAATAACAAAAAAAATAGAATACACGAAGAAGTGTGCTAGCCTCAATGGCCCGACACGACTCCTGTTTTAGTCATTTCAAATTTCGACACAAGTGTCGGTCATCCATTATCGTTCACTTTCTTCAATCTGGTAAATGTACACCAAAAACAACCACTTCGTTTTGTATCATCACTTCACGAACAAAGTGGTTCCAGTATTGACAGAGAATGTGTCCATAACTGGCTCCCGTCCCTTTGACAACTAATGTCATTCAATTTTTATTATTAATTTATCGAATAGATCAAAATATAATTGTATTTCAACTTCCTTATTCAAACTTGAACTATCAAATATTCCAATTTGAAATATTAACAATATTTTGTCGTTTAAAATTTGCACTTAACTTTGTGTCTTATTCCAAAGTTCCAAATCAATAAACTAAAGATGTATTTATTTTATAAAATTTACAATTTCCAAATATTGAATATTTCGCTTAATTTCACTTTCAAATTTCATAATTTTACTTCCTTTAACTAATTTTGTTTTTTCTCAACTAAATTTGCATCCAAAATTTACAAATTTTTAAATTTATTTCCTTAAATATTTAAGCTAACTTTTTTTATAAGAGGTTTAACAATGTTATTTCAATAAGTTTAAATAAAATAAATCACTTAATATCAATTTAAATCAAATTTTCATGTATATAATTTAAACCAAAGTTTAATCTTCGAAATTTGAAACAATTCTATTTTTTTTCAAATGGGAATTGGGAAATTAAAATACGTATAGTGAAATATAACAGCTGTGAAAATTTCATCGGAAAATTTTAATGTCGTCGTTCGTGCATTTTTCAGTGCAAAGCTGCGTATAACAATTCAAATTTTAGCGATTTTAAAATCTCTTCGAAATAAGTTCGGACAAACATGAAAAATATTCTATTCGTTGACAGTAATCCAATGGCGAAATTCATTTCGTGAAAATCGGATGTTTTGACCTTCGTTTCACATCCGCGTTTTTACGTTAAAGGGGTCCGTAAAGCGTTTTTAAACGGAGCATGCAGACACTGCAAATTATATACCATTGTATCTGTCTCGTCGGGCTGATTACCAAAATATATTCATTTGTCAGTTTCAATGTTCGGTTTGCACTGAAATTGTGAAAAAGCTTGCATAGTTCATTTTTGAAATAGAGTCATTTGAGTTTGATGTGTTCCTTTTACGATCTTACATATCTTTCTAAATATTTTGGGTCTGCAAAAGATGTCTTTTTATTTTATTAACCCACCTAATTATTTTTTTGTTTTTGTTTTCTTCAAAATATGGTGAATGGAACACATCGAAACTCACACAATACATTTAACCACATGTATATGGATACACACATGTACACTCATGCATAACATATGCACGGCACACACAAACATTTAAAAACATGCACCATATATACATTGTTTGGAACACAACACACACGTGTACATGTATGCATAAACTCACATGTATACATACGCGTACCAAATATACATACAACGCACTTCATTATCTGTTTCAATGGGTTTTTTTTCATTTCCATGCGCTAAAACATACATGCGTATGCCCCCTTTTTCCCTTCATCCACTGACATGCACACACGCACAACATACATAATACACACGCATCACACAAATGAAGAGCACACACCCAACACATCTCACACTTGCATGAGATCCCCATATCTTATGGCCTATGCACTCTAAACCCAAGTTCAGTATGTATTCATATCCATACCTATATTGTACACTCATATTCATAATGACTTTTTTTCATGTGTGAGTGGTTTCATGCTTGAGAAATAAAATGAATAATGCAAAAAGAGCACGTATTTTTTTGCTGAGAAGAGAATTCGAATGGAGAGAAACAAAAAAAATGAATCGAAGAAGGGGAGTAGGTGGGGTCCTGTTGTTTTCTAGAAGAGAATGAAATGGCAAAATGTTTTTGCCTGAGAAGGATAAAAAATTGTGTCTCTCCCTCTTGCCATTTTTGATGCATTCCCATTTCATGCGAAAATAAATAAATGAGTAAAGTGAGTTCCCCCTGTTCCATGCACACACGCCATACACAGTTCATCGCATCCATATATTTAAGCATGCACATATATTTATACACTCACGCATGAACATACATATAAAATACACACACACAAACACTATAGAAAAGTTTAGACGTGAGTAACAACTCATATTCAGGTTCTGAGAGCTAAATGATGATGAAATGGACATGGCGAGAGAACGGAGCTACTGTCGTGGTTGTTGTCGAGGCCGCCGGAGCTCGGTTCGGTGAGTGGGCGGAGCAAGAGAATGGAGTTAATGGGTTTGGCTATGGAACAAGGAGAGGGGCGTGAGAAATAAAAGGGCTGCTACTTCATGCATTTACCTGCTGTCATGTTGTTTTCTTTGTTTTGTTTTACTTTTCTTTGTTTGAAAGAAAGTTTTCTGAAGCAAGAACAATGAATGGAGAAGAGGCAATCCTAAAAGAAGAGACAGCAGATGGAGTTTGGTGAGCTCATATATATAAGATGGGGGTAGGTGATGTTCATCTGGTAGAGGAAATGATGCGTGCACACCTCATTTACTGCAAAGAAGGAAAATAATGTGATGCATCACTTTTCATTTAATGCTCCTTATCCCTTGTCTCGTCCGTGTATAGTTAGAAATGAGTTGCTTGAGAAGAAAAAATAAAATCGATTGTTTCATGCCTCCTCTGTTGGTTTCCATAAAAAAAGAATATACAAGGTGGCCTAATTCCATTCTTGCGTGAAAAATATCTGCAGGGAGGGAGGAAATAAAAAAGTGTTAGTGAAGAGAATGTGGAGACTTGCTGTTGCATGAAAATGAATAATCCCTTTTATCGCATGTTTCCCTTTTTTTAGGTTCAACAATATATTTTAGTCCGATTGTTTATGTTGCACTTCTTTAAAGGGTCACCTGTATGAAAATAAATGTCTACCCATTTGTCTTTACGGACACCAAAATATCAGTATAAATATACCGTTGGAGTCAGGACGTCGAGACAAACACAACGGCACACAGTTATCAGTGATTTGAACATTTTATGAAAAAATTCTATTTTTATTTTTAATTGCACTGGGTTTAATTAATGGACATTTAAATTTATTTAGTTAACTTGTTTTCAAATTCTTTGCATGAAAATATTTATTTTTGTTTTAAATTCATGAATATATTCATTCCTATAACTAAATTTTATCGTTTTTATTTTATTTGCTTGTTTGTTTCTAGAAATTTATCGTTATATAATTTGTTTTCCAATTTGAAAACCCTGGTCGTTACATTCTCCCCTACTCAAGTCTTTCGTCCTAAAAAAGAACGTAATAAGGAATAATAAAGAAATAATCAGAAAAATAAGAATGATTAAAGATGAATTGGGTACCTTATGCAAACAACTCTGGATTTAAGGCACTGATACTCTCCTCAGTTTTCCAAGTACAATCTCGGTCATCTCTACGCATTGAACTTTGATGAGATTAACTGTTTTCCTTCTAAGCTGCTTCGTATCTTTATCGACTATGCGAAGTGGTCTTCTTTCGATAGTAAGATTTGGCTCAACATACATACCTACAAATAAAGAAGGCTGGAGTATAGATAACGGGTCATGTACATAACTACGAATATGTGAAACATGGAATACATTATGCACACCCGATAGTTTCTCCGGTAAATCAACCCTATATGCCAAACTACCAATCTTTTCTAAGATAGGAAAAGGACCTACAAATCTCGAAGCAAGCTCACCTTTCTTTCCAAAACGAATCACGTTCTTCAAAGGTTAAATTTTCAGAAATACAAGATCACCAACAACAAAATCCAAATGTCTCCTCTTTCCATCAGCTACTTATTTTGCCTATCTTGGGTAATCTTCATCCTCCTTCTGATTTCTCCAACTTTTTCAGAAGCTTCCAAAATCATTTCGGGGCCCAAAACAAGTCGATTTCCAGATTCAATCCAATAAGATGGAGATTTACACGGCCGTCCATACAGAGCGTTGAACGGTGCCATTTTAATACTCGCCTGAATTTCAAAGATTTATTCAAGATTTACATTTATTTAAATATGACCTTTAATTTGAATTAAATTACCTGATAGCTATTATTATAGGTGAACTCAACGAGATGGAGATGACCTCCCCAAGATCCCCAAAAATCTAAAGCACAAGTACGAAGCAAATCCTCTGGAATCAGAATTACTCTTTCGGTCTGACCGTCAGTCTGAGGATGATAGATGGTGCTCAGGTTCAATTGAGTTCCCAAAGTTATCTGGAAAGCTTTCCATAATTTGCTAGTAAAAATAGGGTCTCTATCACATACTATGCTAGATGGAACACCATGAAGTCTGTAACGACCCGCATTCTACGCATCGAAGGATCGTAGAATATTTATTTCTTTCACATACGGAGTTGTATGGTCATGTAACTTTGGAAGACGACTATTGGGGTCATTTCCCGTGTTCATGATTTTTTTTCGATTTTTAAATGACCGTTTTACCCCTAGCTGATCTTGTTTCGGCCATAAATTTTGATTGGAAAGGAGTTTTGATCTGTAACCACTTCCATTGGCTTCGGATGATGGTTTACATTTCCATAGAGTGGTCATATTAGCC
Source organism: Allium sativum (assembly GCA_030737875.1). NCBI lineage: Eukaryota > Viridiplantae > Streptophyta > Magnoliopsida > Asparagales > Amaryllidaceae > Allium > Allium sativum. Next base: position 801,581,020 of record CM060915.1, read on the forward strand.
AAATGGACTCACCGTTTGGAAGATATGGCTGAAACAAAGTTTAGAAGGTGAAAAACAACTTAACCTGGCCTAATTATGGTAATTAGCAAGAGGGCCCATAACCCATTTTGGGATTAGGGTTATGGGGAGGCTGAGAACAGTAGGGAAACAAATTTTATTTCATTTTTCAGCCATCTAAAACTATTCCTTAACCCTAGCCATGGCCTCTACCTTCTAAAATCATCCAAAATCGCTCTCTAATCAAGAATTAAGCTTGGCAACGCCAAATCAAGGAAGATCTTCACCAAATCAGTGTTAGAGCTGCTGTTAGACATCAGTATTCCCCCAAATCAGCGAAGTTTCAGTTCTGAAAATTTTAATTGTGGCAAAGGTGAGTGATATGCATTGTTTTTCACTAATTATGGTTAATTAGGGGTGATTAGTGATAATTAGCGAAATTATGGCTCAGAAAAATCTGGAAAAATTTGTAAAATTCTTAAATATTATTTCAGGGCTCTGATAAAAATTTGGGTTAATTTGGACATGTTTTACTAATTGTATGGTTAAGTCATGATTAAAGGGATTAAGGGGAAAATCATGCTTTTTGGGTATACTTGATCTAAAATATTTCATGTGAATGATGTTTTAATGTTTTAATTGATTCTATATGATGTTACCACTGTATGGAATGTTTTGCGATGTCTTAGAAAGGGTAGAATGGTTGAAAATACCGTCGTTTGGCGAAAATAGCTTGCTGGAAAAAGTTGCAGATTTTTAGAACCGGTCAGGAGGAACACCCGATTCGATCCGGATAGGAGCAAGACACCCAATCCGATCCGGATAGGAGCAAGACACCCAATCTGATCCTGGTAGGAGAAAGATACCCAATCCGATCCGGATAGGACAAAGACACCCGAACCGAACCGGATAGGAGAAGGAGTGAAGGAGACCCGAACCTAACCGGATAGGAGGAGGAGATCCGAACCGAACCGGATAGGATGAAGAGACTCGAACCGAACCGGATAGGAGGAGGAGACCCGAACTGAACTGGATAGGAGGAAGAGACCTGAACCGAACCGGATAGGAGGAAGACCGAAACCGAACCGTATAGGAGGAAGAGACCCGAACCGAACTGGATAGGAGGAGGAAGACCCGAACCGAACTGGATAGGAGGAAGAGATTCGAACCGAACCAGATAGGAGGAAGACCCGAACCGAACCGGATAGAAGGAGGAGAGCCAGATCGCACCAGATAGGAGGAGGAGACCCGAACCTATCCGGAGGAGACCAAAACCCGAGACGCAAAGGTAGTCCGAATGGGAAGTAGAACTCAGGATCCAAATGGAAACCAATGAGTTAACTTCATGACTTGGGCATTGCTGCGGGACATGTGCTAAGGGGCTATCGATGTCTATAACTTTGGATCACTATGGAGTATGGGGTACGAGGACGGATTCAGGGCCACAGTGGCCTAGGTAGGACTGTTGGCAATGGACCAATGAGGTTGGGTCATTTGTAAGGATTGAGTCATGACTCCATGGGGCAAGCTTGGTGGTAGCAATAGTTATACAGGTCGGATTCCGTCGCTACCTCGATGGGTCTAGTGATCAAAGTGGTGGATATCGTATGCTTTACGCACTAAGTGAGAGATGTGAGGATAGTTGATATGCTTGATTGTTTGACATCACTATGACATGCACACCCCCTCCCCCGTATCTTTATACCTTATGTTTAGTGGCACCTTAGAGTATTGAGCGGTATGTTGTGCTAACTGTTTGGTTGCAGGCCAGGTTCAGGTATGGTTTAGTATACCTGTTATTATTCTGTTTTGCTGCTTATCGCTCATACCAGACTTTTGTCTGACCCAGAGTTTTATGTCTCTTCTTATTACTCTAGGTGCTCTTAAACGAGCAAACTAGAGACAGGTTAGCTGGTTATGCACGAGTAGCTGATCCGGAGATGAGCAGGAGGCTCCTACGTATTATCTACATATATTCTCCCTGTGTTGTTGATGGTCACTGCTTTGTGCTTTAGTAGTGTACCTCTCCTTTCTTTTGCTTTAGAGACATTATTTAGAAGTTGTAATAATGGTTATGGATCATAAGCTGCATTTTGGATTTCCGCTGCTATGATGATTATGGTTTAGTTTTCAGCTTATGCACTGTCTCGCCTATTTTATGTCAAGTATGTTATTATTATATTTTGTTCCATGTGATGTGAGACATTCTACTGGATCCTTGTTAGTTCAAATTCCTTACCTTTCCTTTCTTTGGTGACCGTCCCGTGCTGGTTGGACATCGGCACAGCGCACTTTAATTGGAAATGTCAGCTAGTGCGGGGCGGGCCATCACATTTGGTATCAGAGCTCTAGATTGCGTAGTTAATCTAGTGAAAGACATTAGGGAGATGTAGTACGTATATGAGAGCACGTACATGTAATATTTTTGGTTTTCAAAAGCTATAAATATATACATTATTATTATAACTAAGGATGAAGTTGCACTGCATTGGCACCACTAAGGAGACGGTAAATCATTTTCTCTTTACAGATTGAACGATGAATCGAAATACGGGAAAGGCGGAGAGGAACTCCGCATCAGAAGTTGAAGTAGAAGTGGGTTTAGGAGCCAACAATGGGAATGTCCCTGGCATAAGGGAGATTTTTACTGCCTTCATACGAGAGATGGTTAGGGATGCTCTGGGAGCAGTTCCTAATGCTACTAATGGTGGTGTTGGTGTAGTAGCGCAAGCGCCTAGAGTCGGTCTCGCCAAGATTAATGAGGAGTCCCAGAAAAAGAGGAAACAAAACTAAGCTAAGGATGGCCAGAAAAAGAAGAACAAGAAAGATGTAGAGTGCTTTAGCCGTGGCAAGAAGGGCCACTATGCCAAAGCATGTCGAGCGAAGCCAGAGGAAAGGAAGTGCTTCAATTGTAGCCAAGTGGGACATCTCAAGAAAGAATGTCCGCAACCCCCTAAGAAGAAGCAGAGTGTGGAAGTGCATGCTAGCAACGTAGTCCCTTCTTTGTCGAATGCCCCAACTGCGGCGGAGAATGTGACGAAAAGGAATTTCGCTCGGTCCGAACCAGTCGCTAAACCGACCCCGACCGTTCGAAACGCTTGATTGTTTTGAGAACACGACAAAATAGAACGCAGACGGAAGAACATTTCATTGTATATTACAACAATGCACCAGAATACAAGAATATACAGAGTATAAATGAATATTACACAGAAATATCAGAGATTTAAATTACATTTAAATACATAGCAGCGGAAAATAATACAATACACAACTAGAAGAGATATACGGATACAAAGCTTTCCGGATATCATTCCAGCTGTAAACCAGGATCCTGTGAATATAAATCTGCAAAACCAAAACTACTAGCTGCCCGTGTCAAAATAAGGGCACCCAGAGTTTAGGTTAAAACAATAAACTCCAGGTCAGTCATGGGACTGGTGTGAGAACTAAAACAGTTAATCTTTATTTTTAAAGTTAGGTAAATTAAGGGACCACGCCGTATAACACGGAACGGGTTTCCTCCCAAGAATACCAGTGCATTAAACAACAGCGCAATGCTAAATAAAGAAAAATGAAGCTATTATAAGACCCTAGTCCTATCACACAATGCAACGCAAGCCGGGGGATAGGGTTTTTACCTTATAATAGCCAAGAATGCTTGATACGTTTAAAAGAAATCATTTGATACTATTATAAGTGTATAGTGTATAAAACAACTTCAAATCATAAGTATCAATCATAGGCGGCATGAATGCCCCATACCACTATGTCGCCATATATAGGTTATACAATCAAAATCGCAAAGTCACGTATTTGGAAATTGGATTTTCATCTATGAACCGAGGCAAAAGATAGTCCTCAACCGATTCGAGACGCTCTAGCCCGTGTCTCAGGATCAGAGCTCGAGTGACCCTTGGAGCGACAGGGCCGGTCCACCGATGTGGATTAAAATTCCTGAACACTACGTTTCCCCGCCCTTTGGGGCGTAAATGAGCCAACGAATGACTCCATCGGACCAGGATCGTCGGATCAAACTAGAAATAAATTAAAGAGTGAGAAATTCTCACAGAATAGCTAATCCAATGCCACGACTCTTCTTAGGTAGAAATCTTCGTCGTTCTTGCCTCTTGTCACTTTTCACTGCCTGTATTCTCTACATATATAAAAATCACATTTTTACTTCGCCATTCAATATATAAAAATCGAATTTTTCTTTACTATTCAATATATAAAAATCGAATTTTTACTTCACTATTCAATATTTAAAAATCGAATTTTTACTTCGCTATTCAATATTTAAAAATCGAATTTTTACTTCGCTATTCAATATTTAAAAATCGAATTTTTACTTCGCTATTCAATATTTAAAAATCGAATTTTTACTTCGCTATTCAATATTTAAAAATCGAATTTTTACTTCCCTATTCAATATTTAAAAATTGAATTTTTACTTCGCTATTCAATATTTAAAAATCGAATTTTTACTTCGCTATTCAATATTTAAAAATCGAATTTTTACTTCGCTATTCAATATTTAAAAATCGAATTTTTACTTCGCTATTCTATATTTAAAAATCGAATTTTTACTTCGCTATTCAATATTTAAAAATCGAATTTTTACTTTGCTATTCAATATTTAAAAATCGAATTTTTACTTCGCTATTCAATATTTAAAAATAGAATTTTTTCTTCGTTATTCAATATTTAAAAATCGAATTTTTACTTCGCTATTCAATATTTAAAAATCGAATTTTTACTTCACTATTCAATATTTAAAAATCGAATTTTTTATACAAGTGAAAATCTAATCTTTACACTAGTAAAAATCGAATCCTACTCTCTTCTAAAAATCTAATCTTTTATATACAATTACATATATAATTTCAGTTTTTAACAAAAATAAAATCAGTTTTTATTCAAAGAAAAATAATAAAAGAAAACGAGAAAAGAAGAAGAAAAAAAAACTTACAGTCGGTGGTCGGCGGTCTACAGAGGATAGGGGGAGGGAGGCGAGCATCGGAGGTCGGCGGTGGGTAGCCGCGAGGCGACGGCGGCTTGGGGCTAGGGCTTCGTGGATTCGATGGGAGGTTATGCGATGGAAGAGGAGGGTGAGCGCAAGGGAGAGTCGGTCGGAGCAGGCACCTGAGGCAGCGGCCAAGGAGGCGCGATCGATTTCGATCGCGAGTTTTTTTTCTGTTCTGAATCAAACTAAAAAGGGGGGCAGAGGGTATAGGAAGGAAGAGGGTTTTTTAATTTAATTATTTTATTTTCCACCAAAAGGCAACTTTTATTTTTGACCTCTAAACGAGGCCCACCGCTTGTCGTCCATAGCTAATTACCCCCATTTCGAACACAATGGGATATATATCGTAGGCTGATTCGATCGTTACGATCAGTTTTCGTTAAAACCAACATATAACTCTATATATTGAATTTGAACGCGCATTTCAATTTACTGGAGTCACATACTAACTCGAAAAATTCCAGAAAAATATTTTCTAGCTTCGTATTGACGATACGGTCCTAATAAAACTAGTTTCGTCTAATTCCGAGACCGTTGGAAAAATGGCCATTTTCTAGTCAATTAAAATCAACTAAAACTGGTCAAACACGTTTTCTTTTGCCACGCTCTCATATTGAATCGAAAAATTATGAAATTTGAAACCTAGCAATAAATTGACATCACGGACCCAACAAAAGTGGTTTCGTCGAAATCTGAGGTCGTTTGCAAAATTTCCATTTTTAAGGGCCTGAATTCTATAGCGACTATTCAGAATTTTTAACTGGACATATCTTTTGATTCCCGCTATGAAATTTCGTATTTTCGGATTCGTTGGAAAGATATTCACAAATAGATCCTAATGTTTTTTGTTTCATTAAAATCCGGTTTATTTTGCATCCGGTACATTCAATTGAAATTTGAAATCGAATTATCAATCTACCGTGCCATTTTCAATTCTATTTATAATTATATATAATTATTTATATTCTAACTACGACGTATATAATATATACGTTTGAATTTTATTCAAAAGAAATTTCTCGTCAATATTATTTAAAATACTTCATTTTAAATAATCAAAATTCACTAAAATTGCCAAAATAAAAATTTTAAACTGGCCCAGATTTTCGGGTTGTTACAGAGAAGGGAAAGGGTTTTGTTATTCAAGGTTTGATTTCCATTTATAAGGTTCCAGTTCTAGTTTTGTTTGATATCGGGGTTTCCCATTCCTTCGTATCTAGTGGCCTGGTAGATGGGTTGGGATTGGAACCTGAGATTGTCGATAGACCTTTAATTGTGACGAACCCGATCGGTGGTTCGATTAGCCTTAGTATGACTTATCGTAATGCAATTCTATCGAGTCATGGATGTATGTTTTCTTGTGATTGCTTTGTTTTGGGCTTTACTAGGGTTTGGCATTATTTTGAGGGTCGATTGGCTCCAAATGTACGGGGTGGTGATAGACTGTGAGGGATTTTTGGTGATAGTTAGAGCGGATGATGGGCAGAGGGTAGTGTTTGGTGGTCTACCTAGTGATGGGGTAATGGGTAGTTTTCTAAATCCCCTTGACATCCAGCATGATGAGTTATCAGATGTTCCCGTGGCTGGCCAGTATCCGAATGTCTTCGAGGAAGTAACTGGACTTCCACCACACCGAGAGATTGAGTTTCGTATTGGTTTAGTGAAAGATGCCATACCTATAGTGTCGTATGGCGCCAGGGGAGCAGTGAGTGCTCGGGGTGCATGTAAACGATCTTTTGAAGAAGGGATTAATCCGGAGAAGCGTCTTCAAGTGGGGAGCACCAATTATATTTGCCATTAAGGCCGATGGATCCCTTCGCTTATGTGTGGACTCGAGTTAAAGATGGAGTTAAGGGTAGCTCATCTGATGGAGTGCCAAGGAGTCGTCGATAATTTGGAGTGTTCTAGGCGGACTCAAAGCAGGGGTATCTAGGGATGACCACTTACCTTGGATCCATTGGACGTGATCTAGTTATCCTTGGAGGATAAACGTGCGTTGAATGTACGGTAGTCGATTTGGAGCCGGGGCTTCCATTAGCCCTTGATAGTGGTTGGACCAGCCATTCGGGTATCGACGTATTCATGGTTGTAGCGGATGATAGACAGGACTTGTTCGATGAATGCTATGGATTGTTTAGAACCTTACGTTGATGTTCTCTTTGGTTGAAAAATGGTAATAACTTCGAACTGAGATTCTTGGGCCATGTTGTTTCAGAGAATTGTGTTGCCGTGGACCCTGCAAAGGTGGCTACAGTACAAGATTGGTATCCGCCCAAGAATGTAGCAGACGTAAGATGTTTCTTGGGGTTGGCTGGATATTAACGTAAGTTTATCCAAGACTTCTCCAAGACAGCGACACCGTTGACTTAGTTGACCAAGAAGAATCAAGCTTTCATCTGGGATGAAGAGTGCGAGAATGCATTTAAGAGTCTGAAGGAAAAGTTGACATGTGCACCAGTGTTAGTCATTCCTAAAGGGAATGAAGAGATGACGATATACACAAATGCCTGTGGTACCAGACTAGGTGTTGTATTGATGAAAGGAGGTAAGGTTGTAGCTTATGCTAGTCGGCAACTGAAACCGCATGATAAAAGGTATCCTACCCATGATTTGGAATTGGCAGCGATTGTGTTCGCATTGAAGATGTGGAGACATTATCTTTTGGGAGAAAGATTCGAGTTGTTTACTGATCATAAATCATTAAAGTATCTTTTCTCTCATAAGGATCTAAATCTCCGACAACAAAGATGGTTAGAATTATTGGATTCCTACGATTTCGATGTCGCATACACACCAGGAAAAGGCAATGCAGTAGCTAAGGCATTGAGTAGAAGACATGCCAGTTTAGGGGCTATGTTTCTTGAGTGGAAGCAACTGGAGTACATCGTTGGGTATGATTTCAGACCAAAGTGCGTATTAGATCCAGAAGTATTAGCAAGTTTGAAGATCAGTCCCACTTTGATCGAGCGAATTGGTTCCAGTCAGAGGGACGATCCTAACCTATTGAAAATCATCTCAAAGTTAGAGAATGGTATCGACAAGGAGATGAACAAGTATGGGCTTGATTGAGATAGATGGCTTAGAAGAATGGAAGACTGGTTGTACCCAAAGTCAATGGATTGAGAGATGAAGTTCTTAGAGAATGTCATCACTCAAAACTGACTATATACCCCGATGGTAACAAAATGTATCGAGACATGAAGCAGACTTACTACGAGGAAGAGATAAAAGGAGATGTTGGGAAGTTTATATCAAAATGCATGAATTGCCAGCTAGTTAAAGCTGAGAAAAAGAAGCCTAGTGGTTTGTTACAACCATTAGAAATTCCAGAATGGAAATGGGAACAAGTCTCAATGGATTTTATTGATGGGTTACCAAGGACCAGATTGGGCCATGATAGCATTTGGGTGATTGTGGACCGATTAACTAAGAGTGCAAGATTTGTACCCGTCAAGTCGAATAGAACGACAACTAAGTTAGCTGAGCTATATATGACATGGGTAGTGATATTTCATGGAGTACCTAAAAGCATTGTGAGTGGCCGAGACCCGTTGTTTACGAGTGGGTTTTGGAAGACTTACAAGACACGTTAGGATCAGAATTACATCTCAGTACCGCATATCATCCTCAAACCGACGATCAAACAGAGAGGGTGAATCGAATGTTAGAAGATCTCTTAAGAGCTTGCATATTGGATTTTGGTGGATCATGGGATGACCATTTACATCTAGTAGAGTTTGCATATAATAATAGTTATCAGTCCAGTATGGGTATGGCTCTATATGAAGCTTTGTACGGAAGACCGTGCAACTCACCGTCATGTTGGTTAGATACCGGTGAGAAATTTATGCTTGGACCAGATGTGATAAAAGAAACTTCAGATAAGATTAAGATCATGCAACAGCGAATGAAGGCTGGCCAAGATAGGCAGAAGAGTTATGCTGATAAGAGGCGAAAGGATTTGAAAATCTCCGTTGGCGACCTAGTATTTGTCAAGATCTCTCCATTAAAGAATGTTATTCAATTTGGAAGGAGAGGAAAGCTGGCGCCAAGATTTGTTGGTCCATTCCCAATCCTCGAGCAAGTGGGGAATTTAGCATATAAAGTTGAATTACTAGAGAAGATGGCAGGAGTTCATAACGTATTTCATGTTTCCTAGTTAAGGAAATTCGTGTACGACCCCGATATGACTATTTCACCTGATCAGTTGGATGATATCGAAGTAGAACCCGAGGTGGTTGGGAACCGCAAGCCAATTCGTATTATCGAGCATGATATGCAGAAACTTCGAAGGAAAGCGGTGAATCTAGTCAAAGTTCAGTGGAGCGAGAATGAGAACGGCTGTACTTGGGAGACAGAGGAGAGCATTATGAAGACGAACATGGAACTCTTTGCCTGATAAGATTTTAATTGCGACTTAGTTTTCTGCATGCTAGAATAGGCTTGTTTGTTTGTTTTTGTATGTTTGATTGTTGTGAATGGTTGATAGGCATGCGGGATCATTTTCCTGTTTCTTAGTTAAGGAATTTCGAGGCCGAAATTTCTTTAGGGGGGAGAATGTAACGACCCACATTCTACGCATTGAAGGATCATAAAATATTTATTTCTTTCACACACGGAGTCGTATCGTCATGTAACTTTGGAAGATGACTATTGGGGTCATTTCCCGTGTTAATGATTTTTGCCGATTTTTAAATGACCGTTTTGCCCCTAGCTGATCTTGTTTCGGCCATAACTTTTGATTGGAAAGGATTTTTGACCAGAAACCACTTCCATTGGCTTCGGATGATGGTTTACATTTCCGTAGAGTGGTCACATTAGCCAAACGGACTCACCGTTTGGGAGATATGGCTGAAACAATGTTTAGAAGGTGAAAAACAGCTTAACCAGGCCTAATTAGGTGATTAGCAAGAGGGCCCATAACCCATTTCGAGATTAGGGTTATGGGGAGGCTGAGAACAGTAGGGAAACGAATTTTATTTCATTTTTTAGCCATCTTAAATTATTCCTTAACCCTAGCCATGGCCTCAACCTTCTAAAGTCATCCAAAATCGCTATCTAATCATGGATTAAGCTTGGTAATGTCAAATCAAGGAAAACCTTCACGAAATCAGTGTTAGAGCCACTGTTAGACAACGATATTCGCCCAAATCAGTGAAGTTTTAGTTCTGAAAATTTTAGTTGTGGCAAAGGTGAGTGATTTGCATTATTTTTCAATAATTATGGTTAATTATGGGTGATTAGTGATAATTAGCGAAATTATGGCTCAGAAAAATCTAGAAAATTTTGTAAAATTCTTAAATATTATTTCAGGGCTCTATTAAAAATTTGGGTTAATTTGGACATGTTTTGCTAATTGTATGGTTAAGTCATGATTAAGGGGAAAATCATGCTTTTTGGGTATATTTGATCTAAAATATTTCATGTGAATGATGTTTTAATGTTTTTGATTGATTCTATATGTTGTTACTGCTGTTTGGAATGTTTTGTGATGTCATAGAAAGGTTAGAATGGTTGAAAATGCCGCCGTTTGGCGAAAATAGCTTGTTGGAAAAAGTTGCAGATTTTCAGAACCAGTTAGGAAGAACACCCAATACGATCCGAATAGGAGCAAGACACCCAATCCGATCCGGACAGGACCAAGACACCCGATCCGATCCGGATAGGAGCAAGGCACCCGATCTGATCCGGATAGGAGAAAGGCAACCGATCTGATTCGGATAGGAGAAAGACACTTGAATCGAACCAGATAGGAGAAGGAGAGAAGGAGACCCGAACCGGAAAGGAGGAGGAGACCCAAACCGAACCGGGTAGGAGGAGGAGACCCGAACCGAACCGGATAAGAGGAGGAAACCCGAAACGAACCGGATAGGAGGAGGAGACCCGGACCGAACCGGATAGGAGGAAGAGACCCGAACCAAACCGGATAGGAGGAAGACCCAAACCGAACCGGATAGGAGGAAGAGACCCGAACCAAACCGGATTGGAGGAGGAGACCCGAACCGAACCGGATAGGAGGAATAGACCCGAACTGAACCGGATAAGAGGAAGACCCAAACCGAACCGGATAGGACGAAGAGATCCGAACCGAACCGGATAGGATGAAGAGATCCGAACCGAACCGGATAGGAGGAAGACCCGAACCGAACCAGATAGGAGGAGGAGACCCAAATCGGACCGGATATGAGGAGGAGACCCGAACCGATCCGGAGGAGACCACAACCCGAGATCCAAAGGAAGTCCAAATGGGAAGTAGAACTCAAGATCCAAATTGAAACCAATGAGTTAACTTCATGACTTGGGCTTTGCTGCGGGACGTGTGCTAAGGGGTTATCGATGTCTATAACTTTGGATCACTATGGAGTATGGGGTATATGGACGGATTCAGGGCCATAGTGGCCTAGGTAGGATATTGGAAATGGACCAATGAGGTTGGGTCATTTGTAAGGATTGAGTCATGACTCCATGAGGCAAGCTTGGTGGTAGAAATAGTTATACAAGTCGGATTCCGTCACTACCTTGATGGGTCTAGTAACCAAAGTGGTGGATATCGTATGCTTTACGCACTGAGTGAGAGATGTGAGGATGGTTGATATGCTTGATTGTTTGACATCACTATGACATGCACACCCCCTCCCCCGTATCTTTATACCTTATGTTTAGTGGCACCTTATAGTATTGAGCGTTATGTTGTGCTAACTCTTTGGTTGCAGGTCCAGGTTCAGGTATGGTTTAGTATACCTGTTATTATTCTGTTTTGCTGCTTATCGCTCATACCAGACTTTTGTCTAACCCAGAGTTTTATGTCTCTTCTTATTACTTTGGGTGCTCTTAAACGGGCAGACTAGAGACAGGTTAGCTGGTTATGCATGAGTAGCTGATCCGGAGACGAGCAGGAGGCTCCTACATATTATCTACATATATTCTCCCTGTGTTGTTGATGGTCATTGCTTTGGGCATTAGTAGTATACCTCTCCTTTCTTTTGCTTTAGAGATAATATTTTGAAGTTGTAATAATGGTTATGGATCATAAGCTGTATTTTGGATTTCCGCTGCTATGATGATTATGATTTAGTTTTCAGCTTATGCACTGTCTCGCCTGCTTTATGTCAAGTATGTTATTATTATATTTTATTCCATGTGCGGTGAGACACTCTACAGGTTCCTTGTTAGTTCAAATTCCTTACCTTTCCTTTCTTTGCCAACCGTCCCGTGCTGGTTGGACATCAGCACAACGCACTTTAATTGGAAATGTCGGCTGGTGCGGGGCGAGCCTTCACAAAGTCAGACTATATCCTTCATATAGAGCTCAGCTAACCTTAAAGCAGTTAGAGTTTTCTTCACAGGAATAAAGTGGGCTGATTTGGTTAGTCTATCAACAATAACCTAAACACTTTCATTTCCCCTCCTGGTCCTTGGTAATCCATCTATGAAATCCATAAAAATTTGATCCCATTTCGAGTTAGGAATCTCTAAAGGCTGTAACAACCCTGCAATCTTCTGATGGTCGACTTTTACTTGCTGGCAAGTGGCTCATCTACTGATATGAATAGAAATGTTTCTCTTCATTCCACTCCACCAATAAAGCTTCTTCATATTCTGATACATCTTGGTGACCCCAGGATGAATAGAAAGTTTGGACTGATGATTCTCCCTAAGCACCTCCTGGCTTAGATCATCCACATTCGAAATGCAAATACGATTATTGATCTTCAAAATTCCATTGGTACCAATTTCGGTTCCCCATCCCTTCTGCACATTTACAATTTCTCTATTGAGAATGCTTTCCTTTATTCACCTAAGCATTTCATCTTCTTATTGCTTAGCAATAATGCGATCCATAAGAGCTGGAGAAGCAGTAATTTGGAATAACATTGCTTTGTTTCTACTCAAAGCGTCGGCTACCACATTAGCCTTTCCGGGGGTACAGTTGATGTCGAGTTTATAGGATGCTAAGAACTCCAGCTATCTGACTTGCCGCTGATTCATATCCTTTTGAGAAAAGATATACTTTAATGATTTGTGGTCAGCGAAGAGTTCAAATTTAATTCCCAAAAGATGGTGCCTCCACAACTTAAGAACAAAAACTACAAAAGTAGTTCTAAGTCATGCGCTGCATAATTAACCTCATGAACTCTGAGTTGTCTACCGACATAAGCAATAACTTTACCATGCTGCATAAAAACAGCTCCCAAACCTTCTCCGCTAGCATCAGTATAAACAGTGAAACCTTCACTTCCATCCAGAACAGTAAAAACAGGAGAAGAAGTTAACTTGTGTTTAAGTTCATTAAATGCTTTTATACACTTATCGCTCCAATCGAACTTAACATTCTTTCAAGTCAAAGTTGTGAGTGGTGAAGAAATTCGAACAAAATTCTCAATGAATCTCCTATAATAACTAGGTAAACCAAGGAAACTACGAATATCGGTTGGAGTTTCAGGATTTTTCGAATCCTAAAAGTTAAAGAATTATGAATACCTATATAAGAGAGACAAGATGTATCGAATAAGAATGAATGGATGTTTTAAATAAAGGGCTTACTTTGATTATGGCGATCTTAGCTGGATTGACCAAAATCCCATTCTCTGAAATAATATGTCCAAGAAATCTAACTTCATCTCTCCAGAAATGACACTTAAAAAACTTGGCCTTCAGTTGATGATCTCTCAATGTTTTAAGAACAAACTTGAGATGCTCCTCATGTTCTTATTTAGTCTTAGAAAAGACTAGAATATCATAAATAAAGACAAGGACGAACTTATTCAGAACATCCCGGAATACTTTGTTCATGAGGTCAACAAAGTAAGCTGGGGTATTAGTTAAACCAAATGGCATAACTAACTATTCATAGAAACCATCTTCTGTTCGTAAAGCTGTTTTGGGAATACTATCTTTAGAAATTCGAAGTTGGTGAAAACCTGTGGCAAGGTCGAGTTGAGAAAATATCTTGGCTCCGTGCAGTTGATCAAATAGGTCATTAATGCGAGGCAATGGATATCGGTTCTTGTAAGTAAGCTTATTCAGTTCTCGATAGTGCACACACATTCTCAGAGAACTGTCTGACTTAGTAACAAATACAACTGCAGCTCCCCATTCTGAATGACTACGGCGAATTAGATCTTTAGAGAATAGATCTTCGATTTGCACCTTTAATTCAATCTTCTCCTTAGGCGCCATTCTTCTTGGAGAAAGTACAATGGGTCTAGCTCCTTGAATGAGATCAATACGGAATTCGATTTCACGATGAGGCAGTAAGGAAGTTACTTCTCCAAAAACATCAAGAAAATGCTGAACAACAGGAGTAGTGCTAAGATCGCCAAGATGTGAATCGAGAGAGAAAATGAAACTTCCTACAATATCTTGAGGCAATTGACATTCGATCTTCAAGGGTTTACCTTTGTCACAACGTAAAGAGACAGTTCGAGTTTTACAAGAAATAATGGCGTCGAACTTCCTTAACCAATCTCCTCCCAATAATATATCAAATGCCTTGAAGCCAAGAACATAAAAATCCCAAGTAAAACGGTGCATGCCTTTAAGGATTTTTACCTCTTTGCAAATCATCTCAAGATTTGCAGGTCCACCAATGGGTTTGATACACATAGAAATTTAGATGCGTGTTCGGGTTTTAAGACTTGATTAAGTTTATCAAATAAATAAACAGATATAATGGTATGGGATAAGACGTGAACAGATAAATTATGTAATGATAAGGTGCCTAAGAATGTACCTTTCTTATCCTCCACCTTAGGAGTGGAAACAGAAAAGACTCCCGATGGTGTACCCTTCCGCTGGGTTGGGCATTCCTTCTTCTGGTGGCCAGGCTATAGGCAAATAAAGAAAAGGTCTCGCCTAGTCATCTGAACAGGGGGGATAGTAGCTCCTCCTGAAACTGGGCAGCTGTTGGCATAGTGTCCCTGCTGTTTGCACTTGAAACATGTGATCTTGGACAAATCAACGGGCTGTCTCTGTGGATGTCCCACTCCACCTCTATTCTGCCAATTCTTTTTCTGTTACTGAAAGTTCAGTTTCCTCTTCTTTGCATTGCTAGACTCCCCCTGAGTAGTCTGAGAATGAACAACCCCTTCCTTAAAATAAAGGTTCTCATAACGGAGAGCCATGTCAATGAGAGCTATGAAGGTGTCATGAATGTGAGCAGTAAGGAGATTGTAATACTCTGGACGGGCTCCTGCTACGAATTTATCATTTTTCTTCAAAGGAGTGTCTATCAGACCAGGACCGAACTTTGACATCTCATTGAACTTCCTTTCATAATCAGAGAATGTCATGGTTCCCTGCGTAAGGTCCATGAAACTATGGTACAACTGAGAATTTCCAGCTTCTGGCATCCACCTGGTCGCGAACGCCTGCCTAAACAACTCCTAAGTGATGTTCTCATTAATAGTATGAGCTGTGACAGTTTCCCACCAATCACGAGCTGATTCATCTAACTGCCAGATAGCTAATTGGCGCTTCTGGGCTTCACTAATCTCCAAGCCAGTAAAGATCCTTTCAATACTCTTAAGCCATTGCTGGGATTCAATACTTCCTTCTGATCCAGTAAATTTTGTGCCACCTAGCTGAGAAAATTCCTTGCACAAAATAGTGAATCTAACTGGAGGAACTGGTGCTTTAGGTATGGGACCAAATCCTCTTCCCCTACCTCTAGCATTTCTACCTCTTCCACGATTCATCTTGAAAAGTCAAGGATGAGGTAAGAATAGTATTTGAGAAATTTAAATTAAAGCGAATCCTAAATTAAAGAAAATAGGCTAAAGTTTAAAAAGAGATTTTGAAAATAGGTTTGAGTTTTATAACGTTTTATACTTTCAAAATACGCTCTCTCGGAAATGATTCTACTCATTCTAGGGTATTTCTGACCCTATCTATAATGAGTTTTACCCTAGGTTAAGGTGTTTCTAAACCTCAGCTCTGATACCAACTGTGACAACCCGCCTTTTCTGAATAATCCAAGTTGATAATAAAACGACACATGTCCAAATTGAACGATTCAAAATTGACATATAATCAAATTAGGTATATAATAGAATCGGAGCACAGAATCACATATACAGAATAACAGAGAATCTTGCAGTGGAAATGAAATAATATACATAAGCAGTTCATGAAGCTACTTAAACAGTTATAATTTAATTATACAATATAGCGACTCATAAAGTTCACAAATACAAGCCAAACGGAAATAGGAAATTAATACTGGATAGGATGGAATCTTCGACTAGGTCTTCGGCCCTAGATAAATTGCTCCTCGAGAACACTACAGTAATAAGTCTGACCCGAGCGAAACGGGAAAAACACAAAACACTCGAGTCAGTTCTAAACATTCTAATGTGATTAGATCTAAAATCAAATGCGAATAACTCAAGAGATGTTACGGTATTTTCCATCTCTTAAGGATCTGTTAAACTATCTATATATAGTATGATACGCTATTATATGTAATGTCTATCAGTGATATAAAATATTAAAAATAGCATTAAGGCTCTACATTGATCCCTCTTAACACGTTTTTAAACAATGTGATCTATACAGGTCCTGTAACACAACCAGTAGAACGTCGATAGCCAGTGAGTCCCCTATAGGCACATGTTAAATAGAAACTTGTAGTGGTCGCGTATAGGGATAAAAGGTATGACAAGGCACGTGAGACAATGCCTAAGGTAGGATACTACCAATTTGTCTGATCCGGACTGGTGGTAACCCCTAATGGCCCACCGCAACACAACACTTCCAAAATCAAGTGTGATCACCAAATAACAAATAAAAAATAGAATACACAAAGAAGTGTGTCTGCTAGAGGTAGCTAGCCTGAATGGATCGGCCCGACTCCTGTTTTAGTCATTTCAAATTTTAACACAAGTGTGGTCATCCGTTATCATACACTTTCTTCAATCCGGTAAACGTACACCAAAAACAACCACTTCATATTGTATCATCACTTTACGAACATAGTTATCAAGGTGGTTCCAGTATCGACAGAGAATGTGCCCATAACTGGCTTTGGTCTCTTTGACAGCTATCGTCATTCAATTTTCATTATTAATTTATCGAATAGATCAAAATATAATTGTATTTAAACTTCCTT
Source organism: Allium sativum (assembly GCA_030737875.1). Taxonomy (NCBI): domain Eukaryota; kingdom Viridiplantae; phylum Streptophyta; class Magnoliopsida; order Asparagales; family Amaryllidaceae; genus Allium; species Allium sativum. The sequence continues at coordinate 801,598,152 of CM060915.1, forward strand.
ATTCAAATTTGAACTATCAAATATTCCACTTTGAAATAAATCCTTTACAATTTACACTTAACTTTGTGTCTAATTCCAAAGTTCCAAATCAATAAACTAAAGTAGTATTTTCCTTTATAAAATTTACAATTTCCAAATATTGAATATTTCACTTAAGTTCACTTTCAAATTTCATAATTTTACTTCATTTAATTAATTTGTTTTTCTCAACTAAATTTGTATCCAAAATTTACATTTTTGAAACTTATTTCCTTAAATATTTAGGCTAACGTTTTTTTATAAGAGGTTCAACAATGGTTATTTCAATAAGTTTATATAAAATTTAAATCACTTAATATCAATTTAAATCAAATTTTCATGTATATAATTTAAACCCAAGTTTAATCTTCGAAATTTGAAACAATTCTATTTTTTTCTTTCAAAATGGGAGTTTGAAATTTGAAACATGTATAGTGAAACATATTAGCTGTGAAAATTTCGTTGGAAATTTCGAATGTCGTCGATCGTGCAATTTTCAGTGCAAAGCTAAGCATAACAGTTTAAATTTTAGTGATTTTAAAATTTCTTCAAAATAAGTTCGGACAAACATGAAAAATATTCTATTCGTTGACAGTAATCCAACAGCGAAATTCGTTTCACGAAAATCGAACGTTTTGACCTCCGTTTCACATCCGCATTTTTACGTTAAAGGGGTCCGTAACGCATTTTTGAACGGACCATGCAGACACTGCAAATTATATACCGTTGTGTTCATCTCATCGCACCGATTACTGAAATATATTCATTTGTCAGTTTCAATGTTCGGTTTACGCCGAAATTGTGAAAAAGCTTGCATAGTTCATTTTTGAAACAGAGTCATTTGAGCTCGATGTGTTCCTTTTACGATCTTACATATCTTTCTAAATATTTTGGGTCTGCAAAAGATGTCTTTTTATTTTATTAACCCACCTAATTACTTTTTTGTTTTTGTTTTCTTCAAAATATGGTGAATGGGACATATTGAAACTCACACAATACATTTAACCATATATATATGAATACACACACGTACACTCACGCATAACATATATACGACACACACGAACATTTAAAACACATGCACCGTATATACATAGTTGGGAACACAACATACACGTGTATATATATATATATGTATAAACTCATGCATATACACACACCTCTATTTTCAAAACCGGACCAGGCCGGCGGTTCGACCAGAAAAACCTCGAACCATGAGCCTGTCCGGCCCGGAATTCAATTAAGTCGCTTTTTCTAATAGGCTTTCAAAACCGTGGCTCAACCACAGAAAACCCGGTTTTTTCCTTCTTTCAACCAAAGGAAAAACGGAAAACCCAACACTTTATATTAAATACTTCAACGACGTGCAAGGACACAGCACATGGGGAGCAGTAAAAGCGAAGTGCATGCATTATCATTCCACTCAGACCTATTTGTAGTTGAAAACTGAAGAGCTACCTCAATTTTCTGGAATGTGGGACTTATACATATTAAGAAAACTTAATTTTGCTTAAAATTGTTTATGTTAGTTGCATATTTTTATGCGTACGACTTTTACGGTTCGACCGGTCCGACCTTCGAAACCCCCGACCGTAGACTCTCACGTTCGACGTGCGACACGGTCATGAAAACTATGACACACATGCCACCAAATATACACACAACGCACTTCATTATCCATTTCCACGCAGGTTTTTTTTTCATTTCCATGCGCTAAAACATACATGCGCATGCCCCCTTTTTCCCACTCTTCATCCACTGACATGCACACATGCACAACATACATAATACACACGCATCACACAAATGAAGAGCACACATCCAACACATCTCACATTTGCATGAGATCCCCATATCTTACGGCCTGTGCACTCCAAACCCAAGTTCAGTATGTATTCATATCCATACATATACTGTACGCTCATATTCATAATGACTTTGTTTCATGCGTGAGTGGTTTCATGCTTGAGAAATAAAATGAATAATGCAAAAAGAGCACGTCTTTTTTTTGCTGAGAAGAGAATTGGAATGGAGAGAAATAAAAAAAATGAATAGAAGAAGGGGAGTAGGTGGGTTCCTGATGTTTTCTAGAAGAGAATGAAATGGCAAAATGTTTTTGCCAGAGAAGGATAATTTTTTTGTCTCTCTGTGTTGCCATTTGTGATGCATTCCCAATTCATGCGAAAATAAATAAATGAGTAAAGTGAATCCCCCCTGTTCGATGCATACACGCTATATACAGTTCATCACACCCATATATTTAAGCATGCACATATATTTATACACTAATGCATGAACACACATACGAAAACACTATAGAAAAGTTTAGACATGAGTAACAACTCGCATTCGGGTTCCGAGAGCTAAATGACGATGAAATGGACATGGCGAGAGAACAAAGCTACTGTCATGGTTGTTGTCGAGGCCGTCGGAGCTCGTGCTTTGAGTGGGCGGAGCAAGACAATGGAGCAAATGGGTTTGGTTGTGGAACAAGGAGAGGGGCATGAGCAAGAAAAGGGCTACTACTTCATGCATTTACCTACTTTCATGTTGTTTTCTTTTATTTTCTTTGTTTTGTTTTACTTTTCTTTGTATGAAAGAAAGTTTTATGAAGCAAGAACGGTGAATGGAGAAGAGACAATCTTAAAAGAAGAGAGAGCAGATGGAGTTCGGTGAGCTCATATATATAAGATGGGGGTAGGTGAATTTTATAGTGTCCATTTGGCAGAGGAAATGTTGCGTGCATGCCTCATTTACTACAAAGAAGAAAAATAATGTGGCGCGTCACTTTTCATTTAATGCTTCTTATCCCGTGTCTCGTGCGTGTAGTTAGAAATGAGTTGCTGAGAAGAAAAATAAAAATCAATTATTTCATGCCTCCTCTGTTAGTTGCCATAAAAAAGAATATACGAGGTGGCCTCATTCCATTCTTGCGTGAAAAGTATGTTTAGGGATAAAAATGCGTTAGAGAAGAGAATGTGGAGATTTTCTATTGCATGAAAATGAATAATCCCTTTGTCATATGTTTCCTTTTTTTAGGTTCAACAATATATTTCAGTTCGATTGTTTATGTTGCACTTCTTTCGAGGGTCACCTTTATGAAAATAACTGTCTACCCATTTGTTTTTACGGATACCAAAATATCAGTATAAATATAGCATTGGAGTCAGGACGTCGAGACGAACGCAATGGCACATAATTATCAGTGATTTGAACGTTTTATAAAAAAAATCTATTTTACTTTTAATTGCACTGGGTTTGATTAACGGTCATTTAAATTTATTTAGTTAACTTTTTTTCAAATTCTTTGCATACAAGTATTTATTTTTATTTTAAATTCAGTAAACTTGAGTATATTCATTCTAATAACTAAATTTTATCGTTTTTATTTTATTTGCTTGTTTTTTCTATAAATTTATCGTTAAATAATTTTTTTTCCAATTTGTAAACCCGGGTCGTTACAATCCACAGATGTTAGCGAACATAAATAACACCAATCTTTCTTCAAGGCTGCATATTGCGGTATAGAAGGTCTTCCACTATAATATATTGTGGGGGCACATAGGGTCATCCGCTAATGGTACTGCGGGAAATATCCAACCACCAATATATATATATATATATATATATATATATATATATATATACATAATAGCCACAACCACCAAGCCTATATAACTAATATATATAAAATAAGCACAATAATATTTCAATGCATCCAAACAACCAACAATCAGCATATAGCATTATATTAAATAAATATTTGTTTATAATAAATTATAAATGAATCCAGAGAGTGAGTTTACTCACATTGATTTTTTCGTAGAAATAACGGTTGTTTTTGATTAAATTAAACAAATGTTTAATTTAACCAAAAATCCTAGTTGCCTTGAAATTATTCATATATAATTCCATTTTGTAACCTTCGTCAATACGATTTTGACGCAACTTGGATTGCTAAAATGTTCTTTCCTAGTTTTGAAAATACCCAAAACCGTCTTCCACTTGGAGCTTATGCATCATGGATGAAACATTTCAAAACTGTAGCTCCTTCCAAAAATCCCGATTCCAGTCCATATACACACACTATCCCTTTCACCTTGGCCACTGACAGACCCCGCAATCACTCCTTGCTTGACTCCCCGCTATTACCTGTAGCTGACTCACACAACAGAACCCGACTTTTCACCATAGTCGATCACTTCTCCTACCTTACTCTCCCTTTTCTAATTCACAAATATAGCACTCTCCATCAATATCACGACCACCCAAGCTCAACAGTCACCGTTTATCAAATTCAAGTACTAGTCACCGCATCCCAAAAGTCTGCCATCCCCAAATCGAGCAATCACAGCTCCAACTCCCAAGCATCGATATACCAACTTAAATCCCTTCCACTTTAAGTTGCGATGCCCTGTCTTGCATGTGTAGTATCACGAACCATGCCTTCAAATTGGAAATCGAATTCGAGTTAGATCTCTTTTTTCTTTTCTTTCCATGTAATCGGTTGTGACTGGAAGAAACGGAGGAATGAATTGAATTTGTTTTGTGGGTTTTAGGTTTTTAGAAATGGAAGGATTGAAGGTGATGACATAAATTTGGTTCCGATTTTGACATTTGACTGGAAGGAAGAAAACATAGAACTTGAATGATATCTCTGGTTTGAGAATGGAGAAATACGAAGGCTACGGGCTAAATTTATACAAGTGTGAAGGGAATAAAATGTACCAACCATTAAATCACTGTTTTACTTGGCTTGAAGGTAGGCAACGATTTGTACGCGATTGGAAAGGAGAAGCAGCTATAGTTATGATTAGGTTTGTAGAAGAAACTTTGTTCGAAAGGAATAGGTAGTAAGATTGTGCGTTGGAAAGAATAGGTTTTACCTATTATTATATATACATATATATTTATTTCGAGTTGAAATGATGTGATCTCTTATTTAATTCGTGATTTCGAACTCATATTTGAATGCAACAATAGGCATTCCTAGGGTTATACCACTATTCTGAACACACTCGACTGTACAGAGTAGATATTAATTTAAACTGATATAATATAAAATAAATTCAAAACCATTAATTCCTTGATAATAAATCATCATCATTATTATTATCATTTGTACTCAAATTAAATTTGTATTGATCATCTGAATTATATCGATTTAGTTATTACTTCGAATTCAATTATTTTTCATTTTCGTATTAAGATAATTCAATATACTCGAAATATAATCGTATTTCGATTATTAGATCAATAAACTCGATATAAAAATCCATTTATATCATCAACTCAATATTTAGAATAATATTTAAATGTTTAAGATAAATCAACCAAAAAACCGGGTCATTACATTCTTCCCCCTTTAAAAGAATTTCGTCCCCGAAATTGCTAAGCTACAAAAAATGCTACACACCCGTTACTTTTCAAAAATCTACTTATGTTGAAACTCAACATTTCATACTTTTAAAATTTTAGTTCCAACAAAACTTTTGGTTTTCATTCATATTGCACATCATATATGCTTACATTCATTTAATCTGAATGATTTACAACCAGTATATTCACAGTCAATTCATATTACATTCATATACATTCCAATTCATTCAAATTGATTCTAATCAATTTATTTACATCGATTCATTTAACTTGCTCAAGTTAAATGTAAATTCCGGAATTCAAATTCCCGGGTACTCATTTCAAATCCTTTAGAAATCATATAAATATGCCTACATATATTTTTGACTATTTCAAACTCAAAACATTTGAATTTTTAGACCAACTTGTTTTCATTCAAACAAATTTCGTTCAGAAACTTTTCCGAGGTAGCAATCCATCACTTAGAAACTAAAAACTGAACACTAATGATGTTGCAGTCATCATCAGAATTTATTTTTCAGTGATTGAAGTGAGTTCAGTGCTTTATTACTTTCAAAATCCATCTTAATTGATTTTTATTCAAAACTCCCTAAAAACAAAACTATAATCTTTTAATATACTTCAAAAAATATTATTCCATCCTCCCGGGATTAAATTCCAAATTCTGGTTTGAATTCAATTTTATATCATCTCATTTGTATATTTCATTCATATACAAATTATAATTTGTTATATATAACCATTTCAGTTCTTATAATCTCATTTGATTATAATAGCAACCAAAACATCCATATATTATAATATTGTAGAAATTATTTATTTTTTATCAAAATAGAAATTTAGGTAAAATTATTTCCTTTACCACTTTTAGAACAATACTGTGTCGAACATTTCTGTTCAAGTGTTTAGAAATTCTTATCGACGTCACGGTGTCCCATGATTCGACCAGAATTCATAAGCCACTCAACAGACAAGCCATACAATATAAAACAATATTTATATCATGTGACAACACAAACCTCCGTGCCACGGAAGCGAGGATAATCATTGGAATATAACACATTAATCACATCAGCAGATTACAGATAATTGCATAACACCTGAAATCATAAAATAGTATACATCATCATAACAGCGGAATCATAAATGTCATCATCATCATCAGAGTAACATAGATACAGGATACTACTTAGTACATAAAAGGTTCCATCAGGTAGATAATAAGTCTACAATATAACCAAATACAACATACATAAGGTAGTGTCTAAATGCCCAAAATAAGTGATAAAAGACAGTCTTCGTCTTCAGCCAAAAGAGCACCTCATGCTACGATGCATATCCAAAATAAATCCACCTACCTGTTTATTTGGCTGCCCATGTAAAAATAAGGGCACCCGAGTTTGCAAGTGGAAACAAACTACAAGTCAATCATGGGGCTGGTTCAAGAAATCTTACTTAACTTCTTTAATAATAAGGCTAATCACATGACCATGCTGCTAGCGCGAAACGCTTTTACTCCATTGGATTGCCAGTGCATGAAATAAAGTAAAACATTTGAACAACGCAGTGCTTTTTAGAAAAATGGAGCCATTATAAGACTCAGGTTCCATCACACAATGCAACGCAAGCCGAAGGATAGAATTTTACCTTATAGTGGAAAAATATGCTTGGTACATATAAAACAAAAATCATTTGATATTATCACTAGTGTTTAGTCAGTTTAAAACACTTTCAATGTAAATGTATCAATCCTAGACGACATAGTACCCCATCCTACTATGTCGCCATATATGTTTACAATCAAATCCGCAATGTCATATTGGAAATTGGAAATTGGATTTCATCAAGACTCAAGGCAAGGGATGGTCTCCTTATCGATTCGGATCACCTCTAGCAAGATGACCCAGGATCACACCTACGGGCAACCCTTGGATCCTGCAGTACTGGTCCACACATACTTTAGTAGATTAATTATTCCTGAACAATACATTTCCCGGTCCTATCGGACCTCCAAAATGGTCAGTACGTCGACATATAATCTGAGGCGCCTTACAATCCATCATCCACATAAGTAAAAATGTCTAGGCTCCATACCATGACGCTACATGTAGCTAGAAAGAAACATATGCACTCACTGCGTCCCTTATCCTGCTTCTGACTCATTCCGGGTGTGAGGCTCGCGAATTAACGCTATGTACAAAGCTATGCTTTGATCATCAACCACAAGACTCCTCTTTTCGACAAAAGCGTTGTTCGTTTGCATCTTAGCATGCCACATTAACAATCCACGCCATGCAACTGATGTCTACCACTATATAACCTCTAAGCTCGTATGTCTAAGAAAAGAGTGTTAAGCAAGAGAATAAATTCTCCGCCACCAAGTAGATATATATTTAATAGAAATCAATCAACACAGAATAAAATCCAATGTCAGACACACATCCATTTACAAGTTCGTTCTGGGTCTGAACAAAACTGGAGGCACCTTATTCCTCATCCTATATGTCTAATACAGGAGAGAGGCCCTCACATATCCGGACAATCAACAAGTACGTCTGGACAACAACCACTATAACCCCTTCCTGGGAGCTAACCAATCCAGGGCACCAGTAGTAATTCATTCGATGTGAAGATCGCCAATCTTCAACCACCGTCTTCAATATCTTCGACTTTTAGTCGTCGTATGATTATTTGAAATGAGATTTTACTCGACCTTTCAAATAATTTTTGAATATATATATAATTCAAACGATTTTTTTTCTTAGTTAAATTCAACTCAATTCTATATATTAATGTCAAATGAGTTTGACCATCCATATTACTTTATAAACCAAGTGAGATTGGTTTATTTCCATTCCATATCGTTTATAATATTTTATAACAATTTATCTCTATTTTTATTTATATAAAAATAGCCCATTTAATTTGAACGACTTTTCAGGTCACTACGCGACACTAGCGCTGTTTTCATTCAGATGAGTTACACATTTCTCAAAATCTAACCACTCGATCTTAACAAATTTAATATCGTTGGAAAGATCTTTCTAAAGTGAACCCAATGGCTCTAGTTTCGGGAAAATCCGATGGTCGGATCTCTCGGTATAATCGTTTAAAATTATGATTCGAAAATGCGAACTACAGCTGCGCGATTTGTTATATATAAATTATATAATTTATTCGACGACCTCGAAACCATTTAATTCTTAAAATAATTATCTAATGCCTTTAAATTTTGGAAAATTTTGCCATAACCTCCTTTGTTCGGGAGTGGTCTGAAAAATTTATTGGGCCATATTAGGCACCAATATGTACAGAAAAAGCATACACAATTTTTGGTGACCTATCTATGCCCAAGGGAGAGTGTAAAAACCATATCTCATTACCTTGTCCAGTGTTGGAAATAAATAATCCATGTGTTGTATCCAAAATCTCCAGACCTGTGTGGGGTTTTTATTAATCCCACCACGAGCACCGTTACATGTATTCCTTAGTTATGTCCATAACCAGTCTTCGGTTCAATCTGTAATATAGTCATCACCATACGAGCGTCTCGCTCGTATGGTAATCCCAACCTCATCATGTAAGCTCCAAATGCTTATATAGAATATGATATGATATGCTATGTTCATGCAGTATGCCATATCGTGTAGTTCAAAATTTAGCTGTTCCTATCCTATGGCGTGGTTTACAATCTTGCATAGAACAACCATCACACCACATCCAATTTCATTCACAGGAGTTTATATAATAATAAAATTGCACATCTAACTCATTAAGGTGTACCTATTTGTTGGGCACGCAAACTTATTCTTTACTCAACAACATATCCATTTACTTGTTTAGCATGTGTGTGTATATATATGCATATCTAAGCTAAAAATAATTTTTTTAGCGAACAAATATTTATTTCCATACTTGACAATTTTATTCACTTCATATGCATGTTAAAAATAATATTTTTAATGAAAAAAAAATATATTTCAACACATGACTATTTTTATTACTCCACATACATGTTAAAAATAATATTTTTAGCGAACAAATATTTATTTCAACACACGACTATTTTTTTACTTCACATACATGTTCAAAATGGTATTTTAATGATCAAACATTTATTTCAACACATGGTTATTTTTAACACTTCATACATATGTTAAAAATAATATTTTTAATGATCAAACATTTATTTCAACACATGATTATTTTTAACACTTCATACATATGTTAAAAATGATATTTTTAATGATCAAACATTTATTTCAACACATGGTTATTTTTATTACTTCATACGTATGATAAAAATAATATTTTTAATGATCAAGCATTTATTTCAACACAAGTTATTTTTAACACTTCATACATATGTTAAAAATGATATTTTTAATGATCAAACGTTTATTTCAACACGTTGTTATTTTTATTACTTCATATATATGATAAAAATGATATTTTTAGTGAATAGAAATATATTTCAATACATGGTTATTTTTATTAGTTCATACATATGATAAAAATGATATTTTTGGCGAACAAATATATATTTCAATGCATGGTTATTTTTATTACTTTATACATATGATAAAAATCATATTTTTGGCAAACGAAAATATATTTCAATACATGCTTATTTTTATTACTTCATACATATGATAAAAATGATATTTTTGGCGAGCTAAAATATATTTCAGTACATGTTTATTTTTATTACTTCATACATATGATAAAAATGATATTTTTGGCAAACAAAAATATATTTCAATACATGATTATTTTTATTACTTCATACATATGATAAAAATGACATTTTTGGTGAACAAAAATATATTTCAATACATGGTTATTTTTATTACTTCATACATATGATAAAAATGACATTTTTGGCAAACAAAAATATATTTCAATACATGGTTATTTTTATTACTTCAAACAACTGTTTAAAAAAAATTTGGCATTATAATGGTGCGATATTAGAACCGGGGAAATAATGTCTAGCATTATCCCCCTCCTGATACTGGCTCGTGCCATACATAACCATTCCATTCAATTAAATCAGTCATAGGGTTGACAAACCCATATTCAACCAAATTTTTCACAACACAATCAAATTTGTTGCATTTCCAGTTTATACAACGCATAACCACTTTTTATACATCACATATAAATTTTATACATCACATATATGTATATATATATATTATTCACATTACGTATATATATTTTATTCACATCGCGTTTATACATTTTATTTACATCGCATATATATATATATATATATATAATCACTATTTAAATTATAAATGGTTATTTATAATTTAAATTTAACCACCACAATAATATTAACATTATTTTTAACATGTTAAGCATTTCAACATCACAAACAAAACACAATACAGTCAATTAAATTGTCCATGGTATGTGGACGAGGGAGGTGAGCTAACAGGCACCGTATGCAATTTATAATGATTAAAACTGATAAAAATCAATACTGGTAATTCATATATTTAGTTATAAAATAACTAACTATACAAAAATTATAATTAGAAGTTCTCATATTGGGTTCCACTCCTCCTTAATTTGCGGCTAGCTCTAATATTCCTCTTGTCGCTTCTAGAATGTAGAATACGCTGTCACAAGTCCAATGTCTCCTGTTTCATTGGATTTCAACATTGTATGAGCAAGTGGTGAATTTTTAAAGGTTCATGACTTTTTAAATTAATTAATATAATAATTAATTAAAATATAAACCTCCTTCTTCTTAAAAATATACTGGACGTTGTTTTCAACTTCTGTTCAAAACTAGTTTTGATTTTGCACGCACCACAATCAACTTTGCAACGATCAGACCTCACCACACTCTTCACCTACGAGAGCCGCACCTAGGCTGACCAACCACGTCGAACTCAGTTGGGGATGGTGGAAGTAAAAGGGATGCGAAGGTTTTAGAAGATGGTTCAAGCAAAATACGAAACTACAGAAGATTATTCCTATTAGATTTGGAGAACACGTGATGCTCTTCAAAATTCCTTCAGGAAATTTCGTGATTCATTGGGAGGTTTGGAGGATTGAAGGGGAAATGATTTGGAGTTGTTATCGACTTCAATCGAAATAGGAGGCGACGGCTTTTTTTTTATGATAAAGGAGTTTAGGGTTTTGTGTATTTCTTCCATATATATTTATATTATAATTATTTAATTCTTTTTATTCCGAAAATACCAGATTTCCCATTCGAACTCCAAATCCAACCCAACAACATTCATACGTAGCTAAATACCCCCATTCCAGACACAATGGGATATGTTTCGTAAGTCAATTCGAGTGTTTCAGTCAATTTTTCTCAAAATTAAAATATACAACGTTCAATATTGAATTTGAACGTACATTTTAATTTACCGGGGCCATATATTGATTCAAAAAATCCCAAAAAAATAAATCTAGCCATGTTTTGGCGATACGACCCTAAAAAAACTAATTTCATCGAATTTGGAGACCATCTAAAAAATGGCCTTTTTACTGGTCGATCCAATTCAACATAATTACGAAACACGTTTTAATCTACCACGCTCACATATTAATTCAAAAATTATGGAATTTTAAACCTAGCAATAATTTGACATTCCGAATCCAACAAAAGTGGTTTCATCGAAAACAGAGGTTGTTTGCAAAACGGCTATTTTTAAGGGTTATATTCTAATTTAAAAATCGAATTTTTAAATTCTAACACAATTTCTGATAAAATTACCTTAAAAATAATTTTTTAAATTGGGTCTAAATTTCAGGGTTGTTACATATCAACTAAAAATATGTTTTCTTGTATATATACACTCAACTCATTCTAAGGTACTACTGAACCTATCTCTAATGAGTAAACCCCCACGAAAGCCTAGTTATTCGCTCAACCTAAACTCTGGTACCAATTGTAATGGCCTGCAAATCCATACTATCTGAGTTGACTATATACACCACACGTCCAACCCAAAATGCACAGAAATATGAATCATTATGGGTTAAAGAAGAAAAAGATCGAAGAATAGAAACAACAACACAGAATCTCACATCGCAGTGGAATAAATATAATATATATATAACAGCTTTTGAAATACAAAATTTTAACTTACACACATATAATTATCAGAGTACAACACTTATAATATAGCGAAAATAACAATATATATCTAACTTTGAAGCTTCCTTCTCCCAGCTCCTCCAAGGGTATCTGTAAATACCTAAACTACTTGACTGCCCGTACAAATTTGAGCACCTAAGAGTTTAGGGTAAAACAAAACAAAATAAACTCTGGGTTAGTCATGGGACTGGTGCGAGCAAACTCCAACCACTTGGTTTAACTTTTAAAAATCCTTTTTAAAAGAAAATATAATCGTAAGATCGATCCACAAATAAACACGGATGGTCTTTACATTACGATAACCCAAAACATTCTTTGAAATCAACACTCTTCTAATATTATCATAGTGTCTAAAACAAATAAATATCAATCTAGCGAAATGCTTACATCTTACGGTCCATATACATAGTATACAATCAAAACCGCGAGATCTTATTGGAGAATGGATTCCAACTAGCAAGGTATGGGACCACCTTCCGATAGTGTATCTCTAGAGAGGACTACACCAAGTTTAACAAGAACATCTTGTAACCTAGGCTAAACATGACCGACCCTTCACTTCACTTGAGAGTACCAAATGTATTATCACCAACGGTTGGGATCAGCAACCATTCCAAAGCAACAACAACGATAAGATAAAGAAGCAAAAAGATTTTCTCTAGACCAGGTGACAATACACCCTAATTGGGTGCTACCCACTTAGCCATGGGACCTACCCAATTTTATACCATTTCGCCGTTGCGAGGCTTGAGGTTACGATTGCTTATCTTTCATTGATAGCACAATCACTTTGAATGTCACATTGTCAGATCCATTAATCACTAATTGATTTGCATAAACATAATCTGGATATTATGCTAAGAGAATAAATTCTCCACGACCAGACGAATATTTGTACAGACCAACATATGCGATTATTGGAAATACTGTGTCAGACATTCGTCCATACCTGTCCGTTCTGGGACTAAACGAAATCGAAGGAACAATTTTTATTAATCCATCTTAGGAAATTTCTAACTAAGATTGATAGAGAAAGCCCTTGCACTTTACTACGTCTTCGATTGTCTTCACAGAATCTGATTCACAACACTACTGCCAAAACATAGTGGTTCTCGGATAATAATCCAACCGGTCTCTCCATATTGACAACAATATTGGCCAACACTTCGGTAGTTTGTTATTTAACTATCGAAGAAAAGCTAACATTCATCCAAAGCACTAAACAATCATTGGGCCCCTTAATTAATATATCACTAATTAGATAACTTCTCCATTTCCATATCAATATTTGTTAACCTAATATTCTCAACAATCCTCTTGCCCTCTTACGCTATTTGTAAAACATTTTCATATATCGCCTTTTTTTCTGTACTTTGAAAATATCTGCTATTTATAATTGGAAAACATTCCAATTACTTCTTTTTTCCGAACTCATTTGTTTCTATACTTAGGAAATATTTATTATTATATTTCCAAAATTCCACTAACTTGGGTTAAAACGAATGTTGTGTATAACATAGTTACAACAACCCAAAATGCTACATTTAACTAAATCTTATTTAAACATTGATCTTTGAGATGAATCTTTCTATTTATCGGTTAATAATGAAATCAATCAAGTTGGGGTATAACTGCCTCTCAGAACTTGAATGAATAACATTCTTAATTTCAAAACGGACAAGACTACTTATCTCGAATAATCAACATCATATAAAGCCAGTTATCCATTTTTTTTAAATGTATACGTTTCTCTTTTTATTCTTACCGGATTTAAATTTTAAGATTTTGTTTTGTTTTTAATATTCTATTTTAGGTTCGTTTCCTTATCGAGTTCTATATATATATATATATATATATATTGATATATTGATTTCTAGTTATTAATTTTTCTTAAAAATATTCTAACTCCTTAAATTTTCGGAAAATTTTGCCAGCATCTTCTTTGTATGATCAAAACCCAACTCATCTCTGTAGGTCCTTTCCATTCAAAAAGAAAATCAAGATGGCAAGTGGCTTGCCCAATAAGCTCATAAATCTCATATGGAATTTAAACATATACCTTTTTGTCGGGAACTCAAAATATAAACTTAATTCTCTTCATTTAGTACATGCTGAACATATATACATCCATTCCCAATTTATTCCAACTCAATCCAATCATTTTTCAACTCATTAGTTAATTCTCTAATTAGCTCTTTTGCCTATTTCGCTTTTTAATCGAACATTTCACGTCCATACAAAATTTTATTTTGCTTATAAACTAATCGAATTCCATTTTCAATTCAAGTTTCATATTCGATTTCGAATATGAATTCACAAATCCAAACCCCAATTTCGATTCAAAATTCCATTAACTAATTATTCTTTAAAGTAATTAATTGTATTCAATAATTAAAAATCTGATTTTTGTTTCAAAAATCAATCATTTATTCCACTTGAGTTCATATTTGTTTTATAACTCAAATCTGGATTTTTCTAATGGAAATCTAATTTTTATTTGCTTAAAATCCTTTTATTTGATTAAATAAACCATTATGGTTTTTAAATGTTTAGCGCTGTTTTTTTGAATATTTGATTTTTTTTTATAACTCAAAATTTATAAGACGAAATCCAGATTATTCTCTTCCATTAGAAAGCTATTATTCAATTAGTCCTGACGATTCTTGTTTTAAAGAATTTCAACTTAAATTGAGTTTATATACTCAATTGAAGTTCGAAACGTCAAATTACGAATTACCATGTTGCAGCGAGCTCATTTTTATTAAACTTAAATATAAACGTTAAAACATCGTTTATTAAATCAATTCCAACTGTACTCTTATATATTTTAATATAAATTCATCCAATTTACCAAACCTAACTTAATATTCTTGATTTTCCCTAATTGTTGATTATTTCATAATTTAATTATAAATTTATTTATACACAATCCTCTATAATAAATTCCAACCCCCTTGAAATAAATTTATTTTATAAAATTCGTTATAATCGAATTTCAATTATAAATCCATTGGATTTTCTCAATTTATCTTATATTCTGAATCCAAGAATAAAAATTTATCGTTCCCTTTTTGAAACGATTTCTATTTCCCTTTTTAAATTCATACTTGAATTTATAAATCCAAATTTATTCAACGATAATTTACTTTACTACTTTTATAAACATCGTTTGTAAGTTAATTTTCTTGTTTTAGAAGTCAAAACCAGCTTACCTTTCAAATATTTATTTGAAACCCAACTCGTATTCCGAAATATTTTATTTTCGTAACTTATATATAAATATAGAATGTATCTTCATATTTACTTATAAATCTTAACTCCTGTTTAATATAATTCCAATATCCTTTTGAAACTAATTTTATTTTTAATTCAACATAGTTGAATTCAAATCATATATCTATATAGATTTATTCCTATTATATTTACATTTCAAACATCGAAATAATTTCATTATTCTCTTTTGAACGATTCTCAATTCCCCTTTTTAAATTCACATTTGAATTTAAATTCCAGATTATCCAATGATAATTATTTCCCTTCGTTTATAAACATCGTTTATAAATTCACATGTTTTTATTATTCAAAATAGGTTAATATTGCTGGTTCATTCGAAATTCAAAATCTATTTTTGAAAAATAGATTTTACCTGTCTAATCTTAAAATTTATTTTTCACGATATTTTTATATATCAATATCCAGGGCCAGTGATATTTAAACATCCAAAACACCAATTATCAATCACAGGTTTTCTAACACATCATATATGATCATATATATGAAAACCAACAAATAATAAATTTTGAGGAATCCAGTTAGATCCCTCTAACCTATTTTCCTGCATCCATAGTGTTAGCCAACATAAATAATACCCATCCTGCTTCACGGCAGGATATCGCGGTATAAAAGGTCATCTACTATAATACTTTGTGGGGGCGCATAGGTTCATCGGCTAATGATACTGCGGGCATCCACTAATGGTACTACAGGAAATATCCAACCACAAATATATATATATATATATATATAATTGCCACAACCACCAAGCCTATATAACTAATATATATATAAAATAGCCACAATAATATTTCAATGCATCCAAACAACCAATAACAAATAACCAACATATAACATTATATTAAATAAATATTCATTTATAATAAATTATAAATGAATCTAGAGAGTGAGTTTAATCACATTGTTTTTTTTCATAGAAATAACAGTTGTTTTTGATTAAATTAAACAGATGCTTAATTTAACCAAAAATCCTGGTTGCCTTGAAATCATTCCAATATAATTCCATTTCGTAGCCTTTGCCAATACGATTTCGACGTAGCTTGGATTGCTAAAATCTTCTTTCCCAGTTTTGAAAATACCCAAAACCGTCTTCCACCTCGAGCTTATGCATCATGGCTGCAACATTTCAAAACTATAGCTTCTTGCAAAAATCTCGGTTCCAGTCCATTTACAGACACTATCCCTTTCACGTTGGCCACTGATAGACCCGTAATCACCCCTTGCTTGACTCTCTGTTGTTACCTATAGCTGACTCATTCAATAAAACCCGACTTTTCATCATAGTCGATCACTTCTCCTCCCTTACACTCCCTTTTCTAAATTACGAATATGGCACTCTCCATTAATATCGCGACCACCCAAGCTCAACAGTTGTCGTTCAACAAATTCGAGTACCAGTCGCCGCATCCCCAAAATCGCGTTGCCCATTTCCTGCTCGTCACGACGTCATGCATACCCAAAAATAAACCCCTAATCGATGCCATCCGCAAATCGAGCAATCACAGCTCCAACCCCAAGCATCGACACCCCAAACCGAATCCCCTTCCACTTAAAGTCGCGATACCCTGTCTTGCGCGCATCTTTAGTCTCACGAACCGTGCCTTTAAATTCGAAATCGAATTCGAGTTCGATCTTTTTTCCTTTTCGTGTAATCGGTTGTGATTGGAAGAAGCGAAGGAATGAATTGATTTGGTTTTGTGGGTTTCATGTTTTTAGAAATGGAAGGAATGAAGGTGATGATGTGAATTTGGTTTCGATTTTGACATTTGACTGGAAGGAAGAAAACAAAGAACTTGAATGAAATCTCTAGTTTGAGAATGGAGAAATACGAAGGCTTTGAGCTCAATTTATACAAGTGCAAAGGGAACAAAACGTACCGACCATTAAAGCATTGTTTTACGTGGCCTTCAAGGTAAGGAACAATTTTTACGCGATTGGAAAGGAGAAGCGGTTGTAGATATGGTTAGGTTTGCAGAAGAAACTTCGTTCTAAAGGAATATGTAGTTAGATTAAGCGTTAGAAAGAATAGGTTGTACCTATTATTTAAATATATATATATTTATTTATTTCGAGTTGAAATGATGTAATCTGTTATTTAATTCATGATTTTGAACTCCTATTTGAATGCAATAACAGACATTTCTAGGGTTATACCACTATTCTGAACGCATTGAAACTGGTTTTTGAGTCTCATTTGATTGTATGGAGAAGATATTATTAAACCGATATAATATAAAATTAATTCAAAACCATTAATTCTTTGTAATAAATTATTATTAGTATCATTTATACTCAAAAAAATTATATTGATCATCTTAATTATACCGATTCAGTTACTACTTCGAATTTAATTATTTTTCATTTTCGTATTACGATAATTAATATACTCGAAATTAAATTGTATTTTAATTATTAAATTAATAAACTCAATTTAAAAATCCATTTATATCACCAACTCGATATTTAAAATAAAATTCAAATGTTAAGATATATCGACCAAAAATTTGGGTCGTTATATACTTTCCCCCTTAAAACAATTTCATCCCCGATATTACTAAGGTAGGAAAAATGCTATACACCCATTATTTTTCAAAAATCCACTTACGTTGAAACTCAACATTTCATACTTTTAAAATTTTATTTCTAACAAAACTTTTTGTAACGTACAGGAATTTTAGCGATTAAATAATTAATTTATTTAACTATTTTAATATAGTGGTTTGATAATTTAAATGGTTTGATTTAAATATTTTGAATATCTGATTAATATAAATAATGGGATAATAAAATTTATTCTCGTATTAGTCAGGAAAAGTTAAATTGACTATATTGTGTAAATTGGGTAATATAAAATATTTAATGGAATTTGAATTAGAATTATAATAACGAATATATTTATTAAACTATAATTGAATGCATTAATTACAATATAAATTATAATCGAGCTCGAAACGTCGCGACAGTTCGTAATATTACGATTTGAAATTTAACTGAGTGTACAGGATTCGTTATACATTAGAATTCTTTGAAACAAAAAACATTTGAATCTGTTAAGTTATATTTTTCTAATGGAAGTGAAAAATCGAGATTTTGACTTATAGATTATAAGTTATGTCCAAATCAAATTTTTGAATAGTCGCTATGGATTCATTTATAAACCATAATGATTATTTAATTATAATAAATTATTGTTTTTGAATGTGAACAAGATATTTGAGATGTAGTTATAATTTAATGTTTAGAATTTTTCTGTAATTTATATTTTGGAAAACAAGTAACTTGTTATTTGGGGTGTTTTGCACCATAAATCAGCATTTTGGAACGTTCACAAAATAAGCTAACTAGTTTATATTATTATATTTTCAGAATCGTGGGACATCGCTCGTCACAGTCGTATTTTTATTTTTGTACATAGCGGTCCATAATTAAACAACATGCAACAATGCAACTATATATATATACATATATGTATATGTTAAAAATTGGTATGCTTTATTAAGAAAACCAATCATATGCTTCCGTTATATGCCTCGTCAAAACCTTACAACCCCCCTACTGGGTACCTTGCAAGGAAAAAAGAGTACATATAAGTTCCGCATATTAACTTACAAAGTATGTACAAATATAATTACAAACAAGATAACATGCAAGACAAATAAAAGAACTAATGCCCACGGCCCAAGTTAACTTTAGTAATCTCCAAAACTGCCTTCTTTAACTCGAATCCTTTAGCTCTATCCCCCATCCCCGAAGCAGCGTTTCGTTCAACGAAGATCTAGTAGTGCTACCATTCCCATTAACCAAATAGAAGATCTCTTTCTATCTGTTGTAGCTTCACTGATGAATGAGTAATGCATTTTGAAAAGACTCGTGCATTCCGTTCATGCCAAATGTAGTACACTGAAGTGATAAAGGAACCGAAAGCTACATCCTGAAGCTGATCTTTCTGACGGAAAGTTGTAAGAAGCTGGAGTGCCTCATCATCAAGTGAGTGCAGAATAGCAGGATTAAGTTAGTTTTAGTTTGATAGTTCCCATATAAAGGCCAAGTATTCGCAAGAGAAGATGAGATGCTGAGCAGTTTCCTCATTTTATTGCATAGCGGGCATGTGATGTTCGGGACAATGCCGAACCTATGAAGTCTAGATTTAGTGCTAAATCTATCAAACGCTGTAAGGTACATTACAAATGCCATTCGTTTGCTATTTCTTATATGCCAAGTAACCCGATAAATAGGCTTACTTATACCAGCAGTCTTCACTTTGTTCTAAGCTGTATGAAACGAGAAATTGCCACCATCACACCACCCATATTCATCTTGTCGTTTATTTGGGTATGTTGAAATAGATTGGAACTCGTCAGCAACCTCCCTAGTTGCTGAGTGCAAGGAAGGGTCCAGCTGAGCTTTTGTGATAATCATGCTAAGTGTGTCTCTTGAGTTCCCAATGACTGGATATCTATGCATTCCAAGAAGATCTACTAGGCACTTACAATTTAGCCATAGTTCAAACCATATGGAGGTTTGGGAACATCAACTAACAACTTATTAAGTAATTGTTTACCTGATCTGCATAAGCGAAGCATACATTTCCACGTAGAAGATGTGTTATTGTCAATATCCATCGACCAGAAATGTTTATTATAGCAGTATCTACGTCTCATCCAATTACTCCACAGACTTTCTTTGGAGAAGAAGTTCCAAAGTAGCTTAATCCCCGCAACCTTTTTGAGATCATTCAACAGTTTAAGGCCCACTCCTCCTTCAGATTTAGGTTTACACAAATGCACCCAAGCAACCATGTGTTTGGAGCTGTCCAGAAAAAATCTACGCAAATTGATTGAAGTTTGTCGAGCGTAAAATCGGGAATCTGGTACATAAATAGCCAGTACGATATTGTGGGGGTAAGAATTGAATTTATAAGCTCTGCTCGTCCTGCTAAACTTAGTTACTTAGCGTGCCAGCCTTGTACTTTAGTCTGGATCTTATGAATAAGGGTATCACATTCAGAATAATGAAGGTAAGTGGAAGAGATAGGGACACTAAGTTATTTAATCAGCAGTTGTCCTACGTTGAAAGGAAGGTAATTGCAGATTTGGTCTTGATTATTAGCTAAAGTGCTGAAAAATAGTTTAGTTTTGGTTTCATTCACATGTGAACCTGCGTGCAAGGATAACTTGTGGAACACATTAGCTAACGAACTTGCATTTTGTGGTAATGACTTACCAAATACCATCAAATCACCGGCATAAATTAAGTGGGTAATCATAGGGTCGGAGGTATATATGGGATGGAACAAACTATGAGAAGTAGCCTCATCAAGAGGAAAGGAGAAGTATTGCATAGTGACAGAAAAAAGATATGGCGAGAGAGGGCCCCCTTGACGGATGCCACGAGAGGAAGTGATGAAACCTCTTAGAATGCCTTGAAATATGATGGGAAAGGTGGGCGTACAGTTGCATTCATAAATAATATTAACTAGATGCGTGGGGAATCCCATCCGTGAGGGCAAATAACATATGAATTTCCTATTTACTTTGTCGTAAGCCTTCTGGAGATCAACTTTTACACAAAAATGAGAGATCCCTCTTTTTCGGAAATCGCGAAAGAGTTCATGGGCGAGGAGTTTATTATCTCCAACATATCTTCCTTGAATGAATGTGCATTGGCTTTGAGAAATTAGATACCGTAGAAACAGCCTTATCCAGTTGGACAAGATTTTCGAAAAGATCTTATAATACACATTACAGCATGCGATAGGCCAGTAACGTGAGATGTTAATGGGTTTGTCACTTTTAGGGATTAAGATTAGGAAAGTATGGTTGCAGCCTTTTGGAAACTTGACCGAATGTAGAATATCATTAATTGCCGAAAGAAGTTTAGTTTTTAAAACATCCCAATGTAGCTTGTAGAATTTCGAGTTCATGCCATACGGGCCCGGACTAGAGTCGTCGCTTATAGGAAAAACAACACGTCAGACCTCTGTCATAGTTATGTCTTGTAGAAGGAAAGCCCACCCTTGTGAATTGATAGTGTATAGTGGTTGAAATTCTAGAAATTCGCTGTTAACGTCGCCATTGAATAGAGAAGAGTAGTAGCCAATTGCCTCATGCTCTATATCGGAATCCTTATACAGCAGCTGACCATCTGAATTTATAAAGCACCGAATATTGTCATGGAATTGTCGCGTTGTCATCTTCAAATAGAAAAATTTAGAATTCGTGACACCCTGTTGAAGCCAATCAACCTTAGCTTTTTGTCTAAGTCCTGCGAACTTCAAACCCTGTTGATATTTAAATTGGTGCTTGGCGTGAAGCAAGTCATCATACAACATGAGGTTCATAAGACCTTGGTGGATAGCTAGTTCAAGAGAGTGAAGATGTTCTTCCATTTGCTGCAGCGGGTGATCAGTTCTCTCCCTTGTTTTATTCCATTTTTTTAATTATACCTTACAAGCGGTAAGTTTACATTGGAAACGGTACCTGCAGAAGCCCCATGTGTCCGTCTTTAGTCCTCGTTCAATGCATGCAGCATAACCATCTTCAAGATGCCAATCATTACAATATTTAAAAAGGTAGCCTTTTTGTTTGGAAGTTGGAATAAATTGCAACAACAAAGGGTTGTGATCGCTGGTTGGTTGAGAAAGAGTGAACACCTTCAGGTTAAGAAATTTGCTAAGAAATAGGGGAGTTGCCAAAATCTTGTCGATATGTGTGGCTATGCCCCTCCTCCTCCATGTGTAATGAAAGCCGGAAGGCTGAATCTCCAACAAACCTGCTTGCATTAAAAAGTTTTGGAACTCACGAATATGGTGAAATGTAATGGGGAGTCCTCCTTTCTTATCTCTAGCCGACAAAGCGTTGTTGAAATCCCCCATTAGTAACCATTTCGCGGAGAGACAATCAGCCTGTAAAGTTAGGTTTCTCCATAGAGTTTGACGCTCTGAGAAAATATTACTGGCATATACAACATTTAGCATGAGGGACAAACCACCTGTGTTAACAACGGAAACGGTCATATGTTATGAAGAAGTAAACAGAGGGTTCAATGACCAAATTGAAGTGTCACATAGAAGAAGAATATGCCCTACACACTCAGTTGAATCATTAGTTAGAAGATCCCAAGAAGACATTAATTTCTTTCTAAATATAAGCAGATTACTCTTATTTAATTTGGGTTCAACCAAACCAACTATAGTCGGTTTGTATTCAGGAGCTTGTACACATTGCTTATACGGGTCGATGTGTTCATGCCAATGACATTCCACGTTATGATGGTCATTTAATCGAGGAGAAACTCCTCAAATTTCTTTAGAAGGAGGAGGTTTGATGGGAGATTTTCTGGACTGTTGAAGATATGAAACATTTTTTGGACACGAAGGCCGACACGTTGGTTTTTTTCTCATACATACATACATATATATATATAAGAAAAACCGTGGAGACTAAATAATGTGTACATCCTAACATCTGAACCTACCCTAATACTCCTACTTCATTACTGAGCTTTCAAGGCCATCACAAAGCCGCAGACTATATTAGCTTAACCATATGCCTTATCAACATCAATGAAAAATGTATATCATCCATACCCTTTTTCATGGCAGGCAACCTTTCTCCGTTGGTACGTACATGCCGCGAATTTGGCTACCCTTTCTTAGACGTGAAGTATAATAGTATTATATATATACATCACACACCCAGCTACTCAAATTTTCAATGCTTAAGAACAGCGAATTGTGTCCATCAACCAGAATATCCTATTCCTATCTCTAGCTGTGTATGTAATGACCTATCCCTGAACTTTATGGCCAAAGGAATGGCTATAACGTCCCGTGTTTTTCTAGCTAATTATTATTTTATTATTTAAAATATTGATTTGAATTCAAATAATTGAATTTAACCCTTATATTTTGAATATGTTATTAATATTAATAATATAATAATATTGTATTTCCAAAACATTCGGAAAATGTTGAGCTGCAATATAATGTGAACGGACAATTTAAAATGGTTTAATATTGTTTGTTTTGAAATTATAATAACAATTTCATTTTTTAACAGCGTTATAACGTTTAATTTGTGATTATATTATAAAACGATCTGCAGCAGCGCGACAGTTCGTAATTTTGCGTTTTGACCTTTAATGGGCTGTACAGGATCTAATATAAGTCGGATTTTCTCGAAACAAGAAACATCCGAATTTATTGGATAATATTTTTCTAATGGAAGAGAAAAATCGAGTTTTCATGTTGTAAATTTTTGTTTTATTTCCAAAACAAATTTTAAAATAGTCGCTATGGAATTTGTTTATATATTATATCGATTTACTATATAAAATAAGGGGGTTTTGAATATTTTAATATCGAATTGGCTTGGATTTCAACCCGAATTTTTTTTTTAGAATCTATATAAAATTTTGGTCGTGCATGGCCAATTATAACATTTTAATATTATTATATTGAGGTATATAAATTTGGTTTATTTTAATGTTGTTTGAACCCTTGAAAAGGGACTTTATTCAAACGACCTCCGTTTTCGACGAAACAAATTTTATTAAGACCGTAATAGCAAATTATTGCTAGATTTAAATTTTCACACAAATCGGAGTTATTCTGTGAGCATGGCAAAATTAAATGCAGATAAAACGGTCATTTGGACGTGAACGTGCGCCGTTTGAGCGAACGGAATCGGAATTCGACGAAACAAGTTTCATTAGGACCGTAACATAATATTATACCATGATGTCAATTCCTGTAGCGAACGGGGTTTGTATGTGAGCACAGTAACCAATAAACAGCATTCAGAATTATGATAGACACGAAAAAAATATCGTTCGTCACATCAACATAAATTAATATTATTTCCCTTTATAAGTATACCCTAAATCATCAGCCAACTCATTCCAAACATTTCATTCCATCCACTTTTCTTCAGATTTTGCAGTTTAACCCTTAAATCCAAAACAATTTAAATGTTTAATTTTGTCGAGAATTAGCATAGGCAGTCTGAAGCAAAGAGGTAGATCTAGTTGAGGCCGACATGCTGTAAGAATTGGGGGACCTATCGATACTCGTGGTGGCTGGAAATTGATGAAACCGAGAAAAATCTGTTTCGTTCTTTGCTAGATGGATGGATATTGGATCGATTATAGACGTTCAGACCTGGGGGAAATTGAAGAGTGGAGTTCCAACTTTCATTTGGCACCGGTCTGTGGTTATACGATGGTCGGAGGTGGCTGTAATCATGAGTTGATCGGAGAAGTCTGTTTTCTGGGTTAGTGTTGACAAGCAGCAATTGGGTTTAGCATTTTTGACTGCGGTAAAGGGCCTTTTGGAGTCGGTGGACTGAAGTAAAGTCGTAGGGGGATGTGAGGCGGTGAGTCTGGTGCAGGTGCGATCACCAGTGGTGGTCAGTGGCTGGAGTTATTGGTGATCTAAGGCTTCTGATTAACATAGAAATGTGTTTATTTTATGCTCGTATATTTTATCTTTTGTAAATAAATAAATGATACTTTGGTTACTTTTGTGTGTTTTTACAGGATGTCAAGAAATGCCTCCTTCGTTTCAAATTAAAGGCCAACTACAGATAAAAAGCTACTTCCCCGTATTAAAGCCATCTCAATTACAAAAGACGTTGTAGCTCACTGGTAATTGCATGGAAATTTGTACTGAGAGACCTGAGTTCGATCCCCGTTGAGCTCACTTTTTGCCAAAGAACGAAACGCGTTCACACTGCTCCTTTGCTATGAAGGATATATTAATTAGTGTTATATTATATATATATATATACATAGTCATGTGTATGTATGATATTCACTAATGGACCTTTCAGGAGTAATCAAGGAAATCAATTCAGAACATTCATTTTTCAAATTCCAATTAGAAGAATTTCTGATAAAAATATTGCCAAGAAAAGATCAATTTTGAAGATTTTGTCCCTTGTTGCCTTTGGAGTCTAATGAGTATACTTGTTTGAAAGAATTAATCACATACAATCTGCTCATCAATCAATCAATCAATTTGCCACATGGAAGATAGGGAAGATTTGGAAGACATTCACTGTGATTTGCTTTCCAATCAAGCTTGGTCAAGGAAGGCAAGAGATTTGATATTACTTCTTGGGAAAAGAGGGCCATTTAGTCATTGATTTGATTAGGATTTGGTCTGCATCTCTATAAATATACATGATGTCCCATTGTAAATGCATTCATTCACTTTTCTATTCTATATTATCTTTTGTTCTAATAAAAGTCTTTTCTTTTCTAGTTTTATTTTCATAACAATTTGTGTTATCTACCTAATTAGGTTTGGGTAGAACGCATATTGTTATTGGCTTTTATTACTGCTTGTTAGCAATTCATTGTTTGATTAGTTTCAATAGGAATCCAACTTTTAATTTCTGTTATTGTTCTAGTTGTTATTCTCTTTTTCTAGTAATTGTTTCTTTTCTTTTCAATTATTGAATTTGACACTGATTAGATTCAGAGTAATTTCAACAATAGTAAAAAAACAACTCCAAACTTCGTCTAACTCGCCCAAG
Source organism: Allium sativum (assembly GCA_030737875.1). NCBI lineage: Eukaryota > Viridiplantae > Streptophyta > Magnoliopsida > Asparagales > Amaryllidaceae > Allium > Allium sativum. The sequence continues at coordinate 801,624,507 of CM060915.1, forward strand.
AATAAATAGATGATAATTTTTTAATAACACCTCCCTGTGTTCGACCTGTATGCTACACACCTGTATGCTTGCAGAATTTAATTTAAATGTCGCGCTTTTCTGATTCATAGATTAGCTACGATCAAGTTTTTGGCGCCGTTGCCGGGGAGCTAACGATTAAATTTTATTGTTTATTTAATATCTGATTCATGTTATTTTTTATTTTTATTTTTTATTTTGTTTTGCTAAAAACAAACTCTTTATTAGTTGATTTTGTATCAAACATTGGTGCTAGAATCATTTAAACAAGAGAAGAGAAAAAAATTTCTTTCCACTTTTGTTTCTTAGTTTCTTTTCTTTAATCTCATCTATTCCTTCCTTCCCAATTTTTACATTTGTTTGTTCCCTCTTGCGAATTTATTCCTACTTTAGGCAAATAAAAAAAAAGAACTTGCCAATTTTTCTTGACCTTATTTCTTTTTTTTCTTTCATTTATTTATTTCCTTTTTATTTCTCAATCTCCTTCTTTTCTTTTATAAATTCTTCCTTCTTTTCAATTGTAAAGGAAAAAAAAAACCTTTTAATTTTTGCTTTATTTCTTTCCATCTTTCCATTTCTTTTCCCGATCTTCTACGTTCTCTTTCTTCTTTTACAAATCAGAAAAAAAAGAAATTTTTTGTCATTAAATTCTTCCTATATTACAAATTCTTGCCATTTTCTTATAATTTCTTCTCCCAAATCTCCTTCTGTTGCAAATCTCTTACCCTTTCAAAAAAAACAAATTTCTTTCTAAATTTTCTTGTTGTTGCTGAGTAATTCCATTACCCAAATTTCTTTCCATTTTGCAATCACCTTTTTAGTTTTCACATCTTTAATTTGCTTGCTATTTTCTCTTATTGCTTTCCTTTAATAAAAAAATAATTGCCACTTTTTCTTTTAATTTCTTACCAATTTTTCAGTTTCTTTCCTTCATTTCCTTTCCTATTTTTTATACACCCCTTTTCTTCATTTTACAAATTTTAAAAGGAAAAAAGTTACCAATTTTCACCTGTTTCTTTCCTTTTTATTTCTCAATCCCATTCTCTTCTTTTACAAATTCTTTCTTCTTTTCAACATATTAATAAAAAAAACAACTCTTTCCTTTTGCTTTTTCGTTCCCTGTTTTCAATAGAATCTCCTTCCCTCTTTCTCTTTTCATTTATTTTGTTTCCTTTTACTTTAGATTTATTTTCTTCTAATACCATTCCTTTCCATTTTTTCTGAAAAAACCCTTGATTGGCAGATTTGATGTTATTTATTGACATTGCAATCTCCAAAAACAAGAAAAAATATCTTGCTAGTTTTGTCTTCTATTCCATTTTTTTTCCTTAATCTCTTTCCTTGTTTTAACAATTTCTTAAAAAAAAAAGAAATCAAGATCAAGTGAAGGAAGGAAAACAAGCAAGACCGAAGTGGAGAAATTCAAAAGTCAAACAATTGCAAATAGTTGAAGTCGAATTGTTGGAGCGGTTGCAAACCAAGTAGGGTGTGAACGCGCTAGCGCTACCCAATTTCACTGGAGGACTGCTGATCAAGGTGATAATTTTTTTTAGAAAAACTCTATAGGTGCTCTGCCGCAAAGAAAAAATATATATATAGACAATTTGTGACGGTCCGCCCCGCACCAACCGACACATACTCCAAAAGTGCGCTGTACACATGTCCAGTTAGCACGGAACGGGTCGCCAGAAGGAAAGGGAAGAAGGAAATGAACATACGAAGAACCTGTAGAATGTCTCACAGCGCATAGAACAAAATATAATAATAACATACTTGACATAAAACAGGAGAGACAGTGCATAAGCTGAAAATCAGAACTAAACATCATAGCAGCGGAAATCCAAAATACAACTTATTACAACTTTCAAACTGTCTCAAGCAAAAGTAAGATAAATGAGGTACACTACTAATGCCCAAGTAGCGACCACCAACGACACAGGGTGAATGTATATATATATATCATACGTGGAAGCCTCCTGCCCGCCTCCGAATCAGCTACTCGCACATCACCAGCTAACCTGTCTCTAGTCTGCTCGTGTGAGCACCCAGAGTAATAAGAGGAGACATAAAACTCTGGGTCAGACATAAAGCCTGGTATGAGCGATAAGCATCTAAAGTGAACAATAACAGGTAGACTAAAACATACCTGAACCTCGACCTGCAACCAAATAGTTAGCACTACATACTGTACAACACTCTAAGGTATCATATCAAACAGTGTAAAGATACGGAGGTGGGGGAGGTGTGCATGTCATAATGATGGCAAACAATCAAGCATAGCATCCATCCTCACATCTCTCACTCAGTGCATAAAGCATACGATATCCACCACTTCGATCACCCAACATTCCTTGCTACGATCACTTTGCCCCATGAAGTCATAAATGGCTTCACTGCACTGATAACGTAGCCACTAATTCCTCGCTATGTCCACTTGCCCCATGGAGTTATTCACCCCATCTGCGCTGGCTCATAGCCTTACTAATCCTTACTATGTCCACTTGCCCCATGGAGTTATTCACCCCATCTGCGCTGGCTCATAGTCTTACTACGCATCACCTTGCCCCTCAGGTCATAATGACCCTACTGCACTGATAACGTAGTCTTGCTACCATCACCTTGCCCCTCAGGTCGTAATGACCCTACTGCACTGATAAGTAGCCCATCATTCCTTTTTAGTGGTGAATCGAAGTTATGAACGTCGACAACTCCTTAGCACACATCCCGCAGCAAAGCCCAACCATGAAGTGAACTCATTGGTTCCCCACTGGTTCCGGGATCCTGAGCTCTAACTCCCATTTGGACTACCTTTGCATCTCGGGTTATTGGTCATCACCATCGGATCGGATCGGATCAGTCTTCACATTCTTCATCGGATCGGATCGGCCTTTGCATTCGGTTCGGGTCGCGCCTCTTGCATCGGATCGGGTCGTGGTCCCCCAGCTCGTGGCTCCTCTTCCTGATTCGGATCGGCGTCACCACTTCGGATCGGATCGGGTTGCCTCATCTGGGTCGGGTCGTGTCTTCTGATCGGGTCGGATCGTCTCGCCTAGTACCCATCGACTCGTGAGCCCCCCACCCTCCTCTGGTTCGGATCGGAAATACTTGTTGGTTCGGATCGTGCTTCTACCACCGGATCGTGCCACCTAGCTGAGTCGTGACCTACTCCTTTAAACGGATCGTAACGCCCATGCTGGAACGGTTCGAGCCGCTCTACCCTCCACCGATCCGATCCGGATTCTGGGTCATTTCCTGCATGTTTTCCTGCGACTGTTTCTACGCCATTCGACGACGTTTTTGACCAATCTAACACTTCTAAACAACCAAAAAGCATACCATACAGTCATAGCAACATGTGGTGTCGATCCCAAACATCAAAACATAAATCATAGCATATAAAATGGATCAAACATACCCAAAATCCCAAATTTTCCCTTAAGCATACTTAGGTGAAACTAATGATAGGATTATCAAAACTTAACCAAATTAACCCAAATTCATATCAGAGATCTAAAACATCATTCCGAATTTTATAGACATTTTTCCAGAATTTTATCATGTTTAAATTCGCTAATTAACACTAATCACCCCTAATTAGCCATAATTAGTGCAAAACTAAGCAAATCACTCACCTTAGCCACAAAATAAACTAAGATCTGAAATGATTCTCTGATTTGATGCGAATTTCAATACCAAACAGAAGCTCCTTTGTTGATTTGGTGAAGATCCTTCTTGATTAGGGGTTGCTAAGCCAAATCCTTAACCTAAAGGCGATTTGGAGGTGATTTAGAGGTTGGAGGCCATTTTTAGGGATCCTTGGTGATAAGTGGAGGCTAGAAAACTGAAATGGAATGATTCTCCATCTCATTTCAGCCCTCCCATAACCCTAATCCCGAAATGGGTTATGGGCCTACTCACTAATCATCCGATTTGGCCTGGTTAAGCAGTTTTTCACCATCCAAACCTTGTTTCAGCCATATCTCCCAAACGGTAAGTCCGTTTGACTATTATGACCAATATACGGAAAGAGAAACCATCAAACAAATCAAATGGAAGTGGTTTCAGGTCAAAATTCCTTTCCAATCAAAAATTATGGCCAAAACAGTACCAACTAGGGGCAAAATGGTCATTTAAAAATCGACAAAAATCATGAACATGTGAAATGACTCTAATGAATGTTTCCCAAAGTTACACGACCATACAACTTCACATGGGAAAGAAATAAATATTCTACGATCCTATGATGTGTAGAATACGGGTCGTTACACTCTCCCCCCCATAAGAAATTTCGCCCCCGAAATTCCCTAATCCAAACACACACAAAGGTTCCCGCATGCCTATCAATCATAAAACAACAATCAAACATGCAACAAGCAAAATAAGTCTATCCTAGCATGCGGAATAACTAAATTGCAAAGTAAATCTTACTAGGTAAAGAGTTCTGGTTGTATCTTCCTAATGCTCTCTTCTGTCTCCCAAGCACAATCATTCTCGTTCTCGTCCCACTGAACCTTGACTAGCTTCACCGCCTTCCTTCGAAGTTGCTTCGTATCATGCCCCACAATACGAATTGGCTTGCGGTTCACAACCGCCTCGGGTTCTACTTCGAAGTCCTCTAACTGATCAGGTGAAATAGTCACATCTGAGTCATGAACGAACTTCCTTAGTTGGGAAACATGAAATACATTGTGAACTCCTGCCATCTTCTCTAGTAAGCCAACTCTATATGCCAAATTCCCGACTAATTCAAGAACAGGGAACGGGCCAACAAATCTTGGTGCCAACTTGCCTCTCCTGCCAAATCGTATCACGCTCTTCAACGGAGAGATCTTGACAAATACCAAGTCACCAACGGAGAATTTCAAGTCTCTTCTCCTCTTATCAGCATAGCTTTTCTGCCTATCTTGAGCAGCTTTCATTAGTTGCTTAATGATCTTGATCTTATCGGAAGTTTCTCTCACCACATCTGGTCCAAGCATAAACTTCTCGCCAGTCTCTATCCAACATGATGGTGAGTTGCATGGTCTTCCGTACAAAGCTTCATATGGAGCCATACTGATACTGGATTGGTAGCTATTATTATATGCAAACTCTATTAGATGCAAATGGTCATCCCATGATCCACCAAAATCCAATATACAAGCTCTCAAGAGATCTTCCAATAGGCGATTCACCCTCTCCGTCTGACCGTCGGTCTGAGGATGATATGCGGTACTGAGATGTAATCTTGACCCTAGAGCTTCTTGTAAGCTCTTCCAAAACCCACTAGTGAATAACGGGTCTCGGTCACTCACAATGCTTTTGGGTACTCCATGAAATCTCACTACCCACTTCATATACAATTCTGCCAACTTGGTCGCCGTTCTGGTCGATTTGACTGGTATAAATCTTGCGCTTTTAGTCAATCGATCCACAATTACCCAAATGCTATCATATCCCGATCTAGTCCTTGGTAAGCCATCGATGAAATCCATCGAAACTTGCTCCCATTTCCATTTGGGAATTTCTAATGGTTGCAATAACCCACTAGGCTTCTTTTGCTCGGCTTTAACTAGCTGGCAATTCATGCATTTGGATATAAACTTCCCAACGTCTCTTTTCATTCCTTCCCAGTAGTAAGTCTGTCTCAAGTCTCGATACATCTTATTGCCACCGGGATGTATAGTCAGTTTTGAGTGATGACATTCTCTAAGCACTTCATCTCTCAAACCATTCACGTTGGGCACAACTAGTCTTCCATTCTTTCTAAGCCATCCATCTCGATCAAGCCCATACACACTCATCTCCTCATCGATACCCATCTCTAACTTGGAGATGATTTCTAATAGATTAGGATCGTCCCTCTGGCTAGAACCAATCCGCTCTATCAAAGTGGGTCTGATCGTCAAACTAGCTAGCATAACTGGATCCAATTCGCACCTTGGTCTAAAATCAAACCCCGCGATAAACTCCAGTTGCTTCCATTCAAGAAACATTGCCCCTAAACTGGCATGTCTCCTACTCAAGGCATCGGCTACCGCATTACCCTTCCCAGGTGTGTATGCGATATCAAAATCATACGAAGCCAAGAACTCTAACCATCTCTGCTGACGGAGATTCAGATCTTTCTAAGAGAAGAGATACTTTATCGATTTATGATCGGTAAACAACTCAAATCTTTCTCCCAAGAGATAGTGTCTCCACATCTTCAGCGCAAATACAATCGCTGCCAATTCCAAATCATGGGTAGGATACTTCTTCTCATGCGGCTTTAGCTGTCGACTAGCATAAGCTACAACCCTACCTCCTTGCATCAATACTGCACCCAGTCCGGTACCACAAGCATCCGTGTATACCGTCATCTCTTCATTCCCCTTAGGAATGACTAACACTGGCGCACGCGTCAACCTCTCCTTTAGGCTTTTGAAGGCATCCTCACACACTCCGTCCCAGACGAAGGACTGATTCTTCTTAGTCAACTGAGTCAACGGTGCTGCTATCTTGGAGAAGTCCTGGATAAACTTACGATAATATCCAGCTAATCCCAAGAAACTTCTTACATCTGTAGCATTCTTGGGCGTAGGCCAATCTTGTACCGTAGCCACCTTTGTAGGGTCCACGGCAATACCACTCTCTGAAACAACATGGCCCAAGAATCTTACTTCCCTTCTCCAAAAATGACACTTAGAGAATTTCGCTTTCAATTGGTGTTTCCTCAACACCTCCATCACTATCCTCAAGTGTCCCTTGTGTTCCTCCTCTGCCCTTGAGTAAACAAGGATATCATCCACGAACACAAGAACAAACTTATTCAACTGATCTCTGAATACTCGATTCATAAGATCCACAAAATAGGCTGGTGCATTGGTCAACCCAAACGGCATGACCAACCACTCATAAAATCCAGACGGCATCCTAAATGCCGTTTTCGGAACACACTCATCTGCTACTCGAAGCTGATGAAATCCTGTCGCGAGGTCCAACTGGGAGAACACTCTAGCTCCTTCCAGCTGATCAAACAAATCATCTATCCGCGGTAGAGGATAATTATTCTTCCTCGTCACCTTATTCAACTCGCGATAGTCCACACACAAACGAAGGGAACCATCTGCCTTAGTGGCAAACACAACTGGTGCTCCCCACTCGGAGACACTCCTTCTAATAAATCCCTTCTTCAATAGATTGTTGACTTGCACCCCGAGCTCTCGCTGCTCCCTTGGTGCCATGCGACGAAGTGGCATCACTATAGGTCTGGCATCTTTCACTAAATCAATACGAAACTCAATCTCTCGGTGTGGTGGAAGCCCGGTCACCTCCTCGAAGACGTCCGGATACTGGCCAACCACGGGCACATCTGACAACTCATCCTGCGGGATGTCGAGGGAATTTACAAAACTAGCCATAACCCCATCACTAGGTAGGCTACCAAACACTACCCTCCGCCCATCGTCCGCCCTCACTGTCACCAAAAAGCCCTCACAGTCTACCACCACCCCGTATCTTTGGAGCCAATCGACTCCCAATATAATGCCATACCCAGTAAAGCCCAAAACAAAGCAATCACATACAAACATACATCCGTGACTCGATAAGACCAAATTCCTGCAAATCATACTAAGGCTAGTCGAACCACCAATCGGGTTCGTCGCTATCAATGGTCTATCGACTATCTCGGGTTCCAGTCCCAACCTATCTACCAGGTCACTAGATATGAAGGAACGGGAAGCCCCAGTATCAAACAAAACTCGAACTGGTATATCATAAATAGAAAGCATACCTTGAATAACAACATTCTTTCCTTTTTCCGCCGCAGTTGGGGCATTCGACGAAGAAGGAACAGCCTCAAGAGCATATGCTTTCACAATCTGCCTCTCCTTAAGAGGTTGCGGACACTTATCCTTCTGATGTCCCACTTGACCACAGTTGTAGCACTTCCTTTCCGCTGGCTTGGCCCGACATTCCTTAGCATAATGGCCTTTCTTTCCATAGCTGAAGCACTCAACATCCTTCTTGCTCTTTTTCTGGCCACCCTTTGATTGGTCCTGCTTCCTCTTATTCTGAGAGTTATTCTTGCCTCCACCGCCTGCTTGCGGCTTTGGCCCCTCTGCAGATGCAGCCTCAGTCTTTGACTTAGGGTAAAGACTCTCTGATCTCAAAGCCTTCCCCACGATCGATTCAAAAGTCTCATCGATGTGGTTAATAAGCCTTTCCCCCAAGTATCCATCCAAACCGGTAATGAACTTCTCATTCTTCTTCTCAGGAGTATCGATAAGAGACAGTCCATACTTCGACAAAGTGTCAAACTCAGCAATATAATCAGAAACTGCCCTTCCGTTCTGCTTGAGTTCCAAGAACCTCTTAAACAACACTGACTTCTGGGCAGTTGGAATGAACTTCTCGCTAAAGCGAGCCTTGAACTGATCCCAAGTAACCTGGTCCTCTGGAGTAGCTGTTCTAATGGCATTCCACCAATTCATCGCTCGCCCTTGCAGCTGACGAGACGCTAGCCTCCTCTTCATCGCATCCTCGAGGCCCAAGTCATCAAAGATACGGTCACAGCTATCCATCCAGTCTTGAACATCCGTGGCCGACTCCGTTCCGTGGAACGGCTTCCCACCAAGATTAGTGTAGTCCTTGCACAACTTGGCGAAATCGACCCTAGGCGCCTGCACTACTGGGCCAACACCAACTTCGGGATTGGGAACTGCCCCTTGCACTTCTCTAAGCATGTCTCTCATGAGGTCGGTAAACATCGCCCTCATGTCCGCGACATTCCCATTATTGGCCCCTCTACCGGTACCTCTAACATATCAGCTCATCGTCAATCTGTAAAAAGGGAAACGATTAACGACCCCATAGTGGTACTAGTGCAGTGCAACTTCATCTTATACTACTAATAGTATATACATACATAGTTTTTGAAAACCAAAGTAATCACAAATACGCGCTCTCATATACGTACTATCTCTCCCTAGTGTCTTTCCCTGGGTTAACTACGCAACCTAGAGCTCTGATACCAAGTGTGACGGCCCGCCCCGCACCAACCGACACATACTCCAAAAGTGCGCTGTACACATGTCCAGTTAGCACGGAACGGGTCGCCAGAAGGAAAGGGAAGAAGGAAATGAACATACGAAGAACCTGTAGAATGTCTCACAGCGCATAGAACAAAATATAATAATAACATACTTGACATAAAACAGGAGAGACAGTGCATAAGCTGAAAATCAGAACTAAACATCATAGCAGCGGAAATCCAAAATACAGCTTATTACAACTTTCAAACTGTCTCAAGCAAAAGTAAGATAAATGAGGTACACTACTAATGCCCAAATAGCGACCACCAACGACACAGGGAGAATGTATATATATATATATATATATATATATATATATATATATATCATACGTGGAAGCCTCCTGCCCGCCTCCGAATCAGCTACTCGCACATCACCAGCTAACCCGTCTCTAGTCTGCTCGTGTGAGCACCCAGAGTAATAAGAGGAGACATAAAACTCTGGGTCAGACATAAAGCCTGGTATGAGCGATAAGCATCTAAAGTGAACAATAACAGGTAGACTAAAACATACCTGAACCTCGACCTGCAACCAAAGAGTTAGCACTACATACTGTACAACACTCTAAGGTATCATATCAAACAGTGTAAAGATACGGAGGTGGGGGAGGTGTGCATGTCATAATGATGGCAAACAATCAAGCATAGCATCCATCCTCACATCTCTCACTCAGTGCATAAAGCATAAGATATCCACCACTTCGATCACCCAACATTCCTTGCTACGATCACTTTGCCCCATGAAGTCATAAATGGCTTCACTGCACTGATAACGTAGCCACTAATTCCTCGCTATGTCCACTTGCCCCATGGAGTTATTCACCCCATCTGTGCTGGCTCATAGCCTTACTAATCCTTACTATGTCCACTTGCCCCATGGAGTTATTCACCCCATCTGCGCTGGCTCATAGTCTTACTACGCATCACCTTGCCCCTCAGGTCATAATGACCCTACTGCACTGATAACGTAGTCTTGCTACCATCACCTTGCCCCTCAGGTCGTAATGACCCTACTGCACTGATAAGTAGCCCATCATTCCTTTTTAGTGGTGAATCGAAGTTATGAACGTCGACAACTCCTTAGCACACGTCCCGCAGCAAAGCCCAACCATGAAGTGAACTCATTGGTTCCCCTCTGGTTCCGGGATCCTGAGCTCTAACTCCCATTTGGACTACCTTTGCATCTCGGGTTATTGGTCATCACCATCGGATCGGATCGGATCAGTCTTCACATTCTTCATCGGATCGGATCGGCCTTTGCATTCGGTTCGGGTCGCGCCTCTTGCATCGGATCGGGTCGTGGTCCCCCAGCTCGTGGCTCCTCTTCCTGATTCGGATCGGCATCACCACTTCGGATCGGATCGGGTTGCCTCATCTGGGTCGGGTCGTGTCTTCTGATCGGGTCGGATCGTCTCGCCTAGTACCCATCGACTCGTGAGCTCCCCACCCTCCTCTGGTTCGGATCGGAAATACTTGTTGGTTCGGATCGTGCTTCTACCACCGGATCGTGCCACCTAGCTGAGTCGTGACCTACTCCTTTAAACGGATCGTAACGCCCATGCTGGAACGGTTCGAGCCGCTCTACCCTCCACCGATCCGATCCGGATTCTGGGTCATTTCCTGCATGTTTTCCTGCGACTGTTTCTACGCCATTCGACGGCGTTTTTGACCAATCTAACACTTCTAAACAACCAAAAAGCATACCATACAGTCATAGCAACATGTAGTGTCGATCCCAAACATCAAAACATAAATCATAGCATATAAAATGGATCAAACATACCCAAAATCCCAAATTTTCCCTTAAGCATACTTAGGTGAAACTAATGATAGGATTATCAAAACTTAACCAAACTAACTCAAATTCATATCAGAGGTATAAAACATCATTCCGAATTTTATAGACATTTTTCCAGAATTTTATCATGTTTAAATTCGCTAATTAACACTAATCACCCCTAATTAGCCATAATTAGTGCAAAACTAAGCAAATCACTCACCTTAGCCGCAAAATAAACTAAGATCTGAAATGATTCTCTGATTTTATGCGAATTTCAATACCAAACAGCAGCTCCTTTGTTGATTTGGTGAAGATCCTTCTTGATTAGGGGTTGCTAAGCCAAATCCTTAACCTAAGGCGATTTGGAGGTGATTTAGAGGTTGGAGGCCATTTTTAGGGATCCTTGGTGATAAGTGGAGGCTAGAAAACTGAAATGGAATGATTCTCCATCTCATTTCAGCCCTCCCATAACCCTAATCCCGAAATGGGTTATGGGCCTACTCACTAATCACCCGATTTGGCCCGGTTAAGCAGTTTTTCACCATCCAAACCTTGTTTCAGCCATATCTCCCAAACGGTAAGTCCGTTTGACTATTATGACCACTCTACGGAAAGAGAAACCATCAAACGAATCAAATGGAAGTGGTTTCAGGTCAAAATTCCTTTCCAATCAAAAATTATGGCCAAAACAGTACCAACTAGGGGCAAAATGGTCATTTAAAAATCGACAAAAATCATGAACATGGGAAATGACTCTAATGAATGTTTCCCAAAGTTACACGACCATACGACTTCACATGGGAAAGAAATAAATATTCTACGATCCTATGATGTGTAGAATACGGGTCGTTACACAATTGTTGTAAAAAAATTCTGCAGGGGCAGCGGCTTGAATGTAATTTTTTGATTTCTGCAATTATTTTGTATGATTGTTGTTATTTCTGCACTTTTTACTCATTTCGTTAAGGGCAATACCCCCATTCAAATAAGGTGAGGGATTTCATCACCCTTTCCTTAGCCCACAAACTGCATTTCATCGTAGAATCTGACTAATAATAATGGTTAGACATTGGACTTAAGGGAGTCACGGGCTCATCTAGGGCTTAATTGTATTGTGGTAGTTGATTCATTTGGAACGAATTATTTCTTGGTGTCTAGACTACGGCAGAGAAATAACCGTTTATAAATATTACGGTGATTCGTAAATATTATATCGGTTGTTACTCTGAAGGTACTTAAACCTTCGGCTGCATTGCTAGGGTGATTCCTGGTGCACCGATAACTCCTGTCCGTTAACTGGCTGAGAAATCTTTTGATCTAAGTAATCAAACGCATCACTTTATAATTTTGGGTTAGGAGCCAATAAGGACAGAAAATTTCATTATAGCTAATTTATGTGCTTGCATTTAACAACAATGAGTGAAAAAAGTGTTAGCCAACAAAATTCTCCTAGGGGTTCTCGTATCAACCAAAATTTTCCAACCGAATTGGATCAAAATCAAATAAATCAAAATTTTCAAAATCTCAATATCCAAATGGATAGACCCTTGTCTCTTCGTGGTCGATGTTATCCTACTAGGACCGTTCAACCATCTGTCATTGTGTTCCCACCAGCTGAAGGAAACAATTTTGAGCTAAAACATTCTTTTATCCAAGGGGTACCAAAATTTACTGGGTCTGAAAATGCTTATGAATTTCTAAGTGAATTTGAATTGTATGCTTCCACAACAAAAATGCAACAATTATCTAACGAATCGATCAAGCTAAGGCTAATCCCATTTGCACTACTTGAAAGCGCTAAAAGATGGCTAAATTCTCTTCCAAGACATTCCATAAGGAGTTGGGATGAATTTGTCACTGCATTCTTGAAAAAGTTTTTCCCTTTCCACAAAACTCTAAAAATCCGAACCGAGATAAATCAATTTTGTCAAAACGAGGGGGAAACTTTTTCAAAATACTTTGAGAGATTCAACCAGCTATTATATAGTTGCCCTCATCATGGAAGTCTAAAAGATCACTTATGTCAAATCGCATATGAAGGGCTAAACTATCAGACTAGAACTCAACTAGAATCAATGTGTGGAGGAGATTTTATGTCTAAGACAGCCGATGAAGCTTGGCAATTCTTAGAAGATTATTCTGAAAAGGACATGCAATGGGAATCAATTCGTGTTCCCATTCGTACTTCTATTAGAGGTGTGCATGTCGTGGACCCAAATCAAATTCCCTTAGAAAATCAAACTCCTCAAGCCGGAGAAGGGTTACCCCACTATTACTCTCAGGACCAAGCTAATGCCATAGCTCAAAATAATCCTTACTCATCCACATACAATCCTGGTTGGAGGAACCACCCAAATTTTTCTTGGTCAAACCCCAACAATTCGGCTAACCCATCTCACGTGCACCCTTTATTCCCAACCTAAATTATCAAGCTCCACCTCCAATTTCTCAAACCTCTCAAACAGCATCTCAATCCAAGCAACCTTATAGGCACCCCAATTTTCAAGCATCGAACCAATCCTCTCAATCTTCTCAATCGTCACCAAAAATTGTGCGTTTAGAAAAACAAATGGAACAAATGATGAATATGATAAAGGAACTAGCGAAAAACAATGAGAAAGGAAAGTTGCCGAGTCAACCTGAGGTGAATCCAAAATATAACTCTCGTGCTGTAAATTCTTGTGAGAACGAAAACTATAATCCAGTCAACGCTATTACAACCCTTCGATCTGGAAAGAGGATCGATAATAACGTGGGCGACCCTGACGAACCTTCTAACTCGACCCCAATGCCAAATCTTGATAATCACCCATCGGCTTCGAATACCAGTTCCTCTAAACCTCAAGTTTCCTTAAATGTTGGCAATCCCAACAATTCTTCTTCCAGTGTCGGCAAACCCGACCCACCTTCGAAAATTAATGTTGGCAATACCAACATTCCATCTTCTACGACTTTACCACCTTCTATTTCCTTGGATAAACCTTCTTCCTCGAATGATGAAACTCATCACAGAGTTGAAAAACCAATAGCTCCATTTCCCCATAGGCTCAACAATAAGAAGAAAGCAGCAAATTTCGATAAAATCTTGGAAATTTTCAAACAAGTCCGTGTGAACATTCCCCTTTTAGACACAATCGAACAAATTCCTCAATATGCCAAATGTCTTAAGAAATTGTGCACACAAAAACGTGCAACTAATGTTCCAAAAACCGCCTTTCTAACTACGAATACAAGCTCTGCTCTATCGAATCTTACCCCAATCAAGTACAAAGACCCTGGCTGCCCTACGATTGATTGCAAAATAGGAAACACCCATATCTCTCGTGCCCTACTCGACCTTGGTGCCAGTGTCAATCTTCTTCCTTATACTGTTTATCGTCAACTTGGACTAGGGGAGATTAAACCAACAAACATCACTCTTCAGCTAGCTGATCGATCTGTCAAAAAGCCATTGGGAATTATCGAAGACGTCTTGATACAGATCGAACAGTTTTACTTCCCTGTCGATTTCATAGTTTTAGAAACAGAGCCTGTCTCAAATCCCGTTGATTTTAGGACGGCCCTTCTTAGCAACATCTAATGCTGTCATTAATTGTAGGAATGGTCAGCTTCGACTTTCCTTCGGGCACCTAACCATTGAGCTAAACATCTTCAATCTCAACAAACAACCTAGGGATTTCGAGACCGATGAAATCGACATGATTCAAACCATAGTTGACGAAACCTCTAAAGACACTTCTGAAGCCTTGAAAATGTGTCTGGAACATTTCAACTCTAATTTCGACGAACTTGAATACGTTTCTGAACTGAATGAATTTCTTGACTTAAATCCTTCGTCTTCTGAATCTAACCAAGGAATGTTAACCAACGTTAACACTCAAGAACATCCTAAGTTAGATCTCAAACCCTTGCCACAAGACCTTAAGTACGCATACTTAGACTCCTCAGAAACTCTTCCCGTAATCTTGGCCTCTGATCTTACCGAGGACCAAGAAGAAAAACTCTTAGAAGTTTTGCGGGAAAATAAAGACGCCTTGGGATGGGAGCTGAGCGATATAAAAGGAATTAGCCCATCAATTATGGAACATCGCATACACTTAGTTGATGAGGCTAAACCCATCCGTGAGGCTCAAAGGCGATTAAACCCAAACATGAGAGAAGTGGTCAAGGAGGAGATAATCAAATGTCTAGACAATAACATCATCTATCCCATCTCTGATAGTACCTGGGTTAGTCCGGTACAAGTCGTACCAAAGAAATCGGGAGTCACAATGATCAAAAATGAAAGTAATGAGCTTGTCCCAACAAAAATCAAAACAAAATGGCGTGTGTGTATCGACTATCGAAAGCTCAACGCAGCCACACGAAAAGACCATTTTCCCTTACCTTTTATTGACCAAATGCTCGAACACTAAGCGGGTCATGAGTACTATTGTTTTCTCGATGGATACTCTGGCTACAACCAAATCCCTGTTGCTTTAGAGGATCAACACAAGACCACCTTTACTTGTCCCTTTGGAACCTTTGCTTATCGTCGCATGCCTTTTGGTCTTTGTAATGCCCCCGCGACTTTCCAAAGGTGTATGATGAGTATTTTCTCTGATATGGTGGACGAATTCTTAGAAATATTCATGGATGATTTTTCAATCTATGGATCTTCTTTTTCCTAATGCCTCACTCATTTAGAACTCGTCCTAAAACGTTGTAAGGAAAAATCTCTCGTGCTTAATTAGGAAAAGTGTCATTTCATGGTTAAAAAGGGGATAGTTCTAGGCCACGTCGTCTCCAAAGATGGCCTTGAAGTCGACAAATCTAAAATCAATTTGATTGCTAATCTACCTCCTCCTAAGTCTGTTAAAGATGTTCGTTCATTTATTGGCCACGCGGGATTCTATAGAAAATTCATTAAGGATTTCTCGAAAATTTCAAAACCTCTCTCAAATTTACTTACCAAAGCGTTAAGTTCGAATTCTCCAATGACTGAAAAACATCTTTCGAAACTCTTAAGTCAATCTTGACCACAGCTCCCATCATTCAACCTCCTGATTGGATTTAGCCCTTCGAACTTATGTGCGACACTTCTGACTTTGCAGTTGGAGCCATCTTAGGTCAGCTTATCGATAAACTCCCTCGAGTCATTTATTACGCTAGCGAAACCTTAAACGAGGCCCAATTGAATTACTCAACTACTGAAAAGGAATTTTTGGTAGTTGTCTTCGCTCTTGAGTAATTCAGACCATATCTCATAGGATCCAAAGTCATAGTTTACACTGATCTTGCTGCCCTACGATATTTGCTTTCTAAGAAGGATGCTAAGGCCCGCTTGATTCGTTGGATCCTTCTTCTTCAAGAATTCGATATAGAAATACGAGATAAAAAGGGTTCTGAAAATGTCGTAGCTGATCATCTCTCTCGAATTGTGCACGAAAATGTTAACCACATCCAAATCGATGACTATTTTCCTGACGAACAAATTCTTTCCATCTCTAACACCCCTTGGTACGCTAACATTGTGAATTATCTTGTCACACAACAAATGCCCGCTGAATGGTCGAAACAAGATAAACAAAAATTTCTCTCGAAAGTTCGAAACTTCTATTGGGACGACCCATATCTTTTCAAATACTGTCCAGACCAAATCATTCGAAGGTGTGTGTCGGATCATGAACGCCAAAGTATTCTCTCCTTCTCACATGACCATGCTTGTGGCGGTCATTTTGGAGCAAGAAAAACTGCTGCAAAAGTTTTGAAAAGCGGTTTTTATTGGCCCACACTCTTCCGTGACGCTTTCGAATTTTGATCTAAATGTGAGCGATGTCAAAGAACGGGTCGAATCACTAAGCGAAACATGATGCCTCTCAGCCCCATTTTAGTGATTGAGTTATTTGATGTTTGGGACATCGATTTCATGGGACCATTCCCTAATTCATTTTGGAATCTTTACATCTTGCTTGCGGTAGATTATGTCTCCAAATCGGTTGAAGCCATTCCGACCAAAACCAACGACAACAAGGTTGTTGTCAAACTCCTCAAAGAAAACATCTTTTCACGCTTTGGCACACCTCGAGCTATCATTAGCGACAATGGCACCCATTTTTGTAATCGTGCTTTTGAGTCCTTGCTCAAGAAATACTCAATCACACACAAGCTGTCAACACCTTACCATCCACAAACTAGTGGACAAGTAGAAGTTTCCAATAGACAAATCAAACAAATTCTTGAGAAAACCGTGAATTCCAATAGAAAAGATTGGTCCGTAAAACTGATTGATGCACTTTGGGCTTTTAGCACTGCTTATAAAACCAATCTAGGGATGTCACCATATCGATTAGTCTTCGGAAAGGCCTGTCACTTGCCTCTTGAACTAGAGCATCGTGCCCTTTGGGCCATACAATTTTTGAATTTTGACTTAGAGAAAGCCGGCTCACGCAGGAAGTTACAAATTTCTGAATTAGAGGAATTAATAAATAAGGCATATGAAAATGCGAAAATCTACAAAGAAAGAACCAAAGCCCAACACACAAGAACATACTTCGTAAGGAATTCAACGTAGGTCAAAAAGTTCTTTTATACGACTCTAGACTTTACTTGTTTCCAGGAAAACTCAGATCTCGATGGACTGGACCTTATGTCGTGAAAACAGTATATCCTCATGGAGCGGTTGAAATTGAAAATCCTAGGGATGGAAAAGTCTTCAAAGTAAACGGTCAACGACTGAAACCATTTTTGGAATTTGAGCAATATGACGAAGACGACCCTATCGATCTGCATGAGCCTGATCATCCACCATGAAATCAGGTGGTACACGTTCTTTTTCATTATTTTATTTTATTTTTGTTTTTCTGCCTTAGACAGTTGGGACACTGTCTCAATCAAGTGTGGGGGGAGTCTGCATTGCATTCTTTTGATTTTTCTTTAATTTTTCTTTCTTTTCATGTAGGACCATCATACATTTTATATCGTAGTAACATACCATAATTTTTTTTTAAAATACGACTCATTTTCAATTGATACAAAAAAATAAGTTTACAATTTTTAGCCAGTTGATAGTATTTTTTTCTCTCAACTTAGATCGAATAAGAAATATAATGAAAAGTTAAATTTTGAGGGATAATAGTGTAACCGATACATAGGGAGATTCTTAGGTGATGGCCATGAAATTTATTCTATATTGTAGACTTTGTTTAAATAAGTGGAGGACTTAAAATACTTATAATGGCTTGTCAAATCTTTAAAACTAAGTTGTGCTAAGTTGAATTCGCTTAACTCTCTTTTTTTGTGCTTATAAATTCAATAATAATAATAATAATTCAAGGGTATCCAACATTGCTTGTATATCGAGCGTTGGTGTGCAAACCCGCCAAGCTCTATCCGACATGTTGTTGACAAAGTCAACGTTGGAATATCTTGGTCTCATTTTATGAGATTGGACACCTAAGGATTACCAACACGTTGTTGACAAAGTCAAAGTCGGCCTGCACAATCCGCCAAGCTCTTTACCCACTCTCCGTTAGTCCGCGAGGCAGTGCATGGGTGGTAAACCTTGGTCTTCTAAGTTAGGTGTATGTACTTAATCATAAATTTTAAAATTTTATAGAATAAAGAATAAGAGATGATGCCCAAACACTTCTTGACCTTATTGATTTGACTAGCCATACATGAGAAAATTAGAATACCACTTTGCAAACTGTGCCAAGCAAACTAAGAATTTATTTCATGGCTGCACTATGTTATCGACCGAACTAACTGGCCAAACTGGAATTTAACATTTGAAAACTTGATTTATATTGAAAAATTTGTGACAAGTTGAGGTATCTAAAATAAAATCAACTGATCAGAAATTGTTAACTTAATTTGTTGTACCACTTTCCTGAAATAAATCGTGTTTTCATTTTTCGTTTTTATTTGCATATGTCCATTGCATTCATGTAGTTTCATTAGAATCATAGCATACTGCATTTGGATTTTGTGGGTAGTATCCGCTGAAAACCCTCACGAGACACCACTCGTCCTACTAGGGACATCTATAGGTTTAACGGCTTGTTGCATACGCTCAATGCAATTGTGTTTCCTACGAAAGTGCGACCTATCTAGTTAGTTTTTCATTTTCTTTTTACTCGAGGACGAGTAAAAGATAAGTGTGGGGGTATTTGATTAACATAGAAATGTGTTTATTTTATGCTCGTATATTTTATCTTTTGTAAATAAATAAATGATACTTTGGTTACTTTTGTGTGTTTTTACAGGATGTCAAGAAATGCCTCCTTCATTTCAAACTAAAGGCCAACTACAGGTAAAAAGCTACTTCCCCGTATTAAAGCCATCTCAATTACAAAAGACGTTGTAGCTCACTGGTAATTGCATGGAAATTTGTACTGAGAGACCTGAGTTCGATCCCCGTAGAGCTCACTTTTTGCCAAAGAACGGAACGCGTTCACACTGCTCCGTTGCTATGAAGGATATATTAATTAGTGTTATAATATATATATACATAGTCATGTGTATGTATGATATTCACTAATGGACCTTTCAGGAGTAATCATGGAAATCAATTCAGAACATTCATTTTTCAAATTCCAATTAGAAGAATTTCTGATAAAAATATTGCCAAGAAAAGATCAATTTTGAAGATTTTATCCCTTTTTGCCTTTGGAGTCTAATGAGTATCCTTGTTTGAAAGAATAAATCACATACAATCTACTCATCAATCAATCAATCAATTTGCCACATGGAAGATAAGGAAGATTTGGAAGATATTCACCGTGATTTGCTTGCCAATCAAGCTTGGTCAAGGAAGGCAAGAGATTTGATATTACTTCTTGGGAAAAGAGGGTCATTTAGTCATTGATCTGATTAGGATTTGGTCTACATCTCTATAAATATACATGATGTCCCATTGTAAATGCATTCATTCACTTTTCTATTATGTATTCTCTTTTGTTCTAATAAAAGTCTTTTCTTTTCTAGTTTTATTTTCATAACAATTTGTGTTATCTACCTAATTAGGTTTGGGTAGAACGCATATTGTTATTGTCTTTTATTACTGCTTGTTAGCGATTCACTGTTTGATTGGTTTCAACAGGAATCCTACTTTTAATTTCTGTTATTGTTCTAGTTGTTATTCTCTTTTTCTAGTAATTGTTTCTTTTCTTTTCAATTGTTGAATTTGATACTGATTAGATTCAGAGTAATTTCAATAACAGTAAAAAAACAACTCCAAACTTCGTCTAACTCGCCTAAGAATAAATAGATGATAATTTTTTAATAACACCTCCCTGTGTTCGACCTGTATGCTACACACCTGTATGCTTGCAGAATTTAATTTAAATGTCGCGCTTTTCTGATTCATAGATTAGCGACGATCAGCTTCCCGGTATCGTGGCGTTATTACAGGAGGTGGAGGCAATCAGGAGGGGAGGACTTAGGGGTATCGGCGCTGCTCTGATGGGGGATGATGGCGGTGGAGCCAGGTCGGTGTCGGGAGGCCTAAAGCAACGACGCGGTGAAGGATTTGGTGTGGATCTATTCGTTGTTGGTGAGAAGCAGGGAGGACATCGAGCTTCAAGGGGATCAGTTTTTGAAAGCGCATGATGAACAGTAAAAGGGGTAGATATGACTGAACACATGGTTTAGTTGGTTAAGCACAGCAGTTAATATAGGTAATTAGTTTTAATTGTTTAATTATATAATTAATTTATAATTAGCTTAATAATGGATTAAAATATATAAACTTAAAATAGTTGTAAATTATCCATACGATATCAGATTTACGAGAAACAGGATCCATTGGGATCGCAGGACGAGGCCTAGATGATGGTGTAGGTTCGAAATCAGTTGAAGAAACTTCGAATTTCAGATAATTTTAAATGTTCATTTAAAATTAAATGGAACAAACGCGTCAACCGTCAATTAACAAAAATGTTGAGTTAACTCTCACACTTTTTTGAACTACTATGATGTGATAAATCCATATAAAAATATGAATTGGTTGATTGGAAGCCTTGGTTGCTAATGGTTGATTTAATGGTTGATGTTAATTATATTATCGTCATTAATTTATTTATTTAAAATTATGTACTATCATGAATGTTATAATAATCTGTGATGCAGGGAAGAACAGGTTGGAGGGATCCAACCGGATTCCTCAAATATCATGTATGTTGCTTATTTTTATATTGCTTACACATGAGCTGATTAAACCCCAAATGGCACTGAAACCTGTTTGGATACTGATGGTTGAATGGATGTTAATTATTGTTGTGATTTTAATCAATCGACAGTATTGATTAAGTGGTTGGAAGTGAGGGCCTAAAATGTACTGCTTTAAGATGTCATTCTACCATCAGACGAATTGACATGTTTAAAGTTATAAATTTATTTTATACCTTAATTAAAGATTTAAAGTTTATTTTATTTAAATGAAAAGAAGTTTTATAGATATGTTATATATATTAGAATTTTGTTTTAATAAAAATTATTAAATATTTTATTATAAAAATTTTAATGACATTAATGAGATTTGTGAACTGCAGTCAGAAACTAACCAAAGGGTTAGTGGAATTAGATAATTGTTTTTATAAAAAAAAATGAACCGATGTTTTAAATTAATTAAGTCATTTAATTAATTTAAGGGGGAATGAAAATGGAAATTAGTCAATAGTTAACTGATATGTACGGTTGGCAAAAATCAACTGTTTTAATTGAAAATTGACATTTTAATTTATTTGATTTAAAATTAATCAATTTGATAAATTTCTAAATATTCGTTAAATTTAACGAATGGTGTTAAATGTTAATTAATCGAGATTAACTATATTTAAAGTAATTATCGAATTGTTTAGTGTTAAGAAAATTATTTATTATTTAATAAGCTATTTAAATGATAGTTATTCTATTTTGTAGTTAATATCATAGTTAACTATTTTAATGTAGTTAATATTACAGGTAATTTTTATTGTAATTAATAACAATTAAAGCAATGATTTTTAATTGGAATTTAATTATGAAGCTATTAAGTGGGCAAGTTAAATTATTAAGATTCGAACTAAATTCGCGATATTAAATAAGGAGTGAAGTTTTATCGAGACATAACCAAATGAGTTAAACAAACTTATCAGAGTTTATGAAGTTTTCTATTTATAATAGAATTAAGATGTGTATATAAAATGTTTTAAAAGACTGTAAAGTTAATAGAGGAGGTTAATAATTGTTGCTTAAATTAAGAAAACGTGTTAAGATTGGAATAGGATTTCCAAAAGGAGGTGTGATATTTAAACCATGTTTTAAATCGAATGGTAAATGAAATATGTGGAATAATAAGAGAAAGGAGAAAGGGAATTTCGACATGATTTCATTAAGTAAAAATGGAGGTGACTATAATAGGATGGTTAAATGGTTTCGTGCAAAAGAATATTGGTTAGTTTAATAGCGTAAGTGAGAGATTATAAGGAATTACAAATATATGATATGGTTTATAAAAATCATATTGGAATTTAATGGTAAATAAGATTTGAAAGTTTACTTAATGAAGTAAAAAGAATCAACTTGTAAAGTGGGTTCTCAAGAAAAAGGAAATGGTTTACAAAACCATAATAAATGGAAATGGAAATGGAAATGGAATGACATATGTTTGAGTGTCAAACTTCTATTATCTTAGGATAAGAGCGTCGTCGGTCAAGGTCTGAGAGGTAATTAAAATACCCCAACTTGAACGGCTTCACTATTATCGAGAAAGAGTATTATTTATAATGGAAGTAAAGCAATTATCAAGTTAATTATTATTAATAGAATTTGTTATTTATATAAATAACCTTTTAAATGAATTAACAATGCTAGTTTTAATTAATCAAAAGAATAAATACTTTATTTAATAATAACTAAAGCGAGTGTTTGATAATTGGAATTTCTTTTATTTTAAACAAAATAAAGGATTATGGAAAGGATTTGAAGTTTAATTCAAATTATTTAAACAAAGCTGTAAAAAGGGTTTTAACGAAGACCATGATTTTAAAAATAAGCGTTCACTTGGGAAATGAATTAAGTGAAATGGGGTAATTGAAATAAAAGGAAGGATTTTGGTAATAAAACCTATGTCGTTGATTAAATAGAAATGCGAAAGTGAGTTATAAAACTATAGCGATATTTGAAATATAAGGAAATGCGAAAGGATTATAGAAATACAATAAAGTTTCCTAGATTAGGAAAATAAAGGATGTTTTTGTGAAAAATAGAAATATTTCCTGAAAAGGGAAAGGGAAGTTTGTTCAATACAAGACTGTCAATTAATATTTTCGAGTAACGAAAGAATTTTTGTAAAATAAAAATCGATGAGATGGTTTAATGAAATGTTTTAATATAAATGACCTAAGCTGCCAACGTACATAACAACATTGTTAAATTTGATAGTTAAGCCAAAGACTATCAAATGAATTATGCTTGAACCTTTTGGGTATGTTTCTTCGAAGTGACCGGGATGAGAACTAGACCCAAAACCACTTTGAATCAACTGTGCAGACGCAACTAACTTGAAGGAGAAAAAGATGAAGTAAATTGAAGACCTTAGATATTTATAAAACGAAAGAACTACTTAAATCTCTAACTCATGACTAGAGATATAATGTGGTTCTATCGTGGTTAAAATCTATGGATTTGCAAGGACTACTCGCTACTGATCTATAGGGTGATTCCTAGGATGCAGTAGGAGGGTGCCTTTGGTTCATCCTGTTCCTGGATGATTTTTATGGACGAATGTCTGACAGAGTATTTCCAAAGGGATTGCGTACGTTGATTTCTTCAAACATACCAAGTTGGTGGCATAGAAGGGAAACTTCTTTAGCTTAACAACCGAAGTATTTTTGTGGAAATCAAGTAGTGATTTCTAGAGGATCTTGGCAATGTGTCATTCAAAGTGGATGGAGATATATTGTTATGAAGGATAAGCGTTATCCCTTTTATTTTTACATGTATGTTATTGATTCGGTTGGCTGGCCCTTAACCGTGGTAATGATATATTCGGTACTCTCAAGAGAAATGAGGGGCCAATCATGTGTGAGCAGAGTTGCAAGACGTTCTTGTTGAACCCCAATGTATTCATCTCTGGAGGTACATTGTCGGAAGGTGGTCCCATACCTTGCCATAGTTGGAATCCATTCTCCAATGAGAGCCCGCGGTTCTGATTGTATACTATTTATGTGGAGCGTAAGATGAAAGCATTCTGCTAGATTTATATTTATTTATGGTTTGATAGACATTATTATAATATCAAAGAATATATTGATTTCAAAGATGTTTTAGGTCATAGTAAGGTAAAAACCGTACATGTTTATGTGTGTGTTGGTCTTACTATTATCCTTTTATTTCAAAAAGGATTTTTCAAAGTTAAAAAAATTGTTTGTGCTGTGAATTTATCACTGAAAGTGTTCCAAACTGATCCAGGAGAATTTTGCTTTGCTTCAAATGTGCTTGGGTCAGACCAAGTGTATTTACAGGTTAGGTTTTTCGCTTAGAGTCTAGGAGCTAGAAGTAGAAGGCTTCACTGTTAGTTATATAAAGTGTATTTCCACTGTGATAGTTATATGTTGTACTCTGATGATTGGTATGTATATATAGTTTTCTTTTGCATTAAGAAATTTGATATATTATATTTATTCGTTCCGCTGTGAGATTCTGATGTGTTCTTATTCTTTCTTCTATTCTAATATTTCTTTCTTACTTTTCTCATCCTCTAAGTTATTTCAAATAACTTGTTAGATGTTCGGTACTCGATTTTGAGTCACAGGTTGTGATTGTGTCGAAAATTCGAGCATCTAATTTTCTGGTTCGTTACAATGGAAGCCCTACCCTAGGTTGCGTAGTCCTACCAAGTTATACCGTAGGTGCCAAGCTTTGTAAATTATATAAATAGGCGAGTAATGCTTCTTCGTTTCTTTGCTTTTGGAGAGAAAAAACTAAATCAAACTGACATTTTTATGGCGATCTGAAATAAAAATCAAAGCACCTCCATCGGAAATCTCATAATATAAATATATACACATATATAAATAATCCTACAAACTTTCTCTCCATTATTGTATGAATTCATTAGGTCTGGTTGCAAGTGTGTTCAAGGCAGAATACGTATAGTGATGGTAGTCGAGATCGACACATTCGTAATGGAGCTTTCGAGTGCTGAGTCATAATATGAGGGTGGTTGCGAGTTTGAGGGGATGCATGGCGAATGGGGAAGATTTTGAAGGGGATCTTTTTAGTGGCCTGATTTTTCGGTTCAATGAAGGAATGGGAGCAAACAAGCGGTGCAGAACATGGACAAGTAGGTAACCTAAAGGGCCATGCATGGGAGGCTACGTGAGGGTCCATAGGAGAGGGCGGTTGGGCTCTGAGGCATGTTGAGGTGAAACGAAAAGGGACTTCATGTTTGGAAATGCGTAAGTTCATAGGAGCTCATGTCATGTGTGGAAGAAAAAATACTGGAAGGAAACACGATGAGTTAAATGCTGGAGCGGAAAACATTTTTGAGTGTGGGGAGGGATATTGGTGTAATCGTTTGTTTGTTTGGGGGATAGGATAAGAGAGGTGGACGGGATATTTCACGCGGAAATGGTATGGTTGCATACTGAGCATCAGTGTGATATTATGGGGAAGATGAAGCTATTGGCTTTGGTAGTGGATTCTAAAAAAGATTTTGGGTTGCTTACAGTAAATGGGTAAGGCCCGGATTAAAAAAAGGTAAAGGCCAAAAGGGATTGA
Source organism: Allium sativum (assembly GCA_030737875.1). NCBI lineage: Eukaryota > Viridiplantae > Streptophyta > Magnoliopsida > Asparagales > Amaryllidaceae > Allium > Allium sativum. The sequence goes on from CM060915.1 coordinate 801,650,105, forward strand.
CGTTGGCGTATGGGCTAGAGTATGCGGTTTTAGGAGGGGAGTTATTCTTCTATTTGTTTTGAGGTGCAAAGGGAGATGGAGATTGAAAAGCATGGTAATGGCATCTAGTATGTTACTGGGAATGAAATGTTTCATGGAAAATAAAGTTCATGTTTTCCGTGGGCTATTGGGAAGATGGGTAAGGCCATAAATTTAATTTTATTAATGTTAAAGTTTAATTTAATTAATGATTAACTTGAAATTTCCATATCTTGTCCGTTCGTAGTCAGAATTTCGAACCTCTTGTCGCATTGGCATCGTGGGAACGCAGGCTACACCGTGGAGCTGGTCTGGAGATATTTGGAGCATGCTATATTTTTAGACGAAATTAAACCATCTGATATATTCAACTGACGTTAATCGTTATTCAACGATTTACTACCCAAGTGAGTAAACTCACTAATCTGTCCAGATTTATTTTATAAACTTTATTTAATATTGATAAAAATGATTGAATGATGTGTGTGATGGTTGTTTGGAATATTTGCTAATTAAATTGGTTGAAATAATATTTATAGTTATACATACAAATCGTTATCTGAATACTGGTTCCATTAATTAAATTATTTCAAATTTACATGGAATAATGTCATTTCTATAATTTACATCTGTGGATGCATGGAAATAGGACGGAGGGATCCAATAAGATTCCCCAATAATTTTATTGTTGATTTTCATATATTACATTATATGATGTGACTAATAATCGATGATTGATTATTGTGTGTTTTGGGATGTTTGAATAACATCGACCTGAAATAATTGGTATTTAAATACCGTAAAATATATTCAAATATATTGGAAAAGAATTTGGGGTTTTAATAACTTGTTTCAATGATGATAAAATAGGTAGTTTGATTTAGGAACGATATTTTTAAATGGAACAAAATAATTATTGTTAAATGATTATCATTAAATAATCCGTGAATGTTAATTTAAAAATGAGTAATGGAAAGGGAAATCATTTAGATTATTTCAAGGTTCGAAATGTGAACATGAATTGAATAAAACGATAAGGATTTGTAATTATAATTCGACAATGTCGAAAGTTATCAAGATAATTGATTTTTAAGAAATTATATATTACATAATTTAGAAATGGACCACGTAGTAATATCTTGTTTAAACCACATAAATTTATAATGAAATATGTAATCAAGATGAAGTTGTAAACTCGATATATAATTAACAAGGAATTGACTTATAAATGAGGTTATGAAATGGAACATAGGTATGAATCTATAAATAACTAGATAAGGTGGAACTTCAAATTGAAATGGTACTTTCCATTTAAATCAAGTTTTGATTTAATAAAACAAGTTCAGATTTCAGTAAAAGAATAATATTCACATGTTAATCTGAATTAATAATAGTGTAAAAGAAAACGTTTTGCAAATTGGAATGGTGAAAATGTTGAAAGTGATAAATTCAAAAGTCAATCTAGAAATTTAGTTGAGCTGAAACGTAGAGTTTATTCCGATGCTGAGAATATTAATCGAATATAGAACATTCGAAAGGAGAGTTATACATTGGAGTTTATTCCGATGTTTTCCAATGATGATAACGTATATTTTCTAAATATAGAAAATAAGAGTTGTGAATATATGGAATTGATTTCCGGTGTTAAAAAGAGATATTTTCTGAATATGGAAAATAAATAGTTTAAAATAGATGGGAATGTTTTTCCAAGGATCATGTGAGGCAGAACAGGTTTTGAGAAATATTTGGGAAAATATGGGAAACAGGAAATTGGGGAATTGAATAAATTATTGATAAATTAATTTAAAGGGGCTCAGTGTTGATTGAAGATTTGATTGATAATATTTCCATCTAGAAAAAAATAATTATTTGTATGGATGTTTTCCTTTGATAGTTAAATCACCGACTATCAAAGTTTTTGACCATTTTTTGGTTGTCAATACAGAGAGACTGGAATCAGATGTTCTGGAGATCCTAGGCCGAAATTGCCTAAGATGGATTTATAGAATAGTGCCTTCGGTTTGTCCCGTCCCACGAGTATCTGACAGAGTATATCTAATGGATCACGTCAGTTGATCTCTTCAAATGTACTTATGTTTGGTGGCGGAGAAATTCATTTCTCTTAGCTTTACACCCATGGTATTTTCGGGGAAATCAATTTGTCATTTAGCCATTATGACGATGTGACATTCCAAGTAAATGAAGGTGCGATCTATCAAAGATACGTTATGACCTCAAGCCTCATCAACCGGGAAATGACAAAAATTGGGTAGGCAGCATGGCTATGTGGGTCGCTCTCGTTAGGATGTATTGTCACCATCTAGAGAATATTCATATTTGTTACTTCTTTTCTCTTCAATATCTCCCGGGAACTGTTATGTTGCTTGCAACCGTAAGGTGACAAGACATTCGATACACTTGAGAGAAATTAGTGGTCGGTCATGTATGGCCGGGTTGCAAGAAGTTCTTGTTGAACTCGGTTTATTGCTCTCTAGAGATACACTATCGGCAGGTGGTTCCATACCTTGTCATAGTCGGAATCCAATCTCCAATAATTGCCCTCGGTTTTGATTGTATGTTATATATGTGGAGCATGAGATGCAAGCGTTCTGCTAGATTGATATTTACTTGTATTTGACACTATTATACTATCAGAATATTATTGATTCCAAAAATGTTTTGGGTTATCATAAGGTAAAAACCGTTCGTGTTTATGTGTGGATTGGTCTTACAATTATCTTTTCTTTCAAAAAAGATTTCGAAAAGTTAAACCGAATGATTGGAGTTTTACTCACACGAGTCCCATGACTGACCTAGAGTTTATTTTGTTTTGTTTTACCCTAAACTCTTGGGTGCCCAAATTTGTACGAGTAGTCAAGTAGATGGGATTTTTATGATATTATTGGAGGAGCTTAGAGCAGGAGGCTTAAGCATTAGTTATATATAGAGTTTATTTCAGCTGTGATGTTATTTGTTATACTGGCATATGTATATACAGTTATAGTTTTGTATTTCAAAAGTTTTATATTACATACCACTTTGAGATTCGTATTTTACTCTAATTATGTTCTATTCTTCGTCTTCTATTCTAATTTTCTATCTTTTTAGTCCTCACCCTCTAACTTCTTTCTATTAATGATCTGGTATTTCCGATGCTTGAATAGTCAACATGGTATTTTTATGTTGATTTTCCGGGTCGAAAATCCTTGGTCGTTACAGTGGTATCAGAGCTAAAGGTTAAGTGATTACCTTGGCTCGGTGGCGTAACTCAGTAGAGATGGGATTAGTAATATCCTGGATTGAGTTTGAGTGTATATATGTGAGCGCGTATTTGTAAATTGATGCAAACATTGTTTTATATTGTGTTGATTGGTTTGTCGAGTAGTTTATGAATTTTGGTCAATACAATAATGCAAACTGTGTCGGTAGGTGTTTCTAAACTCCTAAACAAAGTCAGTAGACACAGTATGTTTTGAAAAAATGGTAAATGAAATAATTTTACCAAAAATATATTTTGATATAAATAGAAGTATATATATTGGAATTATTATAATAAATTGGATATGTTGTTTGTAATTATAATCAAATAGGATTATAATTGAAATGGTTAAAAGTAACCAATCAGAATTCATATTGATATAATAAGATGGATTAAATCTGGATTTAAAACCAGAATTGAAATAAAATTCTGTAAAATTGGAACAGTGTTCGTAAATGAATTATTGAATTGTATAAGGAAGTTTTAAAGATCCTGGGTGATTTGAAAATGTTTTCAAATGTTTAAAATGATATTTTGAAGCAATTTCAAAATGGAAGTGATTAAGAATGATTTTTGAAGTATATAGTATTGAACTCGCTTTGATCACTGGAAAATAATTTTGATGATGATGGCCACATCATCAATGTCATTTACGAGTTTCTAAGTAATGGATTACTACCAATATTTTTGTTTTGGATTGTTTGAAGCAATAACTTGTTCAGAAATTCAAATGTTTTGAATTTCTATTATTATAGGTAACATATATGATTTCAAAATGATTTGAAATAAACCCAGGAATTTAAATTTTGAAATTTGATTTAAATTTATGAAGTTAAATAGATGGAAATAGTGAACGAATAAATTAATATTTAGCTTGAACTAAGTTAAATAAAATTGGATATGATTAGAGATGATCTGGAAAGGAATTGGAATGTTGAGTTAAGAATTTGGATTTTGAGATTAGAGCTGGAGTTTGAAATGAAATTCGGCTTGAATATAAGCGAATGATTGAATTTTAGAATAACTGTATTGGAGATCAATTGGAAATGCATCTGTATATGTTGACAGGATTACAAGTGGAAGAGGTAGAGTTGTATGCCCGACAAAAAGATACAATTTTATATTTTAATTGAGTATTATATTTTTTATAAGCCTGTTGGGCAAGCCTCTTGACTATTTGATTTTCTTTTGTATTGGATAAGGCCCAAGGTGGCGAGTTGTAGTCGTATCGATTGAGCCATGTAAAGGAGATGCTGGCAAAATTTCCCGGGAATTAAAGGTGTTAGAATTTTTTTAGAATTTTTGAAAATTTTCATCGTTACAAATAAATTAATATTTTGATTAAGATGAATTGGTTCAGTTTAAACTGAAATTAAAGAGATAAAACAAATTATTTTTGACTTGGTTAGTAAAGATTTGCGGCATTCTCCTACCTTAGTAATTTCAGGGACGAAATTCTTTTAAGGGGGAAGGAATGTAACGTCCCAGAATTTTAGCTATTAAATAATTAAATAATTTAATTATTTTAATATATTGGTTTGAAAATTTAAATTGTTTGAATTTGAATATTTTGAATATTTGATTAATATAAATAATGGGATAGTAAAATTTATTCCCGTAATAGTTAGGAATAGTTAAATTAACTATATTGTGTAAATTGGGTAATATAAGATTTTTAATGGAATTTAAATTTGAGTTATAATAATGAATATATTTATTAAACGACAGTTGAACGCACTAATTATAATATAAATTATAATCGAGCTCGAAATGTCACGACAGTTCGTAATATTACGATTTGAACTTTAACTGACTGTATATGATTTGTTATAAATCGGATTTCTTTGAATCAAGAAACATTTGAATCTGTTAAGTTATATTTTTCTAATGGAAGTGAAAAATCGAGATTTCGGCTTATAGATTATAAGTTATGTCCAAATCAAATTTTCGAATAGTCACTATGAATTTATCTATAAACCATAATGATTATTTAATTATAATAAATTATTGGTTTCGAATATGAACAAGATATTTGAGATATAGTCATAATTTAATTTTTAGAATTTTTCTGTAATTTTTATTTTGGAAAACAAGCAACTTGTTATTTGGGGTGTTTTGCACCCTAAATCAGCATTTTTGGACGTTCACAAAATAAGCTAACTAGTTTATATTATTATATATTCGGAATCGTGGGACATATCTCATCATGATTGTATTTTTATTTTTGTACATAGCGGTCCATAATTAAACGATGTGGCAACAATGCAACTATATATATATATATATATATATATATATATATATATATGTGTGTGTGTGAGAAAAATTATGGAGACTAAATAATGTGTACATGCTAACATCTGAACCTGCCCTAATACTCCTACTTCATTACTAAGCTTTCGAGGCCATCACAAAGTCGCAGACTATATTAGCCTAACCATATGCCTTATCAAAATCAATGAAAAATGTATATCATCCATTCTACCCTTTTTCACGGTAGGCAACCTTTCTTCACTGGTACATACACGTCCCGAATTTGGCTACCTTTTCTTAGCTGTGAAGTATAATAGTTTATTTATATATATATATATATATTTACATCACATCCCCAGCTACTCAAGTTTCAACGCCTAAGAACAGTGAATTGTGTCCATCAACTAGAATAGCCTATCCCTATCTCCAGCTGTGTATATAATGACCTATCCCTGATCGACATGGCCAAAGGAATGGCAGCTCTACCTTAGGTTTCGCAGTCCTACCAAGCCATTACGTGAGTGCCAAGCTTTGTAAATTATATAAATAGGCTAGTGCTGCTTCATCGATTCTTTGCTTTTGGGAAGAAAACTAAATCATACTGACATTTTTATGGTGACCTGAAATAAAAATCAAAGCACCTCTACCAGAAATATCATAATATATATATATATATGATCCTACAAACTTCCTCTCCATTCTTGTATGAATTCATTTGGTTTGGTCGCAAGTGTGTTCAAGGCATAATACGTATAGTGATGCAAGTCGATATCGACACATCCGTAATGGAGCTGTTGAGTTCTGAGTCATTTGCATGAGGGTGGTTGCGAGTTTGAGGTGATGCGTGGCGGATAGGGGTGATTTTGAAGGGGATCTGTTTGGTGGTCTCATCTTTCAGTTCAGTGAAGGAGTGGGAGCAAACAAGTGGTGCAGAATGTGGACAAGTGGGTGTCTAGAAGGGCCATGCGTGGGAGGTGACGTGAGGGTGCATGAGAAAGGGCGGTTGGGCTCTGAGGCATGTTGAGGTGAAACGAAAAGGGACTTCATGTTTTGGAAATGGGTAAGTTTATGGGAGCTCATGTCATGTGGGGAAGAAAAAATACTGGAAGGAAACACGCATGAGTTGAAGCGCTGGAGCGGAAAACATTTTTGAGTGTGGAGAGGGATAATTGTGCAATCGTTTGTTTATTTAGGGGATAGGATAAGAGAGGTGGCGGGATATTTCATGCGGAAATGGTACAGTTGCATACTGAGCATCAGTGTAATAATATGGGGAAGATGAAGCTGTTGGTTTCGGTATGGATTCCAAAAAAGATTTTGGGTCGGTTAAAGTAAATGGGTAAGGCCTAGATTAAAAAAAGGTAAAGGCCCAAAAAGGATGGACGTGGGAAAGTTCTGTTAATTGGCGTATGGGCTGGAGTATATGGTTTTAGGAGTGGAGTTATTCTTTTGTTTGTTTTGAGGTGTGTTGATAGTTGGAGGTTGAATATTATGGTAATGGCATCCAGTATGTTACTGGGAACGAAATGTTTCATGGAAAAAAAAGGTCATGTTTTTTGTAGGCTATTGGGAAGATGGGTATGCCATAAATTAAATTTAATTAACGTTAAAGTTTAATTTAAATAATGATTAACTTGAAATTTTCATATCTTGTCCGTTCGTAGTCAGAATTTCGAACCGCTTGTCGCATTGCAATCGTGGGAATGTAGGCTACACCATGGAGCTGGACTGGAGATATTTGGACCATGCTACAGTTTTAGATGAAATTAAACCATCCAATATATTTGATCGACGTTAATCATTATTCAACGGTTTACAACCCAAGTGAGTAAACTCACCAACTCTGTCCAGATTTATTTTATAAATGTTATTTAATATTGATAAAAATGATTGAACGATTTATGTGATGTTTGTTTGGATGATTTGCTAACTAAATTGGTTGAAATAATATTTATAGTTATACATACAAATCGTTATTTGAATACTGATTCCACTAATTAAAATATTTCATATTTATATGGAATAGATGTTATTTCTGTAATTAACATCTGTGGATGCAGAGAAACAGGTTGGTGGGATCCAACAGGATTCCTTAACAATTTTATGGTTGATTTCATATATTACATTATATGATGTGACAAATAACCGGTGATTGATTAATGTGTGTTTTAGGATGTTTGAATAACATGGACCTGAAATAATTGATATTTAAATACCATAAATATATTCAAATATATTGGAAAAGAATTTGAGTTTTAATAACTTGTTTTAATGATAATAAAACAGGTAGTTTGATTTCGGAACGATATTTTTGAATGGAACAAAATAATTATTGTTAAATAATTATTATTAAATAAACCGTGAATGTTAATTTAAAAATAGTAATGGAAAGGGAAATCATTTAGATTATTTCGAACATTTCGAGGTTCGAAATGTGAATATGAATTGAATAAAACGATAAGGATTTGTATTTATAGTTCGACAATGTTGAAAGTCAACAAGATAATTGATTTTTAAAAAAATATATATTATATAATTTAGAATTGGACCATGTAGTAATATTTGGCTTAAACCACATAAATGTTTAATGAAATATGTAATCGAGATGAATTTGTAAACTCGATATATAATTAACAAGGAATTGACTTATAAACGGGTTTATGAAATGAAACATAGGTATGAATCTATAAATAACTAGATAAGGTGGAATTTTAAACTAAAATGGTATTTTCCATTTAAATCAAGTTTCGATTTAATAAAACAAATTTAGATTTCAGTAAAATAATAATATTCACATGTTAAACCGAATGAATAATGGGGTAAAAGCAAACATTTTACTAATTGGAATGTTGAAAGTAATAAATTTGAAAGTGAATTTAGATATTTAGCTGACCTAAAACGGAGAGTTTATTCTGAAGTTCGGAACTTTAATTGAATATAGAATATTCGAAAGGAGATTTATACATTGGAATTCGATTCTATCGAGCTGAAAAATACCATTTACTCTCCTGTTATAATCAAAATTTATTTATCTAATTAATTAATTATTTTTTTATTTAAATATAAGAAACATTTTGAAATTAAATATTTCAAAAGAAGAGTTATAACATTATCGTCATAATCAGATAATTCAGTAAAGAATTGGATTTGTAAACTGAATATGAGAGTTGTGTAAACGGTTTGTAAATAAGAAATTAAGGAATGGAGTTAAGTAAAATTGAAACTGACCGGAAATTAGTTAAGTTGAATAGCTTTCTGAGGATCGATTTGATGTTGATTTTGGCCTCCGGGGTCGGTACTTAGGGAATTATTTTTCTACTAATTTACGGTTAAAGACTGATGGCTGTGAAAGGTTAGTGATGCGTGAATAAGATATGAAAATGTTTTCCAATGATGATAATGTATATCTTCTAAATATAGAAAATAAGAGTTGTGAATATATGGAATTGATTTCCATTCCAGTGTTAAAAAGAGATATTTTATAAATATGGAAAATAAATAGTTTAAATAAATGGGAATGTTTTTCCAAGGATCATGTGAGGCAAAACGGGTTTTGAGAAATATTTGGGAAAATATGGGAAACAGGAAATTAGGGAAATGAATAAATTATTGATAAATTAATTTAAAGGGGCTCAGTGTTGATTGAAGATTTGATTGATAATATTTCCATTTGAAAAAAAAAATCGTTGTTTGTACGGATGTTTTCCTTTCATAGTTAAATCACCGACTATCAAAGTTTTTGACCATTTTTCCATTGTCAATAAGGAGGGACCGGGATCAGATGTATTATCTGAAAACCACTCCGTATGGGCATTAGCGTTGCGAATCAAATATGATGAAGAAAATTGAAGACGGAGTTTATGCAAGGGCTGTTCTGGAGATCCTTAGTAGAAATTGCCTAAGATGTATTTGCAGAATAGTGCCTTCGGTTTGTCCAGTCCCAGGACAACTTGTATGGACGAATGTCTGACAAAGTATATCTAATGGATTGCATAAGTTGATCTCTTTAAACATACTTACGTTTGGTGGCGGAGAAATTCGTTTCTCTTAGCTTCATACCCATGGTATTTTTTGGAAATCAATTTGTGATTTAGCAGGTATGAGGATGTGGGATTCCAAGTAAATGAAGGTGTGATCTGTCAAAGATACAATATGACCTCAAGCCTCATCAAAAGGGAAATGACAAAAATCGGGCAGGCAGCATGGTTATGTGGGTCGCTCTTATTAGGGTGTATTGCCACCATCTAGAGAATATTCAGATTTGTTACTTCTATTCTCTTCTGTATCTCCCGAGAACGGTTATGTTGCTAGCAACTGTAAGGTGATAAACATTCCATACACTCAAGAAAAATGTGTGGTCGGTCATATGTGGCTGGATTGCAAGATGTTCTTGTTGAACCCAGTGTATTTATCTCTAGAAATAAACTATCGGTAGGTGGTTCCACACCTTGTCATAGTCGGAATCCAATCTTCAATATGTGCCCGCGGTTTTGATTGTATATTATATACGTGGAGAGTGAGATGTAATCGTTCTACTAGATTGATATTTACTTGTATTAGACACTCAATGTTTCAAATCTCGCAAATATCGCCCGAGATCTCCTCCGAGATCTCGTTTTGGGCTCCTTCCGAAAAGAAACAGCAAATATCACTCTAAATCTCCTTTCGAATATATCGCCCAATATATTGCAATATCGAACGATATATCGACCGAAATGAAATACTGAAATATCGTCCGAGACCTTAGTTTTTTTGGTTAAAATCTAAATTTGTGCCCGAACTAGAACTATAATTAAAAAACTAAAATCTAGTCATATCAGTCTTTTGTTATTTTACATTTTGCATGTTAAATGACTATATTGTATGTCCGTATTTGTTTTACAATGCTAATGATTTTCATATTCGTCTTTTTACATACATGTTACTTATAAAATTATGTATTTTATGGTCTATTTATGCTGGATTTTTTAATGTTTTGGATCCTTTTAATGTTCCATGTCTAACAATATTCTTGTTTTAAACATATTATGATTTAGAGTATGAATGATCTTTCGCAAAATAAATAATAATAGAGTTATTTTGCATTTTAAGTTTAAGTTACTATGTTTCTGATAGCATTCATAGAAATCATTTTGTTAAAATATCATTTTTAATATATCATGTACCCCAAAACTGTTCCGATATGAACTTTCAGACCTGAGATGAAAATCCGAGACGAACTCCCAAGTTAGACTCATTTCGTCCGAGATCTCCTTCGGTACGAGACCGAGTCTACAAAATCCCTGAGACGAAACGTGACCGATATCCGAGATTTAGACCTTGTAGACACCATTATAATATCAGAATATTATTAATTCCAAAAATGTTTTAGATTATCGTAAGGTAAAAATTGTCCGTGTTTATATGTGGATTGGTCTTACGATTAACTTTTCTTTCGAAAAAGATTTTGAAAAGTTAAACCGAATGATTAGAGTTTACTCACACCAATCCCATGACTGACCCAGAGTTTATTTTGTTTTGTTTTACCCTAAACTCTTAGGTTCCTAAATTTGTACGGGTAGTCAAGTAGTCGGGTTAAGATATTCTTGGAGGAGCTTGCCGCAGGAGGCTTTAGCATTAGTAATATATATATATAGTTTACTTCCGCTACGAAGTTATGTGTTATACTAGTATGTATATACAGTTATAATTTTGTATTTCAAAAGTGTTATATAACATATTTTATTCTTCCGCTGTGTGATTCGTATTTTACTCTAATTCTATTCTATTCTTCTTCTATTCTTATTATTCTATTCTAATTTTCTATCTTTCAAGTCCTCACCCTCTAACTTCTTTCTATTGATGACCTGGTATTTCCGATGCTTGAATAGTCAACATGGTGTTTTATGTTGATTTTCAATGTCGAAAATCCTTGGTCGTTACACTTTTGGTTTTCATTCATATTGCACATCATATATGCTTACATTCATTTAATTTGAATGATTTACAACCAATATATTCACATTCAATTCATATTCCAATTATATGTATTCCAAATTAAAATTTATTCTATCAATTTATTAGCTTCAATCCGTTTAACTTGCTTAAGTTAAACTTAAATTCCAGAGTTCAAGTTCTTTGGTATTCATTTCAAATCCTTTAGAAACATATAAATATATCTACATATATTTATAATCACTTCAAATTAATAACATTTGAATTTTCATACCAACTTGTTTTCTTGAAAACAAATTTCCTTTAGAAACTTTTCTAAGGTAGTAATCCATCACTTAGAAACTCAAAAACGAACACTGATGATGTTGCAGTCATCATCAGAATTTATTTTCCAGCAACTAAAGTGAGTTCAGTGCTTTATTACTTTCAAAATCCATCTTAAATGATTTTTATTCAGAAATCCCTAAAAAAAACAGAACTATAATTCTTTAATATACTTCAGAAATTTTTTCTGTCCTTTCGGGATTAAATTCCAAATTCTGGTTTGAATTCAATTTTAGTTCATCTCATTTGTATATTTAATTCATATAAAAAATATAATTGGTTATATATAATCATTCCAATTCATATAATCTCATTTGATTATAATATCAACCCACACATCAATATATTATAAAAATTTCAGGAAATCATTTCTTTTCTATCCAAATATAAATTTGGGTAAAATTATTTCATTTAACCAACTAGAAATTTGGGTAAAATTATTTCAAAATAAATAATTGTAAGACCGATCCATACATAAACACGGATGGTTTTTGCCTTATGATAACCCAAAACATTCTTCGAAATCAATATTCTTCTGATATTATCATAGTATCTAAAACAAATAAATATCAATCTAGCGGAATGCTCGCATCCTACGCTCCATATACGTAGTATACAATCAAAACCGCAAGATCTTATTGGAGAATGGATTCCAACTAGAAAGGTATGCGACCACCTTCCGATAGTGTATCTTTAGAGAGGAATACACCCGGTTCAACAAGAACATCTTGTAACCTAGACTAAACATGACCGGCCACTCACTTCACTTGAGAGTACTGAATGTATTGTCACCAACTCTTGGGATCAGCAACCATTCCATAGAAACAATAGCTAAAAGATAAAGAAGCAAAAAAAATTTCTCTAGATCAGGTGACAATACACCCTAATTGGGTGGAACCCACTTAGTCATAGGACCTACCCAATTTTATACAATTTCTCAGCTGCGAGGCTTGAGGTTATGATTACTTACCTTTCATTGATAGCACAATCACTTTGAATGTCACATCGTTAGACCCGTTAATCACTGATTGATTTTCACAAATATAATTTGGATATTATGCTAAGAGAATAAAATCTCTACCACTAGATGTATATTGTACAGACCAACATATGCAATTATTGGAAATACTATGTCAGATCATCCATACCTATTCGTTCGGGAACTGAACGAAACTAAAGGCATAATTTGTATTAATCCATCTTAGGAAATTTCTACATAGGATTTACAGAAAAAGCCATTGCATTTTACTCCATCTTCAGTTTTCATCATATAATCTGATTCACAAAACTACGAACAGGTCTCTCCATATTGACAATGATATTGGCCAACTTCGCATGTTGGTTATTTAACTACCGAAGAGAAACAAACATTCATCCAAAGCATCAAACAATCACTGGGCCCCTTTATTAATATTTCATTAATTAAATTACTTATCTATTTCCTTATCAATATTTGTTAACCCAATATTTTCAACAATCCTCTTGGTCTCTTATGTTATTTGGAAAACATTTTCATATATCGCTTTCTTTTATTTTCTATTCTTAGAAAATATCTTCTACTTATAATTGGAAAACATTCCAATTACTTCTCTTTTCCGAACTCGTCTGTTTTTATAATTAGTTAATATTTATTATTATATTTTCAAATTCCACTTACTTGGATTAAAACGAATGTTGTGTAAAACATCGTTACAACAACCCAAAATACTGCATTCCTAAATCTTATTTAAACATTGATCTTGGAGATTGAATATTTATATTTATCGTTTAATAATGAAATCAATCAAGTTGGGGTGTAACTACATCTCAGACCTTGACTGGATAACATTCTTAACTTCAAAATGGACAAGACTACTTATCTCGAACAATAAACATCATATAAAACCAATTATCCATTTTTTTAAACGTGTATACGTTTCTCTTTCTGTTCTTATCTCGAATAATCACTCGTTTCATGTTTCAGCCTAGTTCATCTAATTTAAGATTTCAGTTCCGACTAGGTCCAGCTCATGAAATAGTATGTATTCAAATGCATGTGTCTAATGCAATGGCACACTTCAGCTTAATTTGCGGTTTCTCATTTTTAAATTGTAACTACATATACGTGTACAACAAAAACTTTTATACATAATGAAAATTAAAAATAAATAGGACTTAACTTGTTATTTGATAATTTAAAATAAAAAATAAACGTCTTTATCTTTTATACATATTGAATATAGTAACATTAAAAGATAAATGTGGTTAGTGAATACCTAGTTATGTTAATTAAAAGATTCAAAGAACAATAAAGATTAATTACAAAAAATGTCGAAGAAAAAATATAATGGACAACTAATTATGGTTTGTCATCTAGCAAAAACATTTACAATAAAAATGAAAGAAAACTTACATCTTAAGTGATTCATGAGTACAAATTACAACTTTCCGAAAACATATATCTTTTTAACCACATACAGTTAATTAACAATAAATGCCTCATAGGTTCATTTACCTTTAAAGATAAAAACATTTATCTTTTTAAACTATTAAATCAAATATAAGTACAACATTGAAATGATTGTGCAATTATTTATTGATATGTTACAATAAGAGCAAGCATGGCTGTATAATTAACATATGAACATGCTTTTTATTTTTATTGTGTTTTATTTATTGAAAAGATAAATTCAGTTGAATACATTCTCTTAGATTATATGGAGTAACTTTTTACAGTTTTTGTACTACATCAACCCCCATATTATAAACATTGCATTCAAACTAAGAAACTGCTAACGAGGGGAAAAAACGCAATACTTTCACAACCCCGATCAAGTAATTAAATGTTTGAACTTTGTATTTCCTCTCCCATTGATTGAAATATAGAATTCAAAAAAAGAACAAGAAATAACATAACGATATTATGCACAACAAGTTGAATGTCAACAATTGAAAATTTAATTTGAAAATCGTACAAACATATTACCTGATACACGCCAATCGAAAATAACATGTCTACTCGATTCATGAAAATCTTCTATTTGATGTAGAAATTGAAATCGCCTAACAATAACAAACTGAAAATCGTTAATAGTTTGAAGCATGAGATGTTATTGACGTAGAAAATCCCATACTTTAGTCGATTCGTGAAAATTTCCTATTTGATACAAATCGATTTATGAAACTGTGAAAATAGCAACGAATTGGTGGTGATTTGGTTCTGGGTAGAAATAGGAAATGAATTGGGGAGGAGCGATTTAGGGAAGAATCGAAGTGGAGGTCATTTTTCTTGATTTGGGACGAAGGTTTTTTGGCTGGTTAATAGTAGAAGGGGAGAAGCGATGTTTTTATCCTACAAAATAATTATTTGAAAGCCACGTCCTGCAAAATAATTAAGAGGTGTTAAGGAGCCCTTGCGGCAAAGTTACACTTTTGATAACTTAAATTAAATTCATAAATATAGATAAAAAATTCAATCAAAACTAATAAACCAAAAGTTCATAAAATTGAGCTGCTGAAATTCACGAATTAGAGCAACTAGGAAAACACAATAAAGAGCAAACAAGCCAAAACTCAGCCGGGAAGAAGACTGGATCAATCTAAACTATTGACTGTTGTCTCCATCAATCAACAGCAGGAAAACAGGGCTCAGACATTTGAACCCTAAAGTCAGATGTCTGATCTGCTTTACTGTTTTTGTTTATTTCGAGCATCAGATCAAACGTCTGAGGGCTCCTCTAAGACGTCTGAGCTGAAGCATAGGCAATTATTTGCCTAGACCATGAATGGTCAATCGATTTCGCATAAGCACGGTCGAGTGGTGAAGTCGTATAATGTTTACTAAGTGAAATGAAGCTTCTAATGCTCGCTAAATAACTCAAAAGCTCAAGACTCAACTCACAACAAAGATTTACACTAAAATTCATATAAATGAATTCAAAACTCAAAAATTGGATAGTTCACAAACAACAAACCAATTTATCAAATGCATATACAACATCAAAGTGCCAAGGGCACATATGTTAAGCATATAAGCTTGATTTCATAGATGTGAGTCCCCAAGAACTCATCTATGATTGTTGGAAGTAAGGAGATGAACCAAAACTTAGCTCTCGATCAACCTCTTTTCCAACATAACTTACTAATCTCCAATCTACCTAAAAACACACAAATTTCCTAAGAGTTAGGTTTTGGAAATCATAAGAATTGGCGAGGAGATACGTTAAAGAAGATAGAGATTGATTACCTCTCTTCTTACCTCTCTTCTCTTTGAATTAACACTTAACTATCAAGTTTCCTAGGAGTTGGAGCTCAGGAATTTTCTCTTTCTTTAGGGCTTAGGAGTTATTAGGAATCAATGAAAAAGAATAAATGGTTGATAAAGAAAGTGGGTGAGTGGAGTTATCATATAAGGGTTGTCTACTTATAGTTAATAGGCTTGTTGAACTTAACAGTGCCCTACCCGAAGTCCCAAATTTCACTAACTCTAAACATACTAATGTTGTAACAACCCATATTTTTGGAACCAATTTAAAATTTATTTTTAATTGATTTACATGGATATTAAATATTTTAGATGAATTATTCTGAGAATAAACGACTTAAAATTTATTTAAATCGAAGTTTGAATGTATAAATTTAAAATTTAATTAAAAAACGAGCTTGAGATGGCACGGTAGTTTGAAAATTTGATTGTAAACTTTGAATGAATGTATAGAATTCAATATAAATCAGAATTTGATGAAATGAGAAAAATGGAATATTTCAAATTGATATTTTCTAACAAGTATATGAAATTGAGATTTCACTTTATAAATTATAAGTTATGTCTAAATTAAAATTTAGAATAGTCGCGATGGAATTTAAATATAATTTTAAATTGTATATATCCCATAGAAAAGTCACATTTTGCATAAGGATGAATTTGAACTCGAAACCACTTCCATTGAGTTCAAAATGTGGTTTGCGTGTTCAAAAACTATATGCATCGATACCTTTGGAGTTGGAGAAATTTTGGTCCTTTTCATTTGATATAAGACCAAAATATCACTTTTTGCATATGGATGAATTTGGACACGAAACCACTTCTATTGAGTTCAAAATGTCATTTACATGCTCGAAAAATATAAGCTTCAATATCTTCCGAGCTTTGGAGATTTAACACCTTGGTTGGCTAAACCTAGTCCATTCACTTAAGGGCACCAGAGCCCTCTCCTCTTCATTCATTTTCCAAACACTTAGAAAAAAATAGAAATGGGGAAAGGGAATGGGAAATTAAAATTTCCTAAATCTAGTTAATCTTAGGAGCTCCAATTCTTGTTTAAATCAAGTGCAAATCAAAGGAAAAGCTTTGGCAAGCTCCTCTCCATATTCTTCATCTTGTTTCCTCTTCAATTTCTTATGATTACTTAAACCTAACTTCTAGGAAATTTGTGCATTGATATTCGTATTGAGGATTCTTGAGTAATCTTGGAAGAGAGGTTGTTCTAGCTTGTCATTGGATCGATTTCTTGCATATAATCATTAAAGGTGAGAGCTTTGTGAGTTCTTAGTGTCCATATCACAAGCTACTAGCTTGTACGGTATAATTTAGAGTTCATTTGAGTTTGCATATGCTTATGAATTGGTTAGATAAGTATACACTTTCCAGTTCATTAGCTTTAGTTTCATTGAATCGAAAATTATGAATAGAATTGTCCACACAATCTAATGCATATGCTATGAATGGTTATTGCCATATTGTGAAGCTCCATTGTCGCACAGGCAAGTTCTAAGACTTCACAATTCGCTTATATTGGGTTTTATTTGCTTTAGTTTGGAATTTAGTTCACTTTTGAATTTTTAGCCGAACCATTGCAAATCTCTTGTGTGAATGTTTGTGTGTGTGCATTTGGGTGTTATAAGTTGTTTCGACAAGCCTTTATGTCTCATTTGCATGTACGTAACATCAAAGGCCTTCGGGCATTTGTCGATATCATTTTGAGCATGTTTTCAAGGAAAATTGTGCTTTGGAACATGATTCAGACATTTGAATTGTTTAGGTCAGACGTCTGACCTGCTCCAAATAATTATGAATTCAAGCAAGGAATTCAAACGTCTAAAATTTTTAGTTCAGACGTCTGAATTACATCTCAGACGTCCAACCAAAAAAATCCAGACGTCTGAAATAGCTTAAAAATAAACTAAATCCTTGCTGGTACAGGAAATTTGTAATAACCCGGAAATCTGAGCCAATTTTAAATTTTTATTTCGGTTATTTTAATGGATTTTGATTATTTAAAATGAATTATTTTAAAGAATAACGACGGAAAATTTATTTTTGATGAAGTTAAAACGAATAATTTTATTTTAATTATATAACGAGCCTGAAATGGCGCTGTAGTTCGAAAATTTGATTTCAAAATTCAAATGAATGTACCGGGTTCCAAATAAACCGGATTTTAGCAAAACTAAAAATATTAGAATCTATTTGTGAATATTTTTCCGACGAATCAGAGAAATTGAAATTTCATAGCGGGAATAAAAAGTTATGTCCAGTTGAAAATTCAGAATAGTCGCTATGGAATTCAGGCCCTTAAAAATGGAAATTTTGCGAACGACCTCGGTTTTCGACAAAACCACATTTGTTGGATCCGTGATGTCAAGTTATTGCTAGATTTCAAAATTCATAATTTTTTGAATCAATATGTGAGCGTGGCAAAGGAAAACACGTTTGACCAGTTTAAGTTGATTTTAATCGACTGGAAAATGGCCATTTTTCAAACGGTCTCAGAATTTGACGAAATTAGTTTTGTTAGGACCGTATCATCAATACAAAGCTAGAAAATATTTTTCGGGAGTTTTTCTAGTTGGCATGTGGCCCTGGTAAATTGAAATGTGCGTTTAAATTCAATATGTAATGATTTATGTTTTAATTTAAATGAAAATTGATCGAAACAGCCGAGTTGGCTTACGAAACATATCCCATTGTGTTCGAAATGGGGGTATTTAGCTAAGGGAAACAGTCGTTGAGTTCGATTTGGAGCTCAGACAAGTAAACAAGTGATTTTGAATAAAATATTAATAAAAATAGTATAAAACCCTAGGGAAAATCATTCATTGGTCAACCCATTTCTTTAGCCGCTGTAACGACCCGGATTTTTCGGCCATTGAATTCTGAATATTTAAATTTGTTTAAGAATTTTAATTGAATTACATATAGGAATTTATTAATTAAACGAAGTTTGAACGTTAATTTATAATATAATTATGAAACGAGCTCGAAATCGCGCGGTAGTTCGTAATATAAAGTTTTGAACTTCAACTGAGCATACAGGATTCGTTATAACTTGGATTTCTGTGAAACAAGACACGTTGGGACCGTATTGATGATAATTTTCATATGAAAAAGAAAAATCCAGATTTCGTGTTATAGTTTGATAGTTATGGTCAAATCAAATTTTGAAATAGTCGCTATGGAAAATCGTTATTAAATTATAGGCCTTTAAAGTAGCCGTTTTGCAAACGGACTCTGTTTTCGACGAAACCAGTTCCGTTGAGTTCATATCGTCGATTAGAGTCAGGATAGGTATATAGTTTGTTATTTTTAGAGACCGGGAAATTTGGTGTAAAAAAGGGTATAGCGGTTCAGGGTAAAAACAGCCTTCCAGGGCAACAGTCTCAGAATGCGACGAAATTAGTGCCGTTGGGTTCGTATCGAAAAGTTATTGTCGGTGTTCGCAGTTTCAAGTTGATTTGATTTATCTGGTGACCGCGGAAAAATTAAACGTGTGTTCATTTCTGGTTTCATAAAGGAAATTTTTTCATATGACCTCGGATTTCGACGAAACTTGTCCCATTGAATCCGGAATATCTTTTTACACTAAGATTAGCATTTTTATCAGTAAACAGAAGTCGTTTGTGTTAGTTTCTGCGTGTCACTTCGCGACGAACTTTCACATTAAAATATGTCAACTCCTATGATCTAACCTACCGTGCGACTGTGTCCCTTTCACTGTATTGCATGGGGAAATGAGAATTAGACACGGCCTAAAGTCTGAAATTGAAAACTCAGGCAGTCTATATTTTGATTTAAAAACACGACACCAGCTACCCTACTAATTTATGTACCCACGCACATGTTTTCTTTTCCCCAAATTTCTCTGCAATGCAATATCAACGTCACCCGACAAATTTCTACTCTACCCTATTTGTTGTTCCTATCCTATATGTTGTACCAACCAGTGTAGTCTCCATCAAAACTAATACCATTAGCACATGCCTACCGAAGAGAGTGATGCAGTCCTATAGCCTAACACTTGCGTGCCAAGGCAACTCTCAATATAAATACGCTACAAACCTTTTACAGTTTCCTCATTAACCGTAAGTTTACATAACAGGAAATGGAAGACAAAATATAATACATGTTCTGTTCTTTTCTTTGCTTTCTTCCAGTAAATTATATTTACACCCTCCGTCTCGTATTTCCTTCCACCACAAAAGGGAGAAACGACCTGTATGTGAAGGGACACCAGTGGCGGTGGTAAGGGGATTCCAGAGGGGTGAAGGTTTGGGATCGATGTTTGGATGAAGGGGTTTCTGCGTTCGAGAATTTACGCAAGGGATATGGGGTCCCTGTGTCCAGCGTAGGGAGCAGCTACCCCTGGAGTCGGATTGTGTGAATCGTTGTGGAGGATGACTTGGAGGAACTGGAAAAGAGGGGCAACGGAAGAACGTGGGAAGCTGGTGGTTCATGCGTGGACTGGTGATCAAGCGGTGAAGTGCGAGCATGAAGGAGGAGAGAGAAGTGCGGGTTTGTTTCAGCAAATTGAAGAAGGTAAGCAACAGTAGCGGTAAGGGTAATTATGAATGTGCCTAATGACCCATTTAAATGCCTAAGCAAGCTTAATTTTGCCTAATCGGGTTTAAGCATATAGGTGCGTAACCATGTTTTAACAATCTTTATAAGTTTTTGCTTAAAACTGGAATTGGGCATTAGGTTAATATGACATTTTGTGGTGCACTGTCCTGTTAGTATTATTCCTAATCTCGTCCCTTGCGCCGGTTGGCTATAACACGTAAACATCTAGTTAACTAAATAATATTAAAGGTATTAATGAAACGTGACCAACCAAGATTTTTATAGCCAATTAAATTAAAGTATTACTAATAATTAGTCATTTAATTAAGGTAGTTATTTAATTAAATCATACGTGTATAATGTGTATAACGTTCTCATCCGTACACAGAATCAGACAACACAGTCGTACGAGAACCGGATCGGAGAACGCGACATTTTGGAACTGATTTGGCCGCAGATGGAAACCCAAAGTGAGTAAACTCACTCGTTTAAAATTATTTTATAATGTGAAATGGTTGCTTGGTTGAATAGTTGATAAATTGGTTGATATAATCACATCGTTGATTGATTTTTTTTCATTAATGCGATATTTTTGATGTTACTAACATCTGTGGATGCAGGGAAACAGGTTGGAGGGATCCAACTGGATCCCTCAATATTTTATTTACTGTTTTATTTGATGATGATATATGTTATGCTACATTATCCATGGTTGAATTTGTGTGTTTGATTTACCCTGGCCTTAGGAACCTGGTATTTTAGATACCGTAAAATATCATCGAATGTGAAAAAAAAGAAATTAGAATTTAAAAGCAGAGTTTATATTCCAAATTAGAAATAATTTCTTTTTCATTAAGTTGCAAATGGAAACCTATTCCATTGGGTAAACCAAGAAAAATGTTATAAATAAAGTTATAAATTAAGTGGATCATTAACCATTGGATAGATAAAAAGGTGAGTTCGAATATGAATGTATATTTGAAAGTGAGTATCGGTTTTGAAACCAATATTTGAAATGGATTTGAATTTAGCAAAGTATAGAGGAAAGTTTAAAGAAGGATTTTCAAATGCTTAAAATAAAAGAATAATATTTTAAAACAAGGAAATATTTTGCAAAATAAAATGTATAAAAAAAGGGGATTTATAGAAATCGAATTAAGTGGTCAGAAGAATGTATAGTTTATAAATATGTTTAAAGAAGAACTTGAATTGATTAAAATAAACCGAGTTTATAAATGAACAACGGAAGCGTGTGCGTCGCACACGGTATTTTATTCAAAACAGCAATCATAACGCTGTTGTTATAAGAAATGCTTTTAAAAATTTTAAACAGCGATTATAACGCTGTCTTTGTAAGAAATGCTTTTATAAAACTAAACAGTGATTTTAGCGCTGTTGTTATAAATGTCTTGGTAAATCTAAGTGGCAATTTTAACGCTGCCGTTATAATAACTGTTTTAATAGCAATCTTAATGCTATGGTTAGGATAAGTGTTCTATAATGCTAGACAGCGGTTTTAACGCTGTTGTTGAAAGAAATGTTTGGTTTAAAGTTGTGAGCTCTGACTATTTCAAAGTTAAGAATGTCGTTCAGTTAAGGTCTGAGAGGTAATTATACCCCAACTTGACTGACTGCATTATTGACTGAGAAATGATTAAGGTTCGATAGCAAGGGTTGGTTAGTGATATCGTTAGTTAACGAATGATTTATGATTTGAGTTATAATAACGATGTTTATAACATCAGTTAATTCAAAGGATTTAGAAATGTTTTCTAACTGGAGTAAAAGATATTTTCTCAATAAAGGAATTATAATATTGGAAATGTTTTCCAATAATCAAGAGAGAAAATAGAGCTTTGGAAGAACACGAAAGGTGGAAAATGGGAATTGGAAATGATAATGTAATAAAGAACTAATATAAAAAGGGCCCAGTGTTGTTTGATGCTTGATTGATAGAATTTCCATTTGGGAATAGGACCGTTGATTGTATGGATGTTTCTTTGATAGTTAAATCACCGACTATCAAAGTTTTATTTTTATATACCTCCGTTGTAAATATGGAGAGACCGGGATCAGATTTGATATCTGAAAACCACTCCGTATTGGCGTAAGCGTTATGAAGCAACTTATGCTGAAGAAAATTGAAGACGGAGTTATGCAAGGGCTATCCTATTTATAGAATAGTGCCTTCGGTTTGTCCAGACCCAGGACAACTTGTATGGACGAGTGTCTGACAGAGTATTTCCAAAGGGGGTTACGTACGTTGATTCCTTCAAACGTACGAAGTTGATGGCATAGAAGGGAAACTTCTTTAGCCTAACAATCTGAGTATTTTTGTGGGAATCAATTAGTGATTTCCGATGGATCTGACGATGTGGCATTCAAAGTGAATGATGGCCAGATGTTCTGGAAGATAATTAAAACCTCAAGCCTCATCAACCCGGAAGTGGACAAAAATCGGGCAGGCAGCATGGCTATGTGGGTCGCACCCATTAGGATGTATGATCACCTATCTAGAGAAATTCCTTTTGTTCTTGAATCTATCGATGCTGTCCCTTGTCGGGAGGCGGTTGCTGATCCCAACCGTCGGTGGTATACATTCGATACACTCAAGCGAAATGAGTGGTCGGTCATGTGTGGGCCGGGTTGCAAGATGTTCTTGTTGAACCCAGTGTATGTGCCTCTAGAGATACACGTTCGGAAGGTGGTCCCATACCTTGTCGAGTTGGAATCCAATCTCCAATAAGTGCCTGCGAGTTTGATTGTATATTATATATGTAGAGCGTGAGATGCAAGCGTTCTACTAGATTTTAATTACTTGTGATTAGACATTATTATAATATCAGATAATATATGATTTCCAAAGTGTTTTGGGTTATCGTAAGGTAAAAACCGTCCGTGTTTATGTGTGGATTGGTCTTACGATTATCATTTCTTTCGAAAGGATTTTTGAAAGTTAAACCAATGGTTGGAGTTTACTCACACCAGTCCCATGACTGACCCAGAGTTTATTTTGTTTGTTTTTCCCTAAACTCTTGGGTGCCCAAATTTGTACGGGCAGTCAAGTAGTTAGGATTTTACAGATTCACTTGAAGAAGCTTGAAACAGGAGGCTTCACCAGTTGGCTATAGACTATTATATTTTCCGCTGTGTATTATGTTGTATCTGGAAACAGGTGTTTATAACTGTTCCAGGGATAATCGTTGTGCTCTGATAATGGTATGTATATACAAATACTGATTTGTACTTCAAAGTTATATTATCTAATATATTTTACTCGTTCCGCTGTGAGTTTGTGATCTTCGGTTTCTTCTATTCTAATATTTCTTTCTTTCTATTTCTCATCCTCTAACTTCTTTCTAATAATGGTTCGTATTTCTGTGCAATTTGAGTTGGACGTGTGGTGTTATTAGTCGACTCAAAGGGTACGGATTTGCGGGTCGTTTCAGCCGCCACCCACGATTGACGATGTAAATCATTCGATTCTTCTTGTCTTTTTTTTCTTACAATTCCCCAATTTGATTTCATGAACTTGTAAAACGACATGGTGGAGTTTGTTTTGCGCTTCAAATCCATTGTAGCGTGATAAAATTTTATGGTTGGAGGCGTTCATTTCCCCCCTAAACTCGCCGACTTCGAGGCAGAATTCTGGGATGATGGCGGGCTCGAGTGGGCCCTAGTGGCAGGTGGAGGCGCGACTTGGAGAGGGCTTCGTCGTGGTGCTGGTGGATGAGGGTTGCGACGGCTGTAGGAGGAGCATGAGGCAGTCAACGTTCTGAAGGGGGGTTCGGTTAACAGAGAAAGGTGTTAGGGAGGAAAAGAGATTAAGGAGGGTGAATTTTTATAAATAAATAATTAATTAAAACTCTCTTTTAAATTATCAAAAGTTTGTAAACCTATAACTCGTTCGTTTTAAATCAGAATGGAACGAAACAACTTGCGTTGGGCTCGTCTCAATGAGAGCTTCATGATAGAACTGACCAGAATCAGAACAGAGCACGTTGTGATTTCAGGCAAATTCAGACCTGAACCGGACCATAAATTCAGAAATAAAAGAACCAATATGAGAACTTCTCACCTTTAATTTAATTTTCTAGTTAGAATATATAGTAGGATGCAGACGGTGTTTAGTAGCACCCGACACCCGTCGTCCACAGACCATGGACGACTTGTTTATTTGTTTGTTTGATTTTGATATATAGTTGATTGTGTGATGTGGAATGGAATAAAATATTTATATAGTTAAAAATATTTTATAGTTAAAAATAGAATTTTTAACGTGTATATAAAAGGAAATAAAATAAATAGTTATAAACAAATCGAATGATTTGTTTATATACACACATTTGACTAATATTGATTGGGACGATAAATTTTACACATCGCCCAACTGCACAAATAAAATTTGTGTTTGATTGTTTGAAACACCACACGGGTATTGGGATGATATACGACATACACTAATCCCAATAATTAGTTGTATGTCGATCGATTGATTGACATACTGTTATAAGCGTTAAATATTTATATTTAATGCTTATACAGTGTAGAACGCACTTTGGATGATGATTGATTGTTTGTTGTCATTGCTGTATACATGAATTGGATGAAATCCATATAACTGAAATTCTATGGTAATTGACTGTGTCTGATTCCAGTTCAGAATTATCAAATATTTTAAAATAATATTAAGTGAATATTGAAATGTGAATCGTGTTAAGTAGCTAAACACCATTTTAACACGAACGGGAACTTTGTCGATTTTATTTGTTTTTAATGAATATTGAAAAATGATTTCAATAATCGAATATTTTAGAAAATGAATTCGAATTGAATTGAATAGAAAATGAATTCGAAATGAATTGAATAGAAAATGAATTCGGATTAAATTGAATAGAAAACGAATTTAAATTAAATTGAATAGGAATTCAAATCGAATCAAATTGAATTGAATAGGAATTCAAATCGAATTAAAATTGAATTGAATAGAATTCAAATCGAATTGAAATTGAATTGAAAACGAACTGAAATTGAATTAAAAATCGATTTGAATTGAAATCAATTTGAAATGAATTCAGAACGAATTTATAAGGAAAAATTCAATCTTCATTTGTATTTGAAAAGGAAGTTGAAATCTTTTGAAAACGAATTTAAAACGATTTATAAAATATGTTTTAAAAGGAAATCGACAAAATATATATAATATATATATTATATATATAATGGCCTGAATAGAATGCACCACGCCGCGGCAGTTCGCGAATTTCAACCATTGACTTTGAATGGATATTGTGGGAGATCCGACCGTCGGATTCTCCTAAAACCGGAACCGTTGGGTTCGTATCGAAAAGAGCTTTCTAACAAATATTAGAAATTTGAAATCTAATAGTTGGATTTGTAATTATGTCCAAATCAAATTTGGAAAAGGTCGCTGTAAGTGCAGTTCGATGGCCGTTGATGGAAATCGACTGTACGGGCCTTGATAAAATTATTAAAAATATTAATAATTAGTGTAAAATCATAAGAAATGATTTGGAAAGAATTAGGATGCAAAATTAAATATTTGAAAAGATAAAAGTAGATTTTTATCGAAATGAACTAGTTTTGAACTAGAAGTATAATTCTATTTATTTTTAAAATAAATAAAGTGGATATGAAATGGTTTTGAAAATAACCAGAATTTCCAATAATTGAATTGGAATGGATTTGAATCGAAATTGTCTTTGGAATTTTCGATGTTGGATTTCGTGATGATACAGATATTGTTATAGGAATTTTAAAGATATATTAATATCGTTATTTCCAATACCATATTTGTTGGTCGTAGAATTTGATATTGAGTATAAGTCGGTATATTTTCTATTCAGAGCCTTGTATTTAATATCAAATGGGATTTGGGTTTGTCGTGAGTGGTGCCTTCATTAACACTATTCTTAAACCCAGTTGAGAAAAAGATTAAATCTTTTATTTATAGATTTAATGAAGTGTGCCAATTAAATGGTATTTGATTGGAATTGAATTTGAATTGATTTTTGGGTTTATCGTGAACAGTGTTTTAAATAACACTTGTTCTTTAACCCGATAATTAATAGAATATGATTTTGGGTTATCGTGAATGGTATCTTCAATAATACTATTCTTAGACCCAACGGAGTTAAGAAAATCAGAAACTAACTAGTGATTAGTTAAGTTGAATGGTTTCTTAGGTATTGATCTGATGTTGGTTTCGGCCTTCGGGTTTAATACTTAGGGAATTGCTCACTTGCTAATTTACGGTTAGGGACTGATTGAAATGTGATGTGATTTTGGGGTTTATCGTGAACCGTGTTTTAAATGACATCGGTTCTTTTACCTAGTTAAAGATTAAAATTAAGTGGAGTTTTAATGAATCTTTAATTAGATTGAAAAGATCGAGAATGCAGTATCACCAGTTTTGCTCCAGGCGATAGTTAAATCTTTAATTAGATTTGAACGTGAAATGGTAATTGAATTTACCGATAACACCATGGTGTTAGATATGAAGTATGACCAGTTTTACTTCATGGGATGAATAGGTTGGGATTGGGAAATAAAATAAATGATTATTTCGGTGTGGTTCGCTAATCCCGACTAGTTGAATCGATATTCAAAAGAAGATTGAAGAATAAATTTAAAGAATTTATCTTTGACAAAATTAATGGGAACCTTTCCCTAAGAATATGAAATTTAGAAACTAGATGTAGGTTAGCTAAGAAAAATGGTTTCCTAGATATTGATCTGATGTTGGTTTCGGCCTTCGGGGTTAATGTTTGGGGAATTATTCTCTTGCTATTTACGGTTAGTGACTGATGAATTGGAATGAGGCATATGTTGTGTTTGTGTAACACATATTTATTATGTACGCGAATTATTCAGAAAGACCGGGTTTATCCCATTCTGAATAACTGGTTCGACTTGGTGTCGAAGATGAAGACGGTGGTTGAAGACCGGAGGTCTTCACATTGTTTGGATAATTACTGATGATCTTGATTGGGTCATACACCCAAGACGAGGGAATCAGTTGGTGATCGTCCAGACGTACTTGGAGATCGATGGATAAGCGAGGTACAAGGTGCCTCCGGTTTCGTTCAGACCCAGAACGGACTTGTAAATGGACTGTGTGTCTGACATTGGATATCATTCAGTGTGATTGATGGATATCGGTTGCATGGAGCGGTTTGCCTGCATGGCATGCTAAGATGCAAATGACCAAGGCTTCTATTGAAAAGCAGATTCTTGTGGTAGATAATCAAAGCACAGCCTGTGTGGCATAGCTTTGTGTAACGTTGACTCGCGAGCCTCACACCTCGGTTGTGAACCAAAAAGGGGAGAAGGACCTCAGGGAGGACATGCGTTTCCTTCTAGTTAGAAGTGGCGTCAGTGGTTTTACACACCCTGACGAGTTTGAATTATGTGGTTGTTGTTGTTGCGAGGCGCCTCGGATATATCGGTGACTATGTGAAGCCGATGGAGTCATTCATTGGCTCATTGACACCCCAAAGGGTGGGGAAACATAGTGTTCGGGCATTTTAATCCACATCGGTGGACCGGCCCTGACGATCCAAAGGCTTGACTGATTACTTGCCTGAGGTGTAACACCCCACCTCTGTTAAGGTCACTCACAAAGGGAATGCCTTAACTTTAATGGAGCGTTTTAGTAGGCAGACAGAAATTTACAAGACAGATAAAACAATACTTGAAAAATTAATAGCTTTATTACAACAGAAACCGAAGTAAGTTTGGTTACATCTTTTCAAGTCACAATATCAGAATTCAAGTACAAAATATCAGCCTTGAACAAAAGCCTTCATAATGCATAGTTTTTAAAATCATAATCCCCAACATAAACTGCCATGGATAGATAGAGCCAAGGCCAAGCAGTACTTCAAGTAGAGAAAATCCGAATCAAGCTCCTATACTCCCACCGTAAAAAACCGGGGGAGGGGGAGGGAACAAAAAAAGGGGCGAAAACAAGTAAGGTCAGACATAAAGTCTGGCAAGTCCAGTCACTTTCAACATATGAACAGATAATAATATCATGACTTGAAAATAAAGCTGCATAAGAGGCAATAGGAATAACTGGTATGCTTAAGCTAAACAGAAGAAACAGAATAATATAGCCCAAGTTATGCTTCTTACTTATATTTTACTTCTCTGCACTAATACTAGTATAACAGGATTAGGCATTACCCAAATGTTCAAACTGAAACAGAAATGGAACAGAATAATCTATACAGGAACAGAATGCCAGTAATGGGCCTTTACCACCCCAACAGACAGAAGGTACATAAACGGAATCAGAGACAGAAACAGAATGTTAGAATTAGGTGTACACTAGTAAATGGGCCTTTACCACCCCAACAGACGGTACGTAGAAACAAACAGGTGTTACCACCCAACAGAAACAGACGGTACCCCAACGGAAACAGATAGAACTAAGTGTACCCTAAATCTACCCCAAGCGATCGGCTCCCTAATACATAAATACCCTGTGCCAGCCCCACAGAAGGGTGTATCACTCCCCAAAGTGGCAACCTTTAAATGACATAGACCTATTTACAGATGTCACGGCATCTTACATCCTCAGAGGCAGACCGGGATCCATGCACGCACATGACCCGGTTGGAATGCACCATCAACACCCCTCGCCATTATCAGAATGAACCACTTATTATTAGTTCAGTAAGCGTGCCCGGACCCTACCTACTGTTGGGTCATAGTTTTGATACCAGAAAGGGTTACTGACTAATATCGGTCCCCAACAACAGATGACACAAGTATTTTCCCTCCTAACCTTGTGTCCCCAGACTAACAGATTTCAGATTAACTTGTTTACAAGTTTTAGGCCTACAGAGTTCGGAATCAACTAGTTCACAGACCAGAAAATCAAGTCAACAGGTTTTCAGACTAACGGATCAGATGTATAGTTTTAACAGACTTACAGATTGTATAACTTTGTATTGGGCCTACAGATTCATGAAACAGGTTTATTAATTCATCAGTCCAGTTGGTTTAGCCTTATCTACCCAACACGTTTTAGACATCATATTTATCTCAGATTTGCATTAATTAAATATTAATGCGCAGACCTCTCACACTAGGTCGGTAGCTTGTGGCCGCTGGATAAGCCGGGCGGTTCCGGGCAGACTTTTGCCACAAGGCAGACCTAACCTCATGTCTAAGCATATTTTAGTTATGCCTACGACCTCTCACATTAGACTAGCAGTTTGCTGTTGCTGGTTAAGCTGGTTGGGTCCGGGCAGGCTTCTACTAGAAACATGAGTCTAACCTCGTGTCTCAGCATTTTTATTTTAACCAATTTATTCCATTACAAATTATACAAATATCAGACTAATTATGTCAATTTAACATATTTGACTTCTTTTCAAGTCGCAGCAGATTAAACAAATTAACGTGTTTTACACAAATTACAATCGTTCAGCTTTTCAACAGATTTAGCAGCTCAGGCGCTTCAACAGATTTAGCAGATTAGGCAACTCAACAGATTTAGTAGATTAGGCAAAATTAGCAGATTAGGCGATTCAACATATGTAATAGTTTAGGCAATTCAATAGATTAAACAGGTAACAGGTTTAGCAGATTAGGAAAATTTAACATAATAAGCAGACAACAGTTTTAGCTGATTTAAACATTCCTTAAAGTCCTATTCACATATCTTGCCTAATTCATAAGGTAAGCCTAAACTTATATGCCCAAATTATGGCCATAATCCACCATATAACATATGTCCCAATTTTTAGTTAAACTTGCATAGTTCAGAATATTCTCCGAAAACCTTACATATAAATTATGCCAAATATAGCCATTGATTACGATGCATGTCACATATCCAAAAACCCCACTCGCTTAGGTGTATTCACACTTAATAATTATCCAATCTTAATATGGACCTTTACACCTAAGTTAAATTCAAATTAGTTCTCTTTTTTCCAAATTTCAGACTATAATATATATAGTATGTCTAGATCTAGATCTTGAATTACAACTTGTACTATGCATCCAAATCAGTTACATGTTCACAGTAAAACTTTACGCCACAAATCCCAAGTCATATGTCCAATATTCTTTATGCCTCAAAACTCAAGACATATGTTAAATACACCTTATGTTTTAAATACAACATGCCCAATTATATGTCTTAGATTTATGTTCTAAGTTCAATCTATGTTCTTTATGTTCTAAGTCACAATAATCCTCTCCTTCCAAGTCATAGATCGTCTTATACAATATGCCTCAAATTTATGTCCAGAATTACAACATGCGTTATATCCTCAAATTAGTTACAAATCAATTATGCCCAAATATGCCTCATTCAATATTCTTCCCAAATTTAGCGTTTAAGCGTTCATCTCTTATGAGATCTGGCTCAGGCTCGTGGTAGCCTGGCTATCGAACAAAAAGAAAGAAAGAAGGAAGAAATACAGAACAAACAGAATAATAAAACAGAGGAACATATCTGATAAATAGAAAAAGGGCATAATCTCATATTCAGTTTTATAATTATGTCAAAATCATGATTAAAATTCATATCGGAAAATAACTGCACTTGCCTTGATTGGATTATAGAAGAAGAGTTGCAGTAGTTCTCTTTTAATCTTATTCAGATTTGGAAGAAGATACACTAGTTCTAGTTTTGATCCCAGTAGAGTAGCGACGCCATTATTATATTTATTTACTATAGAGGCAGAGTATAGGCAGAATGAAATTGTGTGGAAAGAAAGTGAGGTTTGGGGGTGTTTTTATAGGAGAATAGGGTGATTTAGAGCCTTCGGATCACTCTAGAATCCATCTAGGCCTTAGAAACCAAGAAATGATGTCAACAGACCAACCAGAAATCGCCACCTAAGCCCTAAAACATAAAATTTCGTCATAGACCATTTAGAGCCGACGGGACCAATTTCAAACCTCCTGAGTCAACCCTGGTGGGTCGACCCATAAAATAGGTCGGTTTGGTGTTTTGCCTTCCCGCTTCCGCTGTTTTGAATTTTTTTCTTAAATTTTAGGTTGAATTTTATTTTACTTTTATATCTATATATATATATATATATTTCTATCTTCCTAATTAATCATTTTCACACTAAACTACTTTTTGAACTGCGTTCACACTAAGCCGCTTTTTAGCCATTCCCCTAAAACAAAAATATGGCGTTGGCCGGGATCGAACTCTGTAACTCTTGTATGCAAGTCACATGTTCCAACCAAATGAGCTACTAAGTCTTTTGCTTACAAACCTTAGAACAATGCTAAACATTTATTCTTTTCTCATTCTTTTTTTTTCATGTTTTGCTGCAATATTTAATTTAAAGATATCTTTTTCATACGGAGTCCAATTTACACAAACTCGGACTCTATCTCTACCAGAATTCCGAGACGAACACAATGGCGCAACCCGTTTCCCTTTAGTTCTCACGTCTGAGATTAGTTATTATTTAATTATTTAATTCGATTATTCAAAAATCCAGGGTGTTACATCAGGGGCATGCTAAAGCGTCTCGAATCGGTAGAGGACTATCTTTTTCCTTGGTTCATAGATGGAAATCCAATTTCCAAATACGTGACTTTGCGGTTTTGATTGTAGAGCCTAGTATGGCGACATAATATATGGTACCCATGCCGTCTATGATTGATATTTATCATTGTATATAAAATCAGAAACTAACTGAAAACGAGATAAGATGGATGGTTTCCTGGGGATTAGTCTGATGTTGGTTTCGGCCTTTGGGGTTAATACTTAGGGAATCGTTTTCTTACTAATTTACGGTTGGAGTCTGATTAAGAATTAAAACAAGAAATTTAGCGTATCAAGCATTCTTTGGCTATTATAAGGTAAAAACCCTATCCTCTGGCTTGCGTTGCATTGTGTGATGGGACCTGGGTCTTATAATAGCTTCATTGTTCTTTATTTAGCATTGCGCTGTTTGTTTTATGCACTGGTGTTCTTGGGAGGAAACCCATTCCGTGTTATACGGCGTGGTCCCTTGATTTACCTAACTTTAAAATAAAGATAAATAACTGTTTCAGTTCTCGCACCAGTCACATGACTGACCTTGAGTTTATTGTTTTAACCTAAACTCCGGGTGCCCTTATTTTGATACGGGCAGCTAGTAGTTTTGGTTTTGCAGATTTATATTCACAGGATCCTGATTTACAGCTGGGACGATACTCGGAAAGCTCTGTATCCGTGTTTTACTTCTAGTTGTGTATTGTGTTATTTTTCAGCTACGATGTATTTAAATGTAATTTAAATCTATGATGTTTTCTGTTGTATAATATTTGTTTATACTCTGTATATTCTTGTAATCTGATGGAATTGTTGAAATATACAATGAAATGTTCTTCTGTTTGTGTTCTGATTTGTCTTGTCCTCAAAGTAATTCGTTCTTTCTCTTCTCTTCGGAGACCGGGGAAGTTCAGGTCGCTTCAGTTAGTATCAGAGCTTTGGTTTACAGAGCTCGGAGAACAAGGCACATGAGAACCATATGAAAGAATTCATCAGAGATTAGATTAGTAATATCCAATGAGAATGACTCGTTAGAGATGGGATCAGTTGTATCCTAGAACTAGTGTGAAGAGTATATTTTTAAAATGAAAACAAATTTTGTTTTGAAAATTTTAAATCAATTATACGTATTTGAATATTTATTTGTATTGATTTGGATAATCCAGTATATAAAGGTTTTGCGTATACGTCTGATCCGCATGTATTTGAAATTTTAATATACTGGATGGATATAGAATTACACACTAGTCGCCCGGGGGTGATTCTGATGATTGATATATCATCATCCGAATTTATATTCGAGTGACGAAAGTGGGATTTCTATATATTTCCAATTGACTGGTGTGAGAACCAAAATTAGATAGGGCCTATTGTTGTGATTTGGCATCAAAAATCTGATTTTTTGACTATATATCAAAATTATGAATTTGAAAAGCTAATCAACTAATTGATTGCTGATTGTGTTGTTTGATTATTGGTTTGAGTAATTAAAATTTGAACCATATAGCCAATTTGAACCAAAAAGTGAATTTTATTGAAAATTTGTCGCATTTGCATGCATGTACATGTACTTACCTTGAACAGGTCATAGCAAGGAGGCTAGAGCAGAAGAATAAAATTGTTTGCTCGACAAATAGGTACATGTTTACCATAATTTACTGTTTTGTTTGGGTGATGATGATTTTATGAGCCGATTGGCTAGCCGCTTGGCTTTTTCTTTTTCTTTTGGATTGAAGAAAGCCATGGGAGGCTATATGAAATATCCCGAAGTCCCTGGTGCAGGGGAGGTTATGGCGAAATTTTTCGAAAATTTAGGGTGTTAGCCAAATTTTTGAAAAATTTGAAAACTTCTTAAAAACTGAAAAGTTGAAGAACTTAAGCCGTAAGGAAAATAATGGAAGTTGAGTTGATTGGTTAAACAGCTTTCGGCTTCATTCCTTTTCGGGGACGAAAAGTTTTAAGTGGGGGAGATTGTAATAACCCGGAAATCTGAGCCTATTTAAATTTTTTATTTTGGTTATTTTAATGGATTTTGATTATTTAAAATGAATTATTTTAAATAATAATGACGGAAAATTTATTTTTGATGAAGTTAAAACGAATAATTTTATTTTAATTATATAACGAGCTTGAAATGGCGCTACAGTTCGAAAATTCGATTTCAAAATTCAAATGAATGTACGAAGTGCAAAATAAACCGGATTTTAGCGAAACCAAAAATATTAGAATCTATTTGTGAATATCTTTCCAACGAATCAGAGAAATTGAAATTTCATAGCGGGAATAAAAAGTTATGTCCAATTGAAAATTCAGAAAAGTCGCTATGGAATTCAGGCCCTTAAAAATGGAAATTTTGCAAACGACCTTGATTTTCGACGAAACCACTTTTGTTGGATCCGTGATGTCAAGTTATTGGTAGGTTTCAAAATTCATAATTTTTCGAATCAATATGTGAGCGTGGCAAAGGAAAACGCGTTTAACTAGTTTCAGTTGATTTTAATCGACTGGAAAATGGCCATTTTTCAAACGGTCTCAGAATTTGATGAAATTAGTTTTGTTAGGACCGTAATGTTAATATGAAGCTAGAACATATTTTTCGGGAGTATTTAGCTTGGGACAACAGTCGTTGAGTTCGATTTGGAGCTCAGACAAGTAAACAAGTGATTTTGAATAAAATATTAATTAAAAATAGTATAAAACCCTAGGGAAAATCATTCGTTGGTCAACCCATTTCTTCAGCCGCCACCCACGATTGACGATGTAAATTGTTCGATTCTTCTTGTCTTTTTTTCTTCCAATTCCCCAATTTTATTTCAAGAACTTATAAAACGACATGGTGGAGTTTGTTTCGCGCTTCAAATCCATGGTAGCGTGATAAAATTTTGTGGTCGGAGGCGTTCGATTTTCCCACCTAAACTTGCCGACTTCGAGGCGGAATTCTAGGATGATGACGTCCTCGAGCGGGCCCTAGTGGCAGGTGGAGGCGCAGCTTTGAGAGTGCTTCGTCGTGGTGCTGGTGGATGAGGGTTGCGACGGCTATGGGAGGAGCAGGAGGTGGTCAATGTTCTAAAGGGGGGTTCGGTTAACAGAGAAAGGTGTTGGGGAGGAAAAGAGATTAAGGAGGGTGAATTTTTATAAATAATTAATTAATTTAAACTCTCTTTTAAATTATCAAAAGTTTGTAAACTTATAACTCGTTCGTTTTAAATTAGAATGGAACGAAACAACTTGCGTTGGGCTCGTGTCAACGAGAGCTTCACGATGGAACTGACCAGAATCAAAACAGAGCATGTTGGAATTTCAGGCGAATTCAGACCCGAACCGAACTAGAAATTCAGAAATAAAAGAACCAATGTGAGAACTTCTCACCTTTAATTTAATTTTCTAGTTAAAATATATACTAGGATGCAGATGCTGTTTAGTAGCACCCGACCCCCGTCGTCCACAGACCATGGACGGCTTGTTTGTTTGTTTGTTTGATTTTGATGTATAGTTGATTGTGTGATGTGGAATGGAATAAAATATTTATATAGTTAAAAATATTTTATAGTTAAAAATAGAATTTTTAACGTGTATATAAAAGGAATTAAAATAATTAGTTATAAACAAATCAAACGATTTGTTTATATACACACATTTAACTGATATTGATTAGGACGATAAATTTTACACATCGCCCAACTGCACAAATAAAATCTGTGTTTGCTTGTTTTAAACCCCACACGGGCATTGGGATGATATACGACATACACTAATCCCAATAATTAGTTGTATGTCGATCGATTGATTGACAGACTGTTATAAGCGTTAAATATTTATATTTGATGCTTATACAGTGTAGAATGCAATTTGGATGATGGTTAATTGTTTGTTGTCATTGCTGTATACATGAATTGGATGAAATCCATATAGCTGAAATTATATGGTAATTGACTTCGTCTGATTCTAGTTCAGAATTATCAAATATTTTAAAAAATATTCAGTAAATATTGAAATGTGAAGCCGTGTTAAGTAGTTAAACGCCATTTTAACACGAAAGGGAACTTTGTCTATTTTATTTATTTTTAATGAATATTGAAGAGTGATTTCAATAATCGAATATTTTAGAAAATGAATTCGAATTGAATTGAATAGAAAATGAATTCGAATTGAACTGAATAGAAAACGAATTTAAATCGAATTGAAATTAAATTGAATTCAATCGAATTAAAATTGAAATAAAATTGAATTGAATAGGAATTTAAATCGAATCGAAATTGAATGTAACAGGAATTCAAATCGAATTAAAATTGAATTGAATCGAATTGAAATTGAATTGAAAACGAACTAAAATTGAATTAAAAATCAATTTGAATTGAAATCAATTTGAAATGAATTTAAAACGAATTTATAAGCAAAAATTCAATCTTCATTTGAATTTGAAAAGGAAGTTGAAATCGTTTTGAAAACGAATTTAAAACGATTTATAAAATAGGTTTTAAAAGGAAATTGATGAAATATATATAATATATATATTACATATATAATGGCCTGAATAGAACGTGCCGCGTCGTGGCAGTTCGCGAATTTCAACCATTGACTTCGAATGGATATTGCGGGAGATCCGACCGTCGGATTCTCCTAAACCAGGAACCGTTGGGTTCATATCTAAAAGAGCTTTCTAACGAATATTAGAAATTTGAAATCTAATGGTTAGATTTGGAATTATGTCCAAATCAAATTTGGAAAAGGTCGTTGTAAGTGCAGTTCGATGGCCGTTGATGGAAATCGACTGTACGGGCCTTGAAAAATTATTAAAAATATAAATAATTAGTGTAAAATCATAAGAAATGATTTGTCGTTGTAAGTGCAGTTCGATGGTCGTTGATGGAAATCGACTGTACGGGCCTTGAAAAATTATTAAAAATATAAATAATTAGTGTAAAATCATAAGAAATGATTTGGAAAGAATTGGGATGAAAAATTTCATATTTGAAAAGATAAAAGTAGATTTTTATCGAAATGAACTAGTTTTGAACTAGAAGTATAATTCTATTTATTTTTAAAATAAAAAAAGTGGATTTGAAATGGTTCTGAAAATAACTAGAATTTCCAATAATTGAATTGGAATGGATTTGAATCGAAATTGTCTTCGGAATATTTCGATGTTGGATTTCGTGATGATACAGATATTGTTATGGGAATTTGAAAGATATATTAATATCGTTATTTCCAATACGATATTTGTTGGTCGTAGAATTTGATATTGAGTATAAGCCGGTATATTTTCTATTCAGAGCCTTGTATTTAATATCAAACGGGATTTGGAGTTATCTTGAGTGGTGTCTTCATTAACACTATTCTTAAACCCAGTTGAGAAAAAGATTAAATCTTTTTATTTAGATTTAATGAAGTGTGTCAATTAAATGGTATTTAATTGGATTTGAATTTGAATTGATTTTTGTGTTTATCGTGAACGGTGTTTTAAATTAAACTTGTTCTTTAACCCGATAATTAATAGAATGTGATTTTGGGTTGTCGCGAACGGTATCTTCAATAATACTGTTCTTAGACCCAACGGAGTTAAGAAAATCAGAAACTAACTAGAGATTAGTTATGTTGAATGGTTTCTTGGGTATTGATCTGATGTTGGTTTCGGCATTCTGGGTATACTTAGGGAATTGCTCACTTGCTAATTTACGGTTAGGGACTGATTGAAATGTGATGTGATTTTGGGGTTTATCGTGAACCGTGTTTTAAATGACATCGGTTCTTTAACCCAGTTAAATATTAAAACTAAGTGGAGTTTTAATGAATCATTAATTAGATTGAAAAGATCGAGAATGGAGTATCACCAGTTTTGCTCCAGGCGATAGTTAAATCTTTAATTAGATTTGAACGTGAAATGGTAATTGAATTTACCGACAACACCGTGGTGTTAGATATGAAGTATGACCAGTTTTACTTCATGGGATGAATAGGTTGGGATTGGAAAATAAAATAAATGATTACTTCAGTGTGGTTCGCTAATCCCGACTAGTTGAATCGATATTCAAAAGAAGATTAAAGAATAAATTTAAAGAATTTATCTTTGATAAAATTAATGGGAACCTTTCGCTAAGAATATGAAATTTAGAAACTAACCGTAGGTTAGCTAAGAAGAATGGTTTCCTGGGTATTGATCTGATGTTGGTTTCGGCCTTCGGGGTTAATGTTTGGGGAATTATTCTCTTGCTAATTTACGATAAGTGACTGATGAATTGGAATGAGGTGTGTGTTGTGTTTTTGTAACACTTATTATATACGCGAGTTATTCAGAAAGACCGGGTTTATCCAATTCTGAATAACTAATTCGACGTGGTGTCAAAGATGAAGACGGTGGTTGAAGACCGGAGATCTTCACATCGTTTGGATAATTACTTATGATCTTGATTGGCCCGTACACCCAAGAGGAGGGAATCAGTTGGTGATCGTCCAGACGTACTTGGAGATCGATGGATAAGCGAGGTACAAGGTGCCTCCGGTTTCGTTCAGACCCAGAACGGACTTGTAAATGGACTGTGTGTCTGACATTGGATATCATTCTGTGTGATTGATGGA
Organism: Allium sativum; assembly: GCA_030737875.1. NCBI lineage: Eukaryota > Viridiplantae > Streptophyta > Magnoliopsida > Asparagales > Amaryllidaceae > Allium > Allium sativum. Next base: position 801,688,829 of record CM060915.1, read on the forward strand.
TATCGGTTGCATGGAGTGGTTTGCTTGTGTGGCATGCTAAGATGCAAATGATCAGGCTTCTGTTGAAAAGCAGAGTCTTGTGGTGGATGATCAAAGCACAGCCTGTGTGGCATAGCTTTGTGTAACGTTGATTCGCAAGCCTCACACCCCGGTTGTGAACGAAAAAGGGGAGAAGGACCTCAGGGAGGACATGTGTTTCCTTCTAGTTAGAAGTGGAGTCAGTGGTTTTACACGCCCTGACGAGTTTGACTTATGTGGTTGTTGCTGTCGCGAGGTGGCTCGGATATGTCAGTGACTATGTGAAGCCGATGGAGTCATTAGTTGGCTCATTGACACCCCAAAGGGTAGGGAAACGTTGTGTTCTGGCATTTTAATCCACATCGGTGGACCGGCCCTGACGATCCAAAGGCTTGACTGAGTACTTGCCTGAGGGGTGGGCTAGAGCGTCTCGAATCGGTAGAGGACTATCTTTTGCCTCGGTTCATAGACGGGAATCCAATTTCCAAATACATGACTTTGCGGTTTTGATTGTAGAGCCTAGTATGATGACATGATATATGGTACCCATGCCGTCTATGATTGATATTTATGATTGTATATAAAATTAGAAACTAACTGAAAACGAGATAAGATGGGTGGTTTCCTGGGTATTAGTCTGATATTGGTTTCAGCCTTCGGGGTTGATACTTAGGGAAATGTTCTCTTACTAATTTACGGTTGGAGTCTGAATAAGAATTGAAACATGAAATTTAGCGTATCAAGCATTCTTTGGCTATTATAAGGTAAAAACCCTATCCTCCGGCTTGCGTTGCATTGTGTGATGGGAACTGGGTCTTATAATAGCTTCACTGTTCTTTCTTTAGCATTGTGCTGTTTGTTTTATGCACTGGTGTTCTTGGGAGGAAACCCGTTCCGTGTTATACGGCGTGGTCCCTTGATTTACCTAACTTTAAAATAAAGATAACTGTTTTAGTTCTCACAACAGTCACATGACTATCCTGGAGTTTATTGTTTTAACCTAAACTCTGGGTGCCCTTATTTTGATACGGGCAGCTAGTAGTTTTGGTTTTGCAGATTTATATTAACAGGATCCTGATTTACAGCTGGGACGATACTCGGAAAGCTCTGTATCCGTGTATTACGTCTAGTTGTGTATGGTATTATTTTTCTGCTGCGATGTGTTTAAATATAATTTAAATCTCTGATATTTTCTGTTGTATAATATTTGTTTATACTCTGTATATTCTTGTAATCTGATGGAATTGTTGAAATATACAATGAAATGTTCTTCTGTTTGTGTTCTGATTTGTCTTGTCCTCAAAGTAATTCGTTATTTCTCTTCTCTTCGGAGACCAGGGAAGTTCGGGTCACTTCAAAATTGCAAATTCAGAAGTCTGAATTTTTCATTTAGACGTCTGAATCTTGTTTTTGAACTGTTGACCCGTGGAGACCACGGTCAACAATTTATATCCATCCAGGCTCTTTCCCGGTCGAGTTTCAGCCCATTTCGACTTTGTTTGTGACTTGTCAATTTCACTAATTTGCATATTTCAGCAGCCCGATTCTTGTGATTTCGTTTTTATAAATCACCAATTAAAGAAGGACGGAGTGGAAACCAAGGTGAGAACTCTCTCACTCAAGTATTTTGTACAGCTATTTATTCTTAAAATTGAATATATGTCGATTATTTGTGATAGCAATATTTGTTTGATTATTGATGGATGTTTGCAGTTTTAATGCTATTATTATTAAATTCTTTGTAAATTCACATGGATTGTGATGTAAACCCCACACAGGTATTGGGCGATTATTTTACACATCGCCCAAGTATGCAAATAATAGTCATCAGATGTTGATTGAAAACCCCACACAGGTCTGGGGATGATAATAACTTCACACATCTCCCTTCTGTTTAGTTGTATGTCAGTCAATTAATTAACAGACATTAGTAAGCGTTATTCGATTATTTAACGTTTATACAGTTGTAGATACAATTTGGATGTGAATTGAATGCTAAATAGTTGTTTATCACTATTTTTGAATACATTCGATATAAGAAATCCATATGATTGAAATCATATGGTAATTGATTGAGTCACATTCCGATTTAGAATATGAACGAAAATTTTAAAATAATATTTTGTGAGGAATCAATATATGATTTTGCTGTCCGATTTTGGATGGGCACGGAAATATTAAAATGGTGAACCACTAGAATAAAGAATTGATATGGTTTTAATATAACCTGGATTTTCCAACATATGAATCAGAAAGGAATTGAAAGGAAATAATCTTCGGAATACTTCGATATTGGATTCCATGATTATACGGATATTGTTGAGGAATTCTGAAGATATTGATATCATTATTCATATCCGTTGGTTTCAGAATTTGATATTGAATATAACTCGATATGATTTCTATTTAGAGCCTTGCATTTAATATCAAATTGGATTTTGGGTTTGTCGTGAATGAGGTCTTCAATAACATTGTTCTTAAACCCATTTGAGAGGAGAACAAATCTTCTAACTAAGATTTAATGAAGTTTTCCAATTAATAAATATAATTGGAATTAAATGGTAGTTGATTTTGGGTTCATTGTGAAAGATGTCTTAAACGACTTTTGTTCTTAAAACCCAATTAACAGTGAAAATATGATTTGGAATTTACAAATCTTTTAACTAAGATTTAATGAAAATTTCCAAAGTAAAGTTTTCCAATTTAATACATTAAATTGGAGTTGAGTGAAAGTTCTATTTTAATGGAAGAGGATTTTGGGTTTGTCGTGAACTACATTTGAAAAGACATTGGTTCTTTAACCCAAGGAAAGACAAGATTTATTTCCTAACTTTGAATAATCAAGGTAACGATTTTCGAGATTAAAACTAAGATGGAGTTTTAATGAATCTTTCATTAGATTGAAATGTAATTGATGTAATTAAATTTACTGAATTCAAAAAATGTTCGAGGATGGAGTATCACCTGTTTTACTCCATGCGATAGTTAAATCTTTAATTAGATTTGAGTGTTAAGTGGTAATTGAATTTAGCTATAACACAATGGGTGTTAATTATGGAGTACAATCAGTTTTGCTCCCTGGGAAAAATAGGTTGGGATTGGGATAATAAAATTATGATCACTTCGGTAAGGCTCACTAATCCCGACTAGTTGATAAACCTTAATTTGGTTTAAGTTGAGAAAAGATATTAACAATCTTTTGAAACGATTTCCAACAAGATTTTAATAAAGAATATTCTAGATTGGAATGAGGTGTATAATGTGTTTTTGTAGCACTTGATTATAAGACACGCGAGTTATTCAGGAAGACCGGGTTTAAGCCATTCTGAATAACTGATATGGCAATTAAAAGTCGAAGAAGACGGTGGTTGAAGACCGGAGATCTTCACATCGTTTGGATGATTACCGATGTCTTGATTGGGCCGTACACCCAAGACGAGTTAATAAGTGGTGATTGTGCAAACGTACTTGGAGATCGATTCAGATATGCAAGGACCTCTCTCCTGTATTGGACATATAGGATGAGGAATAAGGTGCCTCCGGTTTCGTTCACACCTAGAACAAACTTGTAAATGGATTATGTTTGACATTATATTTAATTCTGTATTGATAGATTTCTATTAAATATGTATCTGTTTGGTGGCGGAGAATTTGTTCTCTTGCGTAACACCCTTCTCTGAGATGTATGAGCTTAGAGGTTATATATTGATAGACATCAGTTGTATAACATGAATTGACAACGTGGCATGTTAAGATGCAAATGATCAAGGCTTTTGTTGAAAAGCAGGGCCTTGTGGATGATGATCAAAGCACGACTTTAAGTAGTATAGATTTGTGTATAGCGTTAATTTACGAGCCTTACATCATGGTATGAGTCAAAAACTAGACAAGGGATGCAAAGAGTGCATACGTTTCTTTCTAGCTAGAAGTGGTGTTATGGTATGGAGCCTAGACACTTTTACTTACGTGGCTGACGGAATGAGGCACCTCGGATTAGAGTCGACTAATAGGCTCGAGTGATAGGTCTGATAGGACCGGAAAACGTATGTTTAGAAATAACCAATCCATAAAAGTAAGTGTGGATCGGCCTTGCAGGATCCAAGGGCTCGCCAGCGTCCGAGTCTTAGGTCAACTTGCTAGAGGTGATCCGAATCGGTCAGGAGACCATTCCTTGCCTTGACTCATGATGGAATTCCAATTTCCAATACGTGATTTGTCGGTATTAGTTGTTAATCTATGTATGGCGACATAATATATGGTACCTATGTTGTATATGATTGATACATTTATATTTGAAGTTGTTTTGACACTATGAACTTATAGTAATATCAAAATGATTTGTTTTAAAGCGTATCAAGTATGTTTGGCTATTATAAGGGAAAACTCTATCCTCAAACTTGCGTTGCATTCTGTGGTGGGACCTGAGTCTTATAATAGCTTCAGTTTTCAAAAAGCATTACATTGTTTACAAACTGTTTGTTTCTGGGTATTCATGGGAGTAAACCCGTTCCATAACATATGGCGTTATCCCATGATTTACCTTGTTTTAAAGTAAAGATTTAATAACTGTTTTAGTTCTCACATCAGTCCCATTACTGACTTGGAGTTTATTGTTTTCGCCTAAACTCTGAGTGCCCATATTTTATACATAGGCAGCTATAGTTTTGGATTTGTATATATTTCTTTTCAAGGATCGTGGATTACAGCTGGAGCTATATTTGGAATGCTTTGTATCAATGTATTCCCTTCAGTTGTGTTAGGTTATTATTTTTCGCTGTGCACTGTATTTATACATTTTAAATTTTCACTACTATGTATTTTAATCTCTGATATTATTTTTCCGCTGTGCAATATTTATTTATTCTCTGATATTCTTGTACTCTGATGTAACTATTGTAATAGCAATGAAATGTTCTGTTGTTTTCATTTCTGGTGTGTCGTGTTCTTAAACAATCCGCGTTCTCATTCGATCTAGGCCGTATAGGGATTTCAGATCGTTAAAGGTGGTATCAAAGCCTTGGTTTACAAAGCTCGAGAACAAGTCACACTAAAACCAAAGGAGATAATTCATTGGAGATAGGATTAGTAACATCCTTTGAGAATAACTCATTAGAGATAGGGTTAGTAATACCCTAGAATGAGTTTGAAGAGTGTTATTTATAAAAAAATAAAACAAATTTTCTTTTGAAAATTATATCCTATTATAAATATTTAATTATTTTATTTTGAGTTTGGACTATCAAGTATATGAAGATTTTGCATATACGCGTCATGAATGTATATTCAAAGTCTCAAATATACTGGGTAGATATAGAATCACACTCTATTCGCCCGGAGATGATTCTGATGATAGCGATCGCATCATCAGCGTTTATGTTCGAGTTTGGAAAGTGGGATATCTATATGATTCCAATTGACTAGTGTGAGACCAAAAATTAGTTAGGGTATATGTTTGTGATTTGGCATTGAAATATGATTTTTGAGTATATATAAAAGTTATATATTTGTAAAGCTAATTAATGAATTAAATGTTGGTTGTGATGTGTGGTTATTAGTTTGACAAATTAAAATATTGGAATAATGAAACCAATATCAAAATGAAAGTTAAATTAAGCCAAATCGAATCAAATATTGAATTGAACTGAAAATTGATTGGAATTGGATACATATACATGTATATATGGGTCATAGCATGGAAGCTAAGAAGAGAGATAAAATTGTATGCCTAATAAATAGGTACATATTTATTATATTGATTGGGTTTGATGATTTTATGAGCCAATTGGCTAGCCGCTTGGCTTTTGGATTTTCTTTTGATAAATGAGAGCTCATGGAGGCCATTGGTAGTTGTACCGATCAACCCGTACAAAGGAGGTTATGGTGGAATTTTTCAAAAATTTAAGGCATTAGCCAAATTTCGAGAAATTAGAAAGTTCTTAGAAACTGAAAAGTTGAATAACTTGAGTCAAGCGAAGGTTGAGTTGGTTAAGTAAACGACTTTCAGTTCCTTCTTCCTTTTCGGGGATGAAAATATTTTAAGTGTAAAGGCTCGCAAATCCATACCATCTGAGCTGACTAATACAACTGATGTCCAACTCAAATAATACAGAAATACGAGTCACTAGGGTTAAAGAAATAGAACAGATAGAAGAAGAACATAAATAACAAAACAAAATCTCACAGCGGAACGAATAAAATATATTATATAACATAACTTTGAAATACAAATTGGTATATACATACCATATCAGAGGATAATACATATACATCATAGTGGAAATAACTCTAAATAACTAACGGTGAAGCCTCCTACTTCAAGCTCCTCCAAGTGTATCTGTAAAAGCCTGAAACACTTGACTGCCCAAACAAATTTGGGCACCCAAGAGTTTAGGGAAAACACAAACAAAATAAACTCTGGGTTAGTCATGGGACTGGTGTGAGTAAACTCCAAACATATTGTTTAACTTTGAAAAAAATCTTTCAAAAGAAAAGGTAACGGTAAGACTGGACCAAACATAAACATGGACAATTTTTACCTTACTATAACCAAACCATTTTTGATATCAAAATCCAATGATATTATAATAATGTTTAACTAAATAAATAACCAAATAGCAGAATGCTTGCATCTCACGCTCCACATACATAGTATAAAATCAAAAACCGCAGGGCGCTTAATTGAGATTGGATTCCAACTATGACAAGGTATGAGACCACCACCCGATTAGTGTACTCTATAGGGGATACACTGGGATTCAACAAGAACGTCTTGCAACCCGACCACACATGACCGCCCACTTATTTAGCTTGAGTGTAGCGAATATATTGTCACCCATGGTTGTCGGCCGTCCAACCGTAATTCATACGATATAGAATCAAAAGAATAATAATTAATGAATTTTCCCTAGATCGGTGACAAGTTGTGACGACCCCAAACCCCGTACTGACGATGGCAAGGGTAATCATTGGAATATAACACATAAATAGATAACTGCAGAATAGAATTAAATAAATACCCCAGATAATGAACAAATAATACACTGGATAAACATAATCATCAGAGTTATACAGTATACAGGATCATACTTAGTACAAATACAGTTCAGCTATACATAAATGTCTACAACGGAAATAAACATAATATGTACAATAGGAGCTGAACAGCATAAAAAGAGATAAATGATAGAATCCATCTTCAGCTCCAGCTATCTGGATAAAGCCTGCTAAACCTGAATACAAGGCTGCCCGTGTAGAAAAAGGGGTACCCGAGTTTGAAAGTGAAACAAACTACGAGTCGGTCATGGGACTGGTATGAGAAATCTACTCAACACATTTAAAATATGGCTAATCTTAGGACCACGCCACTTTCGTGGAACGGGTTTACTCCATTGAATTGCCAGTGCTTTAAAACAAATCATTCTTTTAAACATCGCAATGCTTTTTATAAAAATGAAGCCATTATAAGACTCAGTTCCCATCACACAATGCAACGCAAACCGGAGGATAGAGTTTTTACCTTATAACGGCCAAAATATGCTTGATACGAATAAAACAAAAGCATTTGGTACTATTGCTAGTGTTTATAAGTTTTGAAAACAATTTTGAATCATAACCATCAACCATAGACAGCATTAATGCCCCATACCACTATGTCGCCATATATAGGTATACAATCAAAACCGCACAGTCGCGTATTTGGAAATTGGATTTCCATCCTAAACCAAGGCAAAAGATAGTCCTTACCAAATTCGAGACGCTCTAGCCCATGTCTCAGGGCCCAGACATAGGTGGGCCCTTGGAGCGACAGGGCCGGTCCACCGATGTGGATTAAAATTCCTGAACAATGCGTTTCCCCGCCCTATGGGGCGTAAGTGAGCCAACGAATGACTCCATCGGACCCGGATCGTTCGATCTAACCGAGGCGCCTCGCAACAGTAACAACCACATAAGTCAAACTCATCAGGGCGTGTAAAACCACTAATGCCACTTCTAGCTAGAAAGAAACGCATGTCCTCCCTGAGGTCCTTTCTCCCGTTTCTGGTTCTTACCGGGTGTGAGGTTCGCGAATTCACGTTGTACACAAAGCTACACGCCACACAGGCGGGGCTTTGATCATCACCACAAGACTTTGCTTTTAAACAGAATCCCTGATCACTGCATCTTAGCATGCCACACAGGTAATTCACACCACGCAACTGATGGTTTTCAATCGAACAGAATGAATTCCAATGTCAGAAACACAGTCCATTTGCAAGTCCGTTCTGGGTCTGAACGAAACCGGAGGCACTATATACCTCGCAAACCCATCGACCTCCACGTACGTCTGGACGATCACCACTCATTATCCATATTTCGGGATGCCTCCCAATCAGGACATCGGTTACCATCCAAACGAGGTGAAGATCTCCGGTCTTCGACCGCCGTCTTCATCTTCGATTTCTTATCGCCGATTTAGTTATTCAGAATGGGATAAACTCGGTCTTTCTGAGCAACTTGCGTATATGATAAACAAGTGCAACACAAATACACACACGCATCATTTCAATTCATTAGTCGCTAACCGTAAATCAGTAAGAGAGCGATTTCCCAAATATTAACCCCAAAGGCCAAAGCCAACATCAGATCAACACCCAGGAAACCATTCGACTTAGCCAACCTTCAGTTAGTTTCTAAATTTCACATCCATATCGTTTATAATATTTTATAACGATTTATCGCCATTTTTATTTATTTTAAAATAGCCAATTTATTCAAAATGACGCTTCGGGCCATAACGCGGCCGTGGCGCTGTTTTTCTTCAGATTTTTACACATATCTGAAAATCTAACGGTTGGATCTTCACAAAATTTACGTCTTTAGAAAGATCTTTTCAAAACGAATCCAACTGTTCTATTTTCGGGAAAATCCGACGGTCGGATCTCCTGGTATAATCGTTTGAAGTTTCGATTTCAAAATACGAACTGCAACGTCGTTATTCGATTTAATATAATTTTATTTATATATATATATATGAATATAATCGATTCTGGCGCTGTTTTTCTTCAGATTTGAATTAAACATTCCAGACAATCCAACCGTTGGATTTTTACAAAGTTGGTGCCGTTGGAAAGATATTTCCAAAGCGAACCCAACGGTTGCGGTTTCTGGAAAATCCGATGGTCGGATCTCCAGCACTAATCGTTTGAAATCACGGTTTCAAAATACGAATTGCAGCTTCGTTATTCGATATATATCAATTCTATTTATATATATATATCAATTCTTCGATTTCAAATCTATATGAATTTCGTACATTTGATAAAAAATGATATTTTTATCTAACTGTTTTCTATTTCAACACTTCACTATTTTTAACAATTCATTTATATAATAAAAATGTGATTTTTAATGTAAAACAATTTATTTCAAAACTCGACTATTTTATATAGTTAATACAGGTGATAAAATAGGATTTTTATTATAAAACAATTTATTTCAAAACAAGATTATTTTATATAGTTCATATCGATGATAAAAATTGGATTTTTATTATAAAACAATTTCTTTCAAAATATGAATACCATTCAACACATGAATTTCAATTCAACGAATGAATTTCGATCCAACATATGAAGGTTTTCTATAGTTTATATATATAGATAAAAAGGTGATTTTTGTATTTAGAACACGAATACCATTCAACACATGAATTTCTATTCAACGAATGATTTTCGATTCAACACATGAAGGTTTTTGTAGTTTGTATATATATATATAAAGGTGATTTTTATATTTAAAACACAAATACCATTCAACACATGAATTTCTATTCAACGAATGAATTTCGATTCAACACATGAAGGTTTTCTATAGTTTGTATATATAGATAAAAAGGTGATTTTTATATTTAAAACACGAATATCTTTCAACACATGAATTTCTATTCAACACATGAAGGTTTTCTATTCAACAGACGAATATAGTTTCAACACAGGAAAATAATTCTAACACATGAATATTAGTCAAAATTTCGGTAGCATAATGGTAGGGTAGTTAAAATCGAGACCGTCCCTAGTACGGCTCCTCGCTCTACCTTAAAGCCTCGCAGCTTTTGACAATGGGGAATCATGCATCTAGTTCGCACGCAGGCGGCACGTATATTTTTTTCATTTCCGCAAACTAATCCTATGTGGTTTCAACCAAATATTTCTCAACCACAAACGGGTATTTTTCAACCACAATCAATCAATTTCAACCACAACCAATTTCGATCAACCATTCGCTATCAATCAATTTTCACACCAATCACAACCAATAAATATCGTCCATGGTTTGTGGACGAGGGGCGTATATATATTTATATATAGCATTTCACTTCTATTTCAACACATATATAATTTTTACAACGCATATATAACTTATACATCAAACGTACAACTTATACAACGCTTATACAAGAGGTGTACAATGCTTATATAACTCATACATCGATTATATAATTTATACATCGTCGTTTTCCATATCGTTTATAATTTAGAAATCTCACTTTGGGTTCCACTCCACCAAAAATAGCAGAAGGCTCAGAAAAATATGCGGTCTCTTCTAGAAGGTAGAAGATGTCCACAAGAGTCCACTATCTCTTGTTTCACTGAATTTCGTCAAGAAACGAAAAAGATATGATTTTTAGAAGTTCGCTACGCTTTTAAATGTTAAAAACAGATTAAATAAAACACAGCCGAACCTTCAGCAAACTGTTCAAAACTAGGTTTGCATTTATCTCGAAATCCACATAGCTATTCGCCGATCGTCCTTCGCAGCGTCGAAGGGGGAGGAGAGGCACGCTGACGCGACGTGGTGGGGCCCAGTTCGATGGTCCCTGGCGGTCGGGGCGGCAACCTGAAGGTCGAAACTTCCAGGGGGTGCTGCGCTCGATTTACTCAACGATAATTGCTTCTCCTTATATGGATTTGAAGATCATGAGAAGTACTACAAAAACCATAACTGTGGTGTTGGATTTCATTGAGCGGATCAAAAGAAAAAGAGGAGAGAAGGTTTGAAGAAGGAACGCCGTTCGTTGAAAGTGGGGTTACGGGTTTTCTGACCTGGACGAGATAACGGTGACCAATAAGATTTTTCTTTTTTATTTATATTTTTTTTTCAAAAATACCCTCTTTCACTCACGAACAACAATCCAAACCCAACGACTGTCGTCCCTGGCGTTTTACCCCCATTCCGAACACAATCGGATATGTTTCGTAGGGCCATTCGATTGTTTCAGTCAGTGTTCCCTCAAATTAAAATATAAAACATTCAATATTTAATTTGAACGTACATTTCAATTTGTTGGGGCAACAAACCGACTCGAAAAATTCCAGAAAAATAAATCTAGCTATGTTTTGACGAGATGGTCCCGACAAAAATAGTTTCGTCAAATTCTGAGATCGTTTGAAAAATGGCCCATTTCTGGTCGATCCAATTTAACTGTAATTGACCAAAACACGTTTTCCTTTGCCACGCTCACATACTAGCTTTAAAAATTATGAAATTTGAAACCTAGCAATTATTTGACATCCCGGATCCAACAGAAGTGGTTTCGTTGAATTCCGAGGTTGTTTGCAAAATGGCCAATTTCACGGGCTATATAAATTCCATAGCGACCTTTCAGAAAATTCATTTGGCCATAACATTAGCTTCCCGCTATGAAACTTCGATTTTTCAGATTCGTTAGAAAGGTATTCACTAACAGATTTAAATATTTTTGGTTTCACTTAAATCCGCTTTGTTTTGCACCCAGTACGGCCAGTCGAAGTTTGAAATCAAATTTTGAAACTACCGCGCCATTTCAGGCCTTGTTTATAATTAGAATTAATTATATTCGTTTTCAAACGTCGATTCAAACTCACTTTTCATTGCTATTATTTAAAATATAATTTTTAAATATTTAAAATCCACTATTTTAGCCAATTTAAAATAATTTAATTGGTTCAGATTTTCTGGGTCGTTACACAAATATACCCTTCTTGGGTATGACCCACCTAACCATGCTGCCTGCCCGATTTTTGTCATTTCCCGGTTGTGAGGCTTGAGGCTACGTATACTTTTAGAACATCTGGCCACCATTCACTTTGAATGCCACATCGTCATACCCGTCAAATCACTGGTTGATCTTCCCAAAAATATTATGTGTATAAAAGCTAAGAGAAATGAATTCCTCCCCCACCAGACGTAATAGCCTAAAAAGATCATCTTACGTGATCTATTAGGAATACTATGTCAGACATTCGTCCATACAAATTGTCCTGAGTCTAGACAAACAAAACAATCCTTGCAATTCACTCTGTCTTCCATTATCTTTAGCATAATCTAATTCGCAACGTCCATGCCTATACGGAGTGGTTTCCGGATATTAAATCCAACTGGTCTCTCCGTATCGACAACGTTGGAAAATAAATCTTTGATAGTTGGTATTTTAACTATCAAAGGAAAACAAAATATTTATCCAAATAGTCAAACAATCACTGGCCCTTTTCATTCATTAACTATTTTCCAAATCCCTTATCAAATTCTATATATATTGACATACTGATTTATATTTTCAAATTTTCTTAAAAATAATCTAATTCCTTAAATTTTCGAAAAATTTCGCCAGCACCTCCCCTTTACCAGTCAATCGTTCAAACCCCAACTCGCATCTCTAGGCCCTTCCCATTCAAAAAGAAAATCGAAAAGCCAAGCGGCTTGCCGATTCGGTGCGTAAAACCTCATACGATATTTAAACTTATACCTTTTTGTCGGGCACTAATAATATTCTTCACTCTCTTCATTTTCTTCATTCCATACCTATTTAACATATATACGCCCATTTCCAAGTCATTTCAGTCAATCCAATCCTTTTTATTTAATCACATTCCATTTTCCTAATTAGTCTCCTAATTAGTTCATTTGTTTGATTCACTTTATTTTGAATCCATCATCTTAACTCATGCCTCACTCGCTTATAAAAAGGACAAGTCCAAATCTTAATTCGAGTTCCATATTCAAGTTCGGATTTTAACTCACAAATTTCATTTACTTATCAAAGGCTAAATTTGATCCAAAAACTTTATCTACTACTTTCCTTTGAAATTAGTTAACATCATTCGATAAATAGAAATCTGTTTTTTGGTATAAAAATCAGCTCATCTACTCGAATCAAGTTCATATTTAATTTATAGCTCAAATCTGGATTTTACTATTGGAAATACGGATTTTATCTACTCAAACCCCTTTTATTTTATTTTATAAAACATTATGGTTTAAAACGATTATGGCACTGTTTTTCTGAAATTTTGATTTTGACATAACTCAAAATCTATAAAACAAAATGTAACAACCCGAAAATCTGGGCCAGTTTAAAATTTTAATTTTGGCAATTTTAATGAATTTTGAATATTTAACATAGATTATATAGATTGTATATAGTTAGAACGTATATAGTTATATAGATCGTCGTTAGAATATAATTAGAACGTATATAGTTATATAGATCGTCGTTAGAATATAAATAATTATATATATTTATAAAAGGAATTGAAAATGGCGCGGTAGTTCGATAATTCGATTTCAAACTTCAATTGAATGTACCGGGTGCAAAATAAACCGGATTTTAGTGAAACCAAAAATAATGGAATCTAATTGTGAATATCTTTCCAACGAATCCGAAAGATCGAAATTTCATAGCGGGAATCAAAAGATATGTCCAGTTGAAAATTCTGAATAGTCGCTATGGAATTCAGGCCCTTAAAAATAGCCATTTTGCAAACTACCTCAGATTTCGACAAAACCACTTTTGTTGGATCTGTGATGTCAAGTTATTGCTAGGTTTCAAATTTCATAATTTTTCGAATCAATATGTGAGCGTGGCAAAGGAAAACGCGTTTGACCAGTTTTAGTTGATTTTAATCGACTGGAAAATGGCCATTTTTCCAACGGTCTCGGAATTCGACGAAACTAGTTTTGTTAGGACCGTATCGTCAATACGAAGCCAAAAAATATTTTTCTGGGATTTATAGAGTTAGTATGTGACCCCGGTAAAATGAAATGCGCGTTCAAATTCAATATATAGAGTTATATGTTGATTTTGACGAAAACTAATTGTAACAGCCGAATCAGCTTACGATACATATCCCATTGTGTTCGGAATGGGGGTAATACGCTATGGACGACAGGCGGTGGGCCTCGTTTAGAGGTCATATGTGAAAGTCAACTTTTTGAAATAAAATAAAAATATAAATATATATATTCCCTTACCCTTATACACTCTCTCTCTTCCTCCTTATTCTCACCATCGGTTTTCAATTAGAAAAAGAAAAAAAATTGCTCGCGCCTGCTACAGGTGGCGCGCCACCACCGAACTCCCCCCCTCGCCGCGATGCCGGAGAACCCCCCCCTCCCCTCTCGCTGCGATGCTGGAGAAACCCCCCTTCCTTCCGCCTCGCGACGGCGATGAAGCCGCGCCCCTTTATCCCCTCCACCTGGCCTCCCCCTCCATTCATCTTCTCCACTTGCCGCCTCTACCTGAGCTCCACCAGCCACCGCCGACCCCTCGCCTCCGCGAAGACCAGTTCAGCCCCTTTTCACCTCAATTCGCAGTAAACCCCCTCTGAAAACCCGGTATGTTTTTTTATTTAATTTGTTTATTTGCTTTCTATAGAACTAGTTTTTCAAAAAAAAGTATTGTTTTAAAAATATGAAGTTATATATTTTGTTTTTCAAAAAAAAATGCGATCTTTAACATACACGAAGACGAGATTTTTAATAGGAGAAAGACGAGATTTTTCTATATTGACTAGCGAGGTAAAAATACGATTTTTCTATATTGAATAGCGAGGTAAAAATACGATTTTTCTATATTGAATAGCATAGTAAAAATTCGATTTTTATATATTGAATAGCATAGTAAAAATTCGATTTTTATATATTGAATAGCGAAGTAAAAATTCGATTTTTATATATTGAATAGCATAGTAAAAATTCGATTTTTATATATTGAATAGCAAAGTAAAAATTCGATTTTTATATATTGAATAGCAAAGTAAAAATTCTATTTTTATATATTGAATAGCGAAGTAAAAATTCGATTTTTACATATGTAGAGAATACAGGCAAAGAAAGTGACAAGAGGCAAGAACGACGAAGATTTCTACCTAAGAAGAGTCGTGGTGTTGGATTAGCTATTTAGTGAGAATTTCTCACTCTTTGATTTAATTTTCTAGTTATATATATATATACTAGGATGCAGACGGTGTTTAGTAGCACCCGACACCCGTCGTCCACAGACCATGAACGGCTTGTATGCTTGGTTGTTTAATTTTGATGTGTAGTTGATTGTGTGATGTGATGAGAAATGAAATAAAATATTTTATAATGGAAAATATTTTATAGTTAAAAGTAGTATTTTTAACGTGTATATAAAATGAAATAAAAATAAACAAATCGGACGATTTGTTTATATACACACATTTGACTGATATTGATTGGGACGATAAATTTTACACATCGCCCAACTGCACAAATAAAATCTGTGTTTGATTGTTTGAAACCCCACACGGGTATTGGGATGATATTTGACGTACACTAATCCCGATTGTTTAGTTGTATGTCGATCGATTGATTGACAGACTGTTATGAGCGTTAAATATTTATATTTGATGCTTATATAGGGTAGAATGCACTTTGGATGATGGTTGATTATTCATCGTTGTTATTGTATACACATACTGTAGAAAATCCATATAATTAACATTATTAGGTAATTGATTGGGCCTCATTCCAGTTTCGAAATAGAAATATTTGAAATAAAAATATTTGAAAATAGAAATATATGAAGTCGTGTTGATTAGACTGACGCCATTTTGACGTGAACGATATTTATATCGATTTTATTCATTTTAAAATGAATATCGAAAGGGATTTCAAAATTTGACATTTTGAAAGGAATTGAAATTTGAATTAAATTGAAATTTGAATTAAATTGAAATGAAATGAAATTCGAATTAAACTGTATAGAATTGAAATTTGAATTAGATTGAAATCGTTTTGAATTGAATTTAAAACGTATTGAAATTGA
Source organism: Allium sativum (assembly GCA_030737875.1). Taxonomy (NCBI): domain Eukaryota; kingdom Viridiplantae; phylum Streptophyta; class Magnoliopsida; order Asparagales; family Amaryllidaceae; genus Allium; species Allium sativum. Next base: position 801,704,934 of record CM060915.1, read on the forward strand.
ATAGAAATGAATTCGAATTGAAATTGAATTGAACTGAAAACGAACTGAAATTGAATTAGAAATCAATTTGAATTGAAATCAATTTGAAATGAATTTAAATCGAATTTATAAGGAAAAATTCAATTTTGATTTGAATTTGAAAAGAAGTTGAAATTGTTTTGAAAACGAATTTAAAACGATTTATAAAATACGTTTTAAAAGGAAATCGACGAAGTTTATATTATATATATAATATATATAATATATTGGCCTGAATAGAACACGCCGCGCCGCGGTAGTTTGCGAATTTCGACCTTTGACTTCGAACGGATATTGCGGGAGATCCTACAGTCGGATTCTCCTAAAACCGGAACCGTTGGGTTCGTATCGAAAAGAGCTTTCTAACGAATATTAGAAATTTGAAATATAACGGTTGGATTTGGAATTATGTCCAAATCAAATTTGGAAAAGGTCGTTGTAAGTGCAGTTCGATGGCCATTGATGGAAATCGACTGTACGGGCCTTGATAAAATTATTAAAAATAGTAATAATTTGTGTAAAATCATAAGAAATGATTTAGAAAGAACTGGGATGAAAAACTCCATATTTGAAAAGATAAAAATAGATTTTTATCGAAATGAACTAGTTTTGAACTAGAATTATAATTCTATTTATTTTTAAATAAATAAATTGGATTCGAAATGGTTTTGAAAATAACCAGAATTTCCAATGATTGCATTGGAATGGATTTGAATCGAAATTGTCTTCGGAATATTTCGATGTTGGATTTCGTGATTATACAGATGTTGTTACGGAAATTTGAAAGATATATATATCGTTATTTCCAATACGATATTTGTTAGTCGTAGAATTTGATATTGAATATAAGCCGGTATATTTTCTATTCAGAGCCTTGTGTTTAATATCAAATGTGATTTGGGTTTGTCGTGAATGGTGTCTTCATTAACACTGTTCTTGAACCCAGTTGAGAAAAGATTAAATCTTTTTATTTAGATTTAATGAAGTGTACCAATTAAATAATATTTAATTGGAATTGAATTGATATTGATTTTTAGGTTTATCGTGAACAGTGTGTTAAATAACCCTTGTTCTTTAACCCGACAATTAATGGAAATGGGATTTGGGGTTGCCGTGAACGATATTTTCAACAATACTGTTCTTAGACCTAAAGGAGTTAAGAAAATCAGAAACTAATTGGAGATTGGTTAAGATGAATGGTTTCAGAGGTATTGATCTGATGTTGGTTTCGGCCTTCGGGGTAAATACTTAGGGAATTGCTCACTTGCTACTTTACGATTAGGAACTGATTGAAATGTGATGTGATTTTGGGTTTATCGTGAATCGTGTTTTAAATGACACTGATTCTTTAACCCAGTCAAAGATTAAAACTAAGTGGAGTTTTAATGAATCTTTAATTAGATTGAAATGATCGAGAATGGAGTATCACCAGTTTTTCTCCAGGCGATAGTTAAATCTTTAATTAGATTTGAACATGAAATGGTAATTGAATTTACCGATAACACCGTGGTGTTAGATATGAAGTATAACCAGTTTTACTTTATGGGATGAATAGGTTGGGATTGGGAAATTAAAACAAATGATTACTTCGGTAAGGGTCGTTAATCCCGACTAGTTTGAATTGATATTCAAAAATAGATTAAAGAATAAATTTAAAGGATTTATCTTTGATAAAATTAATGGGAACCTTTCGCTATGAATGTGAAATTTAGAAACTAACTGTTGGTTAGCTAAGCAGAATGGTTTCCTGGATATTGATCTGATGTTGGTTTCGGCCTTCGGGGTTAATATTTGGGGAATTATTCTCTTGATTAATTTACGGTTAGCGACTGATGAATTGGAATGAGGCGTATGTTGTTTGTGTAACACTTATTTAAAATATACGCGAGTTATTCGGGAAGACTGGGTTTAACCCATTCTGAATAACTGATACAACAATAAGTTGAAGATGAAAACGGTGGTCGAAGACCGAAGGTCTTCACGTTGTTTGTGTATTTACTGATGATCTTGATTGGGCTGTAGACCCAAGAAGATGGAAACAGTTGGTGATCGTCCAGACGTACTTGGAGATCGATGGATATGCGGGGTACTAGGTGCCTCCGGTTTCGTTCAGACCCAGAACGAACTTGTAAATGGACTGTGTGTCTGACATTGGATTTCATTCTGTGTGACTGATATCGGTTGCACAGAGTGGTTTGCCTGTGTGGAATGCTAAGATGCAAATGATCAAGGCTTCTGTTGAAAAGCAAAGTCTTGTGGTGATGATCAAAGCACAGCCTGTGTGGCACAACTTTGTGTAACGTGAATTCGCGAGCCTCACACCCCGGTGGTGAACCAAAAACGGGAGACGGACCTCGGGGGGGACATGCGTTTTCTTTCTAGCTAGGGTGGTGTCAGTGACCTACCAGCCCTGACATTTATATTATTTTCACCTGTTTGGTGGTTGCTGTTGCGAGGCGCCTCGGTTTGATCGGACGATCCGGGTCCGATGGAGTCATTCGTTGGCTCATTTACGCCCCAAAGGGCGGAGAAACGTAGTGTTCAGGCATTATAATCCACATCGGTGGACCGGCCCTGACGATCCAAGGGGCAGTTGCGGCTGTTCCTGAGGCTCGGGCTAGAGAGTCTCGAATCGGTTGAGGACTATCTTTTGCCTCGGTTCACAGACGGAAACCCAACTTCCAAATACGTGACATTTGCGGTTTTGATTGTAGAGCCTAGTACGGCGACATGATATATGGTACCCATGTCGTCTATGATTGATACTTATGATTTGAAGTTGTTTTATACACTATGCACTTATAATAGTACCAAATGATTTGTTTTAAACGTATCAAGCATTCTTTGGCTGTTATAAGGGAAAACCCTATCCCCCGGCTTGCGTTGCATTGTGTGATAGGACCTGGGTCTTATAACAGCTTCATTTTTTCTTTATTTAGCATTGCGTTATTTGTTTTATGCATTGGTATTCTTGGGAGGAAACCCGTTCCGTGTTATACGGCGTGGTCCCTTGATTTTCCTAACTTTAAAATAAAGAATAATAATTGTTTTAGTTCTCACACCAGTCCCATGACTGACCTGGAGTTTATTGTTTTTACCTAAACTCTGGGTGCCCCTATTTTGACACGGGCAGCTAGGAGTTTTGGTTTTGCAGATTTATATTCACAGGATCCTGGTTTATAGCTGGAACGATATCCAGAAAGCTTTGTATCCGTATATCTCCTTCAGTTGTGCATTGTATTATTTTCCGCTGCTATGTATTTAAATGTAATTTAAATCTCTGATATTTCTGTGTAATATTCAATTGTACTCTGTATATTCTTGTGATCTGATGCATTGTTGTAATAGACAATGAAATGTTCTTCCGTCCGCGTTCTATTTTGTCGTGTTCTCAAAACAATCAGGCGTTTCGAACGGTCTAGATCGGTTTAGCGACTGATTCGGATCGAGCGAAATTCCTTTTCGTCACACAAAATCCAGATTGTTCTCTTTCACTTGAAAACTATCATTGAATAGGTCCGGACGTTTCTTGTTTCATCGGATTTCGACTTATATTGAGTTTCGTATGCTCAATTGAAGTTCGAAACGTCAAACTGCGAACTACCGCACCGCAGCGAGTTCATTTTAATTAAAATTAAATTATAAACATTAACTTTGTTTATAAAATAAATTTCAACTCCATTTTCAGTATTTAAAAAATAACACAAGCTCGTTATCCAAATTTAATCTTAATAATTCAAGTTATCCAAACTCATCGATTATTTCATTCCATATCCATATTCGGTTCAAAACTTCGATTTCTATATCTCAGTCTAATTCACATGGAATTAGACTATATCGATATCCTCGAATTTCAATTATGAATTTTCCTTTATACAATTAATTAATTAATTTAACATCTCTTGCCATTACAAACTAAGATTATCTCTTGATAATAGTGAAGTCGTTCAAGTTAGGGTATTTCATTTACCTCTCAGACCTTGACCGACAACGTTCTTATCTTGAGACGGATAAGATTTTGTAGTCACTTATCATAACAATCCCTTTTTCTATCTTATTTAAAAATATGATTTTTAAATGTCATCTCTTGTATTTGGAAAAAAATTATTTCCAATTTATCCAATGAAAACTACTTCAATATATTTATAAAACATTGTTTGTAAGTCAATTTCCTTATTTTATATTTAATAAGCCTCCATTTAAATTTCCACTTAAAACTCAATTTCTTATTTGAAATATTGTATTATTATAACTTATATATATATAATCATAGAATCTACTTTCATATTATAATTTTATATTCCTATTTAATATGTTCCTAATGTCTTTCGAAAATAATATAATATTTTCTATAAATTCGACTCCATCGAATTCAAATCATAAATCTGAATAGATTTATCTCAATCCATTGTACTCCGAAAATAGGAATAAATTTCATCGTTTCCATCTCAAACGATTCCAAATTCGCTTTTTTAATTCACACTTGAATTAAAAGTTCAAATTATCCAATAATAGTTATTTTTCCTTTATTTATAAATATCGTTTATAAATTTCACTTCTTATTTTGAATATTAAAACTTATTTTGATTTCAAATTACATTTTAAATCTAATTTCCACTTTGGAAAATAAATCAAAATTGAATTTAAAAATTATAAAGTACCAAATGATGATTTTTCACATTCATTTATAAACACTGGTTATAGATTATACTTCTTGTTTTAAATATTAAAAGAAGTTCTATTTCAAATTCCATTTGAAATTTCATTTCTACTTTAGGCGAATAAACTTCCTTCTAGGCGAATGAACTTCATTTCTACGTTTCCAAATTATCAATTGATAATCCTTTTTATTTATAAACATAGTTTATAATTCAATTACTTGTTTTTATTATTAAACAAGTAAATATTTCCTAACCTATTTGAAATTCCATTTCTATTTTGAAAAATAAATTTCCCTTTTTAAAATCTAAAAACGCATTATATAATATTTTAAATATCAATATCAAGGGCCAGTGATATTCAAATATTCAAAACACACACAGTTTCCAATCATAGGTTTATCACACATCACATTTGATTATATATATGTATATATATATATACACATATATATATATGCAAACAAACAATAATAAATTTTGAGGAATCCAGTTGGATTCTTGCATTCACAAATGTCAAACAACATAAATAATACCAACCCTGCTTCAAGGCAGGATATCGTGGTATAGAAGGCCATCCACTCATATATCGTGGGGCGATAGGGTCATCCGCTAATGATACTGTGGGCATCCGCTAATGGTACTACGGGAAATCCAATATATATATAATAACCACAATCACCAAGCCTAAATAACTAATATATATAAGCACAATAATTCAATAATTCATGCATGCATCCAAACAACTAACAATTTATTTTTAACTAAAAATAAATTTTTAAGTTTACTCACCTGATTTCGTTTGCCGACTTTCCAATTAATTTCCATATCGTCTTTAGTTACGCGTTGTCTCAAATCATCTCAAATAAATCTGTCTTATATGATTATTTAATTTTATATATTGATTAACATTGATTTAAATTAACTACTAACATAATTAAATATTTTATTCCATGTATATTAAAATTTTAAGTAATGTATACCTTATTCCCTTGCCATTTCTATACCACCCTGATCGACCCTATCATCTATGAAATCAGCAAGACATGCCTCAAACCTTACTGTAGTGCCAACTTCTTAAGCAACCAACAACCATTTAATAAAATATCACAAACCCACTACTGTTGTAGCATACAATTCCCATGAACTAAGCCCCTCTCTTCCAAATCCTAGTTCTAACCTTAATGTCCAGACCACTTTAAAAGAAAGAAAACCGACAACCCTTCTTCCATTTATAGACTGCGTTCACGCTTGCATCCCGGTTGACTTCCTTAAATTTTGCAGCGCCCCTCTTCCAATTTCACATCTCATTGAGGTCCGAACCCTATAGAAAAATTCAAAAGTATTCACAACAAACCCATTTCGAAGCCTATCTCCTCATTATCCAGTAATTCGTACTCTAGCCATTTTTCCGAATAGCATACTTCAACTAGATCGACACCCATGCAGACTCTGTTCATCGCACCATCTCCAATATCGCACACTATAACAGAGAAAACCCTATGCCCTCGCGATGTTGTAGTTCGAGCTGACCCTCCTTTGCATCGCACTTCCCAATTTGGCCGAAATCCCCTTCTAAATTCAGTGGCAACCCCATAACCAAACACCACCGTCGCCTCTAAAATCATCTCACCCTTCTGCAATACCTCAAACAACCAAAAATCCATTTTTTTTCCATTGGCCACCGCGAGTGCGACAAGTGATGTCGAGCTTCAGGAAGCTCGAGTTTACATTGTGTCTTCGATTCCCCTTTTTTTTCAATGATTGGATTTTGTGACTAATTCGACAAAGAAGAGAAACGAAGGAAGGGGAATTTGTGATTTCAGAATGAAGAAAAAAGTGAAGCTCTGGCTTAATTTATAGATGCGCGAGGGGCACATAGTACCAAAGCCATTTAATTTCATGTATGCTTGATTTTGAGGAGGAGAGGCATTTAGTACAGCTTGATGAAGGTATTTGTCTGCATGATGGAACAAAACCAGTTGGCTCTTTATTTTAATGTGAATTTACTATTTTATTTTTTGTTTGATTTGATTTTGATTTGTACCAACGTAGTTTTAAATATTTTGTGATTTCAAACTCTGATTTAAACGCAGCGACCAACCTTCCTGGGGCAATATCACTATTATGGACATACTGGAACATGTTTCAAAGTCTAATTCGATTGTCGGGAAAGGATATCAATTCAAACCGACGATTAAAATTTAATACAATTTAAAATATTACTCTATCTCAATTGAATAATATATCGATAATAAAAATTTATTATCTTTCTAATTCAATGTAGAATTTATATTAATCGACTGAATTATTTTAATTCGGTTTTAACAGTGAATTCAACTGTTTCATTTATAGAATTACGATAATTCGATACTAATTCATATATCGATTACTAAATCGATAAATTAAATATAACAAAACTATTTATTAATCAAATTCAACATTTAAAATTAGTTTAAATGTTTAAAATTATACAACTAAAATCTGAGATGTTACATTAAGTGGAGGAGATTGTAACAACCCGTATTTTTGGAACAAAATTAAATTTTATTTTTAATTGATTTTCATGGATATTAAATATTTTAGATGAATTATTTTGAGAATAAATGACTTCAAATTTATTTAAATTAAAGTTTGAATGTATAAATTTAAAATTTAATTAAAAAATGAGCTTGAAATGGCACGGTAGTTTGAAAATTCATTTTAAACTTCGAATGAATTTATAGAGTTCAATATAAATCAGAATCTGATATAATAAGAAACATTGGAATATTTCGAGTGGTAATTTTCTAAAGAGTTTTTGAAATTGAGATTTCCCTTTATAAATTGTAATTTATGTCAAAATTAAAATTTAGAACATTCGCTATGGAATTTAAGTATGTTTTTAAAAGGTATATATATCCTATAGAAAAGTCACATTTTGCATAAAGATGAATTTGAACTCGAAACCACTTCCATTGAGTTCAAAATGCCGTTTGCGTGTTCGAAAACTATAAGCATCGATACTTTTGGAGTTGGAGAAATTTTGTCTTTTTTATTGGATAGAAGACCAAAGTATCACATTTTGCATATGGACGAATTTGGACTCGACACTACTTCCATTGAGTTCAAAATGTCGTTTACATGCTCGAAAAGTATAAACTTCGATATCTTCTGAGCTTTGGAGATTTGTCACCTTGGTTGGGTCTTGGTTGGCTAAACCTAGCCCATTCACTTAAGTGCTCCATTGCCCTCTCCTCTTCATTCATTCTCCAAACACTTAAAAAAAATAGAAATGGGGAAAGGGAATGGGAAATTAAAATTCCTTAAACTTAGTTAATCTTAGGAGCTCCAATTCTTGTTGAAATCAAGTGCAAATCAAAGGGAAAGCTTTGGTAAGCTCCTCCCCATCTTCTCCATCTTGTTTCCTCTTTAATTTCTTTGGATTTCCTAAACCTCACTTCTAGGAAATTTTGCATTCATGTTCATATTGAGGATTTGTGAGTAACCTTGGAAGAGAGGTTGTTCTAGCTTGTCATTGGATCGATTTCTTGCCTATAACCATCAAAGGTGAGAGCTTTGTGAGTTCTTAGTGTATATACCACAAGCTATTAGCTTGTATGTTGTAATTTAGAGTTCATTTGAGTTTGCATATGAATATGAATTTGTTAGTTAAGTATACACTTTCCGGTTCATTAGTTTTAGTTTCATTGAATCGAAAATTATGATTAGAATTGTCCACACAATCTAATGCCTATGCTATGAGTGGTTACTACAATATTGTGAAGCTCCGTTGTCGCACCGACAAGTTTTAAGACTTCACAATTCGCTTATATTGGGTTTGATTTGCTTTGGTTTGAAATTTAGTTCACTTTTGAATTTTTAGCCAAATCATTGCAAATCTCTTGTATGAATGTTTGTGCATTTGGGTGTTATAAGTTGATTCGGAATGCCTTTGAGGCCTCATTTGCATGTACATAACAACATAGGCCTTCGGGCATTTGTCGATGTCATTTTGAGCATGTTTTCAAGGCAAATTTTTCTTTGGAATAGGATTCAAACATCTGAATTGTTTAGGTTAGATGTCTGACCTGCTCCAAATAATTTTGGAATTAAGCAACCGAATTCAGATGTCTGAAATTTTAGTTCAGACGTCTGAATTATAATTTAGACGTCTGACCAAAAAAATTCAGATGTCTGAAATAGCTCAAAAATGAACTAAATCCTTGCTGGTTCAGGAAATTGCAAATTCAGATGTCTAAAATTTTCATTTAGACATCTGAATCTTGTTTTTGCACTATTGACCAGTAGAGACTACGGTCAACAATTTAGATCCATCCAGGCTCTTTCCCGATCGAGTTTCAGCCCATTTCGACTTCGTTTGTGACTTGTCAGTTTCACTAATTCGCAGATTTCAACAGCTTGATTCTTGCAATTTTTTTTATAAAACATTAAGTAAAGAATGACGGAGTGGAAACCAAGGTGATAACTCTCTAATTTAAATCTTTTGTAGACTTATTTATTCTTAAAACTGAATATATGTCGATTTCTTGTGATAGCAATATTTGTTTGATGATTGATGGATGTTTACAGTTTTAATGCTATTATTATTAAATTGTTGGTAAATTCACATGGATTGTGATGTATACCCTGTAACACCCCACCTCATTTAACGCCCCTCCAAAGCTAGTGTGCTTGCAAGAGTGGCATTGGCGGAGGTGGGGTGTTACATTTGGTATCAGAGCCTAAGGTTTACAAGATTTGAGCAAAAGGTTTTTTAAAACTTACCTTTTGAAAAACTATTTTCAAAACCAATTAAGTATTTTCCAAGAAAAGTCTAGTTATTTTAAAAGGCTATTCCCCAAAAGCCATTAGCACTATCCTTCGTTTCCTCGTTCTGAATTTATCTTTTTCTTTTTCAGTATGGCCGATCTTAACCTTCCCGAGGGAGTAACCATTCCCGGATGGTTCCGGAGGTACTTGGAAGCTAGGGCCAACAATGTGGGCCTAGCAAACACCCCCACCGTAACTGAGGTCCCTCCTCCTCCTCCTCAGAATCCACAAGCAGATTTCGCTAAGGTTTGCAAAGACTTTAAGGTGATGGGTGGCAAGAATTTCATTGGGATGGAGACTTTTGTGGAGGCACGAAATTGGTTGAAAGAAACTGAAGATCTCTTCGCCATCTTTGATGTGGGAGACCATAGAAAAGTTCTGTTGGCAGCGTGGCTATTGAAAGAAGAAGCTGCTTATTGGTGGGAGGTCACCAATGCTACTAGACCTATAGAGACTTGGGCCGACTTTAGGACGAGATTTGGGCTTAAGTTTCTATCATCAGCTGAGGCGAATCTGCAATTGGAGAAGTTTATATCTTTGAAGCAATGGGACATGACCGTGAGGGAGTATGTGAATAAGTTTAACCAGCTCGCTCGATTCGGTTTGGACATGGTTAATACTCCCCAGAAGAAGGCTTTACGCTTTGCACGAGGGTTGAATGAGCCATTACAAGGTTTAGCCCTATCTCATATACCCATGGGGGGCACTTTTGAAGGCCTAGTAGACATGGAATTGCTTCAAGGAGACGATAAGAATGGCAAGAAGGAAGTCAAGACTAATGAGACTCAAACCAAGAAGACAGACTCCAAGTGGGGAGGAAATCAGGGCAATCAGAACAACAAGAACAATAAGGGCAACAAGGCCAAGGCAAAGAACCCAAGAAAATGCAACTTCTGTGGGATTGTTGGGCACATAGCCAAAGATTGCAGAAAGAAGAAGAGGAAGTTGGGCGAATGCTTTCACTGTGGAGAGCCTGGACACCTTAGCAAGGATTGCCCCAAAAAGCAAGGACAAGGGCAAGGACAGACTCAGCGTGCAGGACCTTCTGGAGGGCAAGTGCATGCCCTCAACACTGCTCCAGTTCAGGACCGAGGTAGTATTTCTGTAGAAAGCCTTGTTTATATTTCTGATTATCCTGTTCGCACCTTATTTGATTCTGGCGCATCGCATAGTTTTGTTTCTTCTGACATTGTTGAAAGTTTGCACCTAAGTACTAGTCTAGTTGAGGATCCCGTCAGTGTTTCAAATCCAATTGGGGGTTCCGCCCATTTATCTATGATTTGTGTGGATTTGAAGATTTCCATTTTGATCGTGGAATTCACGTGTAATGCTTATGTTCTCGGGTTCACGGGATACGGGTTGATTTTGGGCATGGATTGGTTGTCCAGTTATGGAGCCATCCTCGATTGTGAGCATAGGGTGGTGAGGCTCATGACTCGCCTCGGTAATACCCTAGAAATTTCTTGTAACCCTAGAGGTCCCGTCATGTTATGTTATCTTGAATCTCTTGACTCGTCCATCGATGATCTGCAATCTGTAAGGGTGGTTCGAGAATATCCTGATGTCTTTGAAGAGGTTAAGGGGTTACCCCCTAAACGAGAGATAGATTTTCGTATTTATCTTGTTGATAATGCCAAGCCAGTTTCATTGCCCGTTAGGCACATGTCCCCACGAGAAAGAAGAGAGCTCAGTAAGCAAATCAAGGAGTTGCTTGGGAAGAATTTTATTAGGCGAAGCATTTCTGAATGGGTGCTCCGGTGGTATTCGCTACTAAGGCGGATGGTTCGTTTCGTCTATGTGTTGATTATCGAGAGTTGAACAAGCTGACAAAGAAAAATAGGCACCTGTTACCGAGGATTGATGATCTCTTTGACTAGCTTGTTGGTGCTTCTGTTTTCTCTCAGCTCGATCTAGCCACCGGATTCCATCAGCTTAGAGTAGCTGAGAATAGCATTGATAAGACGGCGTTTAGGACTCCAGATGGATTCTTTGAATGGCTTGTCATGCATTCGGTTTAACTAATGCACCCGCCTACTTCGTAGATTTGATGAGTAGGGTGTTCAGGGAGTTCCTTAACAAGTTCGTGGTTGTCTTCGTGGATGATATTCTGATCTTCACAAAGGATGAGGAAGAACATGCCAGACATCTCAAGGAAGTGATGGATACGCTTAGAGCTCATCAGTTGAAAGCCAAGTTCTCCAAATGCCACTTCTGGAGAAGGGAAGTTCGGTTTCTTGGACATATAGTTTCTAAGCAAGGCATAGCAGTGGATCCCGCGAAAGTGGTTGCAGTTCAAGACTGGAAGACTCCTAGGAATGCAACCGAAGTAAGAAGCTTTCTCGGTCTGGCGGGCTACTATAGGAAGTTCATCAGGGACTTCGCTAAGATTTCGGCCCCTCTTACTAGGTTGACGAAAAAGAACTTAGTCTTTGCATGGGACTTAGAGTGTGAGCTTGCTTTCCAAAGGCTCAAGAGGGCCCTTACTACAGCTCCAGTTTTGGCATTACCCGATGGCGGTAAGATGTTTACCGTGTACACCGAGGCATGTGGCACGGGGTTAGGTGCTGTTCTGATGCAAGAGGGAAGAGTGATATGTTATGGGGGTAGGCAACTTAAAGTTCATGAGAAGAACTATCCCACTCATGATTTGGAGTTAGTGGCAATCGTCTTTGCACTCAAATCCTGGCGCCACTATCTTCTAGGCGAAAGGTTTGAGTTGTATAATGATCACAAGTCACTCAAGTACCTCTTCTCGCAGAAAGATCTAAATCTAAGGCAGCAAAGGTGGATGGAATTCTTGGCATCATATGACTTCGAGATAGCTTACACCCCTGGCAAGGGTAATGTTGTGGCAGATGCACTAAGCGGAAGGAGGTTGATTTTTAGTCCCTTGTTTATTGAGATGAAGAACTTAGAGTTCTTGGCAACCTTTGATTTCACGACGACTGTTGAGTCTATGACGGGTTCATTAGCATCCCTTGAGCTTAGACCCACACTTCTTGATCAAGTTGGGGCTTCCCAGAAAGGAGACCCGCAGATAGTCGAGGTCATGGACAAGTTGATTCGGGGTGAGACGTCTAGTCACCTTGCTAGATATACTATTTATGACAAGGGTTGGCTAAGGCGTGATGGAAGGCTATGCTTTCCACAAGTAGGAGACTCGGTGCATAAAGTTATCGAAGAAGCACATCAATCGAAGATGACTATACATCCTGGAGGAGATAAGATGTATAGAGATATGAAGCGCATTTTCTTTTGGGCTGGAATGAAGAAAGATGTGGCAGAGTATGTTTCAAAGTGCATGGTGTGCCAACAAGTGAAAGCCGAGTCAAAGAAACCAGGTGGGCTATTACATCCATTGGAGGTCCCGCAATGGAAGTGGGAGAGTATTTCTATGGATTTTGTGGATGGATTGCCTAGGTCAAGGAAAGGGAACACGAGCATATGGGTCATAGTTGACAGACTTACGAAGAGTGCTCATTTCATTCCAGTAAAGAGCAAGAGGACCGCATCATGGCTAGCATCTATTTATCTTCGAGAGATAGTGCGGTTGCATGGAGTTCCTTCTAGCATATTTACCGATCGTGACCCAATTTTCACCAGCCAGTTCTGGAATAGTTTGTAAGAAGCGATGGGTACGCGATTGAATCTGAGTACAGCCTATCACCCCCAGACGGATGGCCAAACCGAAAGGGTGAATAGAGTGCTAGAAGATCTTTTGAGGCTTCGTGTTCTTGACTTTGGTGGTACTTGGGAAGACCACCTTCCTCTTGTAGAGTTTGCTTATAATAATAGCTATCAAGCCAACATAGGGATGGCACCATTTGAAGCTTTGTATGGGAGGCCATGTAGGTCACCATCTTGTTGGTGGGAGACAACAGATAGGCTTATACTTGGGCCCGATATGATACGGGACACATCCGAGAAAGTTGAATTGGTGAGAAGACGGATGAAAGTGGCCCAAGACAGACAGAAATTCTATGCTGACAAACGAAGGGTAGATTTGGAATTCGAAGTGGGAGACATGGTTTTCGTGAAGGTTTCTCCTTTGCGTAATGTGGTACGTTTTGGAGCAGTTGGGAAGCTGGAACCAAGGTTCGTAGGACCCTTCCCTATCATAGAGAGAATTGGAAAGATGGCCTATAAGGTGGAATTGCCCGAGAAGCTAGACGGAGTGCATAATTTCTTTCATGTCTCGCATCTCCGAAAGTGCCTACATGAGTCCGCTGAGGTGGTTGAACCAAGCATTCTTGAAGACGTGGAGGTAGAGAAAGAGGCAACCTTGAGGAGGGCTCCGATTCGTATCTTGGGAACAGAGATCAAGAAGTTAAGGAATCGAGAAGTCAAATTGGTGAAAGTTCAGTGGAGTGAAGCCGAAGAAGATGCAACTTGGGGAACCGAGGAGAAGATGCGTGGGCTTTATCCATTCCTTTTTGAGGGTACATTCTCAATCTCCTTTCCTAATTAGCATATCTTTCTTTTTGCTATCCGTGTTTATCCTGCTTATCTTGTTATCTCGTTAACCTTGTCATGAGAACCTTAAGTAGAGACCCTTCGGATGAAACATGTATTTGAAACATGTTATGCTTGATGGTTGCAAGTGGTTGCAAGTGTTTGCAAGTGGATACTCGTGGATGCATGATACACATTAGGCACTAAGATCGGCTCACACACTTTCATGTTGCATATGCATGAGTGTTTATGCTTATTCATGGATGAAACTTGTTGTGCTATCACGTGGATGTTGCATATGAATGAATGTTGTGTGCACTCATGTAGAGATTATAAATTATGTTAGGAATTTGCATACATATGGACTCATTTCACTAACATACTTTGCATTAAGGAGGTTTACTGAATCAGTAACCGCCTGATTTTTGCATTAGATAAGTACATATACACACACCTTTTGCATATGTTCATACAGCATTTAGAATCTTTTTAAGGACAATGGTTACTTGTGGATGATGTTTTGAGTAGATGGATGATGGATGGTAGGATACGTTCTTCCTAACTTGGAGATTTCGGGGACGAAATCCTTTAAGGAGGGGAGAATGTAACAACCCGTATTTTTAATAACATGTTATAATGTAAATCAAGGCAGAATTAAATTCTAAAATCTGAATCAAGGGAAACGGGCTATGCCATTGCGTTCGTCTCGGAAAAATACGCGAAATAGAGTCCGAGTTTTCGAAAAACGGAGTCCATATGACCAAGTTATGGCCCAATGAAGTTTTCAGAAAATTCCAAGCCCGAAAACAGTTCAAATTCGAATTCAGATTCGAATTACAACCAAGGCAGAATGGGTGGGAAATTTCCCGCCCCAGGCAGGGTCGACACAGGGGTCGACACCAGTGTCGACCCCCCCCCCAATGGGTCGACGCCCATGTCGACCCAGGGGTCGACCCCCTCGGTCGGACCAATTTTTCTGGTGCACCATTTTGACATGTTGGGTCTTGTTCTGGAAGTTTCTGACGGGAGTTGATGGCTCAGATTCGATTTAGGGTTAATTCTATGGTCTAAACTACCCCTAATCTCTATAAAAAGACCCCTAGACCTAGCCTAAACCCTCATTAATCATTCCTACAACTAAATGCTGCCCAAATGTTCACTAATCATGGCCTCCACCTTCTTCATGAGAGCATGAGTGTCTCAAATCAATCTATGTCATAAAGGAGCCATCTTTCTTAAGTAAAAGAGCCATCTTTCTTTGTCTTTGGGGTTATTCCTTCTTGTTCTCAAGTCTTGAAGTGGAGTTTATCGTTTTTGGTTGCGGATTTGCTAGTGTGGCTTCGTCTCAATCTTATTTTATATTTATCCTAGTCTTCATAGCATTGTAAGCCCTATACTACTCTTAGATTCTAACTATGAAGTTAAATATGACATGTTGCAAGTTGAGTTTGGGCCTAAGTATGATATGTGCTTTGATCCTATCATGTTATGCATAAGTTTATTCTATGCATGTTTGTAAAGCTATCACCTTGACCTTGTGGGCTAAAAGCTATAAGCTTTATGTTGAAATGTTGCATTATGCAACATGAGAACTCTCATAACCTTTATGATTACTTGCATATAATGTTATATGCGAACTTCTAGTCATCATCCTATGTCATCTAGGAACATGTATCACCTATTTGTTAAGTTTGAATGTTATGCATGTAACATGCAAGTTTAAATGAACATCTTTATGCCTCATATGCCACCATGTTTAACTTGTGGCCAACCTTATTACCTTATGCCCTTTTGTCATGCTTTTGCCAAGTTCCCTCTTTTGATCTATGTTATGTTATGCGAAACGTACATGCGATGGGAATGCGTTGGGTTGGGTAATATTAATGACATGAAAACATGGTTTTAAAATATGACATGAACATTGACTTGTGATTATGTTTGTAAACATAATGATGGACATAACACTTAGAAAATATGAGTGTGGCCAACTCGAGGTTGGGTTGAGTTTGTAGCATAAATCTACCCGGAACCGACCGGCTTAACTAGTGGCTACAAACAATAGGACCCAATGTGAGTAGTTGGTCATGTCGCACTTGAAACCCGAGGTTAGACTAAGTTGTGGTGTAAAGCTACCCGGACCTGCCCGGCATAACTAGTAACCACAACAAGGTCTAATGTGAGAGGTTGGGTGCATTAAATTAATTAATGCCACATGATAGTGTTAAGTCATGGACTACTTGAATACTTAACCAATTAAACACGATGGATTGGTAGGGTTAAGTCATGAACTACTTGAATATACTTAACCAATTAAACCCGATGTATTGATAGGGTTAAGTCAGGAACTGCTTGAATACACTTAACCAACTCAGTACATGGTTAGGATAGGGTTAACCACACTTAACCCGCTTGAAACCCTAGTTACGTGGTCCTTTTTAGCAGTAACCTACTTGGAAGTATCATGGGTACCCTGGACTAGGCTAGGGTGGGGCACGATTACTGGACTGATTGTAAGAGACCAAAAGAGACGGCTGAAGGGTGCACCGGTTGTTCAGGCGGACCATGGTCGTGCACATTAAGTCCGGAGTTGAACATGGGCACCAGTAGCTTTAGACTGTGCGTGCTTGAATTGTGTCTGTGGTTTACACCTTAGGGCTGGATACACCCTGGGGAGGACCTAGCACAGTTAACTACATTCCACGATTAAGCCGTATGACACCGATACACGACGAGTTAGGCTTATAGGGAGCCAATCGACTAGACCGAGTAGTTGGACCTCGATTTAGGTCATCTCATGATGTGGGCCAGCTTTGGGCCAAGGGGTCATTTCTTGTTTATACTTGACATGGATTGGAATACTAGTACACACCTGGTGCAACTTAACCTTGTATATGCGATGCCACACTTGATCTATCATGTTAACTTTTCACCATGCCAGTTATCACCCTACATCTCATCTCCGTTTTTCATGTTCAGTTAACTTTATTAGTTTTTAAACTAATAGTAGATAGGACTTACCAGTCTTTTTGACTGACCCGTTTTCTTTCGCCTCTTTTCTTCCGTCCCCCCCCCAGGTTTGCAGGGTGGGAACACTGTTACCTAGCTGGATCTTTAGCTGCTTTTCTGGATAGCTCACGTATGGTTTGAGCATGCTATGGCCTTATGCTACTTTGGGGATAGTTACTTTATGTTTCTTTTTCAGTTTTTAGTTTATGTTCTAGACTTTGTTTTATGGGAAAATAATGACCAAGTACTTTGATGTAACTTGACTATGGTTTTGAAATGCTAGTTTTATCCGCTGCTTTACTACTCTGTTTTACTTATATGTTCTGTCTTGTGATATCTACATGCATGTTTACCTCGTTTAACGCCCCTCCAAAGCTAGTGTCCTTGCAAGAGTGGCATTGGCGGAGGTGGGGTGTTACATACCCCACACGGGTATTTGGGCGATTATTTTACACATCGCCCAAGTATGCAAATAATAGTCATTGGATTTTGATTGAAAACCCCACACGGATCTGGGGATGATAATAACTTCACACATATCCCTTGTGCTTAGTTGTATGTCAACCAATTGATTAATAGACCATAATAAGTGTTATTTTATTATTTAACACTTATGCAGTTGTAGATACACTCTGCATGTGAATTGAATGCTTAATAGTTGTATATCACTATTTTTGAATACATGCGATGTACAAAATCCATATAATTGAAATTATATGGTAATTGATTGAGTAGCATTCCAATTTAGAATATTAACGGATATTTTAAAATAATATTCACTAAGGAATCAATATATGATTTTGCTGTCCGATTTTGGATAGGGACAAAAATATTGAAATGGTTGACCACTAGAATAAAGGATTGATATGGTTTTAATGTAACCAGTATTTTCCAACATATGAATTGGAAAGGATTTGAATGAAAATAATTTTTGGAATACTTCGATATTGGATTCTGTGATTATGCAGATATTGTTGAGGAATTTGTATCGTTATTCTCAATACGATATTCGTTGGTTTTAGAATTTGATATTGAATATAAGTCGATATGATTTCTATTTAGAGTCTTGTATTCAATACCAAATTGGGTTTTGGGTTTTGTCGTGAATGATGTCTTCAATAACATTGTTCTTAAATCCAGTTGAGAAGAGAATAAATCTTTTAACTAAGATTTAATGAAGTTTTCCAATTAATAAATATAATTGGAATTAAATGGTTGTTGATTTTAGGTTCATTGTGAAAGATGTTCTGAATGACATTTGTTCTTAAAACTCAATTAACAGTGAAAATATGATTTGGAATTTATAAAACTTTTAACTAAGATTTAATGAAAATTTCTGAAGTAAAGTTTTCCAATTTAATACATTAAATTGGAGTTGAATGAAAATTCTACTTTAATGGAAGAGGATTTTGGGTTTGTCTTGAACTGTGTTTTAAACGACATTGGTTCTTTAACCCAAGGAAAGACAAGATTTATTTCCTAACTTTGAATAATCATTAAGTAATGATTTTTGAGATTAAAACTAAGTTAGAGTTTTAATGAATCTTTAGTTAGATTGAAATGTGAATGAAGTAATTAAATTTTCCGAATTCAAGAAATGTTCTACGATGGAGTATCACTAGTTTTACTCCATGTGATAGTTAAATCTTTAGTTAGATTTGAACGTTAAGTGGTAATTTTATTTAGCGATAACATAATGGGTGTTAATTATGGAGTACTGCTGATTTTTCTCCTTGGGATAAATAGGTTGGGATTGGAATAATAAAATTATGATCACTTCGGTAAGGCTCGCTAATCCGACTAGTTGATAAACTTTAATTTGGTATAAGTTGAGAAAAGATATTAAAAATTTATTGAAATGATTTCCAACTAGATTTGAATAAAAGAATATTATAGATTGGAATGAGGCATATGATCAGTTTTTGTAGCACTTGATTATAAGATATGCGAGTTATTCGAAAAGACCGGGTCTAACCCATTATGAATAACTGATATGACGATTAAAAGTCGAAGAAGATGGTGGTTAAAGACCGGAGATCTTCACATCGTTTGGATCATTACTGATATTTTGATTGGGTTGTACACCTAAGACGAGGTAATAAATGGTGATTGTCCAAATGTACTTGAAGATCGATCGAATATGCGAGGATCTCTCCTGTATTGGACATATGGGATGAGGAATAAGGTGCTTCCGGTTCCATTCAGACCCAGAAAGAATGAAACACCCCACCTCCGTTAAGGTCATTCACAAAGGGAATGCCTTAACTTTGGTGGAGCATTATAGGTAAAAGACACAGATAATTTACAAGACAGACATATATAAGCAGTGGAAAAACGAAATTTATTTCATACGTTGTTCATAACGAAAACTTTACAGCAAACTGTCTCAAAACAACTTCCAAATCATTACATCAAAATCTCTGTCTTGATTGTAACATAAAGAAGCATAAAACAAAATAAAACTGCATAAATCCCCAAAAAGTAGTGTGTCCAAAGCCATAGCCAAAGACAAGAGGTTCCAAGCTATACATCACAGAGTCCTCAAGCATGAAAAGATGAACGGTCCAAATTTTGTTGAGCTATTCCCTCCTTGGCTACCTGGAGGGGGGACGGAAGAAAAGAGAGCGAAAGAAAATGGGTCAGACATAAGTATGGTAAGTCTAGTGATTATTCAGCATGTAAACTGGTAAGAGAACCATGACATAAATAAACTGGACGCAGGACAATAACAAAGAAATAAGGTAATATAGGATAAGGCAAGATAAACAAGGCAAGATAAACTAATCATGCTATCTCATATCCATATTCTCTGCACCTACTAGATATTTCAACCATCATCATGAGTTCAAACCCAGTGATCCCTTTTTATCGATCGGCTCCTACTCGCATGCATTTACTACTTGTGTCATACGGCCTTGCTCAATTGTAGATACCTATGCTAGTCCCACCATGGGGTGTATCAAATCCTATGGTGGAAACCCGACATGATTCAAGATGCATAATGTATAACTAATGATGCCCAGTGCCTGCTTTTTTCACTCCGGAGTACGTGCACGCCCGTACTTCGTCGGAACCTACACTGACACACCAACCACCGTTGTTTTGACCGCTTATAATCAGCCCAGTAATCGTGCCCCACCCTGCCTAGTTCAAGGTACCATGATACATCTATGTAGGTTACTGCTGAAATAGGTCCCCGTTTTTAGGGTTTCCTAATCAACATGTTAAATTCATTAAGTGTCCAAGTTAACCTAACCCCACCCATCAGTTTAGTTAACATGTTATATTGGTTAAGTGTTGCCTTATTTAACTTAACCCTACCATTCCCGACTTAGCTTTAATTCATTCATTAAAGCACCAACCACTCACATTAGACAGGTATTGTTGCGGTTACTGGATGTGTCGGTCGGGTCTGGGCAGTTTTACATCGCAACTCAGTCTAACCTCGGGTTCTTTTGGGCTCGATGCACTAACCTACCACATTAGATATATATTGTTACGGTTGCTAAATGTGTCGGGCAGTTTCGGGCGGTTTCGGGCAGTCTTACACCATAACTCAATCTAACCTCGGGTTAGGCATATTCGTCTTTTCTTAATTCACATATTTACCTCTTTATATTTATATCTAAATTATTGTCATTCAAGTCAAGCCCCACTTTCCCTTTTAAATCAAGTTCATAATTTTAGGTATAAAAATTTATACACTTTATGCCATAAAACATTTACATGTTTATGAGCATAATATGTCAATTATATGTAATTTCATGTTTTTCCCCTATGTTACCTTCGTTAAACGTTCACATAAATCACATGAAATTTTAGGCTCGATACATAGCCTAATTTATACACAAAAGGGGAAAAAGAGGAACATGTAATAATTCCAATATCATAAAAATATGGATCTAAATGCACATGTTTCATATGAATTTGGCATAGAACAATATACATTTAATTATGAACTTGCAAATTTCGATCTACTCAACATGAATCGTGAAATAGGGGTTTTACATAGAACTACATAAACTTAAAATTAGGCATGTAGTTGTGAACTTGCAAATTAGCATGTAGTTCTAACCATATATGTGAACATGGTTGAACTTGCATAAACATAGCAAAATTCCCAAATTGACATACAACATATAGGTGTCATTACCAAATCATACAAAGTGAAATGTCATCGCCAAATTACACAACATGATATGCCATTGCCAATTTGTACAACATAATATGTCATCGCCAATTTATTTAATGTGATATGTCATCGCCAAAGTATACAACATAATATGTCATCGCTAGATTACACAACATATGTCATTTCCAAATTATACAACATATGGATTCATTGCCAAGCATTTAACATTAATCATCAAATTACATACAACATGGTCATAAACTTAACATGATAGGAGCTTAATCAATTCAGTTTTAACAAAAAGGATAGGCATAAATTTACATTAGGCGTTGTTCTACATCCAGTTATTTAGTCACGATTCTAATATCATTTAGGTCTAAATGATAACTGGACTTATAAAAAGGAAACCAGTCTTGTGTTTTGGATCTGTATTCTGAAATTGAATAGCTCTCCTTTGTTGTAGACGTTGAATTCTCTTAGTTGAATTAGATTTGATTTGTAATTCCTAATTTTCTTTCTAGTTGAAAAAGAATGGCGGCTACTCTAAGTTGAGTATTGACAGCATGACGGTCTTAGGAATATTTTTGTGTGGCTTAGGGTATAGATTTAGGTTGCTTATATAGAAGTTTGATTTAATAGGAGCCGTTAGATCAACCTAGGGCCAATCAAAGCCATTCAAACCTAAGAGAACCAACCAGAACTTGCCACACAAGCCGTAATGACACAACAAATCATCACATAAAGAAACATGTCAGGTTTCAGATCTAACCCAAGGGGAAGGTTGACCGCCAGGTCGACCCCCTGGTCAACCCCTTGGTCGACCTGTATGGGGGGAGGTCGACCCCCTAGTCGACCTAGCCTTGGGCGGGAAAATTCCCGCCCAGACCGCTTCATCTTCTGATTTCGAAATTTGAATTTTTCTGAACTTTAATTTGAGCTGTTTGTTTAAATTCTTGAATCTTATGAAGGTCATAACTCACTCATACGGAGTCAGATTTATGCAAACTCGGACTTTGTCTCAAGCAGAATTCCGAGATGAACGCAATGGTGTAAACCATTTCCCCTAATTCTCACATTTTTAATTAATTATTCTTTAATTTGTTACTTTAATGTTTACAGAAAATAGGGGGTGTTACATTCTTCCCTCCTTAAAGGATATCGTCACCGAAATCTTCGAGTCAAGAAGAATGTATATCCTACCATCCAATCGTCCATCTACTCATCCATCAAACACAGGCGTCGATTGTCCTTAAAAATACTTCTATTGCTTCATGATCATATGCATAGTGTGTGTACATGTCCTTATTTAATGCAAAATTAGGTGGTCTACTGATTCAGTTGTCCTCCTTAATGCAAGTCATGTCGGTGTTATGAGTCCATTATGTATGCAATCATCCCTAATCATACTTTCTACATGAGTGAACAATCATTCATACAAATGCAACATCCACATGATAACACATCAAGTTTCAATCATATACAAGTACATATATGCATATGCAATATGGAAGTGACTGAGCCGATCTAACACTTAATGTGTGTGTATACCATCCACGAGCAACCACTAGCAATCATTTGCAACCACTTGCAACCATCAATCATAACATGTTTCAAATACATGTTTACATCCATTGGTTTCTACATAAGGATCAAGAATAGCACGGAGAAAATACTAAAAAGATAGATACTAGCATGAATGAACTTGAGGAAAAAAAAAGAGATCAAAGATGTACCCTCAAAAAGAAAAGGTTAGGCTGCGCATATCTTGGCCTCAGTCTCCTAAGTCGCGTCTTCCTCAGCATCACTCCATTGAACTTTAACAAGTTTGACTTCGCGGTTTCTTATCTTTTTGACTTATGTACCCAAGATACGAGTTGGAACTCTTCTCACAGTCGCCTCTCGTTCTACTTTTACTTCCACAAATATGCTTGGTTCCACCACTTCCGCGGACTCATGTAAGCACTTCCGTAGGTGAGAAACATGAAAGACGTTATGAACTCCAACCAATCTTTCGGGCAACTGTACTCTGTAAGCCATCTTCCTAATATTTTCAATGATAGGGAACGGCCCTACAAATCTTGGTGCCATCTTTCCTGCAGATACAAAGCGAACGACGTTCCTTAAAGGAGATACTTTAAGGAAAACCCTGTCTCCAAACTCAAACTCAAGGTCGGTCCTTCTTTTATCTGTGTAGGACTTCTATCTATCATGGGCAGTCTTCATTCTTCTTAGTATCAAATCCACTTTCTCCGAAGTTTTTTTAATCATATCTGGTCCTAGTATGAGCTTGTCTATAGACTCCCACCAACAAGTTGGTGATCGTCATGGTCTTCCATATAAAGCTTCAAAGGGTGCCATGCCTATGGTGGCTTGGTAGCTATTGTTGTAGGCAAACTCCACCAAAGGAAGATGATCCTCCCATGTTCCTCCAAAGCCAAGATTGCATAATCTCAAGAGGTCCTCTAATACTCTGTTCACCCTTTCCGTCTGACCATTGGTTTGGGGGTGATAGGCCGTGCTCAAGCATAGTTGTGTGCCTACAGCCTCTTGCAAGCTCTTCCAAAACTCGCTCGTAAAGATAGGATCTCAGTCGCTCACAATGCTGGAGGGTATCCCATGGAGTCTAACTATCTCTTTAAGATAAATGGATGCTAAAGATGAGGCAGTCCGTCTACTTTTAACGGGTATAAAGTGAGCGCTTTTTGTGAGCCTATCCACTATTACCCAAATACTGGTATTGCCCCTTCTTGACCTAGGCATCCCATCAATAAAGTTCATTGAAATGCTATCCCATTTCCACTGTGGGACCTCTAGAGGATGAAGCAAACCACCAAGCTTCTTTTGCTCCGCCTTGACTTGCTGGCATACTAAGAACTTAGAGACAAATTCAACTACATCTCTCTTGATGCCATTCCAAAAGAAAACCCTTTTTACGTCTTTATACATCTTGTATCCACCTGCGTGTATGGTCAACTTGGAATGGTGTGCCTCTTCGAGAACCTTTTTCACCAAATCCCTTGCTTGTGGGATGCATAGCCCTCCATCCTGCCTCAACAAACCCTTATCATCGATGGAGTATCTATTGAGGTGACTAGAAGTCTCACCCCTAATTAGCTTATCCATCACATCAACTAGCTGAGGGTCTTCACGTTGTGCAGTTCCTATTGAGTCCAAAAGAGTAGGCCGCACTTCTAGTGATGCTAACAAACCAGACACATGATCGATGGAGGGTCTAAAGTCAAAGTTGGCTATGTATTCCAAGCTTTGCCTTTATACAAAGAGAGGGCTTAAGGTCAGCTTCTTTCTACTCAAGGCGTCTGCTACTACATTGCCCTTGTCAGGGGTATAGGAGATCTCGAAATTGTAGGTTGCCAAGAACTCCATCCACCTTTGTTGCCTCAAGTGAAGATCTTTCTATGGAAAAGGTACTTAAACGATTTATGGTCAGTTTACAATACAAACTTCCCACCTAGGGGATAATGGCGCCAAGAATTAAGTGCAAAGACAATGGCAGCGAACTTTAGATTGTGGGTTGGGTAGTTTTTCTCAATTACTTTCAAATATCTTCCTCCATAAGCTACTACCTTCCCTTCTTGCATTAAGACAACACCTAGTCCCGTACCACATGCATCCGTGTATACGATAAATATCTTGCTCCCATCCGGCAATGTCAGAACCGGGGCTATTGTTAGAGCCCTCTTCAATCGTTTGAAAGCAACATCGCAATCCAAATCCCAATTGAAAGTTAGGTTCTTCTTCATCAACTTTGTAAGCAGAGCTGAGATTTTCGCAAAGTCTTTAATGAATTTTCGGTAAAAGCCCACTAGCCCGAGGAAGTTTCGGACTTCAGTCGCATTCCGTGGAACCTTCCAATCTTGTACCGCAACTACTTTTGCGGGGTCCACAACTAACCCTTCCTTGGACACCACATGTCCAAGAAACCTTACTTCCTCTCTCCAGAAGTGGCATTTGGAGAATTTGGCTTTCAACTAATGTGCTTGAAGAGTATCCAAGACTTCTTTTAATTGCTAAGAATGCTCTTCCTCACTTTTTGAGGAAATCAAAATGTCATCTACGAAGACCATCACAAAATTATTAAGGAACTCCCTGAACACCCTGCTCATTAAGTCAATGAAATAAGCGGGTACGTTTGTCAATCCGAAAGGTATGATAGGCCACTCGAAGAAACCATCTGGGATTCTGAACGCGGTCTTATCAATACTGTCTTCAGCCACTCTTAGCTAATGAAACCCGGTAGCTAGATCTAGTTGGGAGAAAACCGATGCACCTACAAGCTGATCGAACAAGTTGTCTATTCTTCGGAGTGGGTGCCTATTCTTCTTGGTCAGCTTGTTTAGCTCCCTATAATTCACGCATAGGCGAAGCGAACCATCCGCTTTAGTTGCGAACAATACTGGAGCACCCCATTCAGAAATACTCCACCTTATAAACCCCTTCTCAAGCAATTCTTTAACTTGCTTGCTGAGTTCTTTGCTCTCCCTTGGAGACATGTGTCTAACGGGTAAAGCAATGGGTTTCGGATTATCAACGAGGTATATGCGGAAGTCTATCTCTCGCTTTGGAGGTAAGCCCTTCACCTCTTCAAACACATTTGAGTATTCACGGACTACTCTAACAGACTACAAGTTCTCAATAGACTCATCAAGAGATTCTAGATAAGTAAGCATAACGGAGTTCATGGGATTACAAGATATTTCGAGAGTGTTACCGAGGCGAGTAAAAAGTCTAACCACTCTCTTTTCACAATCGAGGATGGCACCATTAGTGGATAGCCAATCCATGCTAGAATCAACCCATAGCCCGTGAAGCCCAAAACATAGGCATTACATCTAAACCCCACACTTAGTATAGAAATTTTCAAATCCAAACAAATCATTGACAAATAAATTGAGACCCCAATTGGATTTGAAACTACCAAGGGATCCTCTACTAGACTGGTGTCTATGTGCAGAGATTCCACTAAAGTAGTAGATATAAAAGAGTGAGATGCACCAGAATCAAAGAGTGTACAAACAGGATGATCAAAAAGATAAACTAAACTCTCAACAGAAACATTTCTACCTCGTTCTTGAGGAGGTGCCATGAGAGCGTGAACCTGCCCTCCAGAAGTAGAACCATCTCTCTGCCCTTGCCCTTGCTTTCTTGGCCAGTCCTTGGCCATGTGTCCTGTCTCGCCGCAATGGAAACAGCCACCCATCTTCCTCTTCTTCTTTCTGCATTCCTTAACCAGATGTCCAGGAATGCCACAAAAATTACACTTCCTCTTGTCATGGGGTTTGTTTTTCTTCTTGCCCTTCTTGGAATCTGTCTTCTTGCTCTGTGATCCCTCCACTTTCTTATCTTAAGGTACTTCCACCTTTGTCTCTTTCTTGCCAACCTTATCTTCTTCTTGTAATAGTGCAAGTCCACCAGTCTCTCATAAGTCGCACCCATAGGTATATGGGACATAACTACGATGTGCAGTGGCTTATTCAATCCTTTAACAAAACGGAGAGCCTTCTTATGTGGAGTGTTCACTAACTCTAATCCGAACCTAGCCAGCTGGTTAAATTGGTTAACGTATTCCTTAAGCGATATACTTCCCGGTTTGAGAGCTAAGAACTTATCCATCTGTAGGCTTCGTTCAGCTTGTGAGATGAATTTCATTTCAAACCTCATTCTGAAATCCATCCATGTTTCAACTGGTCTTTCAGCGCTAGTAACTTCCCACCAATAGGAGGCCTCGTCTTTAAGCAACTATATGGCCAACTGTATCTTCTTCCTATCATCCACTTCGAAGATATCACCACGAAGGATTCATTTCCTTTGAAGTTCTTTCCACCCATGGCTCGAAAGTCCCTACATATTTTTGAGAAAGCATTTGCACGAGGAAGAGGACGAGGAGGAAACGCTGCAGCTGGGGAGGAGGAACGTCTGCTGGGCTTGCGACATTAGCCCTAGCCTCTATGTACCTTCTGAACCAGCCAGGTACTGGCACGCCCACTGGAAGGTTAAGATCCCCATACATGCTGATACGAAAAAGGAAAGATTCAAAACAAAGGATAAAAAGATAGTGCATATGGCTTTGGGGGATTATGCCTTTTTAAAATAAAAAACACTTTCTCTTGAAAATTGCTTCTTCAAACTTCTTTTTGAAAAACAGTTTTGAAATTTTTTATCTGATCTGGTAAACCTTTATTCTGATACCAAGTGAAACACCCCACCTCCGTTAAGGTCACTCACAAAGGGAATACCTTGATTTTGGTAGACCATTATAGGTAAAAGACACAGATAATTTACAAGACAGACATATATAAACAGCGGAAAAATGAAATTTATTTCATACGTGGTTCATAACAAAAACATTACAGCAAACTGTCTCAAAACAACTTCCAAATCATTACATCAAAATCTATGTCTTGATTATAACATAAAGAAGCATAAAACACAATAAACTGCATAAATCCCCAAAAAGTAGTGTGTCCAAAGCCATAGCCATAAAAGAGATTCCAAGCTATACATCACAGTGTCTCCGAACTTGGAAAGATGAACGGTCCAAATTAAGCTAAGCCATTCCCTCCCTGACTACCTGAGGGGGGGGGGACGAAAGAAAAGAGGGCAAAAGAAAATGGGTCAGACATAAGTATGGTAAGTCCATTGATTATTCAGCATGTGAACTGGTAAGAGAACCATGGCATGAATAAACTGGATGCAGGACACAAACAAAGAAATAAGGTAACATAGGATAAGGCAAGATAAACTAATCATGTTATCACACTCATATCCATATTCTCTGCACCTACTAGATATTTCAACAATCATCATGAGTTCAAACCCAGTGATCCATTTTTATTGATCGGCTCCTACTCGCACGCACTTACTACTTGTGTCATACAGCCCCTCTCGATTGTAGATAATTGTGCTGGTCCCACCATGGGGTGTATCAAATCCTATGGTGGCAACCCGACACGATTCAAGATGCACATTGTATAACTACTGATGCCAGTGCCCGCTTTTTCCACTTCGGAGTACATGCACACCCGTACTCCATCGGAACCTACACTGACGCACCAAACGCCGTTGTTTTGACTGCTTATAATCAGCCCAGTAATCATGCCCCACCCTACCTAGTTTAGGGTACCATGATACATCTATGTGGGTTACTACTGAAATGGGTCCCCGTTACTAGGGTTTCCTAATCAACATGTTAAACTGGTTAAGTGTCCAAGTTAACCTAACCCCACCCATCAGTTTAGTTAACATGTTGTATTGGTTAAGTGTTGCCTTAATTAACTTAACCCTACCATTCCTGACTTAGCTTTAATTCATTCATTAAAGCACCAACCACTCACATTAGATAGGTATTTTTGCGGTTACTGGATGTGCCGGTCGTGTCCGGGCTGTTTTACACTGCAACTCAGTCTAACCTTGAGTTCTTTTAGGCTCGATACACTAACCGCCCACATTAGATATATATTGTTGCTGTTGCTGGATGTGTCGGGCAGTTCCGGGCAGTCTTACACCGTAACTCCATCTAACCTCGGGTTAGGCATATTCGTCTTTTCTAAATTCACATATTTACCTCTTTATATTTATATGTAAATTATTGTCATTCAAGTCAAGCCCCACTTTCCCTTTTAAATCAAGTTCATAATTTTAGGTATAAAAATTTATACCACTTTATTCCATAAAACATTTACATGTTTATGAGCCAAATATGCCAATTATATGTAATTTCATGTTTTTCTCCAAAATTACCCCCATTAAACGTTCGCATAAACCACATGAAATGTTAGGCTCGATACATAGCCTAACTTATACACAAAAGGAGAAAAAGAGGAACATGTAATAATTCCAACATCATAAAAATATGGATCTAACTACACATGTGTCATATGAATTTGGCATAGAACAATATACATTTAATTATGAACTTGCAAATTTAGATCTACTCAACATGAATCGTGAAATAGGGGTTTTACATAGAACTACATAAACTTAAAATTAGGCATGTAGTTGTGAACTTGCAAATTATCATGTAGTTTTAGTCGTATATGTGAACATGGTTGAACTTGCATAAACATAGCAAAATTCCCAAATTGACGTACAACATATAGGTGCCATTACCAAATCATACAAAATGAAATGTCATCACCAAATTACACAACATCATATGCCATTGCCAATTTATACAACATAATATGTCATCGCCAATTTATTCAACATGATATGTCATCGCCAAAGTATACAACATAATATGTCATCGCTAAATTACACAACATATATGTCATTGCCAAATTACACAACATATGGATTCATTGCCAAGCGTTTAACATTTATCATCAAATTACATACAACATGGTCACAAACTTAACATGATAGGAGTCATAGTCTTAATCAATTCAGTTTTAACAAAAAGGATAGGCATAAATTTACGTTAGGCGTTGTTCTACATCCAGTTATTTAGTCACGATTCTAATATCATTTAAGTCTAAATGATAACTGGACTTACAAAGAGGAGACTAGTCTTGTGTTCTGGGATCTGTATTCTAAAATTGAATAGCTCTCCTTTGTTGTAGATGTTGAATTCTCTTAGTCGAATTAGATTTGATTTGTAATTCCTAACTTGCTTTCCAGTTGAAGGAGAATGGCGGCTACTCTAGGTTGAATATTAACAGCATGACGGTCTTAGGAATATTTTTGTGTGGCTTAGGGTTTAGATTTAGGTTTCTTATATATAAGTTTGATTTAATAGAAGCCGTCAGATCAACCTAGGGCCAATCAAAGCCATTCAAACCTAAGAGAACCAAACAGAACTTGCCACACAAGCCCTAATGGCACAACAAATTGTCACACAAAGAAACACATCAGGTTTTAGATTTGACCCGAGGGGGAGGTTGACCCCGAGGTCGACCTGTATGGGGGGAGGTTGAGCCCCTGGTCGACATGTATGGGGGGAGGTCAACCCCCTAGTCGACCTCCTGTACGACCTAGCCTCGGGTGGGAAAATTCCTGCCCAGCCCGCTTCTGCTTCTGATTTCGAAATTTGAATTTTTCTAAACTTTAATCTGAGCTGTTTATTTAAATTCTTGAATCTTGTGAAGGTAATACTCCTTCATACGGAGTCCGATTTATGTAAACTCGAACTCTATCTCAAGTAGAATTCCGAGACGAACGCAATGGCGTAACCCGTTTCCCTTAGTTCTCAAATTTTTAATTAAATATTCTTTAATTTGTTACTTTAATTTTTACAGAAAATATGGGGTGTTACAAAGAACTTGTACATGGATTATGTCTGACATTGTATTTCATTCTGTATTGATTGATTTCTATTCAATATGTATCTGTTTGGTGGCGAAGAATTTATTCTTTTGCTTAACACCCTTCTCTGAGATGTATGAGCTTAGAGGTTATATATTGATAGACATCAGTTTTATGGCATGAATTGACAATGTATCATGTTAAGATGCAAATGATCAAGGCTTTTTTTGAAAAGCAGGGCCTTGTGGATGATGACCAAAGCACAAATTTGAGTAGCATAGCTTTGTGTATAGTGTTAGTTCGCGAGCCTCACACCCCAGTATGAGTCAGAAACAGGATAAGGGACGCAAGGAGTGCATACATTTCTTTCTAGCTAGAAATGGTGTCATGGTATGGAGCTTAAACATTTTTTACTTATGTGGATGATGGAATGAGGAGCCTCAAATTAGAGCCGACTAATAGGCTCGAGTGATAGGTCTGATTGGATCGGGAAACGTATGTTCAGGAATAACCAATCCACAAAAGTAAGTGTGAACCGGCCTAGCAGTATCCAAGGGCTCGCCAGCGTCCGAGTCCTAGGTCACATCTTGCTAGAGGTAATCCGAACCAGTCAGGAGACTATTTCTTGCCTTGACTCATGATGGAAATCCAATTTCCAACACGTGACTTTTTGGTTTTAGTTGTTAATCTATGTATGGCGACATAATATATGGTAGCTATGCCATCTATGATTGATACATTTATATTTGAAGTTGTTTTGACACTATGAACTTATAGTAATATCAAAATGATTTGTTTTAAAGCGTATCAAGCATGTTTGGCTATTATAAGGGAAAACTCTATCCTCCAACTTGCGTTGCATTATGTGATGGGATCTGAGTCTTATAATCGCTTCATTTTTAAAAAAGCATTGCATTGTTTGCAAATTGTTTATTTCAGGTTATTCATGGGAGTAAACCCGTTCCATGACAAATGGCATGGTCCCATGATTTACCCTATTTTAAAGTAAAGGTTTAATAACTGTTTTAGTTCTCTCACCAGTCCCATGACTGACCTAGAGTTTATTGTTTTCGCCTAAACTCTGGATGCCCATATTTTCCACACGGGCAGCTATAGTTTTGGATTTGCAGATATTTCTTTTCACATGATCCTGGATTACAGCTGGAGCTATATTTAGAAAGCTTTGTATCCGTGTATTCTCTTTAGTTGTGTTAGTTGACGTATTTACGCTATGCGCTGTATTTATACATTTTAAATTTTCACTGCAATGTATTTTAATCTCTAATATTATTTTTCCATTGTGTAATATTTATTTATTCTCTGATATTCTTTTACTCTGATGTAATTGTTGTAATAGCAATGAAATGCTCTATTGTTTGCGTTTCTACAGGGTCGTGTTTTCAAACAATCCGCGTTCTCGTCCGGTCTAGGCCGCATGGGGATTTCAGATCGTTAAAAATGTTTACAAGTTTAAGTATCGTAAAACGGAATTTTAAACGTAATGGAATTGCTCCCAAGTCGTGATTCGACCATGTGAAAAAGTGATATTTCGAACCTATACTCAATTAATGATGTTTATATTTAAATAAAATAGATTCATGAAATATGTAGGTTGTTACACTCGGGGTCGACGGCCCTCCTTGGGAGGATGTCAACCACCCTTAAGAGAGAATGGTGGAGAAAGGTCTATTTTAGTTTAGGTTTTTATATGATTTTGTTGGAATAGACTTTTAGATTTTATAAAATGAATCTTACGGTCCATAAACACTCCAACAAGAATAAATAAGATCCTAGCTTCCTTCCTGAACCCTATATTCTCTTCTAAGTCCATTCTGTCTAAATACTAGAATTAGGTCAGGTTAGATTCCTCTTTTTTCTCTAACCTTTTTTCTATCTCCTCTAATCTAATTTCTATTTATATATAATTTAAAGGGAATATTTAGAGTATGCTATTTCAAGGAAACAATCCAGAATATTTCTCTACACAACTTTCTTATTCTCCTTTTAGTAATTCTATGAGTGGGAATTATATTAAGTTTACTGTTTTCTATAATTGTTAGTGTAGAGTTTGCATTGTTGCGTAAAAGAAGTTTGGAATTCTTACGAAGAGAAAATACATGTAAATCCCCCAAATCTCGTAATAGGTTCAAAAATGGTTGATCATGAGATAATATTGGGTTTTGGGTTATAGATATAAGAAGGACTTGATTTTTGGATAGTGTGTAATTTTGATATTTTGTCTGATTTACTTTCTTTTCATTTTTATTGTACTTTTGATTTATGGAAAAACATATATTTGGGTACCATTACTTACATATGTCTAAACATCTATTTTATAAAATAGATGTTTAAAGGTATCAAAATACGTGTTACCAAAATCTTAGTTTTTGTACAAATCTCATATTAAAAGCAAAGCAGTACAAAATAGAAGTTATACTTATTATTGTCATACTAAACCTCCTTTCTTTTATTGTTGAAATAATCCTTAAATCCTAGGCTGCAAATTATTTCGTTTATGTTTAGTTATTTCCCTATTATTGATTTAAATGTGAATATACATTATATGTTATGTTGAATTTTTTTTGGGAAATAAACTGCAAACCTTGATTTTGGTTAGGATTGACGTTCTACGTTTTGAAGGTTTCCTTTATGTACGCCATAAATTATGCTCCTATTTACGTATATTAAATAACGTATTTTAAATGCATACTAAATGCATTTATATAGGAATTCAAAATCTAAATGTCCCCATAGGAATTTTGTATGTGTGTTAGTATTAAATGGCTTTTTAATAATATTAATGGCACCTGACATGTAACCCCTACTTGTACTAGAATCCTGCCTAGAACCAATCGGCATATCCAACATCTACAAGAGTAGGTAAATGTTGGATGTGTACTATTATGGGCTATTATAATAAATACACAATGACGCAAGCATAAGTCTAACTTATAGCAGAAGTCTGTCTGGAGACAATCGAGAAATCCAGCATATGGAAGAAATTGGTTTAATGTTAGACGTCTAGTGAATAAATACTTATGTGAAGTAGGCGTGCCTCAAAAAGGTATTAAGTGGTTGAGCTACCTTAGTTGGGTATTAAGTGGTTAGGACTAGGTCCGTTCCTAAGGTTCACTCCTTGGATTTGTACTAAAGTCATAAAACCCACACTTATTTGGTATTGAGTGATCATTGGGTCCGTCTTTCTCTAATAAATTTGCGAGGTATTAAACAGTCTTAAACTAAAAGTTAGACATATTAGTGGGGTAGTTCTACTCAAATTGTCCACTTTTATCTTGGAGCAATGTGAGGGCATACCTAGGGTTGGGCTAATAAGAATTCCTAAGTGCTTGTAAGAGGGACCGCCTGTCTAAGGGAAGTATTAAATGACTACTAGTTCACTCATAATGTCAGTTAAATAGTCACGTATAGGTTCGAAGGAGGGGCCATAAATAGCAACGAGTGTCTACCCTTACCCAGTAGTAAGTAGCATATTACTATTTCTTGCATTACAATTAAGAGAATATTTGATAACGTTAAGCGAGGTATTAAGTGACTAAGGCCTGTCATAGGACCTTAAATCATCGAAAGGATCCTCCCATAGAGTATTAAGTGATTGCAGGAATATGCCCATAAATAAATATGTAAGATGGACATAAGTGATCGAATGAGAGTCCACCTCGTAGATTCTTAAGTAATCATAGGAATCCACCATTATGGTATTAAGTGATCACACAAATCCGCCTTTACATATACATGATGGCCTTAAGTGACTGTAAAATAGTCATCCTATTTAATGAATGTGTACATCGTATTTATTGTGTATTGAAATTTCCTAGACATAACTTGATGAGTTTGTACCGCCAAGTATGCAAAATAGATTTCGTTTAAACTTAAGTTATATTAATTCACCAGAATTTATTTGTTCTAACCCCCTCCTCTTAACGATACAGGGTAGTAGGTGAGAATGGTTGATTGGTGACGTCATGAAGATAGGAGCTTGGCGATGGAGATTTTAATTTAGTTTATTATAATTATGTCTAGAATTTGATTGTAATTATGGGATATTATTGATTTAACTTGTTTATGTCATTTGAAAGTTTGATGTAATCGACATTATAATGGTTTCATGAAAAGTACAATTATTTTGGCTATTGTATCTTGTCTAATTTGCCGTGAGATTCTGATTTTGTTTTAGTTTGGCTCTGTCATTTATTCTTATAGAAACCGACGACTCGCTTAAAATGACTCTAAGTTCTGATGGGCCTTTTCTGGGTCAGAATTCAGACCCATTCTGGGTGGATCATTACATAATCAATTTCATTTAAATACATAATCAGAATGGTCATTATCGATCATTATGGATTGGTCAATATCGATTACTATTGTTATTGGTCATTCTGGCCATTTTGTTATCGATGACGATGCGATTTCGGGGAGTAGGATATGTTGGTTCATTCGATATTGGTTTCGTCATGATAGTTCTTTGATCAATGACTTATGCGTGATAAAAGGATATGGCTCTTTGGTGGAATGATTTATCATCCAACGATGGTGATTTTATTGTAGGAAGTGTTGGCTTCGACGATCGATGATGATATTCTGGAATGTAGAGTAGTGACGATGGATCGAGGGGAAGCTACTAGAGAGGGTTGGGAACATGTGTTTGAGCTTATTGTAGGAAGCGTTAGCTTCGACGATCGATGACGATATCCCGACATGAAGAGTAGTGACGATGGATTGAGGGGAAGCTACTAGAGAGGGTTGGGAACATGTGTTTGATCTTAACAACACGATGGTTGTCTATGCTTATTCCCGACCGAGGTCATTACGTTGGAAGTCATTAGAGTAGTTCCAAAGGATAGGCTCTACTATGGTTGACATGTGCGAAACGATTATTGATACACATGGTTTTAGTGGTTACTCGTAAAGAGAAGGTAGTGGATTTGATGTCTATTTTGTACCACATTGGGTTCCTTATCTTCACGTCGGGATACTTATAGCATTCACCTATATGGAGTCCTTACCTTGGGTTGTGCACGTCGGTAAAACCTAGTTCCTAGCCGATTTAGTGGTATGAATTCGAGTATCATGGAAACTGAGCGTTAACATATATTCAAAGTGCCGAGTGAGTGAATGTGAGGGTGGATGATGGATGTTATGCCTGCTTAATCATTTATCACCTTAGGGACGTCATGTGATGTAGGTATCATCGATTAAGACATCAGAACACCCCTAGTATTTTTATGTAGGCTACATCCATTAGGAATATTATAGAGTAGTATATATTTTATATGTGCTAACTCTGTGGATGATGGAGCAGGACATGTATGATTCTCCATACCTTCCGTGCCAGTACTTTGAGATTTGTTTATTACTCACACCAGACCGACTTTTGACCCAAGAATTTATTTCCCTCTTATTACCATAGGTGCTCATCGGCGATGCTGATGAGTAGGCTAGGTAACAAGTATGAGTGTCATTTAGAGATGCACTTATGGACTAGAAGGAGATCACATTTTTTCATAATATACTTGTATTATCTTGTTTATTCCACTGTGTGGCACTATAGAGCCTTGATAGTATTATTTATTTCTTTTAGGGACAGTTTATGTAACAACCCCAATTCGAACGGGTTTGAATTTTTCAGAAATTATAAATTCGAAACCACTGAAACTCGACTTGGCTAGTCTGGTATCCTATAGAAAATATAGGGATAATAAATATATCAGAGCTCGATAAAATATCTCATAGCAGAAGGGATAAAATATAATAATCAAATATAGTCTTACCGAAATAATAACACTGCTTAACAAGTGTCCAAAGGCTACCAAATATCTGACATAAATCTAACTTGCGAGTATGTTATGAGGAAGCGTCAAAAAACAAGTTCTGGTGAGAGAACAAACTATACATTCCGAAATAACACTACATATACCATTTAGTTACATTTTCTTAATTATTAGGTTATTTAGGTTATTAACACTCTAGGCTCTGCATATATGTCGCACCCGTTTACTCCCAGTAGATCAAACCTAATATAATATATATGTAGCTACGCCTAACATATCAAGGTACTTACCATAGTACCCTCGTATGGTCTCTGCCATCATAAGACGGAAGCAAGCACTACCTCCATCATATGACGAACCGCGTATGAAAATCTCCATCGTTACAACACATAATCGCATAGAACCACTATTGCTATACCTCGTAAGCATTTAGGTCCTCGTATCTGAATCCTTTGTCGAACCACGTCTTGATACAGAGTAATGCTCTAACGTCTATAATACACCACCCAATATATGTATCTAGACCCTCTACGAACGTACTACCTATTATAACCCGAGTTCCGTAATAGGGCTCCATCCAATGCACGGAACTCAGTCGGGAGCTTTTGATATCTGTAAAGGATAGCTTTCCATTCATCGTTTTCTGTAATTATTTATTTGAATTACTATTATAAAA
The DNA here is from genome assembly GCA_030737875.1 of Allium sativum. NCBI lineage: Eukaryota > Viridiplantae > Streptophyta > Magnoliopsida > Asparagales > Amaryllidaceae > Allium > Allium sativum. Next base: position 801,741,738 of record CM060915.1, read on the forward strand.
TGTCGGGTATTACATTCTCCCATCCTTTAGGAAATTTTGTCCTTGAAATTAAATAAAGGGAAAGCTTATGTAATTTCTTGCATAATTTACAATCACCATATGTACACCCACTTTTGCAACCATTCGTGCGGTAGTGCAAAGTGCTATACATTATAAAAATTGATGTATGTAATGAATTACTAAGCAGTACCTCCTGTATGAATGTTGTCTTTTTCAAAAATATTTTGAAAACATGATGCACACAACCTAAATAAGCATGCAATTTCTATATGAATGCAATATTTCAAAAACCAAAAATATCTTTTCATCCAATTTTTCCTGCACTCTTACAGAATTAGAGCGTAGTTCATCCAATTTTCCATCCAAACCCCATCAACCAACATTAAATTTGCGAATTTCAAAAAAAAAAATCTAATTTTTTTCAGATTCGGTTTCTTATGTTAGAAAAAGGTAGGAAGTGAGAAAGTCCGTATTTTCCACTTCACTTTTACTTACCATTTCCCTTGTACTTGGAACCCTTGGCAACTATTCTAAAAAAAACTACTTTCTTTTCCAAGCACAGTTTGCACAAGAAGAGTTTCTTTTTCAACTTTCTAAAACTTACTTTGGGAAAATTTAGTTTCTCTTATTATTCTCGTTTATTGCAGTATTGCCTTTATTACTTTTCATTTTATTTGTTTTCCTTTTTGTCATTCAATTCTTGCTTACATTATTAATTTATTTGTGACATCCTATATTTTATTCTTTTTTTATTAATTATCCCACATACCTAGAAAAAGAATGACATACTAAACCATTATATTTTAACCAATAAAATAGAATAATACATACGAGTGAAACTCTGTACTAAAAGAAAACAGTCTCTACTGCAATCACTACTAGGCAAAAGGTACAATGGTTAAATGTGGTTATCTACTCAGACTAGGAGGCCTAGGACCATATCCGCATGACATAAAAAAGAGTCTTCATCACTGAATCTGTTCAACCATTGCATTCCTCCTTCCATCTACCATTTTCTGCAAACACATCCCGCATACCTGCTAGTTCCATGAGTTATTCCCAATTGTCCACTAATGATATATGGATATCCATAGGCTAACCACACCTGATACCTAAACGGATACAATCCTGACAGCCCTTACTTCACCATGAAGTAACCTTATATCCTTGATCCTAGTTTTTATCATTTCTTAAAGTAAGACAACACGTCATGCCTTCTAATTTCCTAAGAAGTGCCAAAAATGGATTTTCCATTAATCACACATCATACCATAGTTTTCCATATAAGAGTGCCAAACTTGCTTTTACTTCTCATTGACCTTCATATTCCAATTCGATATGTTCTAGGCCTTTCCTTCAATATTTAATATTCTCTCATTTGAATTAACCGACTTTTCCCACTTAACTTGCATCATCTATTAAATCAATATCTATGCGGAACCTCTCTACTTCCTTTCCACATAAACTATACAAGTTGTAAAATTTCCCCTTAATCATTTTTACTAAAATAGCAATCACTAGAGAGACAACTTTCTAACATTATTTTTCTCAATTCACATACATTACCATGTAACTTTTTTAATGTTGACCATTTTTCCATTTTTGCTTCCATATTTCTTACTTGAGACTTTTTACAATTACCACTCAATTTTATGGTTTACTACATACCGAGAAAATTTCCCAAAGCTTTACCTAGTGTTCTAGCACGCTAATGGAATTATCCTACTAAACCATTTTAATTTTCAAAAAAACAAATGTTATTTTCTCAAAAAACCTTTCTCAAAATTCAAAAATTTAGGAAAATAAGAATTGACTACTTTTATTCGATATTGTAAAATCTATCGTAAATCTATCCAACCTACATGTCTAATTCATTTATTCATGCCTTCCTATTTCTACTCTGTGACTTAACCTTGCAACTTGCTTACACACCTTATTCTTTTGAAAAACAAATCTTTATTCTTTCTTCAAAAAATTATTTTAATGCCAAAATCAATAACTTTCCAAAAACTTCTAAAATCTTAAATTTAAAACTTGAAAACTCTTTTTGAAATATTTTCCTATACTTATTTCTATTTTAAGTTCTTCTAAAAGTCTAACTGTAGGACTAGGTATAAGGCGCTCTCCAAACTTGCACTTTTCTGAATTTCTTGCATGAAATTTATTTACTTCCTTAATAATCCTCAAACAAACTTTCCAAACTACGAATGGCATCCTACACTTGTGCTGCCAGCACACACACACACTATATATATATATATATATATATATATATATACCTAATCCATAAATTTTCCAAACACAAGGCCTTAATACCCAACCACAACTTGGATCTACCTTCCGTTTCCAAGTACCGACACATGAACTTTTCCATTATTCATCAAATCTATCATATACCCAATCCCATGCTTAAGCCAGAACTTACTCTTTTAGGACCCTTCACAATCCTAACATTAGTGTGTGAACTCATTACTCAATACTTACATGTGCGGTTTTTTCAAAAGTGAGTCGCTCTCTTGGATCAACGTATAAATAAATAAATAAATATTTATATAATATTTATATTTTTGAAATACAAATATGCCACTCACTAACTGTATATAAGAATCCTACACCTGAGCTATGATACCAGACGTAACAACCCAAATTCCAACGGGTCCGGATTTTTTTCAGAAATTCTAAATCCGACACAACCGAAACTCGAGTTGGCTTGTCTGGTACCCTGCTTAAAAGACAGATATAATAAATATATAGGATTTCAATAAAACATCTTACATCGGAATGGAGAAAATATAATAATCAAATATAGCCTTACCGAAATAACGACTCTGCCTAACAAGTGTCTAAAAGTTACCAACTCTCTGCTATAAATCTATTATGCGAGAATTTTATGAGAAGGGGGTCAGAACACAAGTTTTAGTGAGAGGACAAATTATACATTCTAAAATAACACTATAGATACCATTTAGTTACATTTTCTTCATTATTAGGTTATTTGGGTTAACACTACTCTAGGCTCTACACACACATCACACCCATTTACTCCCAAAAGATTAAATGTAATGTTATATATATATATATGTGTGTGTGTGTGTGTGTGTGTAGTTATGTCCAACATCTCAAGGTACTCCCTGTAGTACCCTCCTCGTACGGTCTTCGCCTTCACACCACAGAGGAAAGCACAACCTCCATCCTACATCGAACTGCGTATGGAAATCTCCATCATTATTCCACGTAATCGCATAGAACTATCGTTGTTACGCCATGTAAGTGTATGGATCCTCATATCCGAACTCCTCTGTTGAACCACGTCTAGACACAGGGTAATGACCTAACACCTATAATACACCACCTAGTGCTAATATCTATATCCTCGCACGAACGTACTCCCTACTATAACCCGAGTTCCATAATATAGCTGCATCCAATGCATGGAACTCGGTCGGAAGCTTTTGATATCAGTAAAGGACAATTCGTAAGATATCCATAAAAGGTCTGTCCCTTTTCACGATGGCTATGGCCCCACCATCACCCCTCCCTCAACTAATGAAAGACTGCACTAAGAGTTAATGACATGCCCATATCAACCAATCTAATATCCAATTTGGTGTGTCTCTTAACCAACGTCCTGATAGTGAAAGATCATTGGTTTGTTGGTTTAGCTTTAGTCTTTCCACATCCCGATGACTACCGATAACAGGTATCCGACGGTTACTATCCTTCATTTGGTCCTGACCCCTCTTCCCAGAGCGAGGAAAATCGCCGAATCACCCCATGCCAAATGCCACAAGATTCTAACTGCCCCTCCATAGTTGCAGTCAATGTATACTCTAGATGGTGCAACATACCTGTCTCTGAGCGATGGCTTTATCTGTTTGTTCCTTGGAGGGCCATCTTAGAGTACCCTACCACGTCCCGTAGAAGCCTAGTGCTTCCCTCCAATCTCGTAGAATAATAAGTTGGACGTGCTTCCCTCGTGTCTCCGGACACCACGATGATTTACCCCGTTTGATTCTTCATCTCCATACGGACAGACTGGTCCAAGCGCATCACACCATCGCATTATTAGATCTTATGTCCAATCTTTTAATCATGCGCTTGCTTTAACTTATCACATTGCTAGTTAACTTAATTATTTACACATTCATTTTCTATTTATGTTACTAGTTTATTAGCTTACATTTGGCTGCTTACTTTCTTAATAAGCCTCACGCTGCCGGAACGAACCATATCTATGAGCCACTTATTTTCCCTTGCCAGCCTCATGCTACCGGAATAGACTTTCGCTTATTATTATTACATTCATTAAACTTAATATTTCTCCATTCGTAAGTTTACTAACAATAAGCTACTTTATTTTTCATGTAATTTTAACCTCATTTTAAACCATTACCACAATCACTGTTGTGGGTTTACTCGTAACTTGGTTCCCCTTACTAAGGTATATTAATGAGTTCTCATCTTATCTTCTATTAAACCCACGTTATGAATTCACTTGTCCATAGGACAAGCCTATCTATTATATTTCATCCCCACTAATTAAAATAGGTTATATTCCCCCGTTCATCACATTTTCCATTATTTCCTTGTTATTTAAGCAAACCCTTACTATTGTTACCGTTTTTTATTTACCCTCATTTCTATTATTACAGGAAATATTTCGTACACTTTATCAGATTGGTTGGTGGAAAAGTACACAAATCTATTTATGTAATATACATCAATTAAGATCCGTAGTAGAAGGCTATTTATCTTTATTACATCATGCATATACATTTGATTAGTGTGCAATGCAGCAAAATCACCTGTTTCACATTAATCCCTATTACCTTTCTTTTTCTTACAACTATGTTTTTTTTGTAATTTACCGTAATGGTAATTATGGAAATGTATCCTTTTCTATCCCCACTAACTCAGTCCACTACTGATTCTCTTTTTTTTTTTCTAGTTGTATATTATTTCCAGTTTTCTTACCCAATTTCCAATTCCAATTTAATTACGGTACACAATTAAGCTTACTATTTCCTATTCTATTTCCACTTTTTAATGTAAATTTTCCTAACCCATTCTTTTAGATACACTATAAATAATATACTTTGGGAACATACACATGAGCATCGTCAAATTTACAATCTTACTATTATAGTAGTTTCTTAAGCCTAAACAGAAAGATATAGGAATGAATTTATACAACAATAATATTCTTAATGCTTCTAGGAAATGAATTACATCACAATTACCATACGTTAAGAATTACAGTGAATTAAACAATAAATATACCATTACCAAAAGGCATAATTTAAATATACTCATCTGTTAGCTTTCCAACTCCAGAATCCAATTCAAAATTATTAATCGTGGTTTCTCCCTAATTTGATTCAATACCATAATAACAACAGATTTACAATCCAAAACGCAAAAGAAAACAAAATAAATAAATTTGAATCAGATGCACAGAACTTACCTTGTGTACAAAGGAATTCTAAGCACTTACAGTCCTAAGCTATGAATTTCATTCCCCAATTCTTGTTTCTTAAGGCCTAAACTAATTTAATTTGACTCATAAAAGGGTTTAGAGAAGAAATGAAATGAATGGGCTTCCATGTCTACTCAAAAAATAATGAGTTTGATGGTTAGTTCTAGACGTTTAATTATAGTCGCTCAAAAGAACCTGATTCGTTAAATTCATGGAAAGAATATCAGAACCATTATTCGAAAGAAAAAAAATGTCATAACCCTAAGGTAAATCATGGTACCCAGGCCTAATGGGTCAACCCTATGCTTCCTAGATCGACATTGGGTCGACCCAGACCCTCCTTGGATCGACCCAAGCATATTTATTGGTCGACCTATACACGTTTGGAGAAAATGTGTATAGGCCTTTAAATGTTGTGATTAATTCTTGCATATTCTCCTCCTTACCGTTATAATTCTCAGTGTAATAATTTAATTCTTTCCCATTCTTTAGCCTTATCCGTTTCATTTCCAAATGCGAAATTAATAAGCACATATAATTTCTCCTGATTTAACTTTCTGCATATTAATCCCTTTTTAATTCAGTGAGCATTATTTTTAACGTGCATTAACTCCATTTCAAATGTGCACCATTAATATATTAATATGCGCATATCTATATAAAATTTAAACTCTATTTAATTAACGTTATTTCAAACTTTCTGTTATTGCATAGTTTTGTACCATTCATAATGCGTGTTTATTTTGCATGTTCTTTTCCAATTTATATGTTTATATTATTTCATTCATTATTAATGTCAGTTATGACATGCGTTGTCAATTATAGGAACATTTAAATTTAATGTCAATTACTTTCCTCTTTCTGATTGTTCATTTATTCCAGTTTCAAATGACCTTTTTTTTGGAATCTGTGTACATATATAATTGAAAAATATAAATTATATTTGCACACATTTACATATAAATAATTTTCGATGCTAAACTTCATATATTCATAAATTTGTCATACGAACCCTGTTTCGGACATATTATATATGAAAGTTTATCAGGATAAATGCAACGAACGCAATGGTGCACATTCCCAAGCCCAATTCTAAAAATTCCAATTTTTTTTCCCATTCAACGTTTTCTTTAACTATTTAATTGAATTAAAATTATAAAATGCGAGGTGTTATAGTTTATCATTTTGAGTTTATTTATCACTTGTATAAACTTTATTGCTCTTATGTATAGCTGCATGAGCCTATATAATCTAATTATGTGGTTTATATAATTATTACTGTCCTGTCTATTTTATATCGTTCATTATTATTAATAATATATTATCCAATGCACTGTGAGATATACGACAGATTATTTAATCTTGTTTTTGTTTTATGTAATTGTATTTCATATTCTCTTCTTCTTCTTTTCTGATTTTCCTTTTCTTCCCTTTTTCTCTTCTTTTCTAATATTTCTTTCTTCTGGTGGTTGTCACATTTGGTATCAGAGATTATGTTACATTGTTAAACCTAAGCAGTATTAAAACCAAGTGTTAATATATACGGGAGAGTTTTTATTTTTATATATTTTGGTTTATTAATATATATTATTAATATGTATAATATAGGTTTTTTGCAAATAAGTGCTATTGGAATTGTTTTCTCCATTTAGCGACTAATCGTCCTAACAACTTATCTGAGATGATCCAGCGAATGAGAAGTACCTTTAATTTCTCCATCTCTGGAATTGAGGATTAGGTAGAATTGAGCATAACTAGCCTCGAAATACAGTTTATTTTTCCGGCAATGATATGAACCATTATCTCAGATGATCTAAATGTCTCTAATTAATTATGGCCCTCAATTGCAGTGAGTTGGTTATGCCGCACGATGTGGACACTTACGTGTCTATGTGGAAAACATATCATTGGAATGAAGTCGACCGTTCTGTTTTAGTGCGAAGGCTGTTTGGGTTCTCGCAAGGAGTTATTTGACAACTTCGAGTCAAAAGTTGGAATGTAGTAGGAGTTTACTGTTAAGGGACTCCAAGGTTGAGCTTGAACTGAACGGGAGTCTTTATCATTTCGGGTTCTTGAAATCGATTTTCTTGAGACCAGTTCGTGGTTTTCTTCGAAGAGACTTGTATCGGCCTCTTAGAAGCCAGTAAGGATTTCGCCAGTTAAGGCGATACGTTTATGCTAGAGTGTGTAACCGAATTCGAAATGCTATAGAAATATGGTTTGTTCTTTTTTATCACTCCAAATTTTGGAGATTTTGGCTTGGTTAATTGATCGGCTCATAAGGTAATTGATTTTGCTCGGTTAGTGAGTGACGTCTTGGGGATGTCGATCAAGGAAGCTTGTGCTGTTCGATCTTGTACCTAGTGCCTGTGGTTATCCTACCTTGTCAAGATAAATCGTGGAGACATATGTATTGATCATCGTTCTTATTTCGTCAAGTGCTCCATCGATATATGTTTAACACCAGTGGCATTTCTATATGATTTTTATTTTATTGTCGAGGTTTCACTATTTCATCTGATCTTGCTTTTTGATAGGTGGAACAAGATTGGGACTTATGATAATTAATTTGTCCTTCTTGATTGTGACTTACTATGTTGAGGGCTTAGTTGAATTATATATGTGTGTAACATTTCATGTTTCATCGCCAAAAAGTGACATTGTGGCTTATTGTAGCATCCATAACGCTTAATTTTGGCCTCAAGGTAGGAAAGAGTTACAACATAGATTTTCTTTATTTGTAAGTTTATATGGTCCATCAAAACTTAATCTCATTGAGTCATGTTTGCCAATTTATTTTCTTATTGCTGATTGTTGAGCTTAATTGGACTTAATACTTAAGTCTAGTAGTTCACTTACTAGGAGAATATGGAATGTCAGTGGTAGTGAGATATCGTTGGTGACAATAGTGGTCTAGAACATTTACTCGACAGTAGTGAGTCATCCTCGGTTTTGCGATAGTGGGCCAAGACAACCTTAAGTAGGAGAGTCAGTTATGATTGGGCGATAACAGGCTAAGATAGCTCTCTAGTAGAGAGTCATTAACTGAGCTTCTAGTTTGAGAGTACTTGAGTCGAGATGCATATCGATTTGGTTATAGTATTGAACCTTTAGTTGTACCCTTACTTGATGCTGTAGATGCGGAAAGCGAGTGTGTACATGTTCCCAATGGTCTGTAGTTTGTCTAATTAACTCTAGAGTACAAGAATATTCTTTCGGTTGAAAATCTCGAGGGCATTTTATTGATTGTGGGTAGTTAGTTGGTGTGTGTCGATTACATCATTTCGCACACTGCTTCGATTTTGATTGGTTGGCTATGCCGTTCAGGCTAACCAGTCAGTCAGCATGTTCTATTGATTTTTTTGATCGTGTTCCGAGATATCTCTTGGATGGGTTATATTTTTCTCTCCGATTTTATTTTCGTCCTTCTATGGATGAAAATAGAGCATAAGACAAAGTTAATTTTGTGATGGGTGTTAAGAAAACACCACTTGTTGATTAGCTTGTCGGTGATCCACTTCTCGACTAGAGAAGTGAAGTGCTTAGGTCAAGTCGTCTTCGCATTTCATGAGAGATCCTATGGAAGTTAAAATGGATCAGAATTTGAAGTTGACTCTTGGATGTATCTGTTACTCATTCCGAATAGGAAAAACGAGCCAATAGGATACACTTGGTTGTGTAGATGGTTTATGTGCAGTTTGATTCCAAATGGAAGGTTGTCATGTTTTAATCGATAACCCGGACCATATGAGGAGTAGTATTCAACTCCCGATTTGAAGTAGATGGCGGCAAAGTTCACTTTGGAAGATAAGAGGAATAATTTATTAGCGATTGGATTAGAACCATTTAATAATGTCATATCACTAAATTTTCTCTTCCCTATGAGATATCTCAACCTTTTGCTGGCAACAATGGTTGGAATTATTCGCCGCTGCGACTTTGTTATTTCCTATGTGTGCGTATGGGAAATGTTGTTGTTTGTGTCTCGAGTTGGGGACTTACCTATATAAGAGCGATATTCCATTAGTGGGCATCGCTTATGTTAATTACTGGTTATGGTTTCATAACTCGAGTGATGTAGTATGGACTTGAACGAGGTGGTTTGTTTCGCATGGAAGATGTGTTGATGGTTCCCGACATCATTCGAAGGGGTTGGTTGCGTAACCATTTCATGAAGAATGTGACTTCAGTTGTTTATTGCTGAATGTGATGAATAAAATATTTCCCTATAAATATCCAAGATTCCCAATTGGATGTCAGACTAATCATCAATGGTTTCCAACGATAGGTTGCTATAGAGTTGGAAATGATGTTATAGCACTCGAGTCATACCCGATTCATTAACGAGAGATGCTAGATTAGCATTCCTTATTTTTGGGATGGCAACTAAGCGCCAAGTCACATATGGATTACATATTATATCGGATGTCTCCTATTAGATAGGTTAGTATTCTACATGCTAGGGTGGGCATTGATGTTATTTTTGATGATTTCCATTATTTTCCGATACATGTTTGATTATTGTTGTTTAACATGACTACTATGCTCATATGATTATTAGGCATGCAGGATAATTATTTGTTATATAGTCCATTTATTTGAGATAAATTCCATACATAACTTGACTTGCTTGTGTTAGATAAATTCTATTTATTTAACATGCTTATTTTTTCTTGTTGTTGCTTCTATTATACTTGATCCTCTTTGTTGAGTAAATTCCCAAGTACATAGAATCAAGTATTGAGTGTTTGGATGCTCATATGTTGTAGTTTGCATCTAAATGCTAAACCGGCTTTAAAAGAGGTATCTAGTAGATATGGAGCTGTGGTATTTTCCATTGGTCCATTTTTGATGACTTTATGCCCTAGATACAGGTAGTCGCTTTTAGGATTTTGTTTTCTTTTTTAGGATGAGTTATTTTTAGCAAATTATAGTTTTCCGGATTGAACCATGGAAAGGTGATGTTGTCAAAAAAATTTGTGAATTTAACCAAAGTTGGAGGGATTCAATATGCGATGCTAAATTGAATTGTCTTCTAACTAGTGAAATATCACTTTTATTTTTCATTATCCATTATTTTGGAAATAAGTGTACAACTTCAGTGTTTGGTTTAGCTACATCGATACCGAATTTGATTGTGGTTGTATTTAGGAACGAGAATCTTGGATTCATGCGAAATTACGAGTCTGTTTTCTTATCACTTTCAATGGTTGTCTTGAGCATTAAAGGACTGTTTATCTTGTGTCGTCACTTATTCGATAGTGTTTGGTTGTGTTGTTCCATTCTTGAGGATTTCGAGGATCAAATCCTTTAAGGAGAGGAGAGAAAAATAAGCCACATTTTAACGGTTGGATATTTAAATAATTTATTTAAATATTGATTGTATTATTTGGCAGTTCCAAGAGTATCTTTTCACGCACAATCAAATTAGGTTTCGAGACCAGTTTCATTGAGCCGGATTGTTATTTACGTGATTAAAAAGAAGATGGATATCAAATTTGGATCATTTGGTAGTCAAAATAATTTTGAAGTACGCGTAAATTATCATTTAGGGGCACAACCTCAAATTTCAACGAAACTTATACCATCAGAACCATATCGTTGTAGTGAAACATGATGTTAGTTTCAAAGCCAACGAACTTATCATTTGATCATATGGAATGAAAATGGACATTGATTTCAAAAAAAGAACACAAAATGTCTAAAATAATAGTATTTAATCCTATACTGCCGTGGTCTGTATACTCCTTTCCTCCAAAATTAAAATCTACTGTTATATCAAACCAAGGCCAACATTATCTCCTTACTTTCCAAATTTATTCCAACTAAAATACTCCTCCAAAAATGACCAAATCACCTTCACTGAGCTTCTATTCACAAGATCTATTCGAATATACCCTTTTGCATCACGCGTCGGTGTGTTGCGTATAGACCGACATTTTGGGGTGCGAGCTAGGGCTTACATTATTTCATGATTTATGAGACGATATTTCTTTGCATTGGTTGCAATAATTTTGTGCCATGAAGAGGCAGTTCCGACATACGTGAGGGGTTTGCAGTTCATTATAGTCTCGTATGACTTTGGGAGGCCGAAACCAGGACCACCCTCCTCCACAATGTCGCGTTTTGCAATAGTGGTCTGAGCGAGGATTCGAGGGTTGCATTGCATAAAGACCATGTTGAGGAGCATGTAAGCGAAAATGGTCTGCGAAACCATTGAGTATCGAATGAGTAATCGTGGATGAATGCATATGAGAAGAAGTAGATGTAACACCCCGTAATTTTATAACATTAAAATTCACAAATTAAAGTATACTTAATTTTTAGAAAAGAATTAAGTGAAAGGGGTTGCGCAGGGAAATATATATATATATATATATTGATATATATATATATATAAATTAAAAAGTAAATAAATAAATATGCGAAAAAGTCCAAAACAGCGAATTGGGAGGGGAAATAACCGAACCGGCCCATTTTTGAGGTCGACCCGAGCTCCGCTAGGTCGACTGGGGGTTAATCCAGGGTGTTTGGCTGTCAACCCGTGGGCCGATTCGCTCAAATGCAGATTTTGCATTTGATTGGATCTCATGGTTTAGGGTTAATCTAATGGTCCTAAATAACTTCCTACACCTATAAATACAACCTAATGCTAACCCTAAACCTAATTAAAATAGAATAGTTACCATCGCCATGGGAATCAATGGAGCCGCCGCCAACTAAGAAGGAAGAAAGCAAATTCAATTCTAATTCTCTCAACCCTAAAGCAAAGCAAAACTCTCTCTTTTCTTCTCTAAATTGTGAGTATGATGATCGTAACAAGATTATTATCATTTTAATTAGGTTGAGTTATGAATGGATTATGAGTAGATGATGTGAATTATCATATATGTTGTTGTAAACCCCTTTTGCTATCATGTATACTGTAAATCCAATGTTATGTGATGATGATATCTTATATGTTGTAAATCATGCTATGATGATGTTATGTATGTTGAAAGTTTCTATGCTAAGTTGTGATGAATCATACATGTTAAAAAGGCCATGATGTTACCATCTATGCTAGTTAGTTCATATTAATTAAATCATTATGTTTGGGTTATGTTGATCTATATGACAAGTCACATATGCAAGTTAGATTGATTAGAAAAGTTATGAACATATGCCAAGACATCTATTATGACATCTAGAATTATGCTATGACATATGTGATATCCTATGCTAGTTCACACCATCATTATGTTGCCTAAAAACCCCATATGCAAGTTTATGTATAGATTTGGGCTATGATCATATCATATAAATTGAGACATTTAACAAGTTGACACCTTTTGATCCTTAACATGTGTAGTTTATGCAAGTTTCACCCCTATTATGATTAGATTTATTTTAATTGTCTATATGTTGTGATAATTTATCTTTGTGCTAGGTGTTAGACTATACAAGTCTAGCCTATATTATGCGTTGAATAAGCGAACGTATAAACGAGGGGTAGGGGTAATATTAAGGATTTAATATTAAAAAGTTAGGGTGCGATTGATATGATTTTGCATGCCATAAGTGGATGGCCATAATTGAGTCAATTATGGACATCATTAAAAGTTGTCTTAATTAATAATTTGAATAGGGAATTATTAAAACTGGGGTAAGTGTTAATCAATGCTTAGGACACGAGGTTGGACTCGTTTGTGACGTAAACCTGCCCGGACCCGCCCGGCAAATCCAGTGGTCACAAATGTCAGCCCAATGTGAGAGGTCCTAGGCCTAAACTAAAGCATAACGGTTGTAAAGACACGAGGTTAGACTCTTTTATGGTGTAAGACTGCCCGGACCCGCCCGGCAAATCCAGCTGTCATAAATGCCAGTCTAATGTGAGAGATCTTTATGAGGTTATGGCCTGAATGAATTAAGAAATACTTAACCAGATAAACATGTAAGGCGGGACATGGGGTTAAGTAGGTGCCTTGGGTGGCATGAGGAATCTAGGGGGGCCCATTTCGACCAGTATCCCAAACGTATCTTTGTGGGCTCGACCCAAGTCGATGACGGGACACGCATGCTGGGTTCGACTGTAAGAGGCCAAAACGGGGAGAGGTGGCAACGCAAGTCCAACAGGTTTCGTATGCGTGTGTGGACCCGGGCTGGTAGGTAAGACGTTGTTGCATCGTGTAGGTATAAGCCGTGCATTCTCAAGTTGTATCGGGTTGCCACTTTAGGGGAGTGATACACCCCACTGTGGGGCCAGCACGGGTATCTACGAGTAGGGAGCCGATCGAAAGTGGGTAGTGGGGTACACCTAGTGGAGATAGGGGCATACGACACCTATGTAGTCAGCTAGGGGTACGTAAGGCTATTTATAAAGTTTCTGTGTGAAGCAAGTGGGATCAAACAATAGGGTGACTGGTGTGGTGCAGTGTAGTAATGTGCGGTGCAGTGTAGTAATCATTCGTTAGTAATTAGGTGTGCCTTTACCGTTATCTTTAACGTTATCTCAAATGCTATATTTATCTTCCTATGAGTTCATAGACATTTACTTGTCTTCCAGCTTATGCCTTAGTCTAGTTATTTTGATAATAGTATTGTTAGAATTATCATACTCGCCAGACTTTATGTCTGACCCCCTCTATTTCTATCCTTTTTCCCCCTCCAGGTCCTCAGGTTGGGCCCAGCTCTAGTGGAGTTTGATTGAATTGCTTCATCTCTCTTTGGAAAGCTTGGACCGTTGAAGTAAATTCCAGCTTGTTATCTTTTTAATGGCTATTTATGTAATGGGATTATGTATTTTGTTTTTATGAAGATGGATATTGTACTTGGTTATGATCTATGGTTTTATGATGTAACAAACATGTTTAATTTCCGCTGCAATAAAATGAAGTTTTAGATTTCCAAGTACTATTTATTATCTGTCTTGTTGTAATTTTTATGTTCTATATTCACTTATAACCTCCATGGAAGTTAACGCATTCCCTTTGTGAGTGACATTAATGGACGTGGGGTGTTACAGTATATGTGTACGACTTGGTAATATATGTTAAGGAAAGAAGAATTTATAAGGTAATTAAGTGGTTAATTACTTTTTAAGTTGATTTGTTATTTAAATTAATCGTCAAAGTTATATCATTTATACATCTTTCGTATGAGATCTAATTTGGACGTTGTTTCTTCTGTTAGACTCGTATTGGCAAACTCTACGTAGTGCAAAAGTATGGATTGATTTGGTAGAGGTGAGTGATGATACCTCTCACTGAACCATGTTTGTTCATACAATATAAATCTGACATTTTAATGTGGTTTCTAATTATAAAACATATTTTTTAGGATAATTGAACCTATTAAGTAATAAATAAAAATAGTAAAAGTTATTTGAGTAGTTTTTATCTATTTGCACAATATTATACGTTATTTGCCTACTTATGTGCTATAATGTGTTATTTTGACCATATTCTTAGATTTGGGCTATACTGATATTTATTTCACTTTGATTGCTATAGTTAAGTTCTATTCAGTTTATTACTTCTATTATGAATGCATGTATGCTAGTTTAGGTGTTTGTATGACTATTGGTTTCATAGTTGAATTGATTGTTTTTTTAGGCTTAAAACGTTGTTCGTAAGCAATCTAGTATTAGGAAATCTTGTCCGTTAGATTTTATGGTGCTTATAGATCAAATGCACACATCAATGTATATTGACTGAATACGAAAATATGATAGACTCGGATGGATGAGATAAATTCACGAAGGAGCTTTATAGCATACAGATGTATTAGACGATAGAGTAGAATTGAAGCTTGGCAATGAATTGGAAGAAGGAGAGACACTGGAGCTCGATGTAGATTTAAAGATGGAGGATTCGCTTAGCAACGAGATGAATTCCACGATGATTGCCGGACGTTTTCACTTGATGTGTATTTAACTAATTTCAGTTAAGTACATGATTAGAGCGGTCGTTGTCGATCACTATGGTGTGATCAATGTCGATTACTATTGTTGTTGGCTATTCTGTCCAATTGGACGTCGATGACGATCCAATTTCAAGGAGCAAGATATGGTAATTCATTAGACAATGGTTTCGACATGATGGTTCTTTGATCAGTGACTTATGCATGAGGCAAAGATGTAGTGCTTCAATGTAATGGTTTTTCATCCAATAATGTTGATTTTATTATAGGAAGCTTTGATTGCGATAATGGATAACAATATTCCGATATGCAAGAGTTGTGACGATGGATAAAAGGGAAGCTATTGGGGAGGGTCGGGAGCATGTGTTTGAGCTTGACAACATGATGTTGTCTACGCTTAGTTCCCAACTAAGGACATCACGTTGGAAATCTTTGGAGTACTTTCAATGGATCGGCTCAAATCTAGGTAATGTGTGCGAAGGGACTATCAATACTAACAGATTTAGTAGGTACTCGTAAACAGAAGAAAGTGGGTGTGATGTCCATCCGATAGCACGTCGAGTTCCTTATCTTCATTGTGGAAGATTTACGGCATTCAACTAGACAAGGTCCTTACTAGGTTATGCACGTTGGTGAACCAAGTTCTTGGCCGATTAAGTGGCATGGATTCAAGTACCATGGTAACCAAGTGTTATCATATATCCAACGCACTGAGTGAGTGAATGTAAGGATGGTTGATGGATGCTATGTTCGGTTAATCATTTATGAGCTTAGGGACGACATGTGATGTAGGTATCATCGATTCTAACATCTAGACACCCCTAGTATTTTGATGTAGGACACACCATTATGACCATCACAGAGTAGTATATATTTTATATGTGCTAACTCTATGGATGTAGGAGCAGGACACGTATGATTCTCCATCCCCTCCATGCTATATACCCTTATGACTTCTATAGTACTTTGAGATTTGTTTATCACCCATGCTAGACTGTTGTTGTCACAAGGTTCTATTTCCCTTTTATTACCTTGGATTCCCATCGACGATGCTGAAAAGTAGGCCAAGCAACAGGTATGAGTACATAGCTGCATTGATGGACTAGAAGGAGACAACGATTTTCATACTTACACCTGTATTATATTTGTTTATTCCACTGTGTGACACTACAGAGCCTCGACAATGTTATTTATTTCTTTCCAAGATAGTTTATCAGTTTGAGTTTATTTATCACATATATAAACTCTATTACTATTCTGTATTACTCCATGAGCCTATGTACTTTGATTATGTGGTTTATATAATTATTACCGGTACACTTGTTTTATATAAGTGATTATTACTATTATATGTTATATGATGTGTTATGAGATATATGACAGATTTTGTGATCGTATTTGGGTACTGTTAATTGTATTTCATATACTCCTCTTCTTTTTCTTTTCTTATTTTCCTTTTCTTTCATTTTTATCCTTTTTCTACTAATTCTTTCTCTTGCCAATCATTTTACATCGAGCGGGTACTAGTATAGCGTAATATCTAGTTATATGAGTATAAATGGTGTATGAAGGTCATCACAGATTAATAAATCCTAGCAACCCCACTTGTAAAATAACATATGGATGGTTTTTAGAGATGAATTTGTATATAATTATTAGACTAGTTTATAGAACCTAAGAGTATTAGGTCCATATATGACCACCAAATTGGAATGTGCAACAAGTTTAGTTATTGAGAAAATGATTAAATTTCATATGTTTTCGATGGAAGGGAAGTAGAAAACCAATAAGGATAATGAGATAAGCATCTGTATTCCAAGGAATTTTTTTTGAAGAATAGGATTTTAGTACAAAAAATAAAATTGTAAGTCCACTTTGATTCTAACTCTATATTTATGGTCTTAGGAACGATTTTTTTGAAGATAATATGCTTTGATATGCAATTCGTATTTTTAAAACTTATTAAAATAATAGTATATTTTGAAAAGAAATTTTCGTAACTCTATAAAAAAAATCCATAAAGATTTTTCAATAGCATTTTGAAGGGTAAACCGAGCTTTAAAATAGAAAAGTGTACTCTTATAGGGTTGTACAATATAAGTGGAAAAGATAAAGGACTTATAATTAAAAAGATTAAAGACGTGGATTTGTATTAATATATTAAAACTAATGGAGTCATGAAGACTCTACTTAGAAAGCAGAATAAATTTTAGAATTTTTGACCAAGTTGTAATAGCAATTGGGCCATACCAGACTAATTAAGAATGGGTTCAACAATGAGGGGAGATGAATTTATGGTGAGTTAGAAGCAAATAATTTTTTTGGAAGGTAAACTAGTGATTGTTTCTTTGAGACTTGTAAGAACTTTTCCTTTAGTAATTAAAATTAGTTACATGGTAAAGATTTCCAATGAATTTGGTTATAATGACCCCATAACTACTGTATAAACCATTCAGTTAGAAGAGATGGAGAAAGAGCATGAGTCATTAGTTAGTCATCATAGGATATGGCATCAACCAATTCTACAACAAGATTTTTCGTCGCATAGCGAGAACTTTTAGACGTAGCGACTTGGGTGTCTTAGGAGAAAATCCAAGTTTCTAACTTACAGCTTTTTGACTTTTTAACAATATCCTTTAGATGTTCAATCATTAGCCTTTTCCATTGATTATGATTTTTTCTAATATCCCTTAGGAGGGCAGACCTTAGGATTAAACTTATGGATTGTAGGATTAAATGTAAACATGTTGTTAGAATAAGTTATGTATGATGTGTAACACCCCAAATTTTCTATTAATTGTAAACTAACAAATTAAAGTATAATTAATTCTAAATGAAAGAATTAAGGGAAACGGTATGCCATTGCGTTCATCTCGGAATTCTGCTTGAGATAGAGTCCGAGTTTGCGGGAATCGGACTCTGAATGAAGTAGTTATGACCTCCGGAAGTTTCAAAATTCAAATTTAAAATTCAAACAGTTCAAATGAAGTTCAAAATTCAAAAAACAGACCCAAACTGGGCTGCGCGGAAAAATTCCTGCCTAGGCACCAGGTCGACCTGGGGCTCGACCTGGGTGATCAGGTCGACCATAGGGTCGACCTGGGGGTCGACCTGGTTTGTCCCTGGCTGGCATGGTCGCTTTCTGGTCAAATTTCTAAGCTTAGCTGTGACACTAAGGCTGACTTGTCGCTTTCTGACTGGCTTCTCTTGAGATGGATGGCCTTGATCAACTCTAGCTTCATCGACGACTCAAATCAATCTGAAATTCTATAAATATAACTCAACACTCAACCTAAATTCACACAAATAATATAGAACTAGAGCCGTCAAGCTGCTGGGAGGAAACTAGGAGTAGCCATCAGTTAGAGAAAGCTTAGAGACGAGCCAAAACTAAAGTAAAGCAAGAATCAATTAATGTTTGTCTACCCAAAGGAAAGAAATTCAAATTCAGAACTCAAAAGTCAGAAAACAAGACCGTCGTTTGTTGTAATTATAGTGATTTTTCCGATGGGAATAAAATTAAGACTTGGTTCGATGTAAATTGGAAGTGGAATTGTGCTATTGTATAACGATGATGTTAATTCATATCTATGTATTGAAATGGTTGTATTGTGAATGGTTGGAATGTTTGTAGTTAAATTTACTTGGTGTTGGATCCATTCAAATGAAAACAACATCACATGCAAGCTGTATAGTTCATGTTATAATCTACACCTATATGTTTATGTGATTATATAAGTTGTATGTGATATGTCCAAGTTAAGATCCCATGTATATACTTTATGCTAAAACCTCTATGCCTAAGTTCATATACATGCTCATATGTCTATACAAAATTTGCAAGTTCATAATTGGATCCATGCCAAGATCCATTTTAATACAAGTTTCATGTTATAGTAGTAAACATGATTTGGATCTAGTTCACACATGCGATGAAATTATACATACTTTATGGACATGTTATATTCTTGTCATATGCTTATGATGCTCGATGTTATGCCTAGATCTAAACATGTTTAGGCTTATGTTGTCTAAATCATATGTTAATTCATGTGACACCTATTTGGTTAGACCCCTATTCCAATGCAAGTTCACATGTATGTAAGTTGATTTAGCCTATGTTGCAAATTCACATATATGTATATTGATTTAGTCTACGTTGCAAGTTCATACCTATGTATTCATGTTGACTATTTTTCAAGTTCACCCCTATGATGTTCATATTGACTATGCCAATAATGCCAAGTTTACACCTATGTCATGTTTATGTTAATGAATGCCAATTTTGTGTATGCTAAATTAGGCTAAGTTTCTAGCCTAATATTATATGTTAAAAACCATGCAAACGAAAATTAGGCTGAGATTGTTAGCATAATATTTAGATGGAGTAACATTGGGAAAATTGGTAATTATAGGAAACTTGACATAAATTGGTGAAAATAATGAAATTGGCATGTTTTGTCACATGCCAAAATTGGTGGCACTTGAATGGTATAAATTCTTATACCAAAAATGTTAAACTTGGAAAGTGGGCCATAACATTTAATTGTTAGCAAATTTACATATAACAAGTAATAAAGACAAGTATGTAAATTTAGAAAATACGAGTATGCTTAACACGAGGTTGGATTGAGTTGTGATGTAAACCTGCCCGGACCCTCCTGGCTGTCCAGTAGTCACAACAATACCTATCCAATGTGGGTGGTTAAGCATTGAGCCCAATAAGGACCCGAGGTTAGACTGAGTTACAGTGTAAACCTGCCCGAAACCGACCGGCACGTCCAGTAACCGTAACAATACCTGTGCAATGTGAGTGGTCGGTGCTTTAAAAAGCTAAGGACAGACAAGTCAGGATGGTAGGGTTAAGTTAACTAAAACACTTAACCAATTTAACATGTTAATTAAACTGAAGGGTGGGGTTAGGTAAATACAGACACTTAACCACTTAACATGTTTGACTAGAAAACCCTAGTAACGGGGACCCATTTCAGAAGCAACCCAATTAGGTATCATGTTACCCTGAAACTAGGCAGGGTGGGGCACGATTATTGGGTTGATTGTAAGCGATCAAAGCGACGGTGGTGGGTGCAATAGTGTGGGTTCTAACGGAGTGCGGGCGTGCAAACACTTCGGAGCAGACAAACAGGGCACTGGGGGCACCAGTAGTATAATCTATGCATTCTAGAGTTGTGTCGGGCCGCCACCATGGGACTTGATACACCCCATGGTGGGACCAGCATAGGTGTCTACAATCTTTGGGGGTCGTATGACACATATGATTATGCGAGTGGGAGCCTATCTTTAGAAAGGGGATCACTTCACCCCGATCATGGGGTGCCAGTTGAGATAATGCAAGTAGGTGCAGAGATATAGAGTGGGGTGCGATAGTATAATCGATTCACAACTGCTTTACCTTAGTTTATGATACTATCCTATTTCCAGTTTATACCTATCATGCCCTTTTTCTTATTCTCATACTGAAGAGTCACTAGACTTACCAGGCTTTATGTCTGACCCTATTTTCTTTCGTCTTCTTTTCTTCCGTTTCACCCCCGATCCACAGGGAGGAAACAACCCAGCTTAGTCAGACTCTTTGCAAGCTTCAAGATTGTTGATGTGCGGTTTGGACTATCTTTCCTTGGCTATGGCTGTTGGACACATTCTATGGGATTTTTGCAGTTTTAATGATGTTTTATGCTTCTTTATTTAATAACCAAGACAGAAAATGGTGATGTAATGTTTTGGAAGTTATTTTGTGACAGTAATGGAAATGTTTTGTATGAACACGTATTTATGAAATAAAAAGTTTGTTTGTTTTCCGATGCTTATTATATGTGTTTATATCTGTCTTATGTTTTATCTGTGACTTTTACTTACAAACCTCCACCAAAGTCAAGGCATTCCCTTTTTGAGTGACCTTAATGGAGGTGGGGTGTTTCACTTGGTATTAGAGCACAGATTTACCGAACTAGATAAAAGTTTTTGAAACTATCTTCAAAAAGAAGTTTAAAGAAGCATTCCTTTTAAGAAAAAGTGTTATTTTAAAAGGCATAATTCCCCAAAGCCATATGCACTATCTCTCTATCCTTTGTCTTGAATACTTTCCTTTTTGTTCCAGCATGTGTGGAGATCTCCACCTTCCAGAAGGAGTACCGACCCCTGGCTGGTTTTGAAGGTACCTAGAGGCTAGGGCCAATGGTGCGGGACCAGCAGACATTCCTCCTACAACAGTGGCAGCGGTTCCTCCTCCTCCTCCTTGTGGAAATACTTTCGCTAAGACGTGTAGAGACTTCAAGGCTATGGGAGGAAAGGACTTTTATGGAACTGAATCATTTGTGGTAGCAAGGAACTGGCTGAAGGAGACCGAAGATTTGTTCATCATCTTCGAAGTTGATGACAGGCAAAAGATACAACTAGTAGTGTGGTTGCTTAAAGATGAAGCTTCATATTAGTGGGAGGTTACCCATGTTGAGAGGCCGGTGGAAACTTGGGAAGATTTCAGGATGAGGTTTGAGATGAAGTCCCAAGCTGAAAGAAGCCTGCAGATGGAGAAGTTCCTATCTCTTAAACAAGGAAATATGACAATCAAGGAGTACATCAATCAGCTTAATCAGCTGGCTAGATTTGGGCTGGATTTAGTAAACACCCAACATAAGAAGGCCCTTCTCTTCGTCAAAGGTCTGAATGAGCCTCTACACAGCCTTGCTATGACCCATATACCCATGGGAGCGACCTATGAAAGTTTGGTGGACATGGCGCTGCTACACGAGGAAGATAACGACAAGAAAGAGGCAAAGGTGGAAGTGCCTCAAGAAAAGAAAGAGGGTTTACAGGCTAAGAAAACTGACTTCAAGAAAGGCGGGAATAACAACAAAACCCGTGAAAAGAGAAGGTGCAATTTTTGTGCCATTGTGGGACATATAGCAAAAGACTACAGGAAGAAGAAGGCAAAGATGAATGGTGGTTGTTTCCATTGTGTAGAGACTGAACACTTGGCTAAGGACTGCCCAAAGAAGCGGGGGCATGGACAGAGGACTAGATCCACCTCAGCGGGACAGGTTCACGTGCTGGTGGCACCTCCACAGGAACGAGGTAGAAATATTTCTGTAAAAAGCTTAATTTATCTTTATGATCATCCAGTTCGCACTCTCTTTGATTCTTGTGCATGACACTCCTTTATTTCATCTGCCTTAGTAGAATCTCTGCACCTAGACACTAATATGGTAGAAGATCCCTTGATAGTTTCAAATCCAATTGGGGGCTCAGCTTATTTGTCGATGGTTTGCTTGGATTTGAAAATCTCTATTCTAAGCGTTGAATTTAGATGTAGTGCCTTTGTTTTGGGCTTCTTAGGATATGGATTGATCTTAGGCATGGACTGGTTATCCAGTAATGGTGCCATTCTTAATTGTGAGAAAAGAGTGGTTAGACTCTTGACTCGGCTCCGTAACACTCGAGAAATTTCTTGTAATCCCTTGAATGCTGTTATGCTTAGTTATCTAGAGTCGCTTGACGCTTCTGTTGAGAATTTGCAGTCGGTTAGAGTGGTCCGGGAATATCTGGATGTCTTTGAAGAGGTAAAGGGCTTAACTCCGAAGCGGGAAATAGACTTTCATATATATCTCGTTGATAATGCAAAGCCCGTAGCTCTGCCTGTTAGACGCATTGCTCCAAAGGAGAGAAAAGAGCTCAGTAAGCAAGTTAAGGAGCTTCTCGAGAAGGGGTTCATAAGGAGGAGTATCTCTGAATGGGGCCCTCCAGTGGTGTTCGCCACCAAAGCAGATGGTTCACTATGTATTTATGTGGACTATATGGAGCTAAACAAGCTAACTAAAAAGAATAGACACCCGCTTCCCAGAATAGACGATTTTTTTGATCAGCGTGTAGGTGTATCGGTCTTCTTTTAACTTGATCTGGCTACTGGGTTCCATCAGCTTAGGGTAGCCGAGGATAGCATTGATAAAAGGGCGTTCAGAACCCCAGACGGTTTCTACGAGTGGCTTGTCATGCCTTTTGGCTTGACAAACGCACCCTCTTATTTCGTAGACCTAATGAGCAGGGTGTTCAGAGAATTCCTCAATAAGTTCGTAGTGGTCTTCGTTG
Organism: Allium sativum; assembly: GCA_030737875.1. Classification (NCBI taxonomy): domain Eukaryota; kingdom Viridiplantae; phylum Streptophyta; class Magnoliopsida; order Asparagales; family Amaryllidaceae; genus Allium; species Allium sativum. The sequence goes on from CM060915.1 coordinate 801,765,217, forward strand.
ACGATATTTTGATCTTCTCAAAGAATGAGGAAGAACATGCTCAGCATTTGAAGGAGATCGTGGAAACTCTTCGAGTTCATCAGCTAAAAGCCAAATTCTCCAAGTTCCACTTTTGGAGAGAAGAAGTAAGATTTCATGGACATATAGTGTCCAAAGAGGGGTTAACTGTGTACCCCGCGAAAGTGGTGGCAGTGCAAGATTGGAAGACACCAAGAAATGCAACCGAAGTCCGAAGCTTTCTTGGGCTAGTCGGTTTCTACCAAAAGTTCATTAGGGATTTCGCAAAAATCATAGCTCCACTCACAAGGCTAACAAAGAAGAATCTAGTGTTCGCTTGGGATTTGGATTGCAAGTTTGCTTTCCAACGACTGAAAAGGACTCTTACAACAGCACCAGTCCTAACTTTGCCGGATGGAAGCAAGATGTTCACAGTATACACGGATGCTTGTGGTACGGGGCTAGGCATTGTTCTGGTGCAAGAAGGGAGGGTAGTAGCTTATGGTGGAAGACAATTGAAAGTTCATGAAAAGAACTACCCAACCCACGATCTTGAGTTGGTCGCCATCATCTTTGCGCTAAAGTCTTGGCGCCATTATCTCCTAGGTGAGAAGTTCGAATTATATACTGACCATAAATCGTTGAAGTATCTTTTCTCGCAGAAGGATCTTAACTTGAGGCAGCAAAGGTGGATGGAGTTCCTTGCCTCATATGATTTTGAGATTTCCTATACTCCTGGCAAAGGCAATGTAGTAGCAGATGCATTGAGCAGAAAGAAGCTGACCCTAAGCCCTCTCTTTATAGAAAGGCAAAGCTTGGAGTATATAGCTAGTTTTGACTTTAGGCCCTCCTCTGATTTTATACCTGGTTTATTGGCATCCCTAGAAGTATGGCCCACTCCTTTAGACTCAATAGGGGCTGCACAACGCGACGACCCTCAGCTTGTTGATGTGATGGATAAACTAATTAGGGGTGAAACTTCCAGTCACCTCAATAGGTACTCCATCGTTGATAGGGGTTGGCTGAGACGGGATGGAAGACTATGCGTCCCACAAGAAAGGGATTTATTAAAGAGGGTCCTCGAGGAAGCACATCATTCCAAGATGACAATACACCCAGGTGGGAACAAGATGTACAAGGATATAAAGAGAGTTTTCTATTGGAGCGACATGAAGAAGGACGTAGCAGATTTCGTTTCTAAATGCGTGACATGCCAACAGGTCAAGGCGGAACAAAAGAAGCCTGGAGGACTGCATCATCCTCTAGAAGTCCCGCAATGGAAGTGGGATAGAATTTCAATGGACTTCTTTGATGGGTTACCTAGGTCAAGAAGAGGCAATACTAGCATTTGGGTAATAGTGGACAGGCTTACTAAAAGCGCCCACTTTATACCTATCAAGAGTAGAAGGACTGTCTCGTTTCTAGCTTCTCTTTATCTTAAGGAAATAGTTCGAATCCATGGAATACCCTCTAGCATAGTGAGTGACAGAGATCCCATCTTTACGAGCCAATTTTGGCGGAGTCTGCAAGAAGCTGTAGGCACACAGTTATGCTTGAGCACGGCCTGTCACCCCCAAAATGATGGTCAGACAGAAAGGGTGAATAGAGTATTAGAAGATCTTTTGAGACTATGCGTTCTTGACTTCGGAGGGACTTGGGAGGATCATCTTCCTTTAGTGGAATTTGCCTACAATAACAGTTACCAAGCCACCATCGGTATGGCGCCCTTCGAAGCTTTATATGGAAGACCTTGCCGATCACCAACTTGTTGGTGGGAGTCTACTGACAAGATTATACTTAGGCCAGACATGATTAGAGAGACTTCAAAAAAAGTAGACTTGATATGAAGGAGAATGAAGACTGCCCAAGATAGACAGAAATCCTACACAGACAAAAGAAGGACCGACCTTGAGTTTGAGGTTGGGGACAGGGTTTTCCTTAAGGTATCTCCTTAAAGAAACGTCGTTCGCTTTGGATCCGCAGGAAAGCTAGCACCAAGATTTGTAGGACCGTTCCCTATCATCGAGATGATTGGAAAAATGGATTATAGAGTAGAGTTGCCTAAAAGATTGGCTGGAATCCACAACGTCTTTCACGTTTCTCATCTCCGAAAATGTCTACATGAATCTGCGAAAGTGGTGGAGAAAAGCATTCTAAAAGAAGCCAAAGTGGAACGTGAAGCAACTGTGAGGAGAGTTCCAACTCGAATCGTAGGAACTGAAATCAAGAAGCTACACAACTGCAAAGTCAAGCTTGTCAAAGTTTAGTGGAGCGACGCCGAGGAAGACACGACTTGGGAAACTGAGGACAGAATACGTGCGGCTTACCCTTTTCTTTTTAAGGGTACATCTTTGATCTCTTTTTTTTTCCTTAAGTTGTGCTTGTATCTATTTTTTTGGTATATCTCCTCGATATTATCCTTTATCCTTAGGTAGAAACCCCTTTGGATGTAAACATGTATTTGAACATGTTATGGTTGATGGCTGCAAGTGGTTGCAAGTGGTTGCTAGTAGTTGCTCGTGGATGCATATACACACATAACGTAGATTTTAGATCGGCTCAGTCACTTCATACTGCATATGCATATATGTATTCATATTTTTATGTGGTTGAAACTTTATATGTTGTCATATGGATGTCGCATTTGTATGAATGGTTTCGCACTCATGTAGAATTATGAGTAGGAAAAATTTGCATACATAATGGATTCATGGCACTTACATGATTCGCACTAAGGAGGTCAACTGAATCAGTAGACCGCCTGATTTTCCATTAGATAAGGACATGTACACACACTATGCATGTGATCATGAAGCATTAGAAGTCTTTTAAGGACAATGCACGCCTGTGTTTGTTGGTTGAGTAGATGGACGGTTGGATGTTAGGATTTACGTTCTCCTAGACTTGAAGATTTCGAGGACGAAATCCTTTAAGGAGGGAAGAATGTAACACCCCGAATTTTCTATTAACTTTAAATTAACAAATTAAAGTATAATTAATTCTAAATGAAAGAATTAAGGGAAACAGGTTATGCCATTGCGTTCGTCTCGGAATTCTACTTGAGAAAGAGTCTGAGTTTGCGGGAATCGGACTCCGTATGAAGGAGTTATGACCTCCGGAAGTTTCAGAATTCAAATTTAAAATTCAAACAGTTAAAATGAAGTTCAAAATTCAAAAAACAGACCCAAACTGGTCTGGGCGGGAAAATTCATGCCCAGGCACTAGGTCGACCTGGGGGTCGACCTGCCCAGTCGACCTGGTTTGTCCCTCGCTGGCCTGGTCGATTTCTGGTCGAATTTCTGAGCTTGGCAGTGTCACTAGGGCTGACTTGCAACTTTCTGATTGGCTTCTCTTGAGACGGATGGCCTTGATCAACTCTAGCTTCATCGACGACTCAAATCAATCTGAAATTCTATAAATATAACTCAGCACTCAACCAAAATTCACACAAATAATATAGAACTAGAGCCGTCATGCTGCTGGGAGGAAACTAAGAGTAGCTGTCAGTTAGAGAAAGCTTAGAGACAAGCCAAAGCTAAGGAAAAGCAAGAATCAATCAACGTTTGTCTACCAAAGGAAAGCAATTCAAATTCAGAACTCAGAAATCAGAAAACAAGACCGTTGTTTGTTGTAAGTATAGTGATTTTTCCGATAGGAATAAAATTAAGACTTGATTCGATGTAAATTGAAAGTGGAATTGTGCTATTGTATAATGATGATGTTAATTCATATCTATGTATTGAAATGGTTGTATTGTGATTGGTTGGAATGTTTGTGGTTAAATTTACTTGGTGCATCACATGCAAGTAGTATAGTTCATGTTATAATCTACACCTATATGTTTATGTGATTATATAAGTTATATGTGATATGTCCAAGTTAAGATCTCATGTATATACTTTATGCTAAAACCTCTATGCCTAAGTACATATACATGCTTATATGTCTATACAAAAGTTGCAAGTTCATAATTGGATCCATGCCAAGATCCATTTTAATACAAGTTTCATGTTATAGTAGTAAACATGATTTGGATCTAGTTCACACATGCGATGAAATTATACATAGTTTATGGACATGTTATATTCTTGTCATATGCTAGTGATGCTCAATGTTATGCCTAGATCTAAACATGTTTAGGCTTATGTTGTCTAAATCATATGTTAATTCATGTGACACCTATTTGGTTAGACCCCTATTTCAATGCAAGTTCACATGTATGTAAGTTGATTTAGCCTATGTTGCAAATTCACATATATGTATATTGATTTAGTCTACGTTGCAAGTTCACCCCTATGAAATCATGTTGAATATTTTGCAAGTTCACACCTATGATGTTCATATTGACTATGCCAATAATGCCAAGTTTACACCTATGTCATGTTTATGTTAATGAATGCCAATTTTGTGTACGCTAAATTAGGCTAAGTTTTTAGCCTAAAATTAAATGTTAAAAACCATGCGAACGAAAATTAGGCTAAGATTGTTAGCCTAATATTTAGACGGGGTAACATTGGGAAAATTGGTAATTATAGGAAACTTGACATAAATTGGTGAAAATATATGAAATTGGCATGTTTTGCCACATGCCAAAATTGGTGGCACTTGAATGGTATAAATTCTTATAACAAAAATGTTAAACTTGGAAAGTGGGCCACAAAATTTAGTTGTTAGCAAATTTACATATAACAAGTAATAAAGACAAGTATTTAAATTTAGAAAATACGAGTATGTTTAACACGAGGTTGGATTGAGTTGTGATGTAAACCTGCCGGGACCTGCCCGGCTGTCCAGTAGTCACAACAATACCTATCCAATGTGGGTGGTTAAGCATTGTTCCCAATAAGGACCCGAGGTTAGACTGAGTTACGGTGTAAACCTGCCCGGAACCAACCGACACATCCAGTAACCGTAACAATACCTGTCTAATGTGAGTGGTCGGTGCTTTAAAAAGCTAAGGACAGACAAATCAGGATGGTAGGGTTAAGTTAACAAAAACACTTAACCAATTCAACATGTTAATTAAACTGAAGGGTGGGTTTAGGTAATTACAGGCACTTACCACTTAACATGTTTGACTGGAAAACCCTAGTAACGGGGACCCATTTCAGCAGTAACCCAATTAGGTATAGGCAGGGTGGGGCACGATTACTGGGATGATTGTAAGCGGTCAAAGCGACAACGGTGGCTGCAACAGTGTGGGTTCTAACGGAGTGCGGGCGTGCACACAATTCGGAGCAGACAGACAGGGCACTGGGGGCACCAGTAGTATAACCTATGCATTCTAGAGTTGTGTCGGGCCGCCACCATGGGACTTGATACACCCCATGGTGGGACCAGCATAGGTGTCTACAATCTTTGGGGGTCGTATGACACATATGATTATGCGAGTGGGAGCCGATCTTTAGAAAGGGGATCACTTCATCCCGCTCATGGGGTGCCAGTTGAGACAATGCAAGTAGGTGCGGAGATATAGAGTGGGGTGCGATAGTATATTCGATTCACAACTGCTTTACCTTAGTTTATGATACTTTCCTATTTCCAGTTTATACCTATCATGCCCTTTTTCTTATTCTCATACTGAAGAGTCACTAGACTTACCCGGCTTTATGTCTGACCCTATTTTCTTTCGTCTTCTTTTCTTCCGTCCCCCCTCCCCCCCAGGTCCACAGGGAGGAAACAACCCAGCTTAGTCAGACTCTTTGCAAGCTTCAAGATAGTTGATGTGCGGTTTGGACTCTCTTTCCTTGGCTATGTCTGTTGGACACATTCTATTGGAATTTATGCAGTTTTAATTATGTTTTCTGCTTCTTTATTTAATAACCAAGATAGAAAATGATGATGTAATGTTTTGGAAGTTATTGTGCGACAGTTATGGAAATGTTTTGTATGAACACATATTTATGAAATAAAAAGTCTGTTTGTTTTCCGCTGCTTATATATATGTGTTTATATCTGTCTTGTGTTTTATCTGTGACTTTTACTTAAAACCTCCACCAAAGTTAAGGCATTCCCTTTGTGAGTGACCTTAATGGAGGTGGGGTGTTTCATGATGGATGCAAGTTGATGCAAATGAATGCATACGTACATACTAGGCACCATTATCTTTTAGGGATTGGTCAATTAAGTCACAGAAGCATAAACATATGGATGTGTGTTGCATCTTATTACTTATTCCATAATTTCAATAAATGGATTAATACCATATGAATGTTGCATAAGAACGATGATTGTAGCATGCATATTGAACTATCAGTTATAATTGTGATTTTTGTATACATTTAGATGCATGACACGAGCATATTTTCATAAACAAGAGGTCGACTGAATTAGTAGATGGCCTAATCTTTTGCATAAGTTTGGTACCTATACGCTACACGAGGTTATAACAACATAATTTTCATTAGAATCTTAAGGACAGTGGATGAAATGGATGATGTTTGAGTACGTAGATGGCTATAAATTTTGGTTGAGGTTGTTAATTTCATTCTTCCATCTATGGATTTCAAAGACCAAATCCTTTAAGGAGAGGAGAATGTAACACCTTAGTATTTAAATAATAAAATTAATAAAGACAAATGAATTCAATAAAAAGGAAATAACTTTAACAAAGAAAAGAATTAAAAAGAAAACTTTTAAAAATATCCAAATTTAGCTACGGAAGCCTTTCCATTGTGTTTATAGTGATTTTCTGGTTAGTTTTCATACATAACTTCCTTAAATCCAAGTTAAAACGAAGAAGTTACGGGAAAAAGACAAAGTGAAATTTATAATTTTAGGAAGAAGAAAAAAATGGGTTGGGTTGACCGTCTTCCCCCCCTCAGTTGGGTCGACTCATCTGAGGTGAAAACACCCAATAAGCCATGTATCTGACTAGTTTTCTGGCCAAGTATACAATAAGGAAGATATATCCAAGGACCGTAAAACAAAAACCATTCAGATTTGAGATTAGTAGTTAAATGTTTACTTATGACATGTCGATTTTAGATTTAATCAAGCTGATCCCCTGACCCAAGATTCCTTAGCACAGCTATAAATAGAATCTCATTCTAGCTATTTCATTTCACTCATTTTGCCCCTTAGGATTCCCTCATAACTTTTAGAGGCGAGATCTAGAACTAAACATTTTTCTTTAATGAAGATGAACACAAGCAAACTAATATTTTTAAGATAATAAATAAAATGCTATTTAGAATATTTAGGGGATCGACGAAGGCTATGTGACATCAGCATAAGACGACAAGTGAGTGGAAAGTTACTATTTAAAATTTTGAAAAGTTAAAGAAATAAGGTTAAAAATAGTTTTATTCAATAGTTTTAATTTTAATTCATTTTACAGTTTAGTATATATTATTTTAAAATTTCAGTTTACTTACAGCTATTTTACATTTTTTTACATGTGTTAAACAGACTATGTTTATGCAGTTTTTAGATAAAAAAGTTATTTTAAATCCTTTTTTACTAATGTGAAAAATAGTAGAAAGGGTAGAAATTTCACGTAATATGAGTATAAAATGAAAATACATAATTTATAGAAAATACCAAACACACATGTAATTCATGTACATCTGTAATAGAAAAAACTAACTATTCTAAAAAATAAAAAGTAGTAAAGGAACAAGCTTTTAAAACTTACAAGTAAATAAGTTTGTAGTTTTATATTTAAAAGAAGTAATTGAAAGTTTTTCAATAAGCACAATAAAGTTATAATCTTGCAATTAAGTCCAACTGATTTATAATTTAAATTATATTTTTTAATGTATTAAAATGATTTAATTCTACAAGTTTTGATTTTAAAAAAAATGTAGATAAATTCAAATTAAGTGAAAATATTAAGAAAATGGAATCGCGTAAAGTAAAAAAATACAGAATTATTAGAAAAGATTAAAATACCTGTACATCCATAATAAAAAATGGACTAAAAAGAGAAGGCCTTTGAGACTTGTCGATAAATTGTAACACACATTATAATTAAAGAAAAAGAGCAAACTTGCCATGATACCGGTTCATGATAGAAATAGATAGCCTTCAAAATAGGGACTATCATAAAATAGGAAGATAAACTAAAATAATAAAATATCATAATATTAAACAAAATAGTAGGGCCCATACCGATAACAGGTCAGACATGCATGTCGATTAGGGTAGATATGTGGCCAGTAAATAAGGCTCAATCATAAGGACCGAGTTGAGAGCGCGATTAGATCATTGTTTGAAGGGAACATATCGATGATAAATCACACAAGCATACTGACTAGGGTAAATAAGTGACCCAATAAAAAGTGTGCAATGACTCGCGTTTTTGACTATCTTGAATCAGTAATTAAACCGACTCCAGACGCTCAAAACGGCGAATTGTTATTAACTTACATGATTTAAATGGAATATTACACATAGAATCGCAGTGCATAAATATATGCAGTGGAATAAATTTTACTAAATAATATTAGAGTTTATACAAAACATTTTATATAGCGGAAAATATCAAATATATACATGAATTTTAAAATAAAATGTTTTACAGTTTGACGAGTGCACGCCATATGCATCTTGCATCTTCTCCACAATTTTGCGAGCTGAATATCTTAAGATCTGCAACACTCGTATCTGACCCAAGAATTACATGCTAAACATAAAACACTCGAGTCAGGATTTAGCATAGGTCAGGTAAATTAACTTCAATAGAACTGAAAAAAAGAAAGAAAAAAATCGTAACCCAAACCAGAAATTATTAAATCTAGAATACATGATGAATGTCAACATTCACGATTTTATAAATCTTGAACACAATAAGGGAATCTGGGTTTGAGTTTCAAACAATTAGGCCATGTTCAGGTTAAACCACAAACTGGCAAGAAGACCAAAGGAAGTGTGCAGAAAGGGGATCCCACGAAAATTAACTGACTGGTAGCAAAAAGAGGGAAAACCAACAAGTCAATATATATATATGGCTTCAATAATACACCTAGTCCTTACACTGCATCATGTTTCCATGACAGGTAACAAAAAGAAAACCAACAGGTTGGAAACTAAAATTACATTTTGACTATAAACAATCACATAGTGTAGGTATTAAACTATCCATCATTTAACATTCCTGATGTTATACAAATTGATGTTGTAAAGACTGTTTAACGTTTTAAATGTTAATGTTAACTCAACTGACTACATACTAAAGTTAATCCAATTCACTCCCACACCCTTCTGCTTAACAATGAGATGATATTAAATATGTACATATTCACATATCACGAGTAATTTAATACTAATAGTAAACATCAATTTGACCTTTCATTTTTAATAGAAAGCAATAGAAGATCCAATGCTCGTCTATTGCAAATTCCAATGTTCGTCTATAGCAAGTTTTACTGACTGTTCAAACTGTCTTTCAGACGGGTGACCAAATCAAAGTATGCAAATGCTCACCGAATTTTCAATGCAGCAAATTGTACTAGTAAACGCACGAACCCAAATAGACAAGGAAAAAGCCATATGACAGAGTGTCAACGATTGTGACAATAACCATACAGCAGCAAACACCAAGTGTATGGTAATCAATTCAGTTAATACTGAAATTAATCCCTTGAACCCAGTAAATCGTGAGTAAAAACTCACCTTGAACAGCGGAGAAAAGAGCCAAAGGAGTTCCAAATTGCGGAGCAGAGTTTGCTGCGAACCTAGAGAGTGGGGCTTTGGGTTCAACAAAGGCGCCGGACTGTAGAGAGAAAGAGGACGGTGGACATTTCTTTTAGTTTTGAAGGGATTTCACGGAGAGTATCGCGAAGCTTGGTGGGCGAAAAATCATCTTTGATCGACGATGGCGATGGATCGAGGGTTTTCAGAGGGACGCAGGGTTTTGAAACAAGGGTGCGCGATGAATTTGAAGGCAATAACTATGGCAAAGGAAGATAAAGCGAAGTTGTGAGGCTTTCCAACAGAGCGTGAATGTAAGGACCCGTTACTTCCCCGTGAAGGAAAGAGTGGATACGTTGAGAACAACACACAAAAGAACGCAGTTGGAAGAACATTTCATTGTATATTACAACAATTCCATCAGAATACAAGAATATACAGAGTTTGAATAAATATACATCTGACAAATATCAGAGATTACAATAAATTACATAGCAGCGGAAAAATAATACAATACACAACTGAAAGTAATACGCGGATACAGAGCTTTCCGAGTATCATTCCAGCTGTAAACCAGGATCCTGTGAATATAAATCTGCAAAACCAAAACTACTAGCTGCCCATGTAAAAAATAGGGGCACCCAGAGTTTAGTTTAAAACAATAAAATCCATGTCAGTCATGTGACTGGTGTGAGAACTAAAACAGTTATTAATCCTTGTTTTAAAGTTAGGTAAATCAAGGGACCACGCCGTATAACACGGAACGGGTTTCCTCCCAAGAACACCGGTGTATAAAACAAATAACACAATGTTAAATAAAGAACAATGTAGCTATTATAAGACCCAGGTCCCATCACACAATGCAACACAAGCAGGAGGATAGGGTTTTTACCTTATAATAGCCAAAGAATGCTTGATACGCTAAATTTCATGTTTTAATTCTTAATCAGACTCCAACCGCAAATTAGTAAGTGAACGATTCCCTAAGTATTAACCCCAAAGGCCGAAACCAACATCATACCAATACCCAGGAAACCACCCATCTTAGCTCGTTTCCAGTTAGTTTCTGATTTTATATACAATCATAAATATCAATCATAGGCGGCATGAATGTCCCATACCACTATGTCGCCATATATAGGTATACAATCAAAACCGCAAAATGTCGTATTGGAAGTTGGGTTATCATTTATGGTATGAACCGAGGCAAAAGATAGTCCTCACCGATTCGATACTGTCTAGCCCGAGCCTCAGGACAAGTACTCAGTCAAGCCCTTGGATCGTCAGGGCCGGTCGACACGGAGTGGATTAAAATGCCTGAACATGCGTTTCCCCGCCCTATAGGGCGTAAATGAGCCAACGAATGACTCCATCGGCTTCACATAGTCACCGATAAATCTAAGGCGCCTCGCAAACCAACAACCACATAAGTCAAACTCGTCAGGGCGTGTAAAACCACTGACGCCACTTCTAACTAGAAGGAAACGCATGCCCTCCCTGATGTCCTCTCCCGTTTCTGGTTCATATCGGATGTGAAACTTGCGAAGTAAACGTTACACAAAGCCATGCCACAAAGGCCTTGCTTTGATCATCAACCACAAGACTTTTCTTTTCAACAGAAGCCTTGATCGATTGCCACTTAGGCATGCCACACAGGCAATTCACTCCGTGCGATGGATATCCATCAATATATAACCCCTAAGCTCGTACGTCTCAGAGAAGGGCGTTAAGCAAGAGAATAAATTATCTGTCGCCAAACAGATATATATTTAATAGAAATCAATCACACAGAATAAAATCCAATGTCAGACACACAGTCCATTTACAAGTTCGTTCTGGGTCTGAACGAAACCTGAGGCACCTAGTACCCCGCATATCCTTCGATCTCCAAGTACGTCTGGACGATCACCAACTATTTCCCTCCTCTTGGGTGTACAACCCAATCAAGATCATCAGTAATTATCCAAATGACGTGAAGACCTCCGGTCTTCAACCACCGTCTTCACCTTCGACTTATCGTCGTATCAGTTATTCAGAATGGGATAAACCCGGTCTTCCCGAATAACTCGCGTATATAATAAACAAGTGTTACACAAACACAACATACGCCTCATTGCAATTCATCAGTCACTAACCGTAAATTAATCAAGAGAATAATTCCCCAAATATTAACCCCGAAGGCCGAAACCAACATCAGATCAATACCCAGGAAATCACTCTGCTTAGCCAACCTACAGCTAGTTTCTAAATTACACATTCTTAGGGAAAGGTTCCCATTAATTTTATCAAAGACAAATTCTTTTAAATTTATTCTTTAATCTTCCTTTTGAATATCACTTCAAACTAGTTGGGATTAGCGAACCACACTGAAGTAATCATTTATTTTATTTCCCAATCCCAACCTATTCATCCCATGAAGTAAAACTGGTAATACTTCACATCTAACAGCACGGTGTTATCGGTAAATTCAATTCCCATTTCACGTTCAAATCTAATTAAAGATTTAACAATCGCCTGGAGCAAAATTGGTGATACTCCATTCTCGATCATTTCAATCTAATTAAAGATTCATTAAAACTCCACTTAGTTTTAATCTGTAAATGGGTAAAAGAATCCATGTCATTTAAAACACGGTTCACGATAAACCCAAAATCACATCACATTTCAATCAGACCCTAAGCGTAAATTAGCAAGTGAGCAATTCCCTAAGTATTAACCCCGGAGGCCGAAACCAACATCAGATCAATACCCCATAAACCATTCAACTTAACTAATCTCCAGTTAGTTTCTGATTTTCTTAACTCCTTTGGGTCTAAGAACAGTATTATTGAAGATACCATTCACGACAACCCAAAATCACATTCCATCAATTTTCGGGTTAAAGAACAAGTGTTATTTAAAACACTGTTCACGATAAACTCAAATCACATTTGATATTCAATACAAGGCTCTGAATAGAAAATATATCGGCTTATATTCAATATCAAATTCTACGATCAACAGATATTGTATTGGAAATAACGATATATATATATATATATATATCTTTCAAATTTCCATAACAACATCTGCATAATCACGAAATCCAACATCGAACTATTCAGAAGATGATTTCGATTCAAATCCATTCCAATTCAATTATTGGAAATTCTGGTTATTTTCAAAACCATTTCAAATCCACTTTATTTATTTTAAAAATTAATAAATTATTATTCTAGTTCAAAACTAGTTCATTTCGATAAAAAAACTATTTTTATATTTTCAAATATGGAGTTTTTCATCCCAGTTCTTCCCAAATCATTTCTTATGATTTTACACAAATTATTACTATTTTTAATAATTTTATCAAGGCCCGTACAGTCGATTTCCATCAATGGCCATCGAACTGCACTTACAGTGACCTTTTCTAAATTTGATTTGGACATAATTCCAAATCCAACCGTTAGATTTATAATTTCTAATATTAAATATAAAGCTCTTTTCGATACGAACCCAACGGTTCCAGTTTTAGGAGAATCCGACGGTCGGATCTCCCGCAATATCCATTCGAAGTCAATGGTCGAAATTCACGAACTACCGCAGCGCGGCGCGTTCTATTCAGGCCATTATATTATATATATAATATATATGATATATACTTCATCGATTTCCTTTTAAAACGTATTTTATAAATCGTTTTAAATTCGTTTTTGAAATGATTTCAACTTCATTTTCAAATTCAAATCAAGATTGAATTTTCCCTTACAAATTCATTTTAAATTCATTTCAAATTGATTTCAATTCAAATTGATTTCTAATTCAATTTCAGTTCGTTTTCAATTCAATTCAATTTCAATTCGAATTCATTTCTATTCAATTTCAATTCGAATTTCAATTCTTTTCAAAATATCAGATTTTGAAATCACTTTCGATATTCATTATAAAATGAATAAAATCGATATAAATATCGTTCACTTCAAAATGGCATCAATCTAATCAACACAAATTCATATATTTCTATTTTCAAATATTCTATTCCAAATATTTCTTTTTCAAATATTTTATTTTAAATATTCTATTTCAAATATTTCTTTTTCAAATATTTCTATTCAAAACTGGAATGAGGCCCAATCAATTACCATAGATTTTATTTCTATGGATTTCCATACAACGCATGTATATATCCACAATGACAAATAATCAACCATCATCCAAAGTGCATTCTACACTGTATAAGCATCAAATATAAATATTCAACGCTTATAACAGTCTGTCAATCAATCGATCGACATATAACTAATTATTGGGATTAGTGCATGTCATATATCACTCCAATATCCGTGTGAGGTTTTCAAACAATCAAACACAGATCTTATTTATGCAGTTGGGCGATGTGTAAAATTTATCGTCCCAATCAATATCAGTCAAATGTGCGTGTATAAACAAATCGTCCAATTTGCTTATATTTATTTCATTTTAAATACACATTAAAAATTCTATTTTTAACTATAAAATATTTTCCACTATGAAATATTTTATTTCATTTCACATCACATCACACAATCAACTACACATCAAAATCAAACAAACAAGCATACAAGTCGTCCATGGTCGGTGGACGACGGGTGTCGGGTGCTACTAAACACCGTCCGCATCCTAGTATATATTTTAACTAGAAAATTAAATTAAAAGTGAGAAGTTCTCACCAAAAGCTAAACCAAACGCCCGACTCTTCTTATGTAGAAATCTTCGCCGTTCTCGCCTCTTGTCACTTTCTTTGCCAATATTCTCTACATATGTAAAAATTACATTTTTACTTCGCTATTCAATATATAAAAATCGAATTTTTACTTTGCTATTCAATATATAAAAATCGAACTTTTACTTTGCTATTCAATATATAAAAATGGAATTTTTATCTTCTCTATCTTATAAAAATCATAATTTATTCTTTCTATAATATAAAAATCATATTTTTATTCTTTCTATAATATAAAAATCATATTTTTATGATCATAAAAATCATATCTTCTCTCATGATAATTCAAACCTTTTTTTTTTCTTATAAAGTTCATAGCTTTTCTAAACTAAAGATTCATATTATTTTTTTTATCTTGCCCTAACACATATAAAAATTCTATTTTTATTACTTTGAAATTTGAAAATAAATTCAATGTTTTATGTGGAAGAAACCTATTTTTACAAAGCTATAATATATATAAAAAACATGTTTTTATATTATCAAAACCATATATACATTTCAGATTTTTAAATCTCTAAAGGTTATATTTTTATTTCAGCATTTCATAAACAAACTTGTATAAATAAATCAAAGTAAAAAAACTCACATTGAAAAAGGGGGAATGGTCTGTGTGCTCGCTGGAGTTGAAGGCGGGCTTCAGTTGATCGCGGTTGGCTCAGGTAGGTCGGAGAAGCGATTTGGGGGCGGTTTCATTTTGGGGATTGCGATTCAGGAGGGGAACGGATGGAAGGAGGTTCGGGCCTGGGGATTCACTGCGAGGAAGGAGGCAGAGGAGGAGGATCAGACGTTGGGGAGGGGCGGCGGTCCGTCGTCGGTGGTGTGGGCTGAGTCATGGTCCTCCACGATTTTTTTATCTCTGAATGAAAATGATCGGTGGAAGGAGAGATGAGATGGAGAGGTTGACTTTCAATATGTAATTATAATATTTAATTCCTTTTTATTTTCAAAACGTAAGCTTTTTATTTTGAACCCCAAACGAGACCTAACGACTGTCACCCCTAGCTAATTACCCCCATTCCGAACAAAATGGGATATATATCATAGACCAATCCAACCGTTACGATCAGTTTCCATTGAATTTAAAATATAAATCTTTATATATTCAATTTAAATGCACATTTCAATTTACCAGGGCCACATACGAACTCAAAAAATTCCAGAAAAATATTTTCTAGCTTCGTATTGACGATACGATCCTAACAAAACTGATTTCGTCAAATTCTGAGACCGTTTGAAAAATGGCCATTTTCCAGTCGGTTAAAATCAACTAAAACTGGTCAAACGCGTTTTCCTTCGCCACGCTCACATATTGATTCGAAAAATTACGAAATTTGAAACCTAGCAATAACTTGACATCAAGGATCCAACAAAAGTGGTTTCGTCGAAATCCGAGCTCGTTTGCCAAATTCCCATTTTTAAGGGCCAGAATTCCATAGCGACTATTCTGAATTTTCAACTGGACATATCTTTTGATTCCCGCTATGAAATTTCAATTTTTCGGATTCGTTGGAAAGATATTCACAAATAGATTCTATTATTTTTGGTTTCACTAAAATCAGTTGCACCCGGTACATTCATTTGAAATTTGAAATCGAATTATCGAACTACCGCGCCTTTTTCAATTCCTTTTATAATTTAAAATAAATATACATATTCTAACGACGATCTATATAAATATATACGTTTGAATTCTATTAAAAATAAATTTCTCGTCGTTATTATTTAAAATAATCTATTTTAAATATTCAAAATTAGCTAAAATTGCCAAAATAAAAATTTTAAATTGGCTCGGATTTTCGGGGTTATTACGGTAAATTTGAAGTAGGCCTCGCGGATTTGAGGGGATCACCGAAAGAAAATAATAATAATGGTGATAAGTAGTATTTTTGGATTGGGGAAGAAACCGAAATTTGGGCTGAAGTAAATAAAGAGAAGGGGACGGCTGATAAAAGCAAATAAGAGGGTAGAGTTGGCAGAGTGAATGTGTTGTGCACAAGGTTTTAAATCTCGAATATCGGTCGCGTTTCGTCTTGGTGATTTTATAGACTCGGTCTTGTATCGAGGGAGATCTCGGACGAGATGAGTCTAACTCGGGAGTTTGTCTCGGATTTTCTTCTCGGGCCTAAAAGTTCATATCGAAACAATCTCGGGGTACATGATATGTTAAAAATGATATTTTAACAAAATGATTTTTATGAATGCTATTAAAAACACAGTAACTTAAGCTTAAAATGCAAAATAACTTTATTATTCTTTATTTTGCAAAAGATCATTCATACTCTAAATCATAACATGCTTAAATTAGAAATATTGTTAGACAAGAAACATTAAAAGAATCAAAAACATTAAATAATTCAGCATAAATAGACCATAAAATACATAATTTCATAAGTAACATGAATGTAAAAAGACGAATATGAAAATCACAGGCATTGTAAAACATATACGAATATACAATATAGTCATTTAACATGAAAAATGTGAAATAAAAAAAGATTGATATAGCTAGATTTGAGTTTTTTAATTATAGTTCTAGTTCAGGCACAAATTTAAATTTTAACCAAAAAAACTAAGATCTCGGACGATATTCCAATATTTTGTCTCGGTCGATATATTCGAAAGGAGATTTAGAGTGATATTTGTTGTTTCGTTTCGGAAGGAGCCTAAAATGAGATCTCGGAGGAGATCTCGGGCGATATTTGCAATATTTGAAACAGTGGTTGTGCATTCAGATGTACGCTTACACGTGCCAAATGGATTGAAGTTCAAGTTACAAGTGTAAAAATCCAACAAAACAAATGTACAAGTGGCTAATGTATTTTTACCATTTCAAATACAATTTCAAATTTAATTATTATAAACCAATTCAGCATTTAAAATAATAATAAAAAATTATAAATAAATCTTTAAAACCAATTTTTAATCCAAATAGATTTTTTAAATTCGAATTATAATTCAATTATTCTAAAATATTAATATCGTTAAAATGTAGCAAACAAATTTAGATTCAACGATAAAAATTAAATTCAAGCTTACAAATTAAATAAAACTAAGACAAAATAACTAGATTCAAAATTATAAACAAATTTAAAAAAAAATTCATTTCACAAACTAAATAAAAATCTCAAGTTAAAAGAGAAAAAAGAAATCAAATTTATAATATTCTAATAATAGAAATAAATTTGTTTTAATACATCAACATCGCTTCACTTTAACAAACAATTCAAATTAAAAACTTAAAATTTAAATTCTCAAGCTACATTGAAAAAATAAAATTTAGAATTCTCTAACAAAATTTTAAAACATCACTAATGTTTAATTTAACAAAATATTTAACTTGAATATAAAAATTTTAAATTTACCCTCACAAAATCAGTTTAAAATAATAAAAAAAGACTAAGTTCAACATCAAATTTTTTAAATATAAATTCAAATACATTTCATGTATTCAAAATGTTGAAAAAAATGGTTCATTACAATCTCCCCCCAAGGCTTTTCATCCTCGAAAAGGAGAGATTGCTTAAATCATACAAGTATACATTGTTCAAATCATACAAGTATACAAAACAACCATTCTACCAATACTAAATCTTAAAATAAACAATAGAGTTTGAAATTTGATATCAAAACATGGAATAATTTCTTCGACCAAAATCACGATTTTATTTTCAAATCACTTGAAATATGATCATTTCCTTTTCATATCGAATTATAATCGCTTTGGAATTTTTTTAAAATAAAAAATCATTTCGAAAATTTTACGATAAACGACATAAAACATTTATGTCCCAAGTCGAGAGGTTTCTCCCAGTGACAAGGCCACTAGGCACGGCCGGCGCAATTATCCATATAACACTGAGTATCTCCTGGCTAACATCCAAACTCAAACGCCGAATACAAAGCACGAAACCTTTCTTTAGTCACGGGTTACTCGAATCTCAGTAACAATCATTTCACTTTATATCCCGAAGTTATAAATCATTTCGAAATATAGTTTTGCAAATACTTTCAAACATTATTATTGTAATTTTCTAAACATTTCTTAATACCGGGATTACAGGTCATCAAAATTTCCATGTTAAAACAACCTTATAAACCATTTCAATTTATAAGTCATATCAAGTTTGTTCCTAAACATTAGTCAAAAATCGATTACAAAATTTCGGGAACTATATTCTCAAACAAACATTCCTATTCAAAAAAAAATCCAACTTGTCCATCGATTTATCGACGCAAGACAAAAAGGAAGGGTTAGGGAATAGGGTTTGACGGTTTCGAATTCGAATATGACCAACGAATAGATAAGAAAAGATGAGTACCAGTTAAGGAAAACAAAATGTATCAACAAACGAAGGGATATTAGTTTATTTTCAAAAAAAAATCATTTCTATTCAAATTATATTCCAATTATTCCTTATCACCACTTATTAGATTAAAAATAAGTTATAGAATTTTAGGACTTATTAGATCAAAAAAGCCCGGATTTATGGAAAATTTCGGCAATACCGCCCTGCACGGTTCGATCGGGAAAAAAAATTTGTACACCAAAGCAACAAAAACACTAAATATACATCTCATATATATGATGAGGCATTCCTAATCAGGGAAAACAACAAATATAAACCCAACTACGATATTAAATTTGAAATATGTACCTTTTATTAGCGTTTTTAAGCATATTTTCTTATAATTTACCGAATGAGCGCAAAAGCAAGCTCCAAATTTGAAGCATATGCCCTTGCAACCTACTCAAATACTTATCAAACAAGTGAGAATCAAGTATATATAAACATCAAACATAAAATATATAACATAAGCAATAATTTCATGGTATTAACAACAAACAACTAAAGCAACAAGGTACGATGATAACAAGCGCATATATGAAGCCAAATTTATTTACACAATCAAATGTTATATACAAATAAACAAAAAAAATTTGCATTCACGTATAATTTATTTGTCATCTGCATTATTACTAATTTATTTTACCTGATTTACATTAATTCCATGTGCAAGTTCATTTTTTTAATATTCATTCTACGTATGTGTTTCCTTTCATTAGCAAAATTTTTCCATTTTAATTTATTTATCTTAAATTCGTGTACCACATTTATTTACCCACACATAATTTATTGATCTCAATTTTGTTCGCTTTTAATATACGTACATTACTTTCAAATCATTCATTTCTATTTATCTTTGTTCAATGTTCATTTTCCCAATGGATTCATAAATCAACAATAAATTAAATTTTCCTTTCAATAAAAATTTAACGACAATAACAAACTTAAATTTAAAAATTCGATTCTAAAATCAAAACATATATTCAAATTCAAAACAATTAAAAAAATTATTTCTTTGCTTATTATGTTGAAGTTGTATAAATTTAATTTCAAATTATTGATTGGTTATTTCAAGTTTGAAAATACATAATCACTCACAATTTGGCAAGTCTATTTTTATTCTCACAGAAGTTTTGAACATGCGTGGTTCCGATGCATGACCAAAATATCTATAAGTACGTAATATACTTGCTTCAACTCCCAGTGAAATTCTTAAAACATTTTCCTTAAAATTTATAATGGATATGGCAAGTACAATCCAAACAATTTGAATCATGGATCGCGGATACACAATGGTTACGTCTAGTTCCCCCAGATAACATCCGTACCCTTGAGCAATTACTGCCCTACGAATTACGCCATGACATACAACACAATCATAGATTGCAGATACACAATGGTTTTGTCTGAATCCCCTAGAAAACATCTATACTTTGAGCAATCACTAATCTACGAATTACGCTATGCCAACTCAACTCAGGAATTGAAGTCTACTTATAGTAATACTGGTGGTTACATCGCTATCACACATAGACCTTAAGCAGTCACTGCCTCTTGAATTACGCCATGTGGACTATAGATACACAATGGTTACGCCTGGATCCCCCAAGAAACATCCATACCTCAGGGTAATCACTACCCAGGCATCGACCATAGATCGTAGTTACACAATGGTTTCACTTGGTGTAACAACCCTGAAAATCTGAACCAGTTTGAAAATTTTAGTTTGGATATTTTAATGGATTTTAAATATTTAAAATAAATATTTTAAATAATAACGATGAAAAGTGTACTTGAATCGACGTTTGAGAATAAATATAGTTATTTCTAATTACAAACAAGGCCTGAAATGGCGCGGTAGTTTCAAAATTTGAATTCAAACTTTGATAGACTTTACCAGGTGCAAAACAAAACGGATTTTAGTGAAACCAAAAATATTTAAATCTGTTAGTGAATATCTTTCTAACGAATCTGAAAAATCGAAGTTTCGTGGCGGGAAGCAAAAGTTATGGCCAAATGAATTTTCAGAAAGGTCGCTATAGATATAGCCCGTGAAAATGGCCATTTTGCAAACGACCTCAGAATTCGACGAAACCACTTTTGTTAGATCCAGAATGTCAAATTATTGCTAGTTTTCAAATTTCATAGTTTTTGAAGCTAGTATGTGAGCGTGGCAAAGGAAAATGTATTTGGTCGATTTCTATTAAATTGGATCGACCAGAAAAGGGCCATTTTTCAAACGGTCTCAGAATTCGATGAAACTAGTTTTGTTGGGGCCGTATCGTCAAAACATAGCTAGATTTATTTTTCGGGAATTTTTAGAATTAGTATGTGGCCCCGGCAAATTGAAATGTACGTTCAAATCAAATATTGAATTTTTTATATTTTAATTTGAAGAAAAACAAACTGAAATAGTCGAATGGGCCTACGAAACATATCCCATTGTGTTCGGAATGGGGGTATTTAGCTAGGGACGACAGTCGTTGGGTTTGGGTTGGAGTTCGTATGAGATAAGGGGCATTTTTGGATTTTTAAAATTTATAAATATAAAAAAAATCATTAGGCCACATCATATTATCTCTCCCCGTAAAACCTCCAGATCGACGACGATAAACAGTTCAATCCTTCCCATCTATTTTCTAGGTAAACCACTTCGTTTCAGACCTCGACCCACTTGAGGATTTTGAAGAGCTCGGCGAGAGCTTCGAACCCATACCTGGAGCACCCCATAACGTTGCGTGTGTATCGAGATCTACCGCCACGAAGTCACGACGTTCCAGTCACCGCCGCCGCCGCTACAGTGGATCGAACGCTACCACACCCCCTGCGCACGTGCGCCTCTCCTCCCTCTTCCTCGTGGTGAAGACCAATCGACGAATCGCTGCACGGTTTGGTCGCAAATCGAAAACCTAGTTTTGAACGAAATCAGAAAGGTATGGTTTAAATTATATTAAACTTTTCTATAGCACTTTAAAGCGCTACGGTTTTTAATTTCACTGTAAAAATCATATCTTTTTGCTTTGTTGATAAAATTCAGTGAAACAAGAGACAGTGGACTCGTGCGAACGTCTTCTACATTCTAGAAGAGACCGGATATTTTTCTGAGCCTTCTGCTATTTTTGGTGCAGTGTAACCCAATGTGAGATTTCTGAATTATAAACAATATGGAAAACGATGATGTATAAATTATATAGTCGATGTATGAGTTATATAAGCGTTGTACACCTCATGTATAAGCCTTGTATAAGTTGTACGTTCGATGTATAAGTTATATATGCATTGTAAAAATTATATATGTGTTGAAATGGAAGTGAAATATACTTATATAAATATAAATATATATATGCCCCTCATCCACAAACCATGGACGATATTTACTGGTTGTGGTTGGTGTGAAAATTGGTTGATAGCGATTGTTTGATTAGAATTGTTTCTGGTTGAAATTGATTGATTGTGGTTGAAAAATACTCGTTTGCGGTTGAGAATTATTTGGTTGAAACCACATAGGATTAGTTTGTGGAAAAGAAAAAAATATACATGCCGCCTGCGTGCGAACTAGATGCATGAAATCCCCATTGTCAAAAGCTGCGAGGCATTATGGTTGACCGACGAGCCGTACAAGGGACGGCCCCGGTTTTAACTACCCTACCATTATGCTGCCGAAATTTTGAATAATATTCATGTGTTAGAATTATTTTCATGTGTTGAAACTATATTCGTGTGTTGAGTAGAAATTCATGTGTTGAATAGAAATTCATGTGTTGAACGACATTCATGTTTTGAAATAAATTGTTTTATAATAAAAATCATATTTTTATTATCTATATGAACTATATAAAATAGTTGTGTTTTGAAATAAATTGTTTCATAATAAAAATCATATTTTTATCATCTATATGAACTATATAAAATAGTCGTGTTTTGAAATAAATTGTTTTACAATAAAAATCACATTTTTATTATAAACATGAATTGTTAAAAATAGTGAAGTGTTGAACTAAATGGTTGTTGGATAAAAAATATCATTTTTATCAAATGTATGAAAAGAATATGGTTTTGAAATCGAAGAATAGATTATATTTATATATATATATAAATATAATCAAAATAAATCGAATAACGAAGCTGCAGTTCGTGTTTTGAAACCGTGATTTCAAACAATTAGTGCGGGAGATCCGACCATCGAATTTTCCCAAAACCGAAACCATTGGGTTCGCCTTGGAAATATCTTTCCAACGACACCCACTTTGTGAAGATCCAACGGTTGGATTGTCTGGAATTTTTAATTCAAATCTGAAGAAAAACAGTGCCAGAATCGATTATATATATATATATAATTAAATCGAATAATGATGCTGCAGTTCGTATTTTGAAATCGAAACTTCAAACGAGTGTACCGGGAGATCCGACCGTCTGATTTTCCTAAAACTGGAACCTATGGATTCGTTTTGAAAAGATCTTTCTAATGATATATAATTTGTGAAGATCCAATGGTTAGATTTTTAGATATGTGTAAATCAAATCTAAAGAAAAACAGCGCCACGGCCGCATTATGGCCCGAAGCGTCGTTTGAATGAAATGATTATTTTTAAATAAATAAAAATAGTGATAAATCATTATAAAATAATATAAATGATATGGAATGGGAGTAAACCGAATTTACCCTGTTTATTGAATATTTGATGGTTGAATGTGAAATTTATAAACTAACTGGAGGTTAGCTAAGTCGGATGGTTTCCTGGGTTTTGATCTGATGTTGGTTTCGGCCTTCGGGGTTAATATTTGGGAAATCATTCTCTTACTAATTTACGGTTAGTGAATAATGAATTGGAATAAGGCGTATGTTGTTTTTGTGTAGCGCTTGTTAATTATATACGCGAGTTGCTCAGAAAGACCGGGTTTATCCCATTCTGAATAACTGAATCGACGATATGAAGTCAATGATGAAGACAGTGGTGGAAGACCGAATATCTTCACCTCGGTTGGATGGTAACTGATGTCTTGATCGGGAGGCATCCCGAAATATAGATAATAAGTGGTGATCGTCCAGACGTACGTGGAGATCAATGGGTATGCGAGGTATATAGTGCCTCCGGTTTCGTTCAGACCCAGAACGGACTTGTAAATGGATTGTGTGTCAGAATTGGAATTCATTCTGTGTGATTGATAGCCATCAGTTGCATGGTGTGAGTTGCCTGTGTGGCATGCTAAGATGCAGTGATCAAGGCTTCTATTGAAAAGCAAAGTCTTGTGGTTGATGATCAAAGCACCGCCTATGTGGCGTAGCTTTGTGTATAACGTGAATTCGCGAGCCTCACACTCCGGTATGAACCAGAAACGGGAGAGGACCTCAGGGAGGACATGTGTTTCCTTCTATCTAGAGGTGATGTCAGTGCTTAAACCGGCTGACATATATATTATTTTCACCTGTGTGGTTGTTGCTGTTGCGAGGCGCCTCGGATATACCAGTGACTATGTGAAGCCGATAGAGTCATTCGTTGGCTCATTTACGCCCCAAAGGGCATGAAAACGTAGTGTTCAGGCATGGTAATCCACATCGGTGGACCGGCCCTGTCGCTCCAAAGGCTTGCCTGCGCGCTCTCCTGAGAAATGGGCTAGATTGTCGAATTCGGTAAGTACTATCTTTTGCCTTGGTTCATGACGGAAATCCAATTTCCAAATACGACATCGTGCGGTTTTGATTGTAAACCTATATTTGGCGACATAGTGGCATGGGACGCTCATGTCGTCTATGATTGATATTTATGATTGTTTTATAAAATTAGAAACTAACTGGAAACGAGCTAAGATGGGTGGTTTACTGGGTATTGGACTGATGTTGGTTTCGGCCTTTGGGGTTAATACTTAGGGAATCGTTCTCTTACTAATTTACAGTTGGAGTCTGATTAAGAATTGAACGATAAAGTTTACATTTTAAGTGATTTTACTTTACACGTATTAAGCATATCTTGGTCGATATAAGGTAACACCCTATCCTCCAATTTGCGTTGCATTGTGTGATGGGACTTGAGTCTTATATCCGCTTCATTTTTATAAAAAGCATTGTGGTGTTTAAAAGATTTACTTGTTTTAAGCACTGTCAATCCAATGGAGTAAACCCGTTCCGCAAAAGTGGCGTGGTCCTGTGATTAGCCAATTATATAATGTGTTAAGTAGATTTCTCATACCAGTCCCATGACTGACTCGTAGTTTGTTTCACTTGCAAACTCGGGTGCCCTTATTTCTAAACGGGCAGCCTTGTCTTCAGGTTTTAGCAGGCTCTTTCTGGATAGCTGGAGCTAAAGATGGATTCTATCATTTATCTCTTTTTATACTGTTCAACTCCTATTGTACATATATGTTTGTTTTCCGCTGTAGACATTTATGTATAGTTGAACTGTATTTGTACTAAGTATGATCCTGTATACTGTGTAACTCTGATGATGATGTTTATCCAGTGTATTATTTGTGCATAATCTGGTGTATTTATTTATTTCTGTTATGCTATTATCTGTCTATGTGTTATATTCCAAAGATTACCCTTGCTACCGTCGTATAGGGTTTGGGGTCGTCACAACATGGTTTCAGAGCTTTGGTTAAGCTTAGTGCTGGAATATAACATATTAACGAACCCGTCAGAAATAGAACCAGTAGTGTTCTAGGATGAATAACTCATTACAGGTAGGATCAGTATTATCCTAGTATGAGTACAGCAGAATCAGAATAACTCGTTAGAGATGGGGTCATAAGTGCCCCAGAACGAGTTGAAAGTTATATGTTTATAAATAACGTATTTGTGATTATATATATAGTCTGGTTTTAGAAATATAATTTTTGAATATATAAAAGATATATTTTTTAAAAGTTAAAAACAAATTGATTGTTGTTTGTGTTGTGTGATAGTGGATGTGATCAATTAAATCATTAGATTGATAGTTAAATTATTAGAATGATAGTTAATTAAATCACGTATTGAACTGATTTAAAAATAGATAGAAATATATACATGTGCATTATATATGTTTCAACAGGTAAATGGATTAGCTGTTGAGTAAAGAAATTATTTGCGTGCCCGACAAATAGGTAAACCTTAATGAGTTGGATGCGAAATATTATTATATCAACTCATGTGAATGCCACTAGATGTGGAGTGCTGATTGTTCTGTGTGTAATAATAAATGTTGTCATAGGATAGTAACAATTAGTTTTGAACTATGCTACATGGCATACTTCTCGAAGATAGGCATACTACATCATATACCACATAAGCATTTGGAGCTTGTGTGACGAGGTTGAAGATTTACCATACGAGCAAGAAGCTTGTACGGCGATGACTATATTTTACAGGTTGAACTGATGACTGATATAGACTTGTAAAATATAACGGTAAATTGCCAGATTAATAAAAACCCCACACGGGTCTGGAGATGACAATAAACACGTCTCTCTGGTCATTAAGGCACAAAAACCATTTATAGGGTAACGAGAATTTATTCTCTGGAGTTATGATCTATACACACTCCCCTGTGGACACCGGAATATATCACTATAAATATGTGCATGCTTATTAGGATTTATTGGGTACCTAATATGGCCCAATAAATTTCCAAACCCCTCCCCGTACAAAGGAGGTTATGGCGAAGTTTTTCGAAAATTTAGGGTGAAGAATTCCAAAATTCTCAGAAATAGAAAAGTTGGAGAATGGAACCCAGATTGAAAGTTGAGTTGGTTAATTAAACAACCTTCGACTTTGTTCCTTTTTGGGGAAGTTTTAAGTGGGGGAGATTGTAGCAACCCGGAAAATCTGAACCAGATTGAAAATTTTAATTTGGCTATTTTAGTGGATTTTAAATATTTTAAATAATAACGACGAAAAGTGTGCTTGGATCGATGTTTGAGAATAAATATAATTATTTCTAATTATAAACAAGGCCTGAAATGGCTCGGTAGTTTCATAATTTGAATTCAAACTTTGACAGACTGTACCAAGTGCAAAACAAAATGGATTTTAGTGAAACCAAAAATATTTAAATCTGTTAGTGAATATCTTTATAACGAATCTGAAAAATCAAAGTTTCGTGGTGGGAAGCAAAAGTTATGGCCAAATGAATTTTCAGAAAGGTAGCTATAGAGTTTATATAGCCCATGAAAATGGCCATTTTGCAAACAACCTCAGAATTCGAGGAAACAACTTTTGTTGGATTCGGGATGCCAAATTATTGCTAGGTTTCAAATTTAATAATTTTTGAAGCTAGTATGTGAGCGTGGCAAATGAAAATGTGTTTGGTCGATTTCTATTTAATTAGATCGACCATAAAAGGACCGTTTTTCAAACGGTCTCGGAATTCGACAAAACTAGTTTTTTGGGATCGTATTGTCAAAACATAGCTAGATTTATTTTTCGGGAATTTTTAGAATTAGTATGTGGCCCCGGCAAATTGAAATGTACGTTCAAATCAAATATTGATTGTTTTATATTTTAATTTGAAGAAAACTGACTGAAATAGTCGAATGGGCCTACGAAACATATCCTATTGTGTTTGGAATGGGGGTATTTAGCTAGGGACGACAGTCATAGGGTTTGGGTTGGAGTTCGTATGAGATAAGGGGTATTTTTGGATTTTTAAAATTTATAAATATAAAAAAAAATATCATTGGGCCACATCATATTATCTCTCCCCGTAAAACCTCCAGATCGACGACGATAAACAGTTCAATCCTTCCCATCCATTTTCTGGCCAAACCACTTCGTTTCAAACCTCGACCCAGTTGAGGATTTTGAAGAGCTCGACAAGAGCTTCGAATCCATAGCTGGAGCACCCCGTATCGTTGCACGTGTATCGAGATCTACGCCACGAAGTCACGACGTTCCAGTCGCCGCCGCCACCGCTATAGTGGATCGAACGCCACCGCACCCTCTACGCAGGTGCGCCTCTCCTCCCTCTTCCTCGTGGTGAAGACCGATCGACGAATCGCTGCACGGTTTGGTCGTAAATCGAAAACCTAGTTCTGAACAAAATTAGAAAGGTATGGTTTAAATTATATTAAACTATTCTATAGCACTTTAAAGCGCTACGGTTTTTGATTTCACTGTAAAAATCATATCTTTTTGCTATGTTGATAAAATTCAGTGAAACAAGGGACAGTGGACTCATGCGGACGTCTTCTACATTCTAAAAGAGACCGGATATTTTTCTGAGCCTTCTGCTATTTTTGGTGGAATGGAACCCAATGTGAGATTTCTGAATTATAAGCGATATGGGAAACGATGATGTATAAATTATATAGTCGATGTATGAGTTATAAAAGCGTTGTACACCTCATGTATAAGCGTTGTATAAGTTGTACGTTCGATGTATAAGTTATATATGCGCTGTAAAAATTATATATGTGTTGAAATAGAAGTGAAACATACTTATATAAATATATATATATATATATATATACGCCCCTCGTCCACAAACCATGGACGATATTTATTGGTTGTGATTGGTGTGAAAATTGGTTGATAGCGAATGGATGATTATAATTGTTTGTGGTTGAAACTGATTGATTGTGGTTGAAAAATACCCGTTTGTGGTTGACAATTATTTGGTTGAAACCACATAGGATTAGTTTGTGCAAAATAAAAATATATACATGCCGCCCGCGTGCGAACTAGATGCATGAAATCCCCATTGTCAAAAGCTGCGAGGCTTTAAGTTAGAGCGAGGAGCCGTACTAGGGACGACCCCGGTTTTAACTACCCTGCCGTTTTGCTGTAGAAATTTTGAATAATATTCATGTGTTAGAATTATTTTCATATGTTGAATCTATATTCGTGTGTTGAATAGAAACTCATGTGTTGAATAGAAATTCATGTGTTGAACGACATTCCTGTTTTGAAATAAATTATTTTATAATAAAAATCAAATTTTTATCATCTATATGAACTATATAAAATAGTCATGTTTTGAAATATATTGTTTTATAATAAAAATCATATTTTTATCATCTATATGAACTATATAAAATAGTCGTGTTTTGAAATAAATTGTTTTACTATAAAAATCACATTTTTATTATAAACATGAATTGTTAAAAATAGTGAAGTGTTGAAATAAATGGTTGTTGGATAAAAATATCATTTTTATCAAATGTATGAAAAGAATATGGTTTTGAAATCGAAGAATATATTATATTTATGTATATATATAAATATAATCAAAATAAATCGAATAACGAAGCTGCAGTTCGTGTTTTGAAACCGTGATTTCAAATGATTAGTGCGGGAGATCCGACCATCGGATTTTCCCGAAACCAAAACCATTAGGTTCGCCTTGGAAATATCTTTCCAATGACACCCACTTTATGAAGATCCAACGGTTGGATTGTCTGGAATGTTTAATTCAAATCTGAAGAAAAACAACACCAGAATCGATTATATATATAATTAAATTAAATCGAATAACGACGCTGCAGTTCGTATTTCGAAATCGAAACTTCAAACGAGTGTACCGGGAGATCCGACCGTCGGATTTTCCCAAAACTGGAACCGTTGGATTCGTTTTGAAAAGATCTTTCTAATGATATAAAATTTGTGAAGATCCAACAGTTATATTTTCAGATATGTGTAAATCAAATTTGAAGAAAAACAGCGCCATGGCCGCGTTATGGCCTGAAGCGTCGTTTGAATGAAATGGCTATTTTTAAATAAATAAAAATAGCGACAAATCATTATAAAGTATTATAAACAATAAGGAATGGAAATAAACCGAATTTACCTGGTTTATTGAATATTTGATGGTTGAATGTGAAATTTATAAACTAACTGGAGGTAGGCTAAGTTGGACGGTTTCCTGGGTTTTGATCTGATGTTGGTTTCGGCCTTCGGGGTTAATATTTGGGAAATCGTTCTCTTACTAATTTACGGTTAGTGAATAATGAATTGGAATAAGGCATATGTTGTGTTTGTGTAGCACTTGTTAATTATATATGCGAGTTGCTCAGAAAGACCGGGTTTATCCCATTCTGAATAACCGAATCGACGATAAGAAGTCAATGATGAAGACGGTGGTGGAAGACTGGAGATCTTCACCTCGGTTGGATGGTAACTGATGTCTTGATCGGGAGGCATCCCGAAATACAGATAATAAGTGGTGATCGTCCAGACGTACGTGGAGATCAATGGGTATGCGAGGTATATAGTGCCTCCGGTTTCGTTCAGACCCAGAACGGACTTGTAAATGGATTGTGTGTCAGAATTGGAATTCATTCTGTGTGATTGATAGCCATCAGTTGCATGGTGTGAGTTGCCTATGTGGCATGCTAAGATGCAGTGATCAAGGCTTCTGTTGAAAAGCAAAGTCTTGTGGTTGATGATCAAAGCACCGCCTGTGTGGCGTAGCTTTGTGTATAACGTGAATTCGCTAGCCTCACACCCCGGTGTGAACTAGAAACGGGAGAGGACCTCACAGAGGGCATGTGTTTCCTTCTAGCTAGAGGTGGTGTCAGTGCTTAAACTGGCTGACATATATATTATTTTCACCTGTGTGGTTGTTGTTGTTGCGAGGCGCCTCGGATATATCGGTGACTATGTGAAGCCGATAGAGTCATTTGTTTGCTCATTTACGCCCCAAAGGGCGGGGAAACATAGTGTTGAGGCATAATAATCCACATCGATGGACCGGCCCTGTCGCTCCAAAGGCTTGCCTGCACGCTCGCCTAAGACATGGGCTAGATTTTCTCGAATTCGGTAAGGACCATCTTTTTCCTTGGTTCATGACGAAAATCCAATTTCCAAATACGACATCGTGCGGTTTTGATTGTGAACCTATATTTGGCGACATAGTGGCATAGGAAGCTCATGTCGTCTATGATTGTTTTATAAAATTAGAAACTAACTGGAAACGAGCTAAGATGGGTGGTTTACTGGGTATTGGTCTGATGTTGGTTTCGGCCTTTGGGGTTAGTACTTAGGGAATCGTTCTCTTACTAATTTACAGTTGGAGTCTGATTAAGAATTGAACGATAAAGTTTACATTTTAAGTGATTTTACTTTACACGTATTAAGCATATCTTGGTCGATATAAGGTAACACCCTATCCTCCAATTTGCGTTGCATTGTGTGATGGGACTTGAGTCTTATATCCGCTTCATTTTTATAAAAAGCATTGTGGTGTTTAAAAGATTTACTTGTTTTAAGCACTGTCAATCCAATGGAGTAAACCCGTTCCGCAAAAGTGGCGTGGTCCTGTGATTAGCCAATTATATAATGTGTTAAGTAGATTTCTCATACCAGTCCCATGACTGACTCGTAGTTTGTTTCACTTGCAAACTCGGGTGCCCTTATTTCTACACGGGCAGCCTTGTCTTCAGGTTTTAGCAGGCTCTTTCTGGATAGCTGGAGCTGAAGATGGATTCTATCATTTATCTCTTTTTATGCTCTTCGGCTCCTATTGTACATATTATGTTTGTTTTCCGCTGTAGACATTTATGTATAGTTGAACTGTATTTGTACTAAGTATGATCCTGTATACTGTGTAACTCTGATGATGATGTTTATCCAGTGTATTATTTATGCATAATCTGGTGTATTTATTTCTGTTCTGCTATTATCTGTTTATGTTTTATATTCCAAAGATTACCCTTGCCACCGTCGTATGGGGTTTGGGGTCATCACAATTGGATCCCCCAAGAAATATCCGTAACTGTAAGCTATCACAGCCCCATGAATTTCGCTATGTAGTCAAGTTCATTAGACCATAGGTTACCCCACGGAATTCAGAGAACTACTCGAGTATTATTTCCAGAAAACCTAATCTACATAAGATGAATCGATAGCATGAATCCACGATGTGGCCACAATGCAGATATCAAGCAGAATATACTCCCATATCCTTAGTTCAAAACATATATGCTATGCATATTGTGCTTAATTTCTAATCACATTTATATAAATATCCACTTACAAAAATTTCCAAATCTCATTTCATATGTATCATTCTCATATAAATTCTTTATATAAGCGTATCAGTTTCACATCGATTATATTACAAATCATTAATTTTTGAATCTCATACTTATATATAATTTTTATATATGCTACAAATTTCATATCAAGATATTCATATATTGATAACCTTCAAAATTTCCATTTCAAGGTTAAATTAATCTCAAACAATTCGATCAATCAATATCATCCAAAAAATTTGTTTCATTTACAACTCGATTTGAGTATTCAACATCATTTAAACCTTTAAATCCATATTCAATTTGCAATTCACAACATGACTATCAATATTCAATTGAGTTTTTCAATTAAATCATTATGGAACTTAATTTGTTCGAATTGGATATAGACCTTTATCAAAATAACTAAGTTTTATAAAATGTTTTTTTTTTGAAAAATAATAGCTTAATATAAAATTGACTTGAATAAATAAATAGATTTTGGGAATAGGTTTGAAATAAATAAATATGCTTTGTAAAATAATTAGCTTGATATACAATAGATTTAAATAAATAGAATCTTGGAAGATAAGCTAAACAAGTACATAGGTTTGAAAATGGTTCGAATAAAATAAATGGGTTTTTGTAAGATAATAAACTTGATATAGATGAATTTGATAAAATAAACCATTTTGTAAAATAAGTTGAATACGTAAAATAAGTTTCAAAAAAATAATTTTTGGAAAATTTGTTTGAAAGCAAAAATAAATTAAGCTTATAAACAAAACAATTTAAATATAAAGATAAATTTAATGCCATAATTTCACATAAAATAATCATAAAATAACAATACAAATTTTCAAATAATCTAATCCGAATAAATTATCCAAATTTAATAACTTTTGTTTTTGTTGGTTCCAATTTCATGGCTGAACTCAATTTAATTTCAGATTCAATTCACTTACATTTCAAGTCGAACCAAAGGTTCACATTTGCTTATTACTTGTGTTTCCGCTTTGCATTTTCTGTTCCAGTTAAGTTCGAAACTTAAATCTCAATTTCAATTGTGACGACCCCAAACCCCGTACTGACGGTGGCAAGGGTAATCTTTGGAATATAACACATAAACAGAAAATAGCAGAACAGAAATAAATAAATACACCAGATAAAGTACAAATAATACACTGGATAAACATAATCATCAGATTTACACAGTATACAGGATCATACTTAGTACAAATACAGTTCAGCTATACATAAATGTCTACAGCGGAAAACAAACAAAATATGTACAATAGGAGCTGAACAATATAAAAAGAGAAATGATAGAATCCATCTTCAGCTCCAGCTATCCAGAAAGAGCCTGCTAAAACCTAAACACAAGGCTGCCCATGTAGAAAAAGGGGCACCCGAGTTTGCAGGTGAAACAAACTACGAGTCTGTCATGGGACTGGTATGAGAAATCTAATTAACACATTTTATACTATGGCTAATCACAGGAACACGCCACTTTCACGGAGTGGATTTACACCATTGGATTGCCAGTGCTTTAAAACAAATCATTCTTTTAAACATCGCAATGCTTTTTACAAAAATGAAGCCATTACAAGACTTAGTTCCCATCACACAATGCAACACAAACCGGAGGATAGAGTTTTACCTTATAATGGCCAAAATATACTTGATACGAATAAAACAAAAGAATTTGATATTATTACTAGTGTTTATATGTTTCAAAAACAATTTCAAATCATAAGTATCAATCATAGATGGCATTAATGCCCCATACCACTATGTCGCCATATATAGGTATACAATCAAAACCGCACAGTCACGTATTTGGAAATTGGATTTCCGTCATGTACCAAGGCAAAAGATAGTCCTTACCGACTTCGAGACTGTCTAGTCCGAGTCTCAGGAACAGCCGCAACTGCACCTTGGATCGTCAGGGCCGGTCCACCGATGTGGATTATTATGCCTGAACACTACGTTTCTCCGCACTTTGGGGCGTAAGTGAGGCAACGAATGACTCCATCGGTCCCGGATCGACCAATATAACCGAGGCGCCTCGCAACAGCAACAACCACATAGGTGAAATAATATAAATGTCAGCCAGTTCAAGCATCGACACCACCTCTAACTAGAAAGAAACGCATGCCCTCCCTGAGGTCCTCTCCCGTTTCTGGTTCATAGCAGGGTGTGAGGTTCGCAAATTCACATTATACACAAAGCTACGCCACATAGGCGGTGCTTTGATCATCACCACAAGACTTTGCTTTTCAACAGAAGCCCTGATCACTGCATCTTAGCATGCCACATAGGCAATTCACGCCATGTAACTGATGGCTATCATTCACACAAAATGAATTCCAATGTCAGACACACAGTCCATTTACAAGTCCGTTCTAGGTCTGAACGAAACCAGAGGCACTATATACCTCGCATACCCATCGATCTCCACGTACGTCGGGATGATCACCACTCATTATCCATATTTCGGGATGCCTCCCAATTAGGACATCAGCTACCATCCAACCGAGGTGAAGATCTCCGGTCTTCAACCACCATCTTCATCTTCGATTTCTTGTCGTCAATTCAGTTATTCAAAATGGGATAAACCCGATCTTTCTGAGCAACTCACGTATATAAATAACTAGTGCTACACAAACACAACATACACCTCATTCCAATTCATTAGTCACTAACCGTTAATCAGTAAGAGAACGATTTTCCCAATATTAACCCCGAAGGCCAAAACCAACATCAGATCAAAACCCAGGAAACCATTCGACTTAGCTAACCTTCAGTTAATTTCTAAATTTCACATTCCATATCGTTTATAATATTTTATAATGATTTACCACTATTTTTATTTAT
The DNA here is from genome assembly GCA_030737875.1 of Allium sativum. Lineage (NCBI taxonomy): Eukaryota > Viridiplantae > Streptophyta > Magnoliopsida > Asparagales > Amaryllidaceae > Allium > Allium sativum. The sequence continues at coordinate 801,799,741 of CM060915.1, forward strand.
TTAAAATAGCCAATTTATTCAAACGACGCTTCGGGCCATAACGCGGCTGTGGCATTGTTTTTCTTTAGATTTGATTTATACATATATGAAAATCTAACCATTAGATCTTCACAAATTTTATATCATTAGAAAGATCTTTTCAAAACGAATCCAACGGTTCTAGTTTTGGGAAAATCCGACGGTCGGATCTCCCGGTACACTCGTTTGAAGTTTCGATTTCAAAATACGAACTACAGCGTCGTTATTCGATTTAATATAATTATATATATATATAATCGATTCTGGCGTTGTTTTTCTTCAGATTTGAATTAAACATTCCAAACAATCCAACCGTTGGATCTTCACAAAGTTGGTATCGTTGGAAAGATATTTCCAAAGCGAACCCAACTGTTTCGATTTCGGGAAAATCCGATGGTTGGATCTCCCGCACTAATCGTTTGAAATCACGGTTTCAAAACACGAACTACAGCTTCGTTATTCGATATATTTCAATTTTATATATATATATATATATATATATATATATATCGATTCTTCGATTTCAAAACTATATTCTTTTCATACATTTGATAAAAATGATATTTTTATCCAACCGACAATTATTTCAACACTTCGCTATTTTTAACTATTCATGTATATAGTAAAAATGTGATTTTTATTTTAAAACAATTCATTTCAAAACACGATTATTTTATATAGTTCATATAGGTGATAAAAATATGAATTTTATTATAAAACAATTTATTTAAAAACACGACTATTTTATATAGTTCATATAGATGATAAAAATATGATTTTTATCATAAAACAATTTATTTCAAAACATGACTATTTTATATAGTTCATATAGGTGATAAAAATAGGATTTTTATTATAAAACAATTTATTTCAAAACACGAATACCAGTCAACACATGAATTTCTATTCAACGAATGAGTTTCTATTCAACACATGAAGGTTTTCTATAGTTTGTATATATAAAATAAAAATATGATTTTTATTGTTAAAACAATTTATTTAAAACACGAATACCATTCAACACATGAATTTCTATTCAACGAATGAGTTTCTATTCAACACATGAAGGTTTTCTATAGTTTGTATATATATAAAATAAAAAAGCGATTTTTATTGTTAAAACAATTTATTTAAAACACGAATACCATTAAACACATGAATTTCTATTCAACGAATGAATTTCTATTCCACACACAAATATAGTTTCAACACATGAATTTAATTCTAATACATGAATATTATTCAAAATTACGGCAGCATAACGGCAGGTGGTTAAAACCGGGGCCGTCCCTTGTACGGCTCCTCGCTCTACCTTAAAGCCTCGCAGCTTTTGACAATGGGGATTTAATGCATCTAGTTCGTACGCAGGCGGCATGCATATTTTTTTCGTTTCCACAAACTAATCCTATGTGGTTTCAACCAAATAATTCTCAACCACAAACGTGTATTTTTCAACCATAATCAATCAGTTTCAACCACAAACAATTTTAATCAACCATTCGCTATCAATCAATTTTCACACCAATCACAACCAATAAATATCGTCCATGGTTTGTGGACGAGGGGCGTATATATATTTATATATTTATATTTATATTTATATTTGAATTTCACTTCTATTTCAACATATATATAATTTTTACAACGCATATATAACTTATACATCGAACGTACAACTTATACAACGCTTATACATGAGGTGTACAACGCTTATATAACTCATACATCGACTATATAATTTATGCATCGTTGTTTTCCATATCGTTTATAGTGTAGAAATCTCACATTGGGTTACTGTAACACCCCACATCCTTTAGTGTCACTCACAAAGGGAATGCACTAAGTTCTGTGGAGCATTTAGGGTAAAAGATGCAGATAAATTACAAGACAGACAAAATTAAAACAGTGGAAAATAAAACTTTACTTTATTGATAAAAATAGTTTGTACAAAAATTGTTTTCCAATATCAGAGTATCATCTGTCTACAAAATAAAGAAGCATAAAATAACATTTATATTCCCCAATGTAGCATAAGCCAGCCATAGCAGCAGAAAAAAGAGAGTCCAAAGCACTTTGTCAAAGAATCTTCGAGCTTGGGAAGAGTGACGGTCCAATCTAACCTGAGCTATACTATTCCCTCCTTAACAACCTGGGGGAGGGACAGAAGAAAAGAGGAAGAAAGAAAACTGGGTCAGACATAAAGTCTAGTAAGTTCAGTTACTTCTATCATGTGAACAAGGAAAACCAAAACGACATGAATTAACTGAATATAAGACAATACCATGATGATAGGGCCAACAAGATAGGATAAGATTAACACAAGATATGCTAAGACAAGATAAACTGGATATGCTTTAATACTTTCTCCGCTTCGCTATTAACCTGTTATTATGGTTTCTATGTCTCTGCACCACCTATCTAGTGTCCCAACTAGCAATCTGTCTAAAATGATAACGCGATCCCAATCCCAGTAATTGTGGTTGCCTTTAGGCGTACATTTATTATTTATTACCTAGATCTAATCTAGGGTTTTATATCAAAGTGCTTCCTAGATTCCATTCGGGTTTACGCGGCTTATCTAATGCTTCACAGATTCAGGGTTTATGCCACCTAGGTCCAACTAGGGATTACGCTACCTGTCGAACTATGCTCCTAATCTAGGATGCACTACCTAGAGTGGTATATGTTCCTAGACTTTCCCCACGTATGTGTTGCGAATCTTTTATCGCTGTCTAGATGCACATGTCCTGAAATGTGCGACCCGAGTCCCGTGGCAGGGCTATTCTAGAAACACGGAACTCGGTCGGGAGCTTTCAAATATCTTCCGATGTAGATGCTAAGGTCTGTTTTTCCAGTGGCTATGGTCCCACCTGACCCCTCCCTCAACTGATGAAAGGCCACCCTTGAAAATTTGAGAACTATACGCAGGCCCCCTATGCCTCACTTTCTTATGGCCATCCTCACCCATAACTAGATAGCAAGTATATGGTCTTTTGGAGTTCTCCGCGTTTTCGCTTTACGTATCCCGACTAACTCAAGATGGTAGCTAGACGACGAGTTGCTATCACAGGGCAACTGGTCTCGCCGAATCACGCTGGTCCACCCTAGTCTTTAGGTTGCCTTAAATTGCAACCAAGGCATACCCTTGGTTCTCCTAACGCAGACCTTAACCTCTGTGAGCCCAGGAGGATCATCTGCAGCCTCACAGAGGGATACCAAGAGTACCCTCACGTCCCCTCGAAGCCTCGGGCTTCGTAACCCAATTCGCTTGAGCCTTCTTTAAGATCATATGGACGTTCGCTCCTCCTCGTGTTATACTAAGAATTACTACTTAGTTTTCCTAACTAAGGTTTACCACTTAGTTTCCTGAATCATCGTTTTCTTAACTAAGGTTTACCACTTAGTCCTTTTAACTAAGGTTTACTACTTAGTTCTCTTTTTCGTCAAGTTGGATTGGTTAAGTGTCATTAGTCGATACAAGTTAACTTAACCTATTCATTTGTCATGTTAAACTGGTTAAGTGATACCAGTAATTCATGTTGACTTAACCCTACCAGCATCAAGTTATATTGGTTAAGTATTTACTTAACCCTACCCATTCATCTTGTATTGGTTAAGTGTTCCTTTTTAACTTAACCTTACCTATCTGTTTTAACTAACATGTTATAACGGTTAAGTGTTCCCTTAGTTAACTTAACCCTAACATTGGTTTGATTAACATGTTCTAATGGTTAAGTATTGTCCCTTCATGTTTTTAACTTAACCCTATTCATTTATCACACTCTGATGGTTAAGTGTTCAAGCTTACTTAACCCTACGGTCTAGTCCAGCTAACATATTAAATTGGCTAAGTGTATTAAATTTACTTAACCCCAACTTCTAGTCTAGTTAGCATGTTAAATTGGCTAAGTGTATTAATTTTACTTATCCCCAACCTCTAGTCTAGTTAACATGTTAAATTGGCTAAGTGTATTAAATTTACTTAACCCCCACTTTCTAGTCTGGTTAACATATTAAATTGGCTAAGTGTTTTTCTTAGTTACTTAACCCCTACAAATCTTGTCTTGTTACCATGTTAAGTTGGTTAAATGTTCTAGTTAACTTAACCCTATCGTTCTAACTTAAATGTGTTAAGTTGGTTAAGTGTTCCTATGGACTTAACCCTCCCATTCTAGCTTAATTGTGTTAAGTTGGTTAAGTGTTCTTATGGACTTAACCCTCCCATTCTAGCTTAACTTTAATTGTCTTATTAAAGCACCAGCCACTCACATTAGACAGGTATTGTAGTGGCTGCCGGTATGCCGGTTGGTTCCGGGCAGTCTTACGCCATAACTCAGTCTAACCTCGGGCCTTTATCGGGCTCAATGCCTTAACCTCCCACATTGGATAGGTATTGTTGTGATCACTGGACAGCCGGGCGGGTCTGGGCAGTTTTACATCACAACTCAATCCAACCTCGGGTTAAGCATGTTCGTATTGTCTAAATTTACTTTTCTCATTTAGGATAAATTCTATAAGTAAATTTTCCCTAATTTACTTATTCCATTATTACTCTTTTAATTTACATTGTCAACATTTATTATTATGGCCCATTTTCCCTATATATCATATTTATAGTTTTTGGTATGTAAATTATACCAAATTAAGTGTCACTAACCATGATTATTCTAAACATGACAATTACTCACAATTATGACTAAATTTAAAATTTGTGCTAATATACTTATTATGCCAAATTAACTTTAGTTGACCCAATTCTGATTTAACATCCTAATTTACAGTTTATGGCAAGACTAGAATTATTATTCTAGTTTACCATTTACGCCTAAAACTTAGCTTACTTGCCAATACTAAATTTAATATGTCAAATTACATATTCCATAATTTATGTCAAATTTTCAAATTTGCGTTCTAATAAACATGCCATAATACATGTTCTAAATTATGTCAATCATAATTATGTTAATGTTATTATGCCAATTTCCAAGTTTACAACCATGTTTAAGTCAAATTTATGATTTGCCCAAATCGTATTCCCATTGTTCGTGTAATCGTGATTTCATCCTAGATTATAGATAAATCTAGATTCATGGATAAAAAGGGAATGAACCAAAATGCCATGAAAAGATAGACATAATGACTGGCAGAAGATGATAATTCACTAATCACAGATCTAACAAATTACACTGAATAAATTGATTAAAGCATCGAAGGCCTATGGATCTTATAATATTATGACATAAAAACGGGTGAACAAATAACACAGGTTCAAGTACATGGGTTGATCTAACTTAATAGATAAATTCCCATAATCAAGATCCAAGGATAATTAAGAATAAACTGACTTGATAATCAAGTTTAGATCCAATCTCACAGTCATAATCCTAGGCAATAATATTATGTTCATGAATCATAGGTAATTATTCACTATTGTCCTTGTCATAGTCATAGGCATTGGTTTATGCTCCTAGTCAAAGGCTTATGTTCATAGTCAAAGGCTTATGTTCGTAGTCAAAGGCTTATGGTTTCAAAGGCCACAGTTCCATAGTCATAATCTTAAGCATTGGCAATTTAGTCACAATGTGTTCTAGGCCATAATCAAGAATCAGATCCAAAGTCATAAACAAGCACAGATTCAATGAAATGATAAGGCATATTTCTTATATTCTTTTAATTTCATGTCACAAATAGAAAAGGCATTCAAATCTAAAAAGTAACTGACTTACATTGATTGGATCTAGAAAAGAATAGAAAGATAGCATTGCTTGAAGCCGTTGAATCTTTACTTGAATCCTAACTCGTTTTGAATCTTCTCTTGAAAGACTTGAGCAGGATATCCTCGTCTTGATTTATATTTTATTTTAATCTATTTATTTAGATTTAGAGGAATAATAAGAAGCCATGTCCATCAAGAATTTGTGCAGCATAAGGTTAGAGAAGAATGGTGCAAAGAGAAGGAGACTAGGGGGCTGTTTATATAGGATTGCAAGTTAATTTGAGTCGTCGATGAAGCCAAGGTTAATCAAAGCCATCCTTTCTAAAGAGAAGCCAATTATGTTCACAATTACTTTCTTAATGTACCTTATTAACATTTATTATTAAATTTGTATGCCCATTAGATACATCCCCCCTTTACACATTTATTATTAAATTTGTTTGCGCATTAGATACATCTCCCCTTTACACATTTATTATTAAATTAGTAACTTTAGTGTTAATAGAAATACGGGGTGTTACATTCTCCTCTCCTTAAAGGATTTCGACCCCGAAATCTTCTAGTCAAGAAGAATGTAAATCCTACCATCCAATCATCCATCTACTCAACCATCAAACACAGGCATCCATTGTCCTTAAAGACTTCTAATGCTTGTTTGTTCATATGCATAGTGTGTGTACATGTCTATATCTAATGTAAAATCAGGTGGTCTACTGATTCAGTTGACCTCCTTAATGCAAATCATGTCAGTGCCATGCGTCCAATATGTATGCAAATCCTAATGATACATATTATTTTTATATGAGTGCACAATCATTCACTCAAATGCGACATCCATATGATAACACATTAAGTTCAATTCATAAACAAATACATATATGTAAATGAAATATGAAGGCGTCTGAGCTGATCTAGTGCCTAGTACGTGTGTATATGCATTCGCGAGCAACCACTAGCAACCATTCGCAACCATCAACCATAACATGTTTCAAATACATGTTTACATCCAAAAGGGTTTCTACCTAAGAATTGATGATACGTCCTAGAGGATATACCTTAAAAGCTAGAAATTAGTATGCATAGAATTCCTAAAAAAAGGAATCAAGGATGTACCCTTAAGAAAAAGGGTATGAGGCGCGTATGCCTTATCTTCAATCTCCCATATCACGTCTTCTTGAGCTTTACTCAACTGTACCTTAACAGATTCAACTTCACGATTGCGAAGTTTCTTGACCTCCATTTCCAAAATAAACAAATGTCAACCATGATACTGAGTGTATATACTAGGATGATCAAAGGTCTCTCCTCTTAGCTTATCCATCATGTGACGGCCCGCCCCGCACCAGCCGGCATTTCCTCCGAAAGTGCGCTGTACACATGCCCGACTAGCACAGAATGGTCGCCAAGGAAAGGAAAGGAGGGAATGAACTAATCAAGGAACCTGTAGAATGTCTTACAGCGCATGGGATAAAATATAATAATAATAATATACTTGACATAAAACAGGTGAGACAGTGCATAAGCTGATAACTAAAACCAACATCAGCATCAGAGCAGCAGAAATCCAAATACAGCTTATTACAATTTTCCAAATTTACTGTCTCTAAACAAAAGAAAGCTAAAGTAGAAGATGCATCACCAATGCCCAAGCAGTGATCTTCAACAACACAGGGAGAATATTATATATATATTACGTGGAAGCCTCCTGCTCGTCTCCGGATCATCTACCCGTGCATCACCAGCAAACCTGTCTCTAGTCTGCTCGTGTGAGCACCCAGAGTAATAAGAGGAGACATAAAACTCTGGGTCAGACATAAAGCCTAGTATGAGCGATAAGCAACTAAACAGAACAATAACAGGTATACTAAACCATACCTGAACCTGGACCTGCAACCAAAGAGTTAGCACTACATACTGTACAATACTCTAAGGTACCTCAAAACAAGTGGTGTAAAGATACGGGGGTGGGGGTGTGCATGTCATAATGACAGCAAACAAATCAATCATAGCAACCATCCTCACATCTCTCACTCAGTGTGTAAAGCATACGATATCCACCACTGTAAATCACTAGACTCATCGAAGTAGTGACGGAGTTCGACTCTATACAACTACTGCTACAACCAAGCTTACCCACATGGAATCATGACCAAACCTTTTCAATGATCCCACTTCATTGGTCCATAGCTACTTTTAGTCGTACCTAGGTCACTACATACTGTGACCCTGAATCCGTTCACATACTTCCCATACATAGTGATCCAAAGATACAGACATCGACAACTCCTTTGCACACGTCCCGCAGCAAAGCCCAATCATGAAGTGAACTCATTGGTTCCCAACTGGTTCCGGAATCCTGAGCTCTAACTTCCATTTGGACTACCTTTGCATCTCGGGTTATTGGTTTCCTCCTGTTCAGGTCGGTCGGTCAAGAACCTTTCATTCTGGTCGGTTTTCATCATCTCTACCCTGGTCGGTCGGTATTGCCCCATGGTCGGTCGAACACTTCGCCATTCTTGGTCGGTCGTACTTCACCATCCCTGGTCGGTCGAACACTTCACCATTCCTGGTCGGTCGTACTTCACCATTCCTGGTCGGTCGTACTTCACCATCCCTGGTCGGTCGAACACCTTCACCATTCCTGGTCGGTCGTACTTCACCATTCCTGGTCGGTCGTACTTCACCATCCCTGGTCGGTCGAACACCTTCACCATTCCTGGTCGGTCGTACTTCACCATTCCTGGTCGGTCGTACTTCACCATCCCTGGTCGGTCGAACACCTTCACCATTCCTGGTCAGTCGTGATGTCCTCCTTCTATTGGGGTCGGTCGTGAGCTCGGGTCGGTCGGTCAAAACCCTCCCTTGGTCGGTCTAACTCGACCCGAAGAAAACCTGCACCATTTCAGCAAGCTATTTTCGCCTCTCGACGGCGTTTTCAACCATTCTAACTTTGTAATGCAATCATAAATCATGTCAAACAGTCATAGCAACATATGGGATAGACCACAAACACCAGAACATAAATCATAGCATGTGAAATAGATCAAACATACCCAAAAACCATATTTTTCCCTTAAGCATGTTCAAGCAAACTTAATGATAGAATTAACAAAATTTAACCGAATTAGCCAATTTTTCTAACAGAGGTCTAAAATAATATTTTAGAATTTATAAATATTTTTCCAGATTTTTAACATGCATAAATTCGCTAATTTCCACTAATCACCCCTTAATCCCCCAAATTCCGAGATTTGCAAAATTAGTCGAAATTAACCCAAATTCATATCAGAGGCATAAAATGATGTTTTAGAATTTTAGGAATTTTTCTAGATTTTTCTGAGTTATAATTTCGCTAATCTTCGCTAATTACCCTAATTAGCCGTAATTAGTGTAAAACAAAGCAAATCACTCACCTTTGCCACAATTTAACTTTCAGAACTGAAACTCCTCTGATATAGATCCAATCTCTATGTGTTCCAGCAGCTCTATTCCAAATCCTATGCTAATTCGCCTTGATTTGATGTAGTTTTGCTTAATCTTTGATTAGAAAGTGATTAGAGGTGATTTGGAATGATTCTAGATGTTGGAGGCCATGACTAGGGTTGAAGAAAATAAGTGGCGGCTGGAAAAATGAAGTAAAAACCGAAATCCTAACCCTAGCAGCCCTTAAATACCACTAATCCCGAAATCCCCCAATGGGCCTAATTACTAACTACCCGGTTAAGCCCAATTAGCTGAAAATAACCCTTTAAACCTTAATTCAGCCATATATCCCAAACGTTAAGTCCGTTTGACTATTATGACCACTCTACGGAAAGAGAAACCATCATCTGAAGCTAATGGAAGTGGTTTCAGGTCAAAATTCCTAACCAATCAAAAGTTATGGCCAAAACAGTGCCAACTAGGGGTAAAATGGTCATTTAAAAATCGGGAAAAATCATGAACGTGGGAAATGACCCCAATAGTCGTCTCCCAAAGTTACATGACCATACGACTTCGTATGTGAAAGAAATAAATATCTTACGATCCTATGATGCGTAGAATACGGGTCGTTACACTCACCCCCCTTAGGAAATTTCGTCCCCGAAATTCCTTAACCCAAAACATACAAAGGATCCTGCATGCCTATCAATCATTTACAAACAATAAAGCACACAAAACAAACAAAGCAAGCCTATCCTAGCATGTGGAATAACTAAATCGAAACCAAAACCTTACCAAGCAAAGAGTTCAGGATACGTCTTCCTAGTACTCTCCTCTGTTTCCCAAGTACAGTCATTCTCATTCTCACCCCACTAAACTTTGACTAATTTCACCACCTTCCTTCACACTGCCTCGTATCGTCCCCAAAAATACGCATCGGTCTGTGGCTCCATACCGCCTCGGATGCTATCTCGATATCGTTCAACTGATTCGGTGAAATAGTCATATCGGGGTCATGCACTAACTTTCTTAACTGGGAAACATGAAATGCATTATGAACTCCTGCCATCTTGTCTGGTGACTCAACTCTACTAGATGCAAATGGTCATCTCATAATCCACCAAAATCCAATACACAAGCTCTCAAAAGATCTTCCAATATTTGATTCACCCTCTCTGTCTGACCATCTGTTTGAGGATGATATGCGGTACTAAGATGTAACTCTGTTCCCAACGCCTCTTGTAAGCTCTTCCAAAACCCACTAGTGAATAGTGGATCTCGGTCGCTCACAATGCTTTTTGGTACTCCATGAAATCTCACTACCCACTTCATATACAGTTATGCCAAGTTGGCTACTGTTCTATTTGACTTGACTGGAATAAACCTTGCACTCTTGGTCAATCGATCCACAATAACCCAAATACTATCATGGCCTGGCCTAGTCCTTGGTAACCCATCAATGAAGTCCATCGATACTTGTTCCCATTTCCATTCTGGGACTTCCAATGGTTGTAATAGACCACTAGGCTTCTTTTGCTCGGCCTTGACTAGTTGACAATTCATGCACTTGGATATAAATTTTCCAATGTCTCTCTTCATTCATTTCCAGTAGTAGGTCTGCTTCATGTCTCAATACATCTTATTACCACCGGGGTGTATAGTCAGTTTTGAGTGATGACATTCTCTAAGCACTTCATCTCTCAATCCATTGACATTGGGTACAACAAGCTTTCCATTCTTCCTAAGCCATCCATCTCGATCAAGCCCATACTTGTTCATCTCCTCATCGATACCCATCTCTAACTTGGAGATGATTTCCAATAGGTTAGGATCGTCCCTCTGACTAGAGCCGATCCGCTCAATCAAAGTGGGCCTGATCGTCAAACTTGCTAACATCTCTGGATCCAATTCGTACTTAGGTCGGGAATCATATCCTGCGATATATTCCACTTGCTTCCATTCCAAAAACATAGCCCCTAAACTGGCATGTCTCCTACTCAATGCACTTATTACTGCAACCCAACGAAAAATCGCCACAACTATTTGTCTCCCACGCAAACCATCCTGGTCGGACTCGACATTCCCAAAGCACAAGCCCTAAAGGCCTAAACCAATATCAGACAAGCACCCCAGGAATATCTCCTCCGAATTCAGAAAATCTACGTGAGATGATACTAGCAAAACAACCAACAAACGCTTGATTCTTCTTTATCAACTGAGTCAGCGGTGCTGCTATCTTGGAGAAATCTTGGATAAACTTACGATAGTATAATCCCAAGAAACTTCTTACGTCTGTTGCATTCTTGGGCGTAGACCAATCTTGTACCGTTGCTACCTTCGCAGGGTCCACGACGATACCATTCTCTGAAACAACATGGCCCAAGAATCTCGCTTCTCTTCTCTAGAAGTGACACTTAGAAAACTTCGCCTTCAGTTGGTGTTTTCTTAACACCTCCATCACTATCTCCAAGTGTTCCTTGTGTTCTTCCTCTGTCCTCGAGTAGACCAAGATATCGTCCACGAACACAAGAACAAACTTATTCAACTAATCTCTGAATACTCTATTCATAGGATCCACAAAATATGCTAGTGCATTGGTCAGCCTGAATGGCATGACCAACCACTCATAAAATCCAGACGGCGTTCGAAAGGCCGTTTTATCTATACTATCAGCTGCCACCCTGAGTTGGTGAAATCTTGTCGCAAGGTCCGACTGGGAGAACCCTCTCACTCCCTCCAGTTGATCAAACAAATCATCTATCCGCGGTAGAGGATACTTATTCTTCCTCGTCAATTTATTCAATTCGCGATAGTCCACACACAATCGAAGGGAACCATCGGCCTTGGTAGCAAACACAACGGGCGCTCCCCACTTAGAAACACTCCTTCTGATAAATCCCTTCTCAAAAAGATTGCTGACTTGCACCCCGAGCTCTCGCTGCTCCCCTGGTGCCATACGACGAAGTGGCATCAATATAGGCCTGGCATCTTTTACCAAATCAATACGGAACTAAATCTCTCGGTGTGGTGGAAGTCCGGTCACTTCTTCGAAAACATCCGGATACTGGCCAACCACGGGCAAACCTGACAACTCACTATGCGGAATGTCGAGGGAGTTTAGAAAACTAGCCAATACCCCCTTACTGGGTAGACCACCAAACACTATCCTCCGCCCATCATCCGCTCTAGCTGTCACTAAAAAGCCCTCACAGTCTACCACCACCCCGTATCTTTGGAGCCAATCTACTCCCAAAATAATGCCAAACCCAGTAAAGCCCAAAACAAAGCAATCACAAATAAACATGCATCCATGACTCGATACGACCACGTTACGACAAATCATGCTAAGGCTAGTCGAACCACCGATCGGGTTTGTCACTACTAAAGGTCTATCGACTATCTCGAGTTCCAATTCCAACCTATCTACCAGGTCACTAGATACGAAAGAATTGGAAGCTCCGGTATCAAACAAAACTCTAACAGGACGTCATAAACAGAAAGCATACCTTGGATAACAACATTCTTTCCCTTCTCTACCGCAGTTGGGGCATTCGACGAAGAAGGAACAACACTGGTGGCATATGCTTTCACGATATGCTTCTCCCTTGGAGTTTGTGGACATTCATTCTTGTGATGTCCCGCCTGGCCGCAATTAAAGCACTTCCTTTCCGCAGGCTTTTCTTGACAATCTCTGGCATAATGACCCTTCTTGCCACAACTAAAGCACTCGCCATCTTTCTTATTTTTCTTTTTTTGACCATCCTTAACCTGGTCTTGTTTCCTCTTGCTCTGAGAATTCTTCTTGCCTTCACCACTTGCTTGCGGCTTTGGCTCCTCTGTAGATGCAATAGCAACCTCAGTCTTCGACTTAGGGAAAAGGCTCTCAGACCTTAATGCTTTTCTTACAATAGACTCAAACGTCTCGTCGATATGGTTTACAAATCTTTCCCCCAAGTACCCATCCAAGCCAATTATAAATTTCTTGTTCTTCTTCTCGACTGTATCGATAAGGGACAATCCATATTTCGATAAAGTGTTGAATTCGGCAATATACTCTGAGACTGCCCTGCCATTCTGCTTAAGCTCTAAGAACCTCCTGAACAATTCTGATCTATGGGCAGCTGGAATGAATTTTTCGCTGAAACGAGTCATAAACTGATTCCAAGTAACTTGATTCCCTGGAGTAGCTGCCTTAATAGCGTTCCACCAATTCATAGCTCGTTCTTGCAATTGACGGGATGCTAGCATTCTCTTCATCTCATCCTCGATTCCCAAATCTTCAAAGATGCGCTCACAACTATCAAGCCAATCTTGAACTTCTGTAGCTGACTCCGTTCCGTGGAACGGCTTCCCACCAAGACTAGTATAATCCTTGTTAAGCTTGGCGAAATCGGCCCTAGGCGCCCGCACCGCTGCACCACCACCATTAACAGCATTAGGGACTGCTCCTTGCACTTCCCTAAGCATCTCTCTCATGAGGTTAGTAAACATCGTCCTCATCTCAGCAGCATCCCCATTATTAGCTCCTCTACAAGTACCCCTCGTATATCGGCTCATTGTCCAATCTGTACAGAGAAAACGATTAACCCTCTTCTTTGTGGTGTCAGTGCAGTGCAACCCTATCTTTATCTATACTAGTAGTATATATATATAGCTTTCTGAAAACCAAAATAATCACAAATACGCGCTCTCATATACGTGTACTATCTCTCCCTAGTGTCTTTCCCTAGGTGAACTACGCAACCTAGAGCTCTGATACCAAGTGTGACGGCCCGCCCCGCACCAGCCGACATTTCCTCCGAAAGTGCGTTGTATACATGCCCGACTAGCACAGAATGGTCGCCAAGGAAAGGAAAGGAGGGAATGAACTAATCAAGGAACCTGTAGAATGTCTCACATCGCATGGGATAAAATATAATAATAATAATATACTTGACATAAAACAGGTGAGACAGTGCATAAGCTGATAACTAAAACCAACATCAGCATCAGAGCAGCGGAAATCCAAATACAGCTTATTACAATTTTCCAAATTTACTGTCTCTAAACAAAAGAAAGCTAAAGTAGAAGATGCACCACCAATGCCCAAGCAGTGATCTTCAACACACAGGGAGAATATTATATATATATATATATATATATATATATATATATATTACGTGGAAGCCTCCTGCTCGTCTCCGGATCATCTACCCGTGCATCACCAGCTAACCTGTCTCTAGTCCGCTCGTGTGAGCACCCAGAGTAATAAGAGGAGACATAAAACTCTGGGTCAGACATAAAGCCTGGTATGAGCGATAAGCAACTAAACAGAACAATAACAGGTATACTAAACCATACCTGAACCTGGACCTGCAACCAAAGAGTTAGCACTACATACTGTACAATACTCTAAGGTGCCTCAAAACAAGTGGTGTAAAGAAACGGGGGTGGGGGTGTGCATGTCATAATGACAGCAAACAAATCAATCATAGCAACCATCCTCACATCTCTCACTCAGTGCGTAAAGCATACAATGTCCACCACTGTAAATCACTAGACTCATCGAAGTAGTGACGGAGTTCGACTCTGTACAACTACTGCTACAACCAAGCTTACCCACATGGAATCATGACCAAACCTTTTCAATGATCCCACTTCATTGGTCCATAGCTACTTTTAGTCGTACCTAGGTCACTACATACTGTGACCCTGAATCCGTTCACATACTTCCCATACATAGTGATCCAAAGATACAGACATCGACAACTCCTTAGCACACGTCCCGCAGCAAAGCCCAATCATGAAGTGAACTCATTGGTTCCCAACTGGGTCCGGGATCCTGAGCTCTAACTTCCATTTGGACTACCTTTGCATCTCGGGTTATTGGTTTCCTCCTGTTCGGGTCGGTCGGTCAAGAACCTTTCATTCTGGTCGGTTTTCATCATCTCTACCCTGGTCGGTCGAACACTTCACCATTCCTGGTCGGTCGTACTTCACCATCCCTGGTCGGTCGAACACTTCACCATTCCTGGTCGGTCGTACTTCACCATTCCTGGTCGGTCGTACTTCACCATCCCTGGTCGGTCGAACACCTTCACCATTCCTGGTCGGTCGTACTTCACCATTCCTGGTCGGTCGTACTTCACCATCCCTGGACGGTCGAACACCTTCACCATTCCTGGTCGATCGTACTTCACCATTCCTGGTCGGTCGTACTTCACCATCCCTGGTCGGTCGAACACCATCACCATTCCTGGTCGGTCGTGATGTTTTCCTTCTATTGGGGTCGGTCGTGAGCTCGGGCCGGTCGGTCAAAACCCTCCCCTTGTCGGCCTAACTCGACCCGAAGAAAACCTGCACCATTTCAGCAAGCTATTTTCGCCTCTCGACGGCATTTTCAACCATTCTAACTTTGTAATGCAATCATAAATCATGTCAAACAGTCATAGCAACATATGGGATAGACCACAAACACCAAAACATAAATCATAGCATGTGAAATAGATCAAACATACCCAAAACCCATATTTTTCCCTTAAGCATGTTCAAGAAAACTTAATGATAGAATTAACAAAATGTAACCGAATTAGCCAATTTTTCTAACAGAGGTCTAAAATAATATTTTAGAATTTATAAATATTTTTCCAGATTTTAACATGCATAAATTCGCTAATTTCCACCAATCACCCTTTAATCCCCCAAATTCCGGGATTTGCAAAATTAGTCGAAATTAACCCAAATTCATATCAGAGGCATAAAATGATGTTTTAGAATTTTAGGAATTTTTCTATAATTTTCTGAGTTATAATTTCGCTAATCTTCGCTAATTACCCTAATTAGCCGTAATTAGTGTAAAACAAAGCAAATCACTCACCTTTGCCACAATTTAACTTTCAGAACTGAAACTCCTCTGATATAGATCCAATCTCTATGTGTTCCAACAGCTCTATTCCAAATCCTATGCTAATTCGCCTTGATTTGATGTAGTTTTGCTTAATCTTTGATTAGAAAGTGATTAGAGATGATTTGGAATGATTCTAGATGTTGGAGGCCATGACTAGGGTTGAAGAAAATAAGTGGCGGCTGGAAAAATGAAGTAAAAACCGAAATCCTAACCCTAGCATCCCTTAAATACCACTAATCCCGAAATCCCCCAATGGGCCTAATTACTAACTACCCGGTTAAGCCCAATTAGCTGAAAATAACCATTTAAACCTTAATTCAGCCATATATCCCAAACGTTAAGTCCGTTTGACTATTATGACCACTCTACGGAAAGAGAAACCATCATCTGGAGCTAATGGAAGTGGTTTCAGGTCAAAATTCCTAACCAATCAAAAGTTATGGCCAAAACAGTGCCAACTAGGGGTAAAATGGTCATTTAAAAATCGGGAAAAATCATGAACGTGGGAAATGACCCCAATAGTCGTCTCCCAAAGTTACATGACCATACGACTTCATATGTGAAAGAAATAAATATCCTACGATCCTATGATGCGTAGAATACAGGTCGTTACACATCATGCCATAACTATAAGGGTCAAAAGGTCACTACGTACTTTTTACCTCTCTTAAGGTTTGTCCTTCTCTATATAGAGCGCCTGCCACAACTATTCATCTCTCAAGCAAACCATCCTAGTCGAACTCGACATCCCTCAAGTACAAGCCCCAAAGGCCTAAACCAATATCAAACAAGCACCCGAGGAATGTCTCCTCCGAATTTGGACGATCTACGTGAGATGATCTAAGCAAAAACAACCAAACACTTGAGCACTAGTTGGGATCTTTTACTATACAAGTACTAAGGTGCAAAGACTCAACTATGGAAGCAAATATGAACAAATGCGAAGTGCTAAAACCAAAAGAAAGAGTACAAACAGAAAAGATAGACTCTTCCAACAGAACTTTACTAACTTTCTCCTATGTACGCTTAGTGGTGAAAGCATGTACTTGCCCTTCTGAAAATCTTGTCCTTTGTTCTTAATTATATGCCCTATTCTGCCATAGTAAAGATACTTCCTCTTGTCTTAGGTTTTATAATCCCTTCCTCCTTCGTGAGCCAAGTCTACATCCATGAATTCCTCATCCTTGGGTTGTGCACCTTAGCCAAACTCCTCATCCTCTTTCGTGTGTAATCATGTTGACAAATCTCTCGAAAGCTGCCTCCATCGTACAGAAAACCCTACTAAGCTTGAAAGAAAACTAGCCGCAGGTGAAACTACTACGGTTATAGATGGAAGTCGGGCACTACTTCGCCCTTCGATGAGGTTACCTCCCAGAAAGCCAGGAGCCCTAGAGACTCAAGAAAGAAGGGGACAAGAATTCAAACAGAGAATCAGAAGATAGTGCGTATGGCTTTTGGGGAATATGCCTTTAAAACAAAACTTTTCTTTTGAAAATGCTTCTTTTAAAACTGTTTGAAAATAATAATTATTTCCAAATCTTTTATCTGATACGGCAACCTTCAGCTCTGATACCACATGTAACACCCCACATCCTTTAGTGTCACTCACAAAGGGAATGCACTAAGTTCTGTGGAGCATTTAGGGTAAAAGATGCAGATAAATTACAAGACAGACAAAATTAAAACAGCTGAAAATAAAACTTTACTTTATTGATAAAATAGTTTGTACAACAATTGTTTTCCAATATCAGAGTACCATCTGTCTCACAAAATAAAGAAGCATAAAATAACATTTATATTCCCCAATGTAGCATAAGCCAGCCATAGCAGCAGAAAAAAGAGAGTCCAAAGCACTTTGTCAAAGAATCTTCGAGCTTGGGAAGAGTGACGGTCCAATCTAACCTGAGCTATACTATTCCCTCCTTAACTACCTGGGGGGGGGGGGGGAACGGAAGAAACGAAGACGAAAGAAAACTGGGTCAGACATAAAGTCCGGTAAGTTCAGTTACTTCTAGCATGTGAACAAGGAAAAACAAAACGACATGAATTAACTGAATACAAGACAATACCATGATGATAAGGCCAACAACATTGGATAAGATTAACACAAGATATGCTAAGACAAGATAAATTGGATATGCTTTAATACTTTCTCCGCTTCGCTATTAACCTATTATTATGGTTTCTATGTCTCTGCACCACCTATTAAGTGTCCCAACTAGTAATCTGTCTAAAATGATAACGCAATCCCAATCCCAGTAATTGTGGTTGCCTTTAGGCGTACATTTATTATTTATTACCTAGATCTAATCTAGGGTTTTATATCAAAGTGCTTCCTAGATTCCACTCGGGTTTACGCGGCTTATCTGATGCTTCACAGATTCAGGGTTTATGCCACCTAGGTTCAACTAGGGATTCCGCTACCTGTCGAACGATGCCTCTAGTCTAGGACGCACTACCTAGAGTGGTATATGTTCCTAGACTTACCCTACGTATGTGTCGTGAATCGTTTATCGCTGTCTAGATGCACATGTCCTGAAATGTGCGACCCGAGTCCCGTGGCAGGGCTATTCTAGAAACACGGAACTCGGTCGGGAGCTTTCAGATATCTACCGATGCAGAAGCTAAGGTTTGTTTTTCCAGTGGCTATGATCCCACCTGACCCCTCCCTCAAGTAATGAAAGGCCACCCATGAAAAATTGAGTACTATACGCAGGCCCCCTATGCCCCACTGTCTTATGGCCATCCTCACCCATAACTAGATAGCAAGTATATGGTCTTTTGGAGTTCTCCGCCTTTCCGCTTTACGTATCTCGACTGACTCAAGATGGTAGGTAGATGGCGAGTTGCTTTCACAGGGCTACTGGTCTCTCCGAATCACGCTGGTCCACCCTAGTCTTTAGGTTGCCTTAAATGTCAACCAAGGCATACCCTTGGTTCTCCTAACACAGACCTTAACCTCTGTGAGCCTAGGAGGATCATCTTCAGCCTCACAGAGGGGTATGAAGAGTACCCTCACGTCCCCTAGAAGCCTCGGGCTTCGTAACCTAATTCATTGGAGCCTTCTTTAAGATCAGATGGACGTTCTCTCCTCCTCGTGTTATACTAAGAATTAGTACTTAGGTTTCCTAACTAAGGTTTACCACTTAGTTTCCTGAATCATCGTTTTCTTAACTAAGCTTTACCACTTAGTCCTTTTGACTAAGGTTTACTACTTAGTTCTCTTTCTCGTCAAGTTGGATTGGTTAAGTGTCATTAGTCGATACAAGTTAACTTAACCTATTCATTTGTCATATTAAACTGGTTAAGTGTTACCAGTAATTCACGTTGACTTAACCCTACCAGCATCAAGTTATATTGGTTAAGTATTTACTTAACCCTACCCATTCATCTTGTATTGGTTAAGTGTTCCTTTTTAACTTAACCTTGCCTATCTGTTTTAACTAACATGTTATAACGGTTAAGAGTTCCCTTAGTTAACTTAACCTTAACATTAGTTTGATTAACATGTTCTAATGGTTAAGTATTGTCCCTTCATGTTTTTAACTTAACCCTATTCATTTACCACACTCTGATGGTTAAGTGTTCAAGCTTACTTAACCCTACGGTCTAGTCCAGCTAACATATTAAATTGGCTAAGTGTATTAAATTTACTTAACCCCAACCTCTAGTCTAGTTAGCATGTTAAATTGGCTAAGTGTATTAACTTTACTTATCCCCAACCTCTAGTCTAGTTAACATGTTAAATTGGCTAAGTGTATTGAATTTACTTAACCCCGACTTTCTAGTCTGGTTAACATATTAAATTGGCTAAGTGTTTTTCTTAGTTACTTAACCCCTACAAATCTTGTCTTGTTACCATGTTAAGTTGGTTAAGTGTTCTAGTTAACTTAACCCTATCGTTCTAACTTAACTGTGTTAAGTTGGTTAAGTGTTCCTATGGACTTAACCCTCCCATTCTAGCTTAACTGTGTTATGTTGGTTAAGTGTTCTTATGGACTTAACCCTCCCATTCTAGCTTAACTTTAATTGTCTTATTAAAGCACCAGCCACTCACATTAGACAGGTATTGTTGTGGCTGCCGGTATGCCGGTTGGTTCTGGGCAGTCTTACGCCACAACTCAGTCTAACCTCGGGCCTTTATCGGGCTCAATGCCTTAACCTCACACATTGGATAGGTATTGTTGTGATCATTGGACAGCCGGGCGGGTCCAGGTAGGTTTACATCACAACTCAATCCAACCTCGGGTTAAGCATGTTCATATTGTCTAAATTTACTTTACTCATTTAGGATAAATTCTATAAGTAAATTTTCCCTAATTTACTTATTCCATTATTACTCTTTTAATGTACATAGTCAACATTTATTATTATGGCCCATTTTCAATATATATCATATTTATAGTTTTTGGTATGTAAATTATACCAAATTAAGTGTCACTAACCATGATTATTCTAAACATGACAATTACTCACAATTATGACTAAATTCAATTTTTTTGCTAATATGCTTATTATGCCAAATTAACTTTAATTGACCCAATTCTGATTTAACGTCCTAATTTACAGTTTATGGCAAGACTAGAATTATTATTCTAATTTACCGTTTATGCCTAAAACTTAGCTTACTTGCCAATACTAAATTTAATATGTCAAATTACATATTCCATAATTTATGTCAAATTTTCAAATTTGCGTTCTAATAAACATGCCATAATACATGTTCTAAATTATGTCAATCATAATTATGTTAGTGTTCCACATTATGCCAATTTCCAAGTTTACAACCATGTTTAAGTCAAATTTATGATTTGCCCAAATCGTATTCCCATCATTCGTGTAATCGTGATTTCATCCTAGATTATAGATAAATCTAGATTCGTGGATAAAAAGGGAATGAACCAAAATGCCATGAAAAGATAGACATAATGACTGGCAGAAGATGATAATTCACTAATCACAGATCTAACAAATTACACTGAATAAATTTATTAAAGCATCGAAGGCATATAGATCTGATAATATTATGACATAAAAAGTGTTGAACAAATAACATAGGTTCAAGTATATGGGTAGATCTAACTTAATAGATAAATTCCCATAATCAAGATCCAAGGATAATTAAGAATAAACTAACTTGATAATCAAGTTTAGATCCAATCTCACAGTCATAATCCTAGGCAATAATATCATGTTCATGAATCATAGGTAATTATCCACTATTGTCCTTGTCATAGTCATAGGCATTGGTTTATGCTCCTAGTCAAAGGCTTATGTTCATAGTCAAAGACTTATGTTCATAGTCAAAGGCTTATGTTCATAGTCAAAGGCTTATGGTTTCAAAGGCCACAGTTCCATAGTCATAATCTTAAGCATTGGCAATTTAGTCACAATGCGTTCTAGGCCATAATCAAGAATCAGATCCAAAGTCATAAACAAGCACAGATTCAATGAAATGATAAGGCATATTTCTTATATTCTTTTAATTTCATGTCACAAATAGAAAAGGCGTTCAAATCTAGAAAGTAACTGACTTACATTGATTGGATCTAGAAAAGAATAGAAAGACAGCGTTGCCTGAAGTCGTTGAATCCTAACTTGTTTTGAATCTTCTCTTGAAAGACTTGAGCAGGATATCCTCGTCTTGATTTATATTTTATTTTAATCTATTTATTTAGATTTAGAGGAAAAAGAAGAAGCCATGTCCATCAAGAATTTGTGCAGCATAAGGTTAGAGAAGAATGGTGCAAAGAGAAGGAGACTAGGGGGCTGTTTATATAGGATTGCAAGTTAATTTGAGCCGTCTATGAAGCCAAGGTTAATCAAAGCCATCCGTTCTAAAGAGAAGCCAATTATGTTCACAATTACTTTCTTAATGTACATTATTAACATTTATTATTAAATTTGTATGCACATTAGATACATCCCCCCTTTACACATTTATTATTAAATTTGTATGCACATTAGATACATCTCCCCTTTACACATTTATTATTAAATTAGTAACTTTAGTGTTAACAGAAATACGGGTTGTTACAGTTCCACTCCACCAAAAATAGCAAAAGGCTCAGAAAAATATGTGGTCTCTTCTAGAATGTAGAAGACGTCCGCACGAGTCCACTCTCTCTTGTTTCCATCAATTTCGTTAATAAATGAAAAAGATATGATTTTTACAGTGAAATCAAAAACCGTAGCGCTTTGAACTATTATTAAATAGTTTAAATAATTTACAGCCGTATACCTCTCTGAAATCTTCAAAACTAGGGTTCGTATTTGTGTTCAGTCCGTGATGTTAGGCCTCGATCAGGTTGCACCACGTTGTGGAGCCTCGAAAACCGCACCGAGACGTGGTGGTGCTAACGAACTCGACGGCGACTAGTGGAAGCTCCGGCGGCGCGAAGGTCTCGACTTCGTGGACTTGGATCTCGACGAACACGCGATGGTAAAGGGCGATGCTTATACGGATTTGAAGCTTGGAGGACCCTCTTCAAAAACCTCAACTGGGGCGCTCGATATTGGTGCATGGATCGAGAGGAAAAGAGGAGGGAAAGGGTGGAGCTTGTCCGCCGTTCGAACGAAGGGGTATCGGGGAGAGAGAGAGTGGCGTTGACCAATGAATTTTTTTTATATTTATAAAATTTTAAAATCTCCAAAATACCCTCTTTCACACACGAACACCAATCCAAACCCAACGACTGTCGTCCCTAGCGTTTTACACCTATTTCAAACACAATGGGATATGTTTCGTAGGCCCATTCGACTGTTTCAGTTATTTTTCCTTCAAATTAAAATATAAAACATTCAATATTTAATTTGAACGTACTTTTCAATTTGCCGGGGCCACAAACTGATTCGAAAAATTCCAGAAAAATAAATCAAGCTATGTTTTGACGATACGGTCCCAACAAAACTAGTTTCGTCGAATTCTAAGACCATTTGAAAAATGGCCCATTTCTGGTCGATCCAATTTAAATGTAATTAACCAAAACACGTTTTCCTTTTCCAAGCTCACATACTAGCTTCAAAAATTATGAAATTTGAAACCTAGCAATAGTTTAACATCCCGGATCCAACAAAAGTGGTTTCGTCGAATTCCGAGGTCATTTGCAAAATGGCCATTTTCACGGGCTATATAAACTCTATAGCGACCTTTCTAAAAATTCATTTGGCCATAACTTTTGCTCCCCGCTATGAAACTTCGATTTTTCAGATTCGTTAGAAAGGTGTTCACTAACAGATTTAAATATTTTTGGTTTCACTCAAATCTATTTTGTTTTGCACCCGATATAGTCAGTCAAAGTTTGAATTCAAATTTTGAAACTACTACGCCATTTCAGGCCTTGTTTATAATTAGAATTAATTATATTTATTTTCAAACACCGATTCAAACACACTTTCGTCGTTATTATTAAAAATATTTATTTTAAATATTTAAAATCCACTAAAATAGCCAATTTAAAATTTTTAAATTGGTTCAGATTTTCCGGGTCGTTACATCAATTTTATTCCGAATTGAAGTAATTATTAAAATTCGCATTCATATTCAATTTCTTTTAAGCAAGTTGTGACAACCCAAACCCTCATGCCACGGAAGCAAAGATAATCAGTGGAATATAACATATAAAATATAACAGCAGAACAAAAATATTTCATTACTCCAGATATATAATCATCAGAGTTACACATCATAACAGAATGATACTTTGTACAGAATGTAGTTTCAACTTTATATAACATGTTTGCAGCGGAATCAAACATAATATACATAATAAAGTCCGAATAGCACAATGGAAATGATATAATCCATATTTAGCTCCACAGCTATCCAGAGGGAGCTTGTTAAAACCTAAATATATACAAGGCTGCCCATGTAGACAATAGGGGCACCCGAGTTAGGAAGTGAAAACAAACTACGAGTCAGTCATGGGACTGGTATGAGAAATCTTACCTAACTTATTTAATAATATGTTCAATCACAGGACCACGCCGCTAACACAAAACATGTTTACTCCATTGGAGTGCCAATGCATGAAATAAAATAAATCATTTAAACAACGCAGTGCTTTTTAGAAAAATGAAGCCACTATAAGACTAAGGTCCCATCACACAATGCAACGCAACCCAAAGGATAGAGTTTTACCTTATAATGACCAAAATATGCTTGATACATATAAAACAAAATCATTTGATATTATTATTAGTGTCTATATGTTTCAAAAAACAATTTCAATCATAACGTATCAATCATAGACGGCACGAGTACCATATATCATGTCGCCATATATAGGTTTACATTCAAAACCGCACAATGTCACGTATTGGAAATTGGATTTCCGTCATGAACCAAGGCAAGGGATCGTCCTTACCGAATTCGAGACAATCTAGCCTACCATGTCTCAGGATACAGCCACAACTGCACCTGGATCTTCTGGGCCAGTCCGCACTTAAGTTGGTGGATTGGTAATTCTTGAACAATGCGTTTCCCCGCGCTATGGAGCGTATTGGCCAGTACATCGACCAAATAAAGAGCCATTAGGGACTCAAATCCGAGGTACCTCGCTTTCCAACATCCACATAAGTAAAAATGTCTGGGCTCCATACCATGAAACCACTCCTAGCTAGAAAGAAACACATGTTCTCCCTATAGTCCTCTCTCGTTTCTAGTTCATACCAAGGTGTGAAGCTCGCGAAATAACGCTATACACAAAGCTATGCTATTTAAAGTCGTGCTTTGATCATCAATCACAACTCTGCTTTTCAACAAAAGCCTTGATCATTTGCATCTCAGCATGCCACACTGACAATCCATGCCATGCAACTAATGTCTATCGATGTATAACCTCTAAGCTCATACATCTCAGAGAATGGTGTTAAGCAAGAGAATAAATTCTCTGCCACCAAATAGATATATATTTAATAGAAATCAATCAACATAGAACGAAATCCAATGTCATACACACATCCATTTACAAGTCTGTTCTGGGTCTGAACAAAACCGAAGGCACCTTATTCCTTGTTCCATATGTTCAATACGGAATAAAGGCCCTCGCATATCTGGACAATCAACAAGTATGTCCAGACCACAACGACTAAAACCTCATCAAGGGTGCTACACATATCGAAGGCATCAGTAGTGATCCATTCGATGTGAAGATTTTCGGTCATGCACCGTCTTCATTTCCTTTGACTTTTAACCGTCGTTCAATTATTTAAAATGATATTTAACTCGGCCTTTTCAAATAATTTTCGAATATATATATAATTCAGATCATTTCTTTTCTTGGTAAAATTCAATTCAGTTCAATTTTATAGATTAATGTCAAATGAATCTAACCATCCATATTATTTTATAAACCAATTGAAATTGGTTTATTTCCATTCCATATCGTTTATAATATTCTATAACGATTTATTGCTATTTTTATTTATATAAAAATAGCCCATTTTAAATAAACGACGCTTCAGGTCATTACGCGGCCCTGGCGCTATTTTTATTCAGATTTGAATTACACATTTCTCAAAATCTAAGCATTGGATCTTAAAAAAGTTAATATCGTTGGAAAGATCTTTCCAAAGCAAACCCAACAGTTCCAGTCTCGGGAAAATCCAACGGTCGGATCTCTCGGTATAATCGTTTAAAATTACGATTCCAAAACGGGAACTATCGCGCGCGATTCGTTTAATTTTAATTTATATTATATATAAATTATATAATTTATTCGACGACTTCGAAACCATTTAATTCTTCATATAATTGGCTAACACCTTTAAATTTCAAAAAAAAAATTCCCAATAACCTCCTTTGTTCGGGATTGATGAGAAAATTTTATTGGATCGTATAAGGTACCCAATGAATTCTGGAAAAGCATACACAATTTTTAGTGACCTATCTATGCCTAAGGGAGAGTGTACGGATCATATATCATGCCTAGTCCAGTGTTGAAAATAAAAATCCATGTGCCGTATCTAAAAACAAGAGAGGCATGATTTATTGTCATCTCCAGACCCGTGTAGAGTTTTATTAAATCTGGAAATTTACCATTATATTTTATTTAGTCCATATCAGTCTTTAGTTCAACCTGTAATTCAGTCATCGCAATATAAGTGTCTTGCTCGTATGATAACCCCAACCTCATCATATAAGCACCTATTGCTTATATGGAATTTGATATGCTATAACATCAATAATCTGTCTTCGGTTCGACCTGAAATGTAGTCATCGCCATACAATCCTCTTGCTTGTATGGTAATTTCAACCTCATCATATAAGCTCCAAACGCTTATATGGTATATGATAGAGTATGCTATCTTCACGTGGTATGCCATGTAGTGTAGTTCAAAATTAATTGTTGCAATACTATGGTGTAGTTCATAATCTCACACAGAACAACCATCACACCGCATCCAATACCATTCACAGGAGTTTATATAATAAATAAAATTTAGCAGCCAACTCATTAAGGTTTATCTATTTGTCGGTCACGTGAATAAATTCTTTACTCAACAGCAAATCCATTTACCTGTTTAGCATGCATGCATATATATATATATATATATATATATATATATATGCATATCTAAGCTAAAAATAATATTTTTAGCTAACAAATATTTATTTCCATACATGATATTTTTAACACTTCATATACATGTTAAGAATGATATTTTTGACTAACAAATATTTATTTCAATGCATGGCTATTTTAAATGGCTCATACGTAAAATAAAATTGATATTTTTAGCAATCAAATATTTATTTCCACACATGGCTATTTTTACAAGTTCGTACATACCATAAAAATGATATTTTTATTGTTCAAACAATTTATTCAACATATGAATATTTTTAATGGTACAGACATACAATAAAAATAATATTTTTTTTGTTCAAACATTTTATTCAACACATGAATATTTTTAATTGTTCATACATACAATAAAAATGATATTTTTATTGTTCAAACATTTTATTCAATACATGAATAATTTAATGGTTCATACATACAATAAAATGATATTTTTATTGTTCAACATTTTATTCAACACATGAATATTTTTAATGGTTCATACATACAATAAAAATGATATTTTTATTGTTCAAACATTTTATTCAATACATGAATATTTTTAATGGTTCATACATACAATAAAAATTATATTTTTATTGTTCAAACATTCAACACATGAATATTTTTAATAGCTTATATATACAATAAAAATGATATTTTTTTGTTTAAACATTTTATTCAACACAAGATTATTTTTAATGGTTCACACATACAATAAAAATGATATTTTTATTGTTCAAACAATTTATTCAATACATGAATATTTTTAATGATTCATACATACATTAAAAATGATATTTTTATTATTCAAAATTTTTATTCAACAAATGAATATTTTATATAGTTCATTTCAGAAAATTTCGGCATTACAACGGCAGGGTGTTGTAGCACCGGCATAGTATGTGAGCACTACTTCTCTTCTAACCTAGGCTGCACCATACATAATCATTCCACTCAATAATTCCACATTTCAACCCAATAATTCGTCCAACCACAATCAATCAATCCCAATTTTATACAACGCAGATATGTATTTTATATAGCGTATATATATTTTTAATATCACAATCACAATCAATTTCCACAACACAATCATCCATGGTTTAACAGAAAGTAGTGAAAGGAGCTACTAAGCTCCATTTGCAACCTATTATATTTTTCTCCATTTTATTTGAATTTAGAAATCTCACATTGGGTTCCACTCCTCCTTAATTTTGTAGAGAGCTCTAAATGCATTCTAGTCTCTTCAAGGGCGTAGTGTACAATGTCATGGTCCCAATGCTTCCTATTTCACCGGATTTTGACATCGTATCAAAAAGATATGATTTTTATAAATCAATTAAAATTCGCAACATTTTTAAATGTTGTAGTTAGTTTAAATAATATACCTCGTTAATTCATAAGATGGTTCGAATGCAGCTTCCAAACTAGGGTCGGATTTTTCTCCCAAACCGTGAAGCTTGGAGATGATTGGCTTGCACATGGCGTAGAGCTACGAAAACCGCACCTAGGCCACATACTAGTGTTGAACTCGACGGCCTCCTACCTCCGGGAAACAGTGACAAACAAGACCAGTTCGAGCTCGATAATCTCCCTCCTCTTTCCATAATAAATCACCACTTCAGTATGGATTTAAAGATCGGAACGACCTCTATTATTTTCGTTTATAAAGTAGGATTTAACTCACCTTGGATTGAGAGAATTTGGAGCGAAAAAATCTGAGCCTTTTCCGCATTTAAACGAGATAGAGCGACGACATGATTTCATTTTCTGGATATGGCTAGGGTTTTGGAAAAAATCTCATTGGCCTATTTATATTTAATTTTTTTATTTAATTCATTTTTAGAAAATACCCACTAATCCATATGAACTTCAAATCAAATCCAACGATTGTCACCCCTAGCTAATTACCCCTATTCTAGACACAATGAAATATGTTTCATAGCCAATTCAACTGTTTCTGTAAGTTTTTATTTAAATTAAAATATATTACGTCCAATACTGAATTTGAACGTACATTTTAATTTACCTGGGCCACATACTGATTCCAAAAATTCCAAAAAAAAAAATCTGGCTTTGTTTTGACGATATGGTCCTAACAAAACTAATTTCATCAGATTTGGAGACCGTTTGAAAAATGGCCTTTTTCTGGTCGATCCAGGTTGCATTGTATTTGCAAAACACATTTTCTTTTTCCATGCTCACATATTAATCCCAAAAATTATGAAATTTTAAAACTAGCAATAATTTGACATTCCGGATTCAACAAAACTAGTTTCATCGAAAATGGAGGTCGTTTGCAAAATGACTATTTTTAAGGGCATTGTTATTATTTAAAAATGGAGTTTTTAAATTCTGATGCATCTTCTACCAAAATTACCTTAAAAATAATTTTTAAATTGGTTCTGATTTTCTGAGTTAATACAATCTCCCCCGTTGAAAACTTTTCGTCCCCGAAAAGGAAACAATAGTAAAGTAGTAAACAAAATGGAAATGCAAAATATTATAAATGTACCTTTCACCAGAGCTAATCAGAGATGTCCACTCTGCACTTGGGATAAGCCAGTTTAATGCTATCTTCTGTCTCCCATGTACAGTCTCTAGGATCTCTGCTCCATTACACCTTGACTAAATGTATCTTCTTGTTCCTTAGAACCCTTGTTTCTTTGCCAATAATTTACAATGGCTCTCTTCTCACTGCTAATTTCGTAGTAATATCCAAATCTTGTTGCACAGTTTCCTCCACAATCAAGTCTGGATCATGTACATGCTTTCCAAGTTGAGAAATATGAAATGCATCTTGTACACCAGGCAACCAGTCTGGTAACTGAACCTTGTAAACAAGAGTTCCTATCCTTTCGAGTATAGGAAACAGACCAATATGTCTAGGTGCCAACTTCCCTGTCTTCCGGAATTGAACCACTCCTCTCATCGGAGAAACTCTCAAATATACGTAAATGCCAACAACAAATGTCAAATCTCTTCTTCAAGAATCTGAATAACTCTTCTATCGGCTATGAGCTGCTTGTAGTCGCTTCTTAATGAAATCCACTTTATCTGAAGCTTCTCAAATCATATCAGGACCCAATACTAGTCGATTGCCTGGTTCTACCCAACATGTAGGTGATTTACATGGTCTACCATACAATGCTTCGAATGATGACATTTCCAAGCTCGCTTGATAGCTGTTATTATATGAGAATTCAGCCAAATGTAGGTGATCTTCCTAAGATCCACCAAAATCGAGAATACAATCCTGCAACAGATCTTCAAATATTCGATTCACCCTCTCAGTTTTTCCATCTATCTGAGGATGATACGCGATGCTAAGATTCAGCTTCGTTCCCAATTTTTCCTGAAATGCTTCCCAGAGCTTACCAGTGAAAATCGGGTCTCTATCACTGACGATACTACTAGGAACTCCGTGTAGTCTAACGATTTCTTTAAAATATATCTGCTCCAGACTCTGAAAAGTTCTATTTGACCTGAAAGGGATAAAATGGGCAGTCTTTATGAAACAATCTACGATTACCCAGATGTTGTCATTGCCTTTCCTAGTTCGAGGCAAACCATCATTGAAATACATGGAAACTTGATCCCACTTCCAATCTAGAATCTCTAGTGGTTGCAATAATCCTGCGAGTTTCTGATAATCACTCTTGACTTGTTGGCAAGTTGAACACCTTCTAACATGTATTAAAATATCTCTTTTTATAGACCTCCACCAGAACGTGTGCTTGAGATCACTATACATTTTACTTGCTCCTGGATGAATACTAAGTTTGGATTTGTGATATTCATCCATTACTTCCCTTCTGAGCTCATGAAAATTCGGAACACAAATTCGGACTTCTAACCTCAGAACTCCCTTCCTGTCAATCTGGAAACTCGAGGGTTTGCCATTCTAAACTCTCTTGCTGATCCTCTGAATAAAATCATCATCTTTCTGAAGATTAGAGATTTTCTCAATCAATGAAGGCGTATTTGTAAGATTAGCGATGATCGCATTCTTCTGCTGAACGCATCAGCTACAACATTGGCTTTCCTTGGAGTATACAAAATATCTAGAACGTATGCTGCAAGAAATTTTAGCCAACGCTGCTGTCTCAAATTTAAATCTTTCTGGGTGAACAGATACTTTAATGACTTGTAATCAGTGTATAATTCGAACTTCTCACCCAATAGATAGTGCCTCCATATTTTCATAGCAAACACGACGGCTAATAGCTCAAGATCATGAGTAAAGTATCTTTTCTCATGCGGTTTCAACTGACGGCTAGCATAAGCAACTATTTGGCCTCTCTGCACTAACACCGCACCTATTCCTTCATGAGAAGCATCTGTATAAACTATCAAATCTTTATTGCCATCAGTAATAATTAACATTGGAGCAGTAGTCAACCTTAATTTTAGCTCTTGAAAATCTTCCTTGCATTCTGGAGTTCAATTAAACCTTGCATGCTTCTTAGTAAGCTTCATTAATGAACTCGATAACTTCGAAAAATCTTTAACGAATTTCCAATAATAGCCAGCCAATCCCAGAAAACTTCGGACTTCTATGGGCGTGCTACCGTGTTTCCAATCTTGAATGGATGAGATTTTGCTTAGATCCATTGAAATTCCTTCCTTTGATACGACGTGACCAAGAAACTTCAATTCTTCTTACCAGATCATACATTTAGAAATTTTGGCTTTTAAAACATTCTTTCTTAGAATTTCCAAAACTTATTCCAAATGTTTCGCATGTTTTCTAACTGTGTTAGAGAAAATCAAAATATCATCAATGAAAATGAGCACAAATTTATTCAAGACGTCGTGAAATACTCTATTCATTTAATCGACAAAATAAGTTGGAGTGTTACATAAGCCGAATGACATTACTAACCACTCGTAAAATAAGTCTGGACCTCCAAAATGTCAAAGGAACACATTCTTCGGCAATACGAAACTGATGGAAACTTGTAGCTAGGTCCATTCTCGAAAATTCTTATACTCCATTCAAGTGATCAAACAAATCATCAATACGCGGTATAGGATATTTAGTTTTGAGTGTCTGCTTGTTAAGGTCTCGGTGATCAACACATAATCGGAGAGTACCGTCTAACCTAGGAAAAAAAACTACTGTTGCTCCCCAACTAGAGAAACTAGGTATGATTAGACCTTTCCACATTAGCTACTGAGTTTGATCACCAATTCTTCCTTCTCTTTCAATGTCATTCTCCGAATTGCATGCACAACCGGCCTTGCATTCGGAACTAAATCGATTCTGAAGTCAATTTCTCTTTACGGGGGTAAGTTGTCTACTTCTTCAAACACATCTGCATAATTCTTAATGACAGGAATATTTGTAATAGCAGTGGGGGAGACATCAAGAGAAGCCCAAAATTCTTTTCTGTCTGAACCTGAGCCTACACATGGTATAACTATATTTCCAAGCTTCGTTTTAACTGTAAGGATTCTTTTGGCACATTTAACTTCGGCTTCATATTTGGTTAACCAATCCAGCCCAAGAATGATATCAAATTCAGAAAGATCCATAACAATTAAATCAAAGGAAAACCGGTAAGAAGAATAAGAAATTGACACTCTACAATACAAATCGAGAACACGAGAACCTCCTATTGGATAATAAACTCTAATCGATTATTTAAGGTTCCTTAATTTTAACTTTAACTTTTTGACTGTATTACTCGAATTGAAACGTTGTGAAGCTCCCGTATCAGAAAATACTGTAACAGGAATATTGTTGACAGTAAGAGTGCCTTCCAAAACATCTGGCCTTTCCTAACTAGTTGAGGGTATTGGAGCATCTACTGCTTCATATACGTGAGCTACTTCATGTTTTCCCATCAATGGGCAGTCTTGCTTTGTGTGGCCAGTCTTGTGGAAGATATAGCAATCCATGATCTCCTGAAGCTTTTTACTAGATTTAGATCCGTCTTTCTTCAAAAATTTACAAGTTCTTATCGAATTCCCTTGCTTATTGCACTTGATACATATGATTGTCTTTACCCTCTTCTTTTTACTTATTTCAGAACTTTTACCTGCCTTGGGTTCCTTAATTTCCTCCGGCTTTGTGCTTGCCTCAGGATTGTCACTTTCAGACTTTCTCTTCCTGCTAGAAGTGCCTTTTTCTTTATCTTCTAAAACATCTTGCTTAACAATATTCTTGTAGCGACAAGCCATTTCAATCATCTTAGAAAAAGGAAGATCAAAATGTGCAGTTACTCTACTTTCGTACCTTCTTTGAAGTCCATTAACAAGCCTTAGATTCATGCTTAAAGGATTTCGAACTAGTTCTGGGTCAAAACGGGAAAGTTCATTGTGACGATCCCAAAATCCGAAGGGGCGGTATTAAGGATAATCATTGGAATATAACAATTAATCATCGTAGCAGAGTACAGATAATAGCAGAAACAATAAATAGAATAATTTTACGTGGATATGACAGCGGAATCACAACATGTAATAACATTAGAATAGCATAGCGAAGGATATAACTTAGTAAATAAAAGGGAAGTGATCAGTCATCATCGCCAGAGGCGGAATACATACATGCAGTGAGACATACATAAGGGTATCAGTCTACATCGCCGAAGGCGGTACATATACATACAATAAGAAGTACTGAAAGTAAATCAGTCTGCATCGCCCGTGGCGGAATCATAATATAAGAACAATAATGGAGGAAAATGTCAAAGTCGTCTCGGTGAAGTCAGCCTCGCCATGAGCCAAAAATGCACTCTATGCAACAGTGCAGAGCCAAAAACAACCTGTCACCTGTGAACTAGGCTGCCCGTGTGAGGGCACCCGCGTTTGCAAAGTGAAACAAACAACGAGTCAGTCATGGGGACTGGTATGAGGAATCTATTTAACAGTTAAACAACAGTAATAAGCAAATCATAGGACCACACCACTTTCGCGGAACGGGTTTACTCCAGTGATTTCTAGTGCATTTGAAACAAAGTAAATTCTTTTAAAACAACGCAATGCTTTTAGAAAGAATGAAGCCATTATAAGACTCAGGTCCCATCATACAATGCAACGCAAGCCGGGGGATAGAGTTTTTACCTTATAATGGCCAAATATGCTTGGTACTTATAAAGCAAAATCATTTGATATTATTACTAGTGCTTATATGTTTCAAAAGCGAATAGCATCATAAATATCAATCATATGCGACATGAGCGTCCCATGCCACTATGTCGCCATATATAGGTTACAATCGAATCCGTTATCTTGTATTGGGAATTGGATTTCCGTCATGAGTCGAGGCAAGGGGAAAGCGCCTCTCCGCTTTGAGACATTCTAGCAAACGTCTCAGGACTACGCACTCTGGGCAACCCTGGATCGGCTGGGCCGGTCCTCTCTTACGTTTGAGGATTGGCAATTCCTGAACACACGCTTCCCGGTCCTTACAGACCTATAATCGAGGCGCCTCGCATTTCAACAACCACATAGGTGAAAAATAGATATAAATGTCAGGGCTGGTAAGTCACTGACACCACCATAGCTAGAAAGAAACGTCGTGCTCTCCCAGCGGTCCGTATCCCGTTTTTAATTCATACCAAGGTGTGAGGCTCGCGAATCTACGAAATACACAAAGCTAGGCCACGTAGACCGTGCTTTGATCATCAACCACAAGACTTTGCTTTGCAATAGAAGCCATGATCATAGCATCTTGGCATGCCACATAGGCAGTCCACTCCATACGATTGATTTCCATCGATATATAACCTCTAAGCTCGTACGTTTCAGAGAAGGGCGTTAAGCAAAAGAATAAATTCTCCGCCGCCAAACAGATATATATTTAACAGAGATCAATCAGTATAGAACAAAATCCAATGTCAGACACACATTCCATTTACAAGTCCGTTCTGGGTCTGAACGAAACCAGAGGCGTCAATTCCTCGTATATCCGTACAATCAACACATACGTTCAGACGGCTACTACTTCCGTCCCCTTCCGGTAGCTACTCCGGTCAGGAACCTCAGTAGCGCCCATCCAACCGATACGAAGATTGTTGGTCTTGAATCGTCATTGCATTTTCCAATTCGAATCGCTCGATAAATTATTTGAAATGAGGGTTAACTCGACCTTTTCAAATATTTCACGTCATTAGAATTTAAATCGATTCTTTCTATGGTTATATTATTCGACATCCATCTTTTAGTTCTTTAGGGTTATTTTCGTGTCAAACACATACAACCATCAAATATCAAACAATTCAAGCCCAATTGGTTTATTTGCAATCTATGTTGCTTATAATATTTTATAACGATTTTTATCCATTTTTATTTATTTAAAAATGGCCATATTTAATTAAAAGACGTTTCAGGTATTGCCGTGGCACTGGCGCTGTTTTTCTCCTAATTTGTTTCACATATCGGAAAATCTAACCGTTGGATTTCTACAAAGTCTATATCAGTGGGAAGATATTCCCAAAGCGAACCCAACGGTTCCAGTTTCGTGAAAATCCGACGGTCGGATCTTCCACACTAGTCGTTTGAAGTTACGGTTTCAAAATTCGAACTGCAGCGTCGTTATTCGATTAAATTTAATTATATTTATATTTATATATGAATATAAACGATTCTGGCGCTGTTTTTCTTCAGATTTGAATTAAACATTCTGGACAATCCAACTGTTGGATTTTTACAAGGTTGGTGCCGTTGGGAAGATATTTCCAAGGCATACCCAGTGGTTGCGGTTTCGGGAAAATCCGATGGTCGGATTTCTCGCACTAATCGTTTCAAATTACGATTCCGAAACACGAACTGCACGACCTCTATTCCTTTTTAATTATATTTATATTTATATATATAAATATAGTTCATTCTATAATTTCAACTATAGTTCATTCCATATTTTCAACTTCGTTTTCACTACAAATATTTCACTAACGCCTTAATATTTCGAAAAATTTCGTCATAACCTCCTTTGTACGGGGAGGGGTTTGGAAATTTATTGGGCCGTGTTAGGTACCCAATAAATCCTAAAAATCATCCACATATTTATAGTAATATATTCTGGTGTTTACGGGGGAGCATGTATAGATAATCACTCCAGAGAATAAATTCTCGTCGCCCCGTTTCCGTGTGGAAATAAATAGTCCATGTGCCGTATCTAATAACTAGAGCGACATGATTATTGTCAACTCCAGACCCGTGTGGGGTTTTTATTAATTTGGCGATTTATCGTAATATTTTATATAGTCCATATCAGTCATCAGTCCAACTTGTAGTATACAGTCATCGCCATACAAGCCTCTCGCTCGTATGGTAAATCTTCCACCTCGTCACACAAGCTCCAATTGCTTATGTGGAATAAGATGAAGTATGCCTATCGTCAAGAAGTATGCCATGTAGTGTAGTTCAAAATTAATTGTTACTATCCTATGGCGACGTTTATTATTTCACACAGAATAACCAGCACTCCGCATCCAATGGCATTCACAGGAGTTGATATAAAAATAAAATTGCGCAGCCAACTCATCAAGGCTTACCTATTTGTCGGGCACGCAAATAATTTCTTTACTCTACAGCTAATCCATTTTTCCTGTTCAACACATGTATATATATATATGCAGAACAAAGCTAATAATAATATTTCTAGCAAACTATTATTTATTTCAACACGTGTGTATTTTTATCAAAGCGTATACATGATAAAAGAAATATTTTTATCGTCAAAAATATTTATTCAATACGTGAATGTTTTTAACACTTCATATTCACAATAAAAATGTAGTTTTATTGTGAATTCATTTTATTTTAAAATATGATAACATTCAACACATGAATTTCAAATCGACGAACGAATTGCAACTCAACACATGAATATTCTATATAGTTTGTATATATATATAAAAATGTGATTTTTATCGCTAAAGCTATTTGTTTAAATTCAAATAATATTCAACACACGAATTTCAACTCAACGAATGAATTGCAACTCAACACATGAATATTCTATATAGTTTGTATATATATATAAAAATGTGATTTTTATCGCTAAAGCTATTTGTTTAAATTCAAATAATATTCAACACATGAATTTCAACTCAACGAATGAATTGCAACTCAACACATGAATATTCTCTTCAACATATGTAATTTATTTCAGCGAATGAAAATTATTCTAACACATGAATTTTTCAGAAATTTTCGGCAGCATAACGGCAGGGTAGTTAAAACCGGGACCGTCCCTAGTACAACTCCTCGCTCTACCTTAAAACCTCGCGGTTTTTGACAATGGGGATCATGCATCTAGTTCGCACGCAGGCGGCATGTTTTATTTTCAATTCCACAATCCTATTCTAATTTGTTTCAACCACAAGAGGGTATTTTTCAACCACAAAGGTATTTTTCAACCACAATATCAACCACAAACAATTATTTCCAACCATACGTCATACCATATAATATCACGACAATCACAAGCAATAAATATCGTCCAGGGTCTGTGGACGAGGGGAGTATATATATATATATATATATATATATATATATAATAACTCACTTGCATTTCATCACAATTCAAAGCATATATGTTTCATTCAACGCTTGTATAATTTATACATCGCTAATATAACTTATACAACACATGTACATGAGGTATACAATGCGTATATAATTTACACTTCGCTTATATAATTTATACAACGCGATTTCATTCACACAAGTAGTTTAGATTCCTCACATTGGTTATTGCAGTGCTAAAAATCGTAGGAAGGTCAGAAAAATCCGCGGCTTCTTCTAGAATGTAGAGAGCCTCCTTGCGGTCACGGTGTCTCCTGTTTCATCGAATTTCGTTAACACACTAAAAAGATATGATTTTTTAAAATTTTGCAACACTTAAAAGTTTTATTTTCATTTCAGAAATTTAAATCAGAAAGGTTTTCAAAGCTTCAAAACTAGGTTTTGATTTTAAATCAAAACCGTACCTTGTTGCTCCGATCAGTCTACACGGCGTCGAAGGGTTACGAACCACCTTCCGATTGACGGTGGTGGCGATGAACTCGGTGGCTCCTGTGAGTCGCGGCGGCGTTCCAAAGGGGGCGACTTCCTCCTCGAAATTCAATGCGTACATTCAATGGTTCGAGGCGAGGCTTGGTCGGATTTGAAGAGGAGGCGGAGGCGATCAGAATCCTCAACTGGAGGAGGCGGCGAAACTGGCTGTGGCAGCGGCAAAAGCGACGAGAAGTTTCGAGCTTCGTGCGTCGTTCAAATCGCTGGCGGCTAGGGTTCTTTCGATTCTTATTTTTATTTTTTTTAAGAGAAAAAATCCTAATGGTCGGAGCTATATAGTAAATTTAAATAGTGTTTTCTCAAACGAACTCCTTTTTAAACCCAACGACTGTCGCCCCCAGCTAAATACCCTCATTCCGGACACAATGGGATATGTTTCGTTGGCCAATTCGACTGTTACAGTCAGTTATTTTTCAAATTAAAATATAAAACATTTAATATTTAATTTGAACGTACATTTCAATTTGCCAGGGCCACAAACTGAATCGAAAAATTCCAGAAAAATAAATCTAGCTTTGTTTTGACGATACGGTCCTAACAAAACCAGTTTCATCGAATTTTGAGATCTTTTGAAAAACGGCCTTTTTCAGGTCGACCCATTTTAACAAAAATTGACCAATCACATTTTCTTTTGCCCCGCTCACATACTAGCTTCAAAAATTATGAAATTTGAAACTTAGCAGTAATTTGACATACCGGACCCAACAAAAGTGGTTTCGTCGAATTCCGAGGTCATATGCAAAATATCAATTTTCAAGGGCTATACATGTTATATAGCGACCTTTCTGAAAATTCAATTGGCCATAACTTTTTGTT
The DNA here is from genome assembly GCA_030737875.1 of Allium sativum. Lineage (NCBI taxonomy): Eukaryota > Viridiplantae > Streptophyta > Magnoliopsida > Asparagales > Amaryllidaceae > Allium > Allium sativum. The sequence continues at coordinate 801,838,199 of CM060915.1, forward strand.
CCCGCTATGAAACTTCGATTTTCAGATTCGTTAGAAAGATATTCATAAACAGATTTAAATATTTTCAGTTTCGCTAAAATCTGTTATATTTTCCACCCGGTACAGTCAGACAAAGTTTCTATTCAAAATTTCAAACTGCAATACTATACCCAATTCTATATTTTATTGAAATTTGCCATTTCAACTATTCAAATTCTTTGGTAATAACCAAATTTAAAAATTTTAAATTGGTTCACATTTTCCGGGTTATTACAATCTCCCCCACTTAAAACTTTTCGTCCTCGAAAAGGAAATAACAGCAAAGTAGGAAATAAAATGTAAATGCAAAGTATTGTAAAGGTACCTTGCACCGGATTTAGTCAGAGATGTCCACTCTGCATTTGGGATAGGCTTGTTTAATGCTTTCCTCAGTCTCCCAATTACAGTCTCTAGGATCACTACTCCACTGCACTTTGACTAGATGAATCTTTTTCCTCCTTAGGTCTCTAGTTTCTTTGCCAACTATTTTTAATGGCTCTCTTCTGAGTGCTAATTCTGGAGTTATGTCAATATCCTGTTGCGCTGCTTCTTCTACAACAAGATCTGGATCATGAACATGCTTTCTGAGTTGAGATACGTGGAACACATCATGTACACCAGGCAACCAATCAGGTAATGAAACCCTATATGCAAGAGTTCCAATCCGTTCAAGTATAGGAAAGGGACCAATAAATCTCGGTGCCAACTTCCTAGTCTTGCCAAATCTGATTACTCCCCGCATTGGAGAAACTCTTAAAAAACATAATCGCCAACGACAAACGATATATCCCTTCTTCTCGCATCAGCATAACTTTTCTGTCGGCTCTGCGCAGTTTTCAATCGCTTCTTAATGAAATCAACTTTATCCGATGCTTCTTGAATCATATCGGGCCCTAACACAAGTCTGTTGCCAGGTTCTACCCAACATGCGGGAGATCTGCACGATCTACCGTATAATGCTTCAAATGGGGACATTCCCAGACTTGCTTGATAGCTATTGTTGTAAGACAATTCGGCCAAATGTAAATGATCTTCCCATGAGCCCCCAAAATCGATAACGCAAGCCCGCAATAAATCTTCTAGAATTCTATTCACCCGCTCAGTTTGACCATCTGTCTGAGGGTGATAAGCGGTGCTTAGATTCAATTTGGATCACAATTCTGTCTGGAATGCTTCCCAGAATTTGCTAGTAAACAGGGGATCTCTATCACTGACTATATTGAGCGGCACCCCATGTAGTTTAACTATTTCTCTGAAGTAAATTTGTGCTAGACTTTGAGCCGTTCTGTTAGATCGGACAGGTATGAAATGGGCAGTCTTCGTGAAGCGATCTACGATTACCCATATACTGTCGTTTCCTTTTCTAGTTCGAGGCAAGCCATCGATGAAATCCATCGAAATTTACTCCCACTTCCATCCTGGAATTTCTAATGGTTGTAATAGTCCAGCCAATTTCTGCTGATCGCTCTTAACTAGCTGACAAGTGGGGCATCTACTAACATATAATGAAATATCTCTTTTCATTGCCTTCCACCAAAAGGTGCGTTTGATATCGTTATACATTTTGCTCACACCTGGATGGATACTTAATTTAGACTTGTGGCACTCATCAAGTATTTCTCTTCTGAGCTCAGGAATTCCAGGCACACAAATTCGCCCTCGTAATCTTAGGACCCCTTGGCTATCAAGGCTAAAATCTGAGGGTTTTCCTTCCTGGATCCGCTGGCTAATCCTTTTAATGAATTCATCGTCTTTCTGTAGAATAGTAATCTTATCTTTGATGGAAGAAGTAATGATAAAACTGGTGATGATTTCATTCTTTCTGCTGAGAGCATCTGCGACAACATTGGCTTTCCCTGGAGTGTATAGGATTTCAAAATCGTATGCTGCAAGAAATTCTAACCAACGCTGTTGTCTCAAGTTTAGATCTTTCTGAGTGAACAGATATTTCAAGGATTGATGATCGGTGTATAGTTCGAACTTCTCGCCCAGTAAATAATGCCTCCAAATTCTTAAAGCAAACACGATAGCTAATAACTCAAGATCATGAGTTGCATAGTTTCTTTCAAGTGGCTTCAGCTGACGGCTGGCATAAGCGACCACTTGGCCTTTTTGCATTAACACTGCGCCTAGCCCTCTAATAGAAGTGTCTGTCCATACAGTCAAGTCTTGGTTGCCTTCTATAATGGTCAATACTGGAGCGGTTGTCAACTTCAGTTTCAGCTCCTGGAAAGCTTCTTCACATTCGGGAGTCCATTTGAATTTCTCATGCTTCTTTGTAAGCTTTGTCAATACACCAGATATCTTTGAAATATCCTAAACGAATTTCCGATAGTAACTAGCCAATCCAAGGAAACTTCGAACTTCTGTGGGGGTAGTAGGTTGTTTCCAGTTCTGAATCGCTGTAATTTTGCTTGGATCTACAACAATCCCTTCTTTTGATACGACATGGCCTAGGAACTTAACTTCATCTTGCCAGAAGACACATTTAGAAAATTTAGCTTTCAAGACATTTCCCCTTAGAATTTTCAACACCTACTCTAAATGTTTTGCATGCTCGCCTTCCGACTTGGAGTAGATTAAAATGTCATCGATGAAGACTAGAACAAATTTATTCAACACACCTTGGAACACTCTATTCATAAGATCGACGAAGTATGCCGGAGCGTTACACAAGCCGAACGGCATTACTAACCATTCGTAGAATAAATCGGGACCCCTGAAGGCTGTCAAAGGAACACAGTCTTCGGCTATACGTAATTGGTGGAAACCTGTAGCTAGGTCCATTCTGGAGAATACTGTTGCTCCATTTAATTGATCTAACAGATCGTCTATTCGGGGCAAGGGATATTTGTTCTTCAGTGTCTGTTTATTGAGATCTCGGTAATCAACGCAAAGTCTTAGAGTACCGTCTGATTTCGGGACAAATACTACTGCTGCTCCCCAAGCTGAAAAGCTCGGTCTGATCAGACCTTTCCAAAGCAATTCTCGGGTTTGACTACCTAACTCTTCTTTTTCTTTCGGGGCCATTCTTCTAATTGGATGTACCACTGGTCGGGCGTTAGGAATTATATCTATTCTAAATTCAATCTCTCTTTGCGGTGGTAAGTTTTCTACTTCTTCAAACACGTCCGCGTAGTTTTTAACGACCAGTATCTTTTCTAATGAAGGGGGAGTAACTTCTAAAGAAGACCAAAATTCTGTTCTATTAATTTCGGAGCCATGGCATGGTATAGTGATATGCCCAAATTTTATTTTAACTTTCACGATTCTCTCGGCACATCTAACTTCGGCCTTATATTTTGTCAACCAGTCAAGCCCTAGTATAATATCAAATTCGGAAAGGTCCATGACGATCGAATCAAAAGGAAATCGGTATCGAGAAAAGGAAATAGGTAATCCACATTATATACTGAGACTAACAGAACCTCCTATCGGGTTTTGAACTTTAATTGGTTCTTTAAGCTTTCTTCGTTTCAATTTTAACTTGTGAACAATGTTACCAGAAATGAAGCTACGTGATGCACCAGTATCAAAAAGTACAGAAAAAGGAATATTTTTAATGGTAAGGGTACCTCCCAAGACGTCGGGTTTACCTGATCCATCTGTGGTAGCTGGCGGGGTCTTCCCGTCATACACATGAGCCACTTGTGCATTCTGCTTCAAAGGACAATTCCTGCTATAGTACCCCATCTTATGCCAGTTGTAGCATTCGGCTGAGTCATTTGCCTTTGGTTTCCTCGGGGCTTTGCATACATTAGAAAAATGTCCTGGCATCCCACAGTTGTAGCAATTTCCTTTGGGGATCTTTCCAGCTTTCTGAGTAGTGGCTGCGATAATGCTAAACTCTGGCTGATCTGCTGAAGCCTTGCGCTTATTTCCAGCTTGGCTTTTGGCGTGGTCTTGGCTAGCGTGCCTTTCATCCATATCTTCATAATTGCAAGCCATTTCTACTAGTTCTGAAAAGGAGAGCTTGATGTTGCTCATAGCTCTGTCATGGTACTTGCTCTTTAGCCCAAATATGAATCTCTTGTTCTTTGCTTTGTTAGTCATAATAAGCTCTGGAGCATAGCGCGACAACTGGGTGAACTTATTCAGGTAATCTTGAATAGAGAGATCTCCTTGCTGGAGATTAGCAAACTGCTCTCGCATCCTCTCTAGAGCCTGTTCAGGTACAAACTTCTCGTTGAACATAGTTTTGAATTGCTCCCAGGTTCTGACAGTACCTGCTGCATCCTCTGAGGTAATGGTATCCCACCACAGCTCTGCTTCCTCCTGTAGGAGCCAAATACCTAGTCGTGCTTTGTTGTTGGTTCCCATACCCATGCCTTCAAAGATTTTCTCACAGGTCTTCAACCAAGCTATAGCCTCGGTCACTGTACCAGTGCCAGTAAAGGGTTTTCCCCCAAGGTTCCTATACCTCTTCGCTACTTTGTCTAGCTCAAAGTCCTCGGGTGCTGGTGGCTGAACAATAGGGCCTTCCACAACTACGGGGATATTCCCCCGTCCTCCTCCTGGTTTTCCTCGGCCTCCACGGCCTCCTCTAGCTGATGCTGCTCGTGTAGCCATCTAAGAGAATACTGTATAAGCAAGAAAAGAGTCAAGCTCACAGATTTGATAATTTTCATATATGATAAAGCAGGGGAATATAAGGAAAGGAAATGATGTACTGATCAAATTGTTTTGCTAATCTGCTTAGCTCATTCTAGGACATTGCTAATCCTATCTCTAATGAGCTACTCGCATTAGAACATTACTGATTCTATTCTGACGAGGTGTTTAATGTGTTAGATCCCGGAACTAAGGTTAACCAAAGCTCTGATACCAACTGTGGCGATCCCAAAATCCGAAGGGGCGGTATTAAGGATAACCATTGGAATATAACACATTAATCATCATAACAGAGTACAGATAATAGCAGAAACAATAAATAGAATAATTTTACATGGATATGACAGCGGAATCACAACATGTAATAACATTAGAATAGCATAGCGAAGGATATAACTTAGTAAATAAAAGGGAAGTGATCAGTCATCATCGCTAGAGGCGGAATACATACATGCAGTGAGACATACATAAGGGTATCAGTCTACATCGCCGAAGGTGGTACATATACATACAATAAGAAGTACTGAAAGTAAATCAGTCTGCATCGCCCCGTGGCGGAATCATAATATAAGAACAATAATGGCGGAAAATGTCAAAGTAGTCTCAGTGAAGTCAGCCTCGCCATGAGCCAAAAATGCACCCTATGCAACAGTGCAGAGCCAAAAACAACCTGTCACCTGTGAACTAGGCTGCCCATGTGAAAATAAGGGCACCCGCGTTTGCAAAGTGAAACAAACAACGAGTCAGTCATGGGGACTGGTATGAGGAATCTATTTAACAGTTAAACAACAGTAATAAGAAAATCATAGTACCACGCCACTTACGCGGAACGGGTTTACTCCAGTGATTTCTAGTGCATTTGAAACAAAGTAAATTCTTTTAAAACAACGCAATGCTTTTAGAAAGAATGAAGCCATTATAAGACTCAGGTCCCATCATACAATGCAACGCAAGCCGAGGGATAGAGTTTTTACCTTATAATGGCCAAATATGCTTGGTACGTATAAAGCAAAATCATTTGATATTATTACTAGTGCATATATGTTTCAAAAGCGAATAGCATCAAAAATATCAATCATAGGCGACATGAGCGTCCCATGCCACTATGTCGCCATATATAGGTTACAATCGAATCCGTTATCTCGTATTGGGAATTGGATTTCCGTCATGAGTCGAGGCAAGGGGCAAGCTCCTCTCCGCTTCGAGACATTCTAGCAAACGTCTCAGGACTACGCACTCTGGGCAACCCTGGATCGGCTGGGCCGGTCCTCTCTTACGTTTGAGGATCGGCAATTCCTGGACACACGCTTCCCTGTCCTTACAGACCTATAATCGAGGCGCCTCGCATTCCAACAACCACATAGGTGAAAAATAGATATAAATGTCAGTGCTGGTAAGTCACTGACACCACCATAGCTAGAAAGAAACGTCGTGCTCTCCCAGCGGTCCGTATCCCATTTTTAACTCATACCGAGGTGTGAGGCTCGCGAATCTACGAAATACACAAAGCTAGGCCACGTAGACCGTGCTTTGATCATCAGCCACAAGACTTTGCTTTGCAACAGAAGCCTTGATCACAGCATCTTGGCATGCCACATAGGCAGTCCACTCCATACGATTGATTTCCATCGATATATAACCTCTAAGCTCGTACGTCTCAGAGAAGGGCGTTAAGCAAAAGAATAAATTCTCCGCCGCCAAACAGATATATATTTAACAGAGATCAATCAGTATAGAACAAAATCCAATGTCAGACACACATTCCATTTACAAGTCCGTTCTGGGTCTGAACGAAACCGGAGGCGTCAATTCCTCGTATATCCGTACAATCAACACATACGTTCAGACGGCTACTACTTCCGTCCCCTTCCGGTAGCTACTCCGGTCAGGAACCTCAGTAGCGCCCATCCAACCGATACGAAGATCGTCGGTCTTGAATCGTCTTTGCATTTTCCAATTCGAATTGCTCGATAAATTATTTGAAATGAGGGTTAGCTCGGCCTTTTCAAATAATTCACGTCATTAGAATTTAAATCGATTCTTTCTATGGTTATATTATTCGACATCCATCTTTTAGTTCTTTAGTGTTATTTTTGTGTCAAACACATACAACCATCAAATATCAAACAATTCAAGCCTAATTGGTTTATTTGCAATCTATGTTGCTTATAATATTTTATAATGATTTTTCGCCATTTTTATTTATTTAAAAATGGCCATATTTAATTAAATGACGTTTCAGGTTGTGCCGTGGCACTGGCGCTGTTTTTCTCCAAATTTGTTTTACACATATCGGAAAATCTAACCGTTGGATTTTTACAAAGTCTATATCAGTGGGAAGATATTCCCAAAGCGAACCCAACGGTTCCAGTTTCGTGAAAATCCGACGGTCGGATCTTCCACACTAGTCGTTTGAAGTTACGGTTTCAAAATTCGAACTGCAGCGTCGTTATTCGATTAAATTTAATTATATTTATATTTATATATAAATATAAACGATTCTGGCGCTGTTTTTCTTCAGATTTGAATTAAACATTCCGGACAATCCAACCGTTGGATTTTTACAAGGTTGGTGCCGTTGGGAAGATATTTCCAAGGCGTACACAGCGGTTGCGGTTTCGGGAAAATCCGATGGTCGGATTTCTCGCACTAATCGTTTCAAATTACGATTCCGAAACACGAACTGCACGGCCTCTATTCCTTTTTAATTATATTTATATTTATATATATAAATATAGTTCATTCTATAATTTCAACTATAGTTCATTCCATATTTTCAACTTCGTTTTCACTACAAATATTTCACTAACGCCTTAATATTTCGAAAAATTTCGCCATAAACTCCTTTGTACGGGGAGGGGTTTGGAAATTTGTTGGGCCGTGTTAGGTACCCAATAAATCCTAAAAAGCATCCACATATTTATAGTGATATATTCTGGTGTTTACGGGGGAGCATGTATAGATAATCACTCCATAGAATAAATTCTCGTCACCCCGTTTCCGTGTGGAAATAAATAGTCCATGTGCCGTATCTAATAACTAGAGCGACGTGATTATTGTCAACTCCAGACCTGTGTGGGGTTTTTATTAATCTGGCGATTCATCGTTATATTTTATATAGTTCATATCAGTCATTAGTCCAACCTGTAGTATACAGTCATCGCCATACAAGCCTCTCGCTCGTATGGTAAATCTTCCACCTCGTCACACAAGCTCCAATTGCTTATGTGGAATATGATGAAATATGCCTATCGTCAAGAAGTATGCCATGTAGTGTAGTTCAAAATTAATTGTTACTATCCTATGGCGACGTTTATTATTTCACATAGAATAACCAGCACTCCGCATCCAATGGCATTCACAGGAGTTGATATAAAAATAAAATTGCGCAGCCAACTAATCAAGGTTTACCAATTTGTCGGGCACGCAAATAATTTCTTTACTCTACAGCTAATCCATTTTTCCTGTTCAACACATGTATATATATGCAGAACAAAGCTAATAATAATATTTCTAGCAAACTATTATTTATTTCAACACGTGTGTATTTTTATCAAAGCGTATACATGATAAAAGAAATATTTTTATCGTCAAAAATATTTATTCAATACGTGAATGTTTTTAACACTTCATATTCACAATAAAAATGTAGTTTTATTGTGAACTCATTTTATTTTAAAATACGATAACATTCAACACATGAATTTCAAATCGATGAACGAATTGCAACTCAACACATGAATATTCTATATAGTTTGTATATATATATAAAAATGTGATTTTTATTGCTAAAGCTATTTGTTTAAATTCAAATAATATTCAACACATGAATTTCAACTCAACGAATGAATTGCAACTCAACACATGAATATTCTATATAGTTTGTATATATGTAAAAATGTGATTTTTATCGCTAAAGCTATTTGTTTAAATTCAAATAATATTCAACACATGAATTTCAACTCAACGAATGAATTGCAACTCAACACATGAATATTCTCTTCAACATATGTAATTTATTTCAGCGAATGAAAATTATTCTAACACATGAATTTTTCAGAAATTTTCGGCAGCATAACGGCAGGGTAGTTAAAACCGGGACCGTCCCTAGTACGACTCCTCGCTCTACCTTAAAACCTCGCGGTTTTTGACAATGGGGATCATGCATCTAGTTCGCACGCAGGCGGCATGTTTTATTTTCAATTCCACAATCCTATTCTAATTTGTTTCAACCACAAGAGGGTATTTTTCAACCACAAAGGTATTTTTCAACCACAATATCAACCACAAACAATTATTTCCAACCATACGTCATACCAAATAATATCACGACAATCACAAGCAATAAATATCGTCCATGGTCTGTGGACGAGGGGAGTATATATATATATATATATATATATAATATAATAATTCACTTGCATTTCATCACAATTCAAAGCATATATGTTTCATTCAACGCTTGTATAATTTATACATCGCTAATATAACTTATACAACACATGTACATGAGGTATACAATGTGTATATAATTTACACTTCGCTTATATAATTTATACAACGCGATTTCATTCACACAAATAGTTTAGATTCCTCACATTGGTTATTGCAGTGCTAAAAATCGTAGGAAGGTCAGAAAAATCCGCGGCTTCTTCTAGAATGTAGAGAGCCTCCTTGCGGTCACGGTGTCTCCTGTTTCATCGAATTTCGTTAACACACTAAAAAGATATGATTTTTCAAAGTTTTGCAACACTTAAAAGTGTTATTTTCATTTCAGAAATTTAAATCAGAAAGGTTTTCAAAGCTTCAAAACTAGGTTTTGATTTTAAATCAAAACCGTACCTTGTTGCTCCGATCAGTCTACACGGCGTCGAAGGGCTACGAACCACCTTCCGATCGACGGTGGTGGAGATGAACTCGGTGGCTCCTGTGAGTCGCGGCGGCGTTCCAAAGGGGGCGACTTCCTCCTCGAAATTCAACGCGTACAGTCGATGGTTCGAGGCGAGGCTTGGTCGGATTTGAAGAGGAGGCGGAGGCGATCAGAATCCTCAACTGGAGGAGGCGGCGAAACTGGCTGTGGTGGCGGCAAAAGCGAAGAGAAGTTTCGAGCTTCGTGCGTCGTTCAAATCGCTGGCGGCTAGGGTTCTTTCGATTCTTATTTTTATTTTTTTTAAAAGAAAAAATCCTATTGGTCGGAGCTATATAGTAAATTTTAAATAGTGTTTTCTCAAACGAACTCCTTTTTAAACCCAACGACTGTCGCCCCTAGCTAAATACCCCCATTCCGGACACAATGGGATATGTTTCGTTGGCCAATTCGACTGTTACAGTCAGTTATTTTTCAAATTAAAATATAAAACATTTAATATTTAATTTGAACGTACATTTCAATTTGCCAGGGCCACAAACTGAATCAAAAAATTCCAGAAAAATAAATCTAGCTTTGTTTTGATGATATGGTCCTAACAAAACCAGTTTCGTCGAATTCTGAGCTCGTTTGAAAAACGGCCATTTTTAGGTCGACCCATTTTAACAAAAATTGACCAATCACATTTTCTTTTGCCCCGCTCACATACTAGCTTCAAAAATTATGAAATTTGAAACTTAGCAATAATTTGACATACCGGACCCAACAAAAGTGGTTTCGTCGAATTCCGAGGTCGTATGCAAAATATCAATTTTCAAGGACTATACATGCTATATAGCGACCTTTCTGAAAATTCAATTGGCCATAACTTTTTATTCCCGCTATGAAACTTTGATTTTTCAGATTCATTAGAAATATATTCATAAACAGATTTAAATATTTTCAGTTTCGCTAAAATCCGTTATATTTTCCACCCGGTACAGTCAGACAAAGTTTGTATTCAAAATTTCAAACTGCAATATTATACCCAATTCTATATTTTATTGAAATTTGCCATTTCAACTATTCAAATTCTTTGGTAATAACCAAATTTAAAAATTTTAAATTGGTTCACATTTTCCGGGTTATTACATTCATTGAATTTATTCTGGTACTCCTGAATGTTCATATCTCCTTGTTTGAGACGGTAAAACTCTTCGTGTAGTCGCCCAACTGCTTTTAGGGGAATAAATCTTTCTGTGAAAATTTCTTTAAATCTATCACAAGTAATATTACCTTCTAGATTTTCCATAGTAACAGCCACCCACCAGATTAAATCTTCATCTTTGAATGCCCAAGATGTTAGTAATGTTTTTTTGATCATCTCTCAGCTTTAAGCCTTCAAAAATTCTCTCACAAAAATGCATCCATGCTTATGTTTCAAAAACAGATTCCTTACCCAAGAATGGCACTCCACCCAGATTTCGATACTTCTTTACTAGAACTTTTAGATCTGGTTCTGGTTATGGGAGCACAATTGGCTCATTAGATTGCTGAACCATAGAATTACTTCTTCTTCTTCTTCTTCTGCCACTCATTTTCTACTATGTCTGCAAATAGCAGGCAAAGAGTCAAGCCAACAGAAAAGAAATTATGAGGAATGGTAAAGCATAGAGACATATATTTAAATATAGATGCATCCATTGGGGTGTATTTTATTCTGCTACTCATTCAAGGACATTTCTAATCCTACCTCTAATGAGTTACTCGTCCTAGAGTACTACTGATTCTATTTCAGACGATTACGTTAACATGTTGTATTCCAGAGCTAAGGTTAAACAAAGCTCTGATACCAATGTTGCGACAATCCAACCCCCCATGCCACGGAAGCAAATATAATCAGCGGAATATAACACATAAAACATAACAACAAAATAGAAATATATCATTACTCCAGATAATGTACATCAAAATACACTGGTAATAATATAATCATCAAAGTTACGCAACATAACAGGATCATACTTAGTATAGAATACAGTTTCAACTGTATATAAAATGTCTGCAGCAAAATCAAACATAATATGCGTAATAAAGCCTGAACAACACAATAGAAATGATAGAATCCATTTTCAGCTCCATAGCTATCCAGAAGGAGCCTGTTAAAAACAGAATACTGCCCGTGTAGAAAATAGGGGCACTCGAGTTTGCAATTGAAAACAAACTACAAGTCAGTCATGGCACTAGTATGAGAAATCATACCTAATTTATTTAATAATAAGGTCAATCACAGGACCACGCCGCTAATGTAGAACGGGTTTACTCCATTGGATTTCCAGTGCATGAAATATAATAAATCATTTAAACAATGCAATGCTTTTTACAAAAATGAAGCCATTATAAGACCCAGGTCCCATCACATAATGCAATGCAAGCCGGAGGATAGAGTTTTACCTTATAATGGCAAAAATATGCTTGATACGTATAAAACAAAATCATTTGATATTATTATTAGTGTCTATATGTTTCAAAAACAATTTAAGTTATAAAATATCAATCATAGAAGGCATGGGCACCATATATCATGTCGCCATATATTGGTTTATAGTTAAAACCGCACAATATCACGTATTGGAAATTGGAAATTGGATTTCCATCATGAAATTCGAATTCGAAACAATCTAGCCTACCATGTCTCAGGATATAGCCGCACCTGGATCTTCAGGGTCGGTTCACACTTACGTTAGTGGATGGGTAATTTCTGAACAATGTGTTTCCTCGCCCAATGGAGCGTAAAGGTCAGTATGTCGACCATATCAAGAGCCACTAGGTACTCAAATCGGAGGTACCTCACTTTCCGAAATCTACATAAGTAAAAATGTCTGGGCTCCATACCATGAAACCACTCCTTGCTAGAAAGAAACGCATGGTCTCCCTGCAGTCCTCTCCCGTTTCTGGTTTATACTGGGATGTGAAGCTCGTGAATTAACGCTATACACAAAGCTATGCTATTTAAAGTCGTGCTTTGATCATCAACCACAAGACTCTGCTTCTGAACAAAATCCTTGGTTATTTGCATCTCATCATGCCACACTGACAATCCACGCCATGCGACTGATGTCTATCGATATATAACCTCTAAGCTCGTGCGTCTCAGAGAAGGGCATTAAGCAAGAGAATAAATTCTCCGCCACCAAACAAATATACATTTAATAGAAATCAATCAACACATTACGATATCCAATGTCATACACAATTCCATTTACAAGTCCGCTCTGGGTCTGAACGAAACTGGAGGCACCTTATTCCTCGTTCCATACGTCCAATATGGAAGAGAGGCCCTCACATATCTGGACAATCAACAAGTATGTCCGGACCACAACCACTATAACCTCATCATGGGAGCTATCCATATCGAAGGCATCAGTAGTAATCCATTAGATGTGGAGATTACTGATCTTGCATCGTCTTCATTTCCTTTGAATTTTAACCGTCGTTCAATCATTTGAAATGAGATTTAACTCGGCCTTTTCCAATAATTTTCAAATATATATAATTCAAACCATTTCTTTTCTTGGTTAAATTTAATTCAATTCTATAGATTAATGTCAAATGAATCTAACCGCCCATCTTATTTTATAAACCAATTGAAATTGGTTTATTTCCATTCCATATCGTTTATAATATTCTATAACGATTTACCGCTATTTTTATTTATATAAAAATAGCCCATTTTAAATGAACGACGCTTCAAGTCATTATGCGACCCTGGCGCTGTTTTTATTCAGATTTGAATTACCCATTTCACAAAAACTAACCACTGGATCTTAACAAATTTAATATCGTTGGAAAGAACTTTCTAAAGCGAACCCAATGGTTCCAGTTTTGGGAAAAATCCGATGGTCTGATCTCTCGGTATAATCGTTCAAAATTACGATTCCAAAACACGAACTACCGCACGTGATTCACTTAATTTTAATTTATATTATATATAAATTATATAATTTGCTCAACAACTTCGAAACCATTTAATAATTCAAATAATTGGCTAATGCCTTTAAATTTCAAAAAAATTCACCATAACCTCCTTTACTCGAGAGGTGTCTGAAAAATTTATTGGGTCGTATTTGATACGCCATAAATTCAGAAAAAACATACAAAATTTTTAGTGACCTATTTACACCCATGGAAGAGTGTACGGATCATATCTCATGCCTTGTTCGGTGTTGGAAATAAAAATCTATGTGTCGTATCTAAAAACAAGAGAGATGTGATTTATTGTCATCTCCAGACCTGTGTAGGAGTTTTATTAAATCTGGCAATTTACCATTATATTTTATTTAGTCCATATCAGTCTTCAGTTCAACCTGTAATTCAGTCATCGCCATACGAGCGTCTTACCCGTATGGTAACCCCACCCACGTCATATAAGCACTATTGCTTATATGGAATATGATATGCTATGACATCAATAATCTGTCTTCGGTTCGACCTGAAATGTAGTCATCGCCATATAAGCCTCTCGCTTGTATGGTAATTCCAACCTCGTCGTATAAGCTCCAAATGCTTATATGGTATATGATAGAGTGTGATATCTTCACGTAGTAAGCCATGTAGTGCTATCTTCACGTAGTACGCCATGTAGTGTAGTTCAAAATTAATTGTTTCTATCCTATGGCGTAGTTAATAATCTCACACAAAAAACCATCAAACCGCATCCAATATCTTTCACAGGAGTTTATATAATAAATAAAATTGCGCATCCAACTCATTAAGGTTTACCTACTTGTCGGGCACGCAAACAAATTCCTTATTAAACAACAAATCCATTTACCTGTTTAGCATGCATAGATAAATGCATATCTAAGCTAAAAATAATATTTTTAGCGAATAAATATTTATTTCCATACATGGCTATTTTTAACACTTCATATACATGTTAAGAACGATATTTTTGACTAACAAATATTTATTTCAACACATGGCTATTTTTAATGGTTCATACATTAAAAAATTGATATTTTTAACAATCAGATATTTATTTCCACACATGGCTATTTTTACAGGTTCATATATACCATAAAAATGATATTTTTATTGTTTAAACATTTTATTCAACAAATGAATATTTATTGTTCCACACATGGCTGTTTTTAATGGTTCATATATACAATAAAATTATATTTTTATTGTTCAAACATTTTATTCAATACATGAATATTTTTAATGGTTCATACATACAATAAAAATGATATTTTAATTGTTCAAACATTTTATTCAACACATGAATATTTTTAATGGTTCATACATACAATAAATATGATATTTTTATTGTTTAAACATTTTATTCAACAAATTAATATTTTTAATGGTTCATACATATAATAAAAATGATATTTTTATTGTTCAAACATTTTATTCAATACATGAATATTTATAATGGTTCATACATACAATGTAACAACCCGAATTTTTATAACATGTTAAAACAAGAAATTAGGGCAGAATTAAATTATAACTTAAGAATCAATGGGAACGGGTTACGCCGTTGCGTTCGTCTCAAAATTCTGCTTGAAAACGAGTCCGAAATTTTGTAAATCGGAGTCCGTATGACCAAGTTATGGCCCATAGAAGATTTCAGAAAATTCAAAATTCGGCCCGAAATTCAACTTCAGCCAGAAGAAGATTGGCCAGGAAAATTTCCCGCCCGACCCCAGGTCGACTGGGGAGTCGACTGGGGTTTCGACCTGGCCCTCCCCCCCCCCCACCAAGGTCGACTGGGGTGTCGACCTGGGTGTCGACCTCCCTGGTCGGCCAGGTTTTCCCTGGTGCACCTGTTTGCTCCTTTGGTCTGCTCAACTAGCCTGTGACGGGATTTGATGGTTCAGATCTAAACTAGGGTTAATCCTATGGCCTAAACTAGTCTCTACACCTATAAAAACACCCTAATACCTAGCCTAAACCATCACAAATCATCCTAACAACTAAATTCTGCCAAAACGCTCCCTAATCATGGCCTCCATCTTCATCTTGAGAGCTTCTAAGGCAAAAAGGAGCAAGCTTTCTTCTTTCTATCAAAGGAGCTACTTATTATCAAGGCTACTTGTGTTGATACATCATTCCTAGAGCTTCTACAACGTCTCTATCTTGTTCTATTCGGTTCTAGTTCTCATAGCCACGCTTTGTAAGCCCCACTCTACTCTTAGATTTAAACTATAAAGTTAATATGATCATGTAGCAAGTTGAAATGGGACTTTTGGTATAATACTTGTCTTGGGGCTATATTTGTATGCATAGATCCATTTATGACTCTTTTGATCTATGATTGTGGCACTATCATGAACCTAGTAACATTTACCTTGATTTTTGGGTAGAAAGCTACGAGATTTATGTGGGGATTATGCATAATGCAACCTAGAACCCCTCATAACCTTGATGTAAACTTGCCTATGATGTTGAACTACATGCTACCCACAAGTTTATCACCCTATGTCAACTATTATCATGTTTCACCTTCGCCTATGATGTTGAACTACATGTTACCCACAAGTTTATTTGCTAAGTTTGATGTCATACATGTTTTGAGGCCAATAATCCTATATGCTAGTTGTGATGAACACCTTTGCCTCAAATATCATCATGTTTAACTTATGACCAATTTTACCAACCTTATGCCCATCTTGGTCATATTTTTATGTTTCTTGATTCACTTGTGTTGATGCGAATTTATGTGCGATGGGGATACGTTATAGGTAGTTAGGAAAACTTGAAATGACATGAAAAACATGACTTGAAATGTGACATGAAACTTGATTATGCTTGAAAACTTGAATATGGTCATGACATGTAGAAAACCATAAAGTGGCCAACTCGAGGTTGGGTTGAATTTGTAGCGTAAATCTGCCCGGAACCGCCCGGCAAATCTAGTGGCTACAAACAATAGGACCCAATGTGAGAAGTTGGTCATATCGCACTTGAAACCCGAGGTTAGACTAGGTTGTGGTGTAAAGCTGCCCGGACCCGCCCGACATATCCAGTAACCACAACAAAGTCTAATGTGAGAGGTTAGGTGCATTAAAATAATTAATGCCACATGTTAGGGTTAAGTCATGAACCACTTGGATACACTTAACCAACTTGATGCATGATCGGATGGGGTTAACCACACTTAACCCGTTGGAAACCCTAGTTACATGGTCCTTTTCAACAGTAACCCTCTTGGATGTATCACAATACCCTAGGGACTAGGCTAGGGTGGGGCACGATTACTGGGCTGATTGTAAGCGACTAAAATGAGGGCAGAGTTTGGTGCGCCATTGTAGGTTCAGGCGGACTATGGTCGTGCATGTAGTCCGGAGTTGAAAAAGCAGGCGTGGGCACCAGTAGTTGTACACTGTGCGTGCTTGGAATGGTGTCAGTGGTTGGCACCCTAGGGCTTGATACACCCTAGGGTGGACCTAGCACAGAGTAGCTACATTTGTGATTGGGCCGTATGACATCGAAACTCGATGAGTTAGGCTTATAGGGAGCCGATCGACTAGACCGTGTAGTTGGACCTTGACTTGGGTCATCTCATGATATTGGGCCAAGGGATCATTTCTTGTTTATACTTGACATGGGTTGGAATACTAGTACTATTGGTGCAAAACTAAACCTTGTATATGCGATGTCACACTTGATCTACCTTGTTATCTATTTATCATGTCAATTAGTTACCATCTTTATGTTTCATCTCAGTTTCTCATGTTTAGTTAACTTTATTACTTTTTATACTAATAGTAGGTAGGACTTACCAGTCTTTATGACTGACCCTTTTTTCTTTCGCCTCTTTTCTTCCGTTCCCCCCCCACCTAAGGTTCTCAGGGAGGGAACACTAGTGCTTAGCTTGGACATTTGGCTTGGTTTCTTGACAGCTCATGTACGGTTTGGACTTGAGCTTGCTATGGCTTCATCACATCTATCTTGGGGATAGTTTATTTTATGTTATTTTCAGTTTATGTTTTCTAGACTTGTGGTAGTTGGAAGATAATGACTGAGTACTTTGATGTAAGTTGACTATTTGGTTTTGAAATGGTTAACTATGGTTTTTAAATTTCTACCGCTGCTTTACCTATTTATTTATCTATGTTCTGCCTTGTGATATCTCTGTGCATGTTTGCCTAGACAACACCCCTCCAAAGCTAGTGCCAGCACTCGTGAGTGTGGCCTTGGCGGAGGTGGGGTGTTACATTTGGTATTAGAGCATGAGGTTTACTAGACCGGACAAAAGTTTTAAAAACCCTTTTGAAAAACTATTTTCAAAACCAATTAAGTATTTTTCCAAGAAAAAGTTTAGTTTATTTTAAAAGGCTATTCCCCAAAAGCCATTAGCACTATCCTTCGTTTCCTCGTTCTAAATCTATCTTTTCCTTTTTCTGCATGGTCGATCTTAACCTTCCCGAGGGAGTACCCATGCCCG
Source organism: Allium sativum (assembly GCA_030737875.1). NCBI lineage: Eukaryota > Viridiplantae > Streptophyta > Magnoliopsida > Asparagales > Amaryllidaceae > Allium > Allium sativum. The sequence continues at coordinate 801,856,132 of CM060915.1, forward strand.
GATGGTTCCAAAGGTACTTGAAAGCTAGGGCCAATGATGCGGGCCCAGCAAACACTCCCACTCCTCTTCCCGTACCTGAGGTTCCTCCTCCTCCTCCTCAGCGTCCACAAGCAGATTTCGTGAAGATTTGCAAAGACTTTAAGGCGATGGGTGGTAAGAATTTTGTTGGGATAGAGACTTTTGTTGAGGCAAGAAACTGGTTAAGGGAGACTGAAGACCTTTTTGCTATCTTTGAAGTAGAAGACCGTAGGAAAGTTCTGTTGGCAGTATGGCTATTGAAAGAGGAAGCTGCTTATTGGTGGGAAGTCACCAACGCTACTAGGCCTATAGAGACTTGGGCCGACTTTAGGATGAGGTTTGGGCTTAAGTTTCTATCATCTGCTGAAGAGAATCTGCAATTGGAGTGGTTTATATCTTTGAAGCAAGGGGACATGACCGTGAGGGAGTATGTGAATAAGTTTAACCAGCTTGCTCGATTCGGTTTAGACATTGTTAACACACCTTAGAAGAAGGCTCTACGCTTTGCTCGAGGATTGAATGAGCCATTGCATAGTTTGGCCATGTCTCATATACCCATGGGTGCAACTTTTGAGAGCTTAGTGGATATGGCCTTGCTCCAAGGAGATGATAAGAATGGCAAGAAAGAAGTTAAGCTTAATGAGACTCAAACCAAGAAGGCGGACTCCAAGTGGGGAGGTAACCAAAACAATCAGAGCAACCAGAACAACAAGAACAACAAGGGTAACAAGGCCAACAACAACAAGGCAAGGGAGACAAGGAAGTGCAACTTATGTGGGATCACTGGACACATAGCCAAAGATTGTAGGAAGAAGAAGAGGAAGTTGGGAGAATGCTTTCATTGCGGAGAGTCTGGACACTACAGTAAGGATTGCCCAAAGAAGCAAGGACAGGGGCAAGGACAGACTCAGTGGGCAGGACCTTCTAGAGGGCGGATGCATGCTCTCAACACTACTCCAGCTCCGGACCGAGGTAGTATTTCTGTAGAAAGCCTTGTTTACATTTCTGGTTTTCCTGTTCGAACTTTATTTGATTCTGGCGCATCGCATTCCTTTATTTCTTCTGACATTGTTGAAAATTTGCACCTAAGTACTAGTCTAGTTGAGGATCCCGTCAGTGTTTCAAATCCAATTGGGTGTTCCGCCCATCTATCTATGATTTGTATGAATTTGAGGATTTCTATCTTGACCGTAGAATTCACATGTAATGCTTATGTTCTCGGGTTCATGGGATACGGGTTGATTTTGGGCATGGATTGGTTATCTAGTTATGGAGCCATTCTCGATTGTGAGCATAGGGTAGTGAGGCTTATGACTTGCCTTGGCAATACCCTAGAGATTTCTTGTAACCCTCTGGATCCCATCATGTTATGTTATCTTGAACCCCTCGACTCGTCTATTGACAATCTTCAATCTGTGAGGGTGGTCCGAGAATATCCTGATGTTTTTGATGAGGTGAAGGGGTTACCCCCTAAACGAGAGATAGACTTCCGTATTTATCTTGTTGATAATGCCAAGCCAGTTTCATTGCCTGTTAGGCATATGGCCCCGTGAGAAAGAAGAGAGCTTAGCAAGCAAATCAAGGAGTTGCTTGAGAAAAATTTCATTAGGCGAAGCATTTCTGAATGGGGTGCTCCTGTGGTATTCGCTACTAAGGCGGATGGTTCGCTTCGTCTATGTGTTGATTATCGTGAGTTAAACAAGCTGACAAAGAAGAATAGGCACCCGTTACCGAGGATTGATGATCTCTTTGACCAGCTTGTAGGTGCTTCTGTTTTCTCTCAGCTCGATCTAGCCACCAGATTCCATCAGCTTAGAGTGGCTGAGGATAGTATCGACAAGACTGCGTTTAGGACTCCAGATGGATTCTTTGAATGGCTCGTCATGCCGTTCGGTTTGACTAATGCACCCGCATACTTCGTTGATTTGATGAGCAGGGTGTTTAAGGAGTTCCTTAACAAGTTTGTGGTTGTCTTCGTGGATGATATTCTGATCTTCTCTAAGGACGAGGAAGAGCATGCTACACATCTCAAGGAGGTTATGGATACGCTTAGAGATCATTAGTTGAAAGTCAAGTTCTCCAAATGCCATTTCTGGAGAAGGGAAGTTCGGTTCCTTGGGCATATAGTTTCTAAGCAAGGCATAGCTGTGGATCCCGCAAAAGTAGTGGCGGTACAAGACTGGAAGGTTCCGAAGAATGCAACTGAAGTGAGAAGCTTTCTCGGTCTGGCAGGATTTTATAGGAAGTTCATTAAGGACTTCTCTAGGATTTCAGCCCCTCTTACTAAGTTAACGAAGAAGAACTTAGTCTTTGCATGGGACTTAGAGTGTGAGCTTGCTTTTCAAAGGCTCAAGAAAGCCCTCACCACAGCTCCAGTTCTTGCATTACCCGATGGAGGGAAGTTGTTTACCGTGTACACCGATGCATGTGGCACGGGATTAGGCGCTGTCCCGATGCAAGAAGGGAGAGTGATATGCTTTGGGGGTAGGCAACTCAAAGTTCATGAGAAGAACTATCCCATTCATGATTTGGAGTTGGCGGCGATTGTCTTTGCACTCAAATTTTGGTGCCATTATCTTCTAGGTGAAAGGTTTGAGTTATATACTGATCACAAGTCGCTCAAGTACCTCTTCTCGCAGAAAGATTTGAATCTAAGGCAGCAGAGGTGGATGGAATTCTTGGCATCATATGACTTCGATATAGCTTATACCCCTGGCAAGTGTAATGTTGTGGCGGATGCGCTAAGTATAAGAAGGTTGACTTTGAGTCCCTTGTTTGTTGAGATGAAGAGCCTAGAGTTCTTGGCAACCTTTGATTTTACACCTGCTGCTGAGTCGATGACTGGTTTGTTAGCATCCCTTGAGCTTAGACCTACACTTCTTGATCAAGTTGGGGCTTCACAGAGGGAAGACCCGCAGATAGTCGAGATCGTGGACAAGTTGATTCGGGGTAAGACGTCAAGTCACCTCACTAGATATACTATTGATGACAAGGGATGGCTAAGGCATGATGGAAGACTATGTGTCCCACTAGTGGGAGACTTAGTAAATAAAGTTCTTGAGGAGGCGCATCACTCGAGGATGACCATACATCCCGGAGGGGATAAGATGTACCGGGATATGAAGCGCATTTTCTTTTGGGATGGGATGAAAAAGGATGTTGCAGAGTTTGTTTCTAGATGCATTGTTTGCCAACAAGTAAAGGCCGAGTCGAAGAAGCACGGTGGGCTACTGCATCCATTGGAGGTCCCGCTATGGAAGTGGGAAAGTATCTCTATGGATTTTGTGGATGGATTGCCGAGATCAAGGAAGGGGAATACTAGCATATGGGTCATAGTGGATAGACTCACGAAGAGCACCCATTTCATTCCAGTGAAGAGCAAGAGGACCGCATCATGGCTAGCAACTGTTTATCTTCGAGAGATAGTGTGATTGCATGGAGTTCCTTCTAGCATAGTGAGTGATCGTGACCCAATCTTCACTAGCCAATTTTGGAGTAGTTTGCAAGAAGCGATGGGCACACTATTGAATCTAAGTACAACCTATCACCCACAGACGGATGGCCAGACCGAAAGGGTGAATAGGGTACTAGAAGATCTGTTGAGGCTATGCATTCTTGACTTTGGTGGCACTTGGGAAGATCACCTTCCTCTCGTAGAGTTTGCTTATAATAACAGCTACCAAGCAAGCATAGGGATGGCACCATTCGAAGCTTTGTATGGGAGGCCGTGCAAGTCACCAACATGTTGGTGGGAGACGACGGATAAGCTTATACTTGGGCCCAACATGGTAAGGGACACATCCGAGAAGGTTGAGTTGATTCGAAGGCGGATGAAAACAGCCCAAGATAGACAGAAATCCTACGCAGACAAGCGAAGGATAGACTTAGAGTTTGAACTTGGAGATATGGTCTTTGTGAAGGTTTCCCCCTTGCGAAATGTGATTCGTTTCGGAGTAGTTGGAAAGCTAACACCAAGGTTCGTTCGACCCTTCCATATCATCGAGTGGATTGGGCAAATGGCTTATAAGGTGGGATTGCCCGAGAAGCTGGCAGGAGTGCACAATGTTTTTCATGTCTCGCATCTCCGAAAATGCCTACATGAATCAGCCGAAGTAGTTGAGCCTAGCATTCTTGAAGACGTGGAGGTAGAGAAAGAGGCAACCTTGAGGCGAGCTCCGATTCGTATCTTGGGAACGAAGATCAAGAAGCTGAGGAATCGAGAAGTCAAGTTGGTAAAGGTTCAGTGGAGTGAAGCCGATGAAGATGCAACTTGGGAAACCGAGGAGAAGATGCGTGGGCTTTATCCATTTCTTTTTGAGGGTACATTCTCAATCTCCTTTCCTAGTTAGCATATCTTTCTTTTGCTATCCATGTTTATCTTTTTATTCCGTTAATCTTGTCAGGAGAACCCTAGGTAGAAACCCTTTGGATGAAACATGTATTTGAAACATGTTATGCTTGATGGTTGCAAATGGTTGCAAGTGGTTGCAAGTGGTTACTCATGGATGCATGATACACGTTAGGCACTTAGATCGGCTCACACATCTTCATATTGCATATGCATGAGTGTTTATGCTTATTCATGGATGAAACTTGTTATGCTATCACGTGGATGTTGCATATGAATGAATGTTATGTGCACTCATGTAGAGATTATAAATTATGTTAGGAATTTGCATACATTTGGACTTATTGCACTAACATATTCTGCATTAAGGAGGTTTACTGAGCCAGTAACCACCTGATTTTCGCATTAGATAGGTGCATATACACACACTCTTGCATATGTTCATACAGCTTTAGAAATCTTTTAAGGACAATGATTACTTGTGGATGATATTTGAGTAGATGGATGATGGATGGTAGGATACGTTCTTCCTAACTTGAAGATTTCGAGGACGAAATCCTTTAAGGTGGGGAGAATGTAACAACCCGAATTTTTATAACATGTTAAAACAAGAAATCAGGGCAGAATTAAATTATAAGTTAAGAATCAATGGGAATGGGTTACTCCATTGCGTTCGTCTCGAAATTCTGCTTGAAAACGAGTCCGAAATTTCGTAAATCGGAGTCCGTATGACCAATTTATGGCCCATAGAAGATTTCAGAAAATTCAAAATTCAGCCCGAAATTCAAATTCAGCCAGAAGAAGATTGGGTGGGAAAATTTCCCGCCCTACCCCAGGTTGACTGGGGTGTCGACCTGCCCCCCCGCCCCCAGGTTGACTGCGGTGTCGACCTGGGTGTCGAGCTAGGGGTCGACCTCCCTGGTCGGCCAGGTTTTCCCTGGTGCACCTGTTTGCTCCTTTGGTCTGCTCAGCTAGTCTGTGACGGGATTTGATGGTTCAGATCTAAACTAGGGTTAATCCTATGGCCTAAACTAGTCTCTACACCTATAAAAACACCCTAATACCTAGCCTAAACCATCACAAATCATCCTAACAACTAAATTCTGCCAAAATGCTCCCTAATCATGGCCTCCATCTTCACCTTGAGAGCTTCTAAGGCAAAAAGGAGCAAGCTTTCTTCTTTCTGTTAAAGGAGCTACTTATTCTCAAGGCTGCTTGTGTTGCTACATCATTCCTAGAGCTTCTACAACGTCTCTATCTTGTTCTATTTGGTTCTAGTTCTCATAGCCACGCTTTGTAAGGCCCACTCTACTCTTAGATTTAAACTATGAAGTTAATATGATCATGTAGCAAGTTGAAATGGGACTTTTGGTATAATACTTGTCTTGGGGCTATATTTGTATGCATAGATCCATTTATGACTCTTTTGATCTATGATTGTGGCACTATCATGAACCTAGTACCATTTACCTTGATTTTTGGGTAGAAAGCTATGAGATTTATGTGGGGATTATGCATAATGCAACCTAGAACCCCTCATAACCTTGATGTAAACTTGCCTATGATGTTGAACTACATGCTACCCACAAGTTTATCACCCTATGTCAACTATTATCATGTTTCACCTTTGCCTATGATGTTGAACTACATGTTACCCACAAGTTTATTTGCTAAGTTTGATGTCATACATGTTTTGAGGCCAATAATCCTATATGCTAGTTGTGATGAACACCTTTGCCTCAAATATCATCATGTTTAACTTATGACCAACTTTACTAACCTTATGCCCATCTTGGTCATATTTTTATGTTTCTTGATTCACTTGTGTTGATGCGAATTTACGTGCGATGGGGATACGTTAGTTTGGCAAACTTGAAATGACATGAAAAACATGACTTGAAATGTGACATGAAACTTGATTATGCTTGAAAACTTGAATATGGTCATGACATGTAGAAAACCATAAAGTGGCCAACTCGAGGTTGGGTTGAGTTTGTAGTGTAAATCTGCCCGGAAGCGCCCAGCAAATCCAGTGGCTACAAACAATAGGACCCAATGTGAGAAGTTGGTCATATCGCGCTTGAAACCCGAGGTTAGACTAGGTTGTGGTGTAAAGCTGCCCGGACCTGCCCGGCATATCCAGTAACCACAACAAAGTCTAATGTGAGAGGTTGGGTGCATTAAAATAATTAATGCCACATGTTAGGGTTAAGTCATGAACCACTTGGATACACTTAACCAACTTGATGCATGATCGGATGGGGTTAACCACACTTAACCCGCTGGAAACCCTAGTTACGTGGTCCTTTTCAGTAGTAACCCTCTTGGATGTATCACGATAACCTAGGGACTAGGCTAGGGTAGGGCATGATTACTGGTCTGATTGTAAGCGACCAAAATGACGGCAGAGTTTGGTGCGTCATTGTAGGTTCAGGCGGACTATGGTCGTGCACGTAGTCCAGAGTTGAAAAAGCAGGCGTAAGCAACAGTAGTTGTACACTGTACGTGCTTGGAATGGTGTCAGTGGTTGGCACCCTAGGGCTTGATACACCCTAGGGTGGACCTAGCACAGAGTAGCTACATTTGTGATTGGGCTGTATGACACCGACACTCGACGAGTTAGGAATATAGGGAGCCGATCGACTAGACCGTGTAGTTGGACCTTGACTTGGGTCATCTCATGATATTGGGCCAAGGGATCATTTCTTGTTTATACTTGACATGGGTTGGAATATTAGTACTATTGGTGCAAAACTAAACCTTGTATATGCGATGCCACACTTGATCTACCTTGTTATCTGTTTATCATGCCAGTTAGTTACCATCTTTATGTTTCATCTCAGTTTCTCATGTTTATTTAACTTTATTAGTTTTTATACTAATAGTAGGTAGGACTTACCAGTCTTTATGACTGACCCTTTTTTCTTTCGCCTCTTTTCTTCCGTTTCCCCCCCCCCCCAAGGTTCTCAGGGAGGGAACACTAGTGCTTAGCTTGGACATTTGGCTTGCTTTCTTGACAGCTCATGTACGGTTTGGACTTGAGCTTGCTATGGCTTCATCACATCTATCTTGGGGATAGTTACTTTATGTTATTTTCAGTTTATGTTTTCTAGACTTGTGGTAGTTGGAAGATAATGACTAAGTACTTTGATGTAAGTTGACTATTTGGTTTTGAAATGGTTAACTATGGTTTTTAAATTTCTACCGCTGCTTTACTTATTTATTTATCTATGTTCTGTCTTGTGAAATCTCTGTGCATATTTACCTAGACAACACCCCTCCAAAGCTAGTGCCAGCACTCGTGAGTGTGGCCCCGGCGGAGGTGGGGTGTTACATACAATAAAAATGATATTTTTATTAGTGAAAATTAGGCTCACATCCCTAAAAAAGTTCAAAATTAACGCCACATCCAGCCAAACTTTCTTTGCGTTTCCGTTCCCTAGAATCAGCTGCCGCCCAAAACATTTTTTCCCTCCCGCCTCCTGCCACATACCCCTTCGCCTTTTCCAATTTTGCAAAAAAAAAATGCGCTCATGCATTAAAAAAATATTCTAAAATCTGGAAATAATCCCAGGAGTGCACGCAAATTGAAAAAAAAAAGTTGCATACTTCTGTGCAACTATTACTTATAGTAGCATGTATGTATGCATATATTTATATAGTGTATTTATGCTGAAAATCTGAACCAATATACGCATATATGTATGCAACTATTAGCAAATAATTGCATAAATTTATGCATACAAAGTTGAACTGAGATTTTCGTATGATGAAAAGTTGCATACATGAATGCAACTATTCTGTATATATGCATGCATGTGTGCAACATATTTAAAAGGGACGATGGTTTGTGAATATACGCATGAATGCATGCATTTATTCTGTACAAGAGCATAAATGTGTGCAACAATGTCTGAAAACGGCGAATGCTTGAAAAAACATGCCAAATTTGAATATTTGCATAAAAGGATGTATGTAATGCAGTTTAGCTGCATACATATATGCATTTATACTGCAGTTTGGGCGCAACACTGAAATATTAGCATGAATGTGTGCAACTATTTACAAATAGGTGCATCTTTTGATGCAAAAACCTGTTGTTTCGCTGATTTTATGTTATTTTGAGTTTTGACGTGGTTTTTGATTGTTTTTCCACCTGATTTTTTTGGCGTGAACGTGTTTTATTTAATAATGAATTTTCGTGATTTTTTTATATAATTTTTTATATGTTTTTATATGTTTTTGAAAAATAGAGACCTAATTTTCAATAAGTTTAGGACCGGATGTGAGCCTAATTTTGAAACTTAATAGGGACCTGTGACAAACAGACCCTTTTTATTATTCAAACATTTTATTCAACACATGAATATTTTTAATGATTCATACATAAAATAAAAATGATATTTTTATTGTTCAAACATTTTATTCATCACATGAATATTTTATATAGTTCATTTCAGAAAATTTCGGCATTATAACGGCAGGGTGTTGTAGCACCAGCATAGTGTTTGAGCACTACTCCTCTTCTAACCTAGGCTTGCGCCATACATAATCATTTCATTCAATAATTCCATAATTCAATCCAACAATTTGTCCAACCACAATCAGTCAATCCCAATTTTGTACAATGCATACATGTATTTCATATAGCGTATATATATTTTTAATATCACAATCAATTTCCACAACACAATCATCCATGTTTTAATAGAAAATAGTGACAGGAGCTATGAAGCCCCTTTTGCAACATATTACATTTTTCTCTATTTTATTTGAATTTAGAAATCTCATATTGGGTTCCACTCCTCAATTTTGTAGAAAGCTCCAAATGCGTAATAGTCACTTTTAGAACGTACTGTACGATGTCACAGTCCCAATGCTTCCTGTTTCATTAGATATCGACATCGTATCAAAAAGACATTATTTTTATAAATCAATTAAAATTCACAATGTTTTTAAATGTTGTAATTAGTTTAAATAATATACCTCGTTAACTCAGAAAATGGTTCGAACGTAGCTTCCAAACTAGGATCGGATTTTTCTCCCAAATCGTGAAGCTTGGAGACGATCGGCTTGCACCACGGCATAGTGCTACGAAAACCGCACCTAGGCCACCCACCAGTGTTGAACTCGATGGCCTCCTGCCTCAGGGAAACGGCGACGAACGGGACTAGTTCGATCTCGATAACCTCCCTTCTCGCTCCACGATAAATCACCACTTGGTATGGATTTAAAGATCAGAACGAGCTCTATGATTTTCGTTTAGAAAGTAGGATTTAACTTGCCTAAGATTGAGAGAATTTGGAGCTAAAAAATATGATCCTTTTCCACGTTCAAACGAGATAGAATGACGGCATGATTTCGTTTTCTGGATATGGCTAGGGTTTTGGAAAAAATCTCATTGGCCCATTTATATTTAATTTTATTATTTAATTCCTTTAGTTTCGAAAATACCTATTGATCCATACGAACTCCAAATCAAATCCAACGACTGTAGCCCCTAGATAAATACCCCCATTCTGGACATAATGGGATATCTTTCATAAGCTCATTCAACTATTTCAGTCAATTTTTTTTAAACTAAAATATATTATGTTCAACATTGAATTTGAATGTACATTTTAATTTACCGAGGCCACATACTGATTCTAAAAATTCCAGAGAAATTATATCTAGCTTTGTTTTGACAATATAGTCCTAACAAAAATAATTTCATCGAATTTGGAGACCGTTTGAAAAATGGACTTTTTCTAGTCGATCCAATTTGCATTATATTTGCAAAACACGTTTTCTTTTACCCTACTCACATATTAATCCCGAAAATTATGAAATTTTAAATCTAGCAATAAGTTGAAATTTCGAATCCAACAAAAGTGGTTTCATCAAAAACGGAGGTCGTTTGCAAAATGGCTATTTTTAAAGGCATTGTTATTATTTAAAAATGGAATTTTTAAATTTTGACGTATTTTCTACCAAAATTACCTTAAAAATAATTTTTAAATTAGTTCTGATTTTTTGGGTTGTTAAACTTATAAAGACATAACTCATAATTTTAAATCTCACTTGAAATAATCAAATTTATTCAACAAGTCGAAAAATTGAACTTCTACTCAACCATTCATTGGAAATTTAAATTTAGTCTTTTTCTTCTAGATATCCATTCGAGATATACATATCATATCCTCCTAATACAATAGGATTATATTTTCAACTCATACTCGAGAATCAATTCCAGACTATTTTTACTAATCATTCCAAATATATACATATTTGTATATTCAAATTATTTTTAGAGTCAAAATACTCGTTTTATCAAGACAACTAGTAGTAATGCTACTATAATGGCCACCTTCACTCTAGAACTTGATAATAAATTTCGATGATAAGTGACAAAGTGGGTTCTCCATTCAAATATATATTTTTTCAAAACATTTTGAAAATCATTCGAAATATTTTCATTTGAAAATATTTATATAATTTACTACCATATTTAAATTGCTTGGAACAATTTCATTTCAAAACATCTGAAAGTAACTTCCAAAATTCCGGAATCAAATTCTCTAGTTTCAGTCAAACAATTTCTTTTAGTTGTAACTAAATTGATATATTGATGGATATACATTTCATATTTTCTCAATGATTTAACATCTTCAATTTATTTATTGACTTTTGGTTGTCATTCATTAATATATTTAAGTACACCATAATTGAAGATGAAATCCAATTTGTACAAATTCATAACTTTCCATATTTCTTCCAATTACCTCTAGAACTGATTCAAGATGAAAACTAAGGAAACCTATCGAATAGAAGCTATCAACGATACAAATTCATAGTGTGGGAATCAAAACGATTTTCAAGTCCAAATTAAATTATGTTCAAAATAATTTATTCTCTCATTTCAAGTTAAGTATCGAATTTATTAATAGTACACATACTTATATTACCAAACAATTTACATATACACTCGATTCAAACTAAATATTTAATCAGTTATTTCGCATATGTTTATACTTCTAAAAAATTTACAAACACGATCTTACCTATGCAAGAGGGATTCTTGCCCTGTTCAAATGATACTTTATATAATATCCAAATTTATTTAAGCCTCATTTATTTCCAAAGATCTATTCAGTTTGAATCGATTTACTACTCAAATTTATTTCAAACTATTTTTTATTATATAGTTTCTGAGTCGCAACATACATTGTATTCAATTAATTTATATTCACAACACTTCAATTCCAGATTTATTTATATTTCATATTTCTCCATTTTCCAAAATAAATCTATATTTCAAAACACTTCATATTTGCAAATTAACTTATATTCCCAAAATATTTTTTATTTTTGATTCAAAATACGTTATGTTTCACATTCCTTTTAGTTTCCAACTATTTTATACGCCTTTACGCTTCTGCTGTACTATTTTGAATAAATTTGTTTCAAAATAATTTATATTTCAAAAATACTTTACATTTCCAACTTAATTTGTTTTTTACGATACTTATTCCCTCAAATTGATTACAAAATTCTTCATTTTCAATGTCGAAAATATTTCAAAACAATTATACTTATAAAACAATTCATTTAATTTCTAAATAATTTATATTTTCAAAATATGCCCTCTCGACAATGATCTTTGCGTTAACTCCACTCATTCTAGGGTATTGTTACTCTATCTCTAATGGGTTACTAAACCCAACAAGCTATGCTTTGTCAAACCAAAGCTCTGATACCAACTGTAATGACTCACCTTTTTGACTGTCTTGAATCAGTAATTAAACCGACTCCAGGCGTTCAAAATGGTGAATCATTATTTAACTTACGGGAATTAAATGGAATATTACACCTAAAATCACAGTGCAAAAATATATGTAGCGGAATAAATTTTATATAAATAATATCAGAGTTTATGCAAAACATTTTACGTAGCGGAAAAATATCAAATATATACATGAATTTTAAAATAAAAAGTTTTACAGTTTGACGAGCACATGTTGTATGCATCTTGCACCTTCTCCACAGTTTTGCGTGCTGAATATCTTAAGATCCGCAACACTCGTATCTGACCGAGCGTTCCATGCAAAACATAAAACACTCCAGTCAGGATTTAGCATAGTTCAAGTAAGTTAATTTCAATAGAACTGAAAAAAAGAAAGAAAAAAATCCTAACCCAAACCAGAAATTATTATATCTAGTATACATGACGAATGCCAACATTCATGGTTTTATAAATGCTGAACACAACAAGGACATTTGGGTTTGAGTTTCAAACAATTTAGCCATGTTCAGGTTAAACCACAAACTGGAATGAAGACCAAAGAAGTGTGCAAAAAGTGGATCCCGCGAAAATTAACTGACAGGTAGTAAAAAGAGGGAAAACCAACAAGTCAATATATATATATGGTTTCAATAATCCACCTAGTCCTTACACTGCATCACGTTTCCATGACAGGTAGCAAAAAGAAAACCAACAGGTTGGAAACTAAAATTACATTTTGACTAAAAACATTCACATAGTATACGTTAGGGGTGGGCATAAACAGCATCGCAATGCGGAAACCGCCCAGACCGAACTATAAAAGTGGTGCGGAAAACCGCACCAGATTCTCTCACTAAAGAAAGCAGCCCAAACCGAGCCGACTCGCAATGATACAGTTCGGTTGCGGTTTGAAATGCTACCAAACCATATTAAACCGAACTGAACCGTATTACTACACCAGTAATATTATGATAAAAAAATATCAAATTCCTATCTAATTTTTTATTTTAACGATATATATCCTATTTCCAGCGTACGTTATCATTATATCAATTCAAGATAACGCTATGTGTTTTAACCTTTAGGTGAAACAACGTCATACAATCGTAAATTGATTGTTAATGGAAGTAATTCTCTTGTTTTATATTTAATACGGGTTCAAACCGGACCAAACCAAAATCGAACCGTATTACATCGAAACCGAACCAAAACCGAACCGTTTGAATGACAAGTTTAATATTTTGTATTTTTAATCAACCATTCGATGCGGTGTGGAAGCAGTTTGAGCTCCAAACCGCACCGAACTGAACCGGCCCACCCTTAGTATACGTATTAAGCTATCCATCATTTAACATTCTCGATGTTAAACAAATTGATGCTATAAGGATAGTTTAACGTTTTAAATGTTAATGTTAACTCAACTGACTACATACTAAAGTTAATCCAATTCACTCCCACGCCCTTCTGTTTAACAATGAGATGATATTAAATATGTACATATTCACATATCATGAGTAATTTAATACTAGTAGTAAACATCAGTTTGACCTTTCGTTTTTAACAAAAAGCAATAGAAGATTCAATGCTCGTCTATGGCAAGTTTCAATGTTCGTCTATGGCAAGTTTTACTGTTGTTCTAACTGTCTTTCGGACGGGTGACCAAATCAAAGTATACAAGTGCTCACCCAATTTTTAATGCAGCAAATTGTACTGGCAAACGCACAAACCCAATGGACAAGGAAAAATCCATATGATAGAGTGTCAACGACTGTAAAAAAAACCATATAGCAACAAACACCAAGTGGACGGTAATCAATTCAGTTAATACTGAAATTAAACCCTTGAACCCAGTAAATCGTGAGTAAAAACTCACCTTGAACAGCGGAGAAAAAGCCAAAAGAGTTCCAAATTGCGGAGCAGAGTTTGCTGCGAACCTGGAGAGTGGGGCTTTGGGTTCAACAAAGGCGCCAAACTACAGAGAGAAAGAGGATAGTGCACATTTCTTTTGGGTTTGAAGGGGTTAACGGAGGGTATCGCGAAGCTTGGTGGGTGACGGATCGGCTTTGATCGACGATAGCGGTGGATCTAGGGTTTTCAGAGGGACGCAGGGATTTGAAATGAGGGTGCACGATGAACTTGAAGGCGGAAACTATGACGAAGGAGGATAAAGCGAAGTTGTGAGGATTTCCAATAGAGTGTGAATTTGAAGCAGGCCCAGCGGATTTGAGAGGATCACCGAAAGAAAAAAAAATGATGGTGGTTAGCAGTATTTTTGGATTGAGAAAGAAAGTGAAACTTGGAATGAAGTAAATAAAGAGAAGGGGACAGCTGATAAAAGAAAAGAAGAGGGTAGAGTTGGCAGAGCGAATGTATTGAGCATTCAGATGTACGCTTACACGTGCAAAATGGATTGAAGTTCAAGTTACAAGTGTAAAAATCCAACGAAACAAATGTACAAGTGGCTAATGTATTTTTACCATTTCAAATACAATTTCAAATTTAATTATCATAAACCAATTCAACATTTAAAATAATAAAAAAATTATAAATAAATCTTTAAAACCAAATTTAAACCAAAAGATTTATTTAAATTCAAATTATAATTCAATTAATCGAAAATATTAATATCACAAAAATGTAGCAAACATATTTAGGTTCAACAATAAAAATTAAATTCAAGCTTACAAATTAAATAAAACTAAGACAAAATAACTAGATTTAAAATTGTAAACAAATTTTAAAACAAAAAAAAATTCTTTTCACAAACTAAATAAAAATCTCAGGTTAAGAGAGAAAAAAGAAAAAAAATCAAATTTATAATATTCTAATAATAGATATAAATTTGTTTTAATACATCAACATCGCTTCACTTTAACAAACAACTCAAATTCAAAACTTACAATTTAAATTTTCAAGCTACATTGGAAAAATAAAATTTAAAATTCTCTAACAAAATTTTAAAACTTCACTAAAATTTAATTTAACAAAATATTTAAATTGAATATAAAAATTTTAAATTTACCCTTACAAAATCAATTTAAAATAATAAAAAATAGACTAAATTTAATATTAAATTTTATAAATATAAATTCAAATAAATTTAATATATTTAAACATTGAAAAAAACTAGTTTGTTACAAAGTGGATGATGGTCAATGCGTACCAGCGACATCCAAGTGTGCGACATCGATTATGGTAAATAGACCATGCGCTAGATAGACGTCCATCTGTATCGTGAATTCAAGACGGTGATTCGAAGGGATATTTTTATATGTGGACCTCGAAAGGATGTATTGATATATGTGTCGCATTTGAGCTGGTTATGATTTAGTGTAAGGAGCATCGACTACCATGCTAGCTTCATGTTAAAGAGTAGATCTTGATCTATGTAGAAGTAGGAATTAGTCCTAGTAGGACTTATATAAAATAAAGTTTAGTGCAAACAATCAATTAAGCAGTCAATCTAAGTAGTCATTGTAAGTAAAGCACGGACACTAAACCTTGTAACATTCAGAATTGTTCTTAATTCGGCTGTCTCTTAATTATTCTCTTTCTATTGGTCACTTTCTATTCACTAGACTTTTATGTCTAGTCCATTCTCCTTTCCCTTCTTTCCTCATAGGCATACAGAAAAGCAATAATTTCTTGATAGACTTAGAGCATTGCATGGATACTTTATTCTTGTTTACATGTTATTTCTGTTCTTTTTATTTATTGTAATTGGATTTAAGAGAGGGAAGTTTGTATATATTATGTACTTTGATATTACAGTAAATTGAAACTTTGATGTAATGACATTTTGTTCAGTAACAAAATGATATTTTTTCTGAAAAGTTTAATTAAGATATTTGGTTTCCATTGTAATTTAATTTATGTCATGTGAGTCTTAGTCTCTACTGTTGGTAATGAGGATTACAGATCTTAAGGCTAATGCTAGAGGAAAGGGTAAATAACGTTTAATTATATTTATGAATTTCTTGAAATCATTTTAATTTACAAGAATCAAATGCAAATCACATATATCAAAAAGTCATATAATCAATCACAGATGCAAATAATTAGTAAACAAAGTAAAGGAAAGAATGCACCAGGATTTTATATTGGTTTTGAAGTCACCCTACATCCAGTCTCACATAACTCAGGGTTGTGCATATTTCTTTTAAACCAATTTTCAAAGTACAATCCTCAATTTCAGGGCCACATGGTCTACCCCCACCTGCTTCCGAGCATATGGAGCTTTATTTATTCAACCAGGCTACAAGAACACCAAATTGATTTAGGGGTTACAATCACACCCTGTTGATTTGAGAAAAGGCAACAACCACGCCTTTTCAAGTAAAAGTTTGGTAGAGAGACTTGATAGAAGTTTATTCTTAAGATTTTTTTTATTACTATTGCTCCTATAACTCTGAATAGCACTTAAATCTTTGATAGATAGGACAGAGAATGAAAATAGATATATACTGGTTTCAATCTCTTTGAATTTCAATAGAATTTGGTTATGGATTCTTGAAAAATAGAAAGGAAATGGAGAGAAGGACTGAAGAAGAAAATGAAAAGAAGTTAAAAAATACGTTTTTGGTTGGGTATATATAGGGAATCAATAGCCATGTCTATTCAGGAAAGGATTTAAGCGAACAGACGTTTCTTTTGAAATTTGAATTTCTGAAAAATACAGCTACCATGTCGACATGGTCATCCTCCTATATCCCTATGTCTATAAAAATTTTGAAATTTCAATTTTTGAAAATAATGGAAATGATGTTTAAATAAATCAACGTAATTATAGAGTTTAAACAAACTAGTTTCCTATATTATAAAATTGTATAATAGAGTAGTAATATATTTTACAATAAATATTTATAATCTATAAAAGTGATATTTATACTTAATATTTATACTTAATATAAAACTATATATATAATTTAAGACATAAAACTATAAATATGAATATAAGGAAATAAGAATATTACAACTCAAGTAAATATTATAACAAAATAGTTAAATCAGAAGTTAGTTTAAAATCAAGGAATATTAAAACCAAGGGATATCTTTTAAACAAGAAGTAATTTTGAAATATTTAAAAATAAAAGCTAAGAAAATTTTCAAGTTAAAACATTAAAAAGGAATATTATTGTAGGGTATCTCATCATGACAAGTCTTGATTCCCGCAAAATTGATTTGGTTGTGGGTTTTATCCTACTTTGGGTTCTATCCTATGAGAAAATTGGAATAATGATTTTAGTGATGTTATGAAGTTATAACAAAAATTCTAGACTTTATTACGTGTTTAATATCTTGAATTCTTGAACTCTTATTACTTATCAGTCTTCAATCTTGAATTCTTCTTCTTTGTAATCTTCAATCTTGCATTTGTATACTGTACAATGATTAATCAATATGTGCATATACATCCTTCATATATATAAATATATATGGACAATAGTGTTAGTAAAATATACTTATCTAATTCCATTGTCTTCAGTTACTCCCACTAACTCGAACAACTCCTTCTGTAATTACAGGCTCACCCTTAATCTCCATTTTGTTCTATTACATCCCCAAATTTTATCAAAACACACTTCTCTGACGCATATAATTTGATCGTCTTCTTTCATATGCCAGTTTTCTTCTTCCTCCTCTTCATCATTTTATATGCATTTGGATATTGAAAGAGTCATCTTCGATAACAATAGGGTTAGAATGATTATCCATTAGGAATTTCTGTAAATTCCTTAGGATTTTTCCTTTCTTTTCTTGTTCTTTGGCCAAGCAAAGTTGCATCATTTGAATTTCAACGAGCATTTGCAGAGAATCTTTTAAAGAGTCTTCTACATTCATCACACGAGCAAACATAGTAAGTTGAAACGGTCCTAGAGGAGGCGGAGAGAAGGAAAAGGAGTCATTATTTTTAGTATTGGATGAGGAGGACATTGACTTCTTGTTTCCAGAAGTTTATTACAAAGAGAAATGAGTGAAGTGATAGAAAATTTTGAATTTAGAAGTTTAAATAAGCATATAAACTGATTTTGGAAGGAAAATCAAATTTGATGGTTTGATGCCGACATAGGTGGGTTATCATGTCGACATTCCCTTATATATTTTGAAATTTCTTTAAACTGATTTTGGAGGGAAAATCAAATTTGACTGTTGGATGCCGACATGGGCGGATGGCCATGTCGACATGAGGGAATGGCCATGTCGACATGCCCCTATATAGTTTTAAATTTTTTGTTTTTATATTTTAGTATATATACTAATATATCTAGTTACTATATTTCAATTAAAGAACAAATACCTCATTATCTTCTTAGTTTAGTAAACATACTTAATTCAAGGGTTTAGTTAAAATATTTACAAGTTGATTCTCAGTTTTAATAAATTCTAACATAATATTTTCTTTACTTACATTATCTGCAAGAAAATAATGTCTAATATTAATGTGTTTAGTACAAGCATGATAAGTAGAATTTTTAGATAAATTTATTGCACTAGCATTATCATAATAAATTGATGATTACTTTATGTTTAATCCAAAATCTTTTAGAGTTTGTTGCATATAAATTACTTAAGAACAAGATAACGCAGCTGAGATATATTCTGTTTTTGTTTTGACAACGATATAATATTTTTCTTTTTACTAAGATTTGAACCTAACGAACATAACAAGAAAAGGGGCTTAGACAATTCCGTCCCTTTTTCGATGAAGGAAATAGATCTAAGGGCCTTAATCCGTATTTTGTTATTCACGTATTAAAAATTGATACGCAGTAGAATTTTTTTTGCTCTTTCCACAAGATTTTTCTTTTACAAACCAATATCGCAGTAATTAGGAATCATAATTTTTATCAAATAAAGCTGTTGGAATAATACAATGCGGTATTTTTTTTTTGATTCAAAATGGAAAGTGCCCAAATTCAATTATAAACTTGAAAAACAAAGATTGGGTTGCACCATATATATCAAAGAGTATCTAGAAACCAGGGAATACACCAAAAGTGACAAGTTTCCACTTGTACTTTTTCAGCCTAATATACAACCAGCATAGTCTATAACACAATATGAAATTAAATCAAATGAAATAATTTTATTGAAAATAAACTGAAGTTTAGTGTATGTTTAACATATCTTAGAATACCTTTTATGTCATTTAAGTGAGTTTACTTAGGTTGCGATTGATATCTAGTGAACACTATACGTTAAATCTGGCCTACTCGCAGTGATATGGAGTAATGAACCAATCATTCCCCTATATAGTTTTTGATCTACGTCTTTTGATAAGTCATGTTTGCTTAAAGCTTCATTGGTTGCTATGGGAGTGGACTTTCCACTTGTATATGCTATATTAAACTTGTTAATTAAATCCCTAACGTATTTTACTTAACTAATAAAAATACCATTATATAATTGTTTTATTTCTAATCATAAAAAGAAAGTGAATTGTCCTATATGACTCATTTCAAATTCTTTTGTCATAGTTTCAAAAAAATTACATTCATTTCATTATTTGTTGATCTAAAAATAACATTATCTACATAGATTTGTACTAATTGAATATCGTTTTTGTTTCTTTTAATAAAAAGAGTACTATCTACTTTACCAATTTCATAATTTGATTGTAGTAAATATGATCTTAGTTTATCACACCAGGCTCTAGGAGCTTGTTTTAAATCTTGTAAAGCTTTCTTTATTTCGTAAACATGGTTTGGAAAATTTTCATCTCTAAATAATGGAGGTTGTTCAAAATAAACATCTTCTTTTACAAAACCATTTTAAAATGCACTTTTTAATCCATTTTAAATAATTTGAAATTATTATAATTAGCAAAAGCAAGAAGAATTCTGATAGCTTCTAATCTTGCTACGGGTGCAAACGTTTCATCAAAATCAATTCCTTCTTTTTGACAATAACCTTGCGTGACTAATCGAGCTTTATTTCTAACGACCTCACTAAGTTCATTCATTTTATTTTTATAAAACCATTTACTTCCTATTATAGTTTTATCCTCAGCTCCAGGAACAAAATTCTCATACAGCATTTTTGGTAAATTGATTCAGTTCTTCTTGCATAGCAAGTATCCACGAATCATCAAATGATGTTTCCTTTAGAATTTTAGGTTTAATAGTTAATATAAAAGCTACATTACTCACTTTACTTAATTGATTTCTAATTCTGATTATAGATTCAGTATCTCCTAGTATATTTTCTACAGGGTGATCTTTTAAAATCATCATTCTTTTATTCGATTAATTAATTTCACAATTTGTTTCATTTGATTCATTATTTTCATTATCAAATCCTTATTCATTATTTATTTGACTAATATATTTAAAATTTTCATCAAAAGATACATGCATTGTTTCTTTAATAATTTAGTTTTTAAATTGAAAACTATGTAGGATTTACTTTTATTTGAATATACAATAAAAATTCCTTTATCAGATTTTGGATCAAATTTATCTAAATTTTCTTTAGTATTTAAAAAAAAATTATAAAATAAGATACTTTTGGTATCTTATTGTGAAGAAGTTTGTATTATGTTTTTTGGGTTAGTGGTTTAAATTAAGTTCTATTTAAAATATAACAAGTTGTAGCTACAGCATCAACCCAAAAAATTTCTCGATAATTGCTATCTAAAAGCATAGTTCTAACACACACTTGAATCATTCTATTCTTACGCTTGATTACTCCGTTTTGTTTTGGAGTTCCTGGAAAAGAGAAAATACGAGTAATTCCCTTTTTATTACACAAATTCCCTCCGCTATGATCACCATGTATAGTTTTGATTTTTAAAGAAAATTGATTTTGAATTCTTTTTGCTAAAGTTTTAAATAAATCAAAAGTATCAATTTTATGTTTGAGAAAAGGAGTCCATGTATATCTAGAATATTCATCTACAATAACAAAAATATATCTATTATGATTTATTGACTGAATTTGAGATTGTCCAAACAAATCTAAATGAAGTAACTGTAGAGGTTTTGAAGTGGAAATCGTATCTTTTAGTTTAAATGGACTCTTCCTAAGTTTTCCTAGTTGACTAGCATAAAATATGCTATCTATGCTATAGTTCATTTGAGTAAGTCCTCTTACTAAATTAGGTTTAGAAAATTTAGATTGGAGTTTGAAATTCAAATGCCTAAATCTTTTATGCAAAATCCAAGGGTCACTTGTACTAGCCAAAAGACATAAGTTATCATTTGAATTCTTCATTATCGGAATATAAATATTTTTCTTCCTAATTCCTTCAAATATAATATTTGAATTATTTTCTTCGATGTGTACTTACTAAGTAAGTTGTGTTTCAAATTCCTAACCAGCAAAACATCAGAAATAGTAGAAGTTTTAGAATTACCGACATTGCCGATGCCAATCACATATCCTTTTGAGTTGTCTCAAAAATAACCATTCCTCCATTTTCATACACTATATCATTCAGTAAATCATGATTTCCAGTCATGAATTTTGAATAACCACAATCAAGTATCCATCCATTTTTCTTAATTTTCACCATTTGTCCATTGAGTGTTGAATCATCAAGAACCATACAACACACTTGTTCCTGTACAACACAACAATTTGGAAGATAACTTTATTTTTCAAAATAACTAAATACAGACACATGAAACAACGATGAATTGAACATATTTAAACTAATTTTATCATAAGTTCCTAAATTTTCTATATTAAACTTTTTCAAAAATTCTGATTATGAAAACTTTGAAAACCTATGCACTGGTACCAATTGTTGGGAATGCAGATTACGGATCTATATGCTAACTTAACACTACAGGGGGTGAATATTATTTAATTGGATTTATGAATTTCTTGAAATCTTTTTGAATATATTAGAGTCAAATATAAATCAAAGATATGAAACAGTCACATAATCAATCATAGATGCAAATAATAAGTTAAAGGAGTAAAGGAAAGAACAAACCGAGATCTTATACTGTTCAGAGTCACCCTATGTCCAGTCCTACACAACTCAAGGTTGTGTGATTTCTTTTCGAAAATTCTTCATATTACAACTCTCAATTTCAGGGCTACGAGGTTCACCCATGCTTGCTTTCGAGCACATAGATCTCTCTTGATTTAACCAGGCTAAAAGATCACCTAATTGATTTATGGGCTACAATCACACCCAGTTGATTTGAACGGGAAACAACCATATCTTTCTAAAAATAATTTAGTAGATAGACTGGATAGATCTTTGACCTTTCTATTTTTGATTCCAATTGCTCCTATAACTACGACTAGCACTTAGATCATTGAGAGAGGGCATAGAATTAAACTAGAGATATTCTAGTTTGATTCTTTTTGAATTTCGAATGAAATTGGTAATGGATTCTTGAAAAATAGAAAGGAAATGGAGAGAAGAGGGAGTGTACAAGATAATGAAAAGTAGCTAAAAAGTTCGTTTTTGGTTGGGTATATATAGGGAATCAACAACCATGTCTATTCAGGAAAGGATTTAATAGAATAGACACTTCTTTTGAAATTTGATTTTTTAAAGAAAAAACTGCTACCATGTCGACATAGTCATCCCCCTATTCCAACATGCCTATAGAAATTTTGAAAATAATGGAAATGTTGTTTAAATAAATCAAGGTAATTCTGGAGTTCAAACTAACTATTTTCCTATATTATAAAATTGTATAGCAGAGTAATAATATAAATTAAAAACATATATTTGTACTCAATAAAAGTGATATGATTACTTAATATAAAATAATAAATACAAATAAAACTTAAGGTATAAAACTATAAATATGAATACAAGAAAATAAGAATATTAAATCTCAAGTAAATATTATAACAAAATATTTAAATTAGAAGTTAGTTTAAAATCAAGGAACATTAAAGGCTAGGGACATCTTTTAAACAGGAAGTAATTTTGAAATATTTTGAAAATAAGAGCTAGGAATAGGTTTGAAGTAAAAACATTAAAAGTAAAATTTATAAAAATGAAAATTTAAAACTTTAGTTTTGTGAGTTCCTACTTGCAGAGTATCTCATCATGACAAGACTCGGTTTTTGCCAAAACTGATCTGATCGTGGGTTGTATCCCACTATCAGCTCCATCCCACTAGAAACAGAAATGGGTTCCATCCCATGAGAAAATTTGAATAAAGATTTTAGTGTGTTTATAAAGTTTTAACAAAAAGTGTAGACTCTATTACTTATCCCAATATCTTGAATTCTCGAACTCTCGAATTCTTGTTACTCATGAGTTTTTAGTCTTGAATTATTATTCTTTATAATCTTCAATTTTGAATCTTCATACTGTACATTCTTCACTAATCAATACATGCATATACATCCTTTATATATATAAATATATATATATATATATATATATATGTGTGTGTGTATGTGCTTGTATATATATACTGACAATGGTCTTAATATATATTTTATAATAATTTTAGTTAAAAAAGCTTAACATGGTTGTTATCAGCAAAACCATCATCACCATTATCTCAGTTCCTAACATATATTAAGTTCTCAATTATACCTAGAGGCTCTACATTCCTAGGTATGACTCGTTAAGGAGCATGCTAAAGGTTGTAAGGTGTTACAATACAATTCACAAAATTTCAATAGCACTTCCTTTTTGTTCCCTATGCATGCATTTCTGTATGATATAAGAAACAAACTAGAAGTACTACCGATATTTTTTGGATCGTTTATAATGAAGTTATTTGAGAAATGTAATTATCATTGTATTTGTACAGCTGACCACGATCAAAATCGAAAATAGTTAAACAGAAACTTTAATAATATATTCATAATTT
Source organism: Allium sativum (assembly GCA_030737875.1). Classification (NCBI taxonomy): domain Eukaryota; kingdom Viridiplantae; phylum Streptophyta; class Magnoliopsida; order Asparagales; family Amaryllidaceae; genus Allium; species Allium sativum. The sequence goes on from CM060915.1 coordinate 801,880,061, forward strand.
ATTAAAATTGAATATATGTTAGATTTTTTAGAAAAAGATATGAAGAAATAATATACCATATAATCAACAAAAGAGTAAAATGTGCAAATTACTTGAAAAAAAAAATGTTAATTCATAATTGTGTGCACTTATTTATTTTAAGAAGGGAGAATGATTAATTATTTTGCTAATCGGAATGGGCATTGTTATCGACACTCCATTTTATGTTAAGGGAGGGCCATATTCTAAGGACAGTCCACTTTTTTTAAATAATTAAGGGTGGTTTAATGTAAGTGACTATTTTTTTTAACTTCTACGCTTTTACCTGTAACGACCCAGAAAATCTGAACCAATTTAAAATTTTTAAATTGGCTAAAATAATGGATTTTAAATATTTGAAATAAATATTTTAAATAATGGCAATGAAAACTGAGTTTGAATCGACAATTGAAAATGAATATAATTAATTATAATTATAAACAAGGCCTGAAATGGCGCTGCAGTTTCAAAAATTGAATTCAAACTTTGTCGGACTGTACCGGATGCAAAACAAAATGGATTTTAGAGAAACCAAAAATATTTAAATCTGTTAGTGAATACCTTTCTAATGAATCTGAAAAATCGAATTTTCATAGTAGAAAGCAAAAGTTATGGCCGAATGAATTTTCAGAACGGTCGCTATGGAATTTATATAGCCCGTGAAATTGGTCATTTTTGCATACGACCTCGGAATTCGACGAAACCACTTTTGTTGGATCCGGGTTGTGAAGTTATGGCTAGGTTTCAAATTTCATAATTTTTGAAGCTAGTATGTGAGCGTGGCAAAAGAAAATGTGTTTTGGTCAATTACAGTTAAATTGGATCGACCAAAAATGGGCCTTTTTGCAAACGGTCTCAGAAATCGACGAAACTAGTTTTGTTGGGACCGTATCATCAAAACATAGCTAGATTTATTTTTCTGGAATTTTTCGAATCAGTTTGTGGCCCTGGCAAATTGAAATGCACGTTCAAATCAAATATTGAATGCTTTATATTTTAATTTGAAGGAAAACTGACTGAAACAGTTGAATGGACCTACGAAACGTATCCCATTGTATTTGGAATGGGGGTATTTAGCTGGGGGCGACAGTCATTGGGTTTGATTTGGAGTTCGTGGCACTAAACAATTAATTTATGAATTAAATAATATTAAATATAATAATTTAATATATATTTAACCCTAGAAAATCTCTAAACCTAGTTCATTCCTACAGCCGCCGCGTTTCACAAAATCAAGGGCGATTGCCGCTCCGTTCTTCATCTCCTCCGATCTCAACACATGCACAATGAAATTCGAAATTCCCAAGGGGAAATCGAAGAGCACAACCTGATCTGTAAACTCAACGGCCAAGATCATAAAATTCGAAGTAAATTAGCCGGGATTCAAGCTGAAACTCGAGCCGTTTGCACCCGTTTTTGAGAGGCCAGGGGGTTTCGAACTTCACCAGGTGGCAGGCGATAGGAGGGGGTGGTCGGGGGTTCGTCGTGGTCCACTCTGATCATGGATCGATCAACTCTGGTGGCCGGCGCAGTGAACTTCTCCAATCGATGTTGGGTTTGGGTGTTAACAGAAGAGGAACGAAGGTTAAGGGTTTAATCCCTTTGATTAATTAATTAATTAATTTAATTTTTGTAATCAATTGTATAAACGATGATATCTTTTCCAATTCTTATCAGAATTGGACGATTTCAATTGCGTTGAAATCAGAAAAATGAGAGCTTCGCGATGAAGCTGACCAGAACAGAAACAAAGCACATCAGAATTTGTGGCAAGTTCAAACTGTTCAGAAATTCAAAAATAAAACTGGCGGAGTCAAAACCAGTCAATGTGAGAATTCCCTCACTATAAATTTTCTTGTACAGTTATTTATATTATAACTGCATATCTGAACTGTTCACATATGTCCACAGACCATGGACGATTTATTTGATTATGTTGTGACTGTGAATTGTATATATGTACGAAATGTGAAATGTGAGATTTCTAATTTAAAAACAATATGTAAAATGACGATGTATAAATTATATAGTCGATGTATGAGTTATATAAGCGTTGTACACCTCATGTATAAGCGTCGTATAAGTTGTATTTTCAATGTATAAGTTATATATGCGTTGTAAAAATTATATATGTGTTGAAATAAAAGTGAATTGCTATATATATATATATATATATATATATATATATACGCCCCTCGTCCACAAACCATGGACGATATTTATTGGTTGTGATTGTTGTGAAAATTGATTGATAGCGAATGGTTGTTTGGGATTGTTTATGGTTGATATTGATTGATTGTGGTTGAAAAATACCCATTTGTGGTTGAGAAATATTTGGTTGAAACCACATAGGATTAGTTTGTGGAAATGAAATAAATATATACATGCCGCCTACGTGCGAACTAGATGCATGATCCCCATTGTCAAAAACCGTGAGGTTTTAAGGTAGAGTGAGGAGTCGTACTAGGGACGGTCCCGGTTTTAACTACCCTGTCGTTATGCTGCCGAAATTTTGAATAACATTCATGTGTTTGAATTATTTCCATTTGCTAAAACTTTATTTATTCATTGAATAGAAAACCTTCATGTGTTGAATCGATATTCATTCGTTGATTAGAAATTCATGTGTTGAATGGTATTCGCGTTTTAAATATAAAAATCACATTTTTATCTATATATAGAAACTATAGAAAACCTTCATGTGTTGAATCGATATTCATTCGTTGATTAGAAATTCATGTGTTGAATGGTATTCATATTTTGAAATAAATTGTTTGATAATAAAAATCACCTTTTATCGACTATATGAACCGTGTAAAATAATCTCGTTTTAAAACAAATTGTTTTATAAGAAAAATCCTATTTTTATCACCTATATAAACTATATAGAATAATAGTGTTTTAGAAATGAACTGTTTTACAATAAAAATCACATTTTTATTATATACACGAATTGTTGAAATGTGAAGTGTTAAAAATAGCCACTCGTTCAAAAATATATATATGAGTTGAAATATTCATTAATTAGCTAATGACATGATTTTTGCCTATGCATGTAACATTAGAATGAATGGTGTTTTTAAACCAAAAGGAATCAAATATGAAGTTGAATAGAAAATGATAAGTGATAAGAACTATATATATATATATGTACATGCATATTTATTGAACAGGTTATAGCAAAAGGGGCTAGAGAAGAGGAATAAAATTTATTGCCCGACAAATAGGTACACATTTACTGTTTTGTTTGGGTGATGATTTTATGAGCCTGTTGGCTAGCCGCTTGGCTTTTTCTTTTTCTTTTCGACATGAGACGCCCGTGTGGCTATTTGGGAATTTTCCCAGCCCCTCCCGTACAAAGGAGGCTATGGCGAAATTTTCCAAAATTTTAAGGCGTTAGTGAAATATTTGAAGTGAAAACGGTATTGAAATTGTTGAATGAACTATATTTATATAAATATATAAATATAAATAAAATTAAAACGAAACGTGGCCGTGCAGTTCGTGTTTTGAAACCGTGTTTTCAAACAACTAGTACGGGAAATCCGACCATTGGATTCTCCCGAAACCGCAACCGTCGGGTTCGCCTTGGAAATATCTTTCCAACGGCACAAACCTTGTAAAAATCCAACGGTTGGATTGTCTGGAATGTTTAATTCAAATCTGAAGAAAAACAGCGCCAGAAGCGATTATATTTATATATAAATATAAATATAATTATATTTAATCGAATAACGACGCTGCAGTTCGTATTTTGAAATCGAAACTTCAAACGATCGTACCGGGAGATCCGACCGTCGGATTTTCCCGAAACTGGAACCGTTGGATTCGTTTTGAAAAGACCTTTCTAATGATGTAAATTTTGTGAAGATCCAACGGTTAGGTTTTCAGATATGTATAAATCAAATCGGAAGAAAAACAGCGCCACGGCCGATTTATGGCCCGAAGCGTCGTTTTGAATAAATTGGCTATTTTAAAATAAATAAAAATAGCGATAAATCATTATAAAATACCATAAACAATATGGAATGGAAATAAAATGAATTTGCTCGATTTATGTGGTATTTGAGGTTGAATGTGTTTGGTGTGAAAATTACATTAAAGAACAAAATTGGTGTTGTCGAATAATTTAACCATTGAAATAAATTGATTTGAAATTCTAAATATACGTGAATTATTTGAAAAGGCCGAGTTAATTCTCATTTCAAATAATTGACCGACGATAAGAAATCGAAGATGAAGACGGTGGTCGAAGACCGGAGATCCTCACCTCGTTTGGATGGTAACCGAGGTCCTGATTGGGAGGCATCCCGAAATATGGATAATGAGTGGTGATCGTCCAGACGTACGTGGTGATCGATGGGTTTGCGAGGTATTTAGTTCCTCCGGTTTCGTTCAAAACCAGAATGGACTGTGTGTCTGATATTGGATTTACTCTGTGTTGATTGATCTCTATTAAATATACATCTGTTTGGCGGCGGAGAATTTATTCTTTTGCTTAACGCCCTTCTCTGAAACGCACGAGCTCAGAGGTTGTATATCGATGGACATCAGTCGCATGACATGAACTGCCTGTGTGGCATGCTAAGATGCAGTGATCAGGGCTTCTGTTGAAAAGCAAAGTCTTGTGGTGATGATCAAAGCACCGCCTGTGTGGCATAGCTTTGTGTATAATGTGGATTCGCGAGCCTCACACCCCGGTATGAACCAGAAACGGGAGCAGGACCTCAGGGGGGACGTGCGTTTTCTTTCTAGCTAGGGTGGTGTCAGTGACCTACCAGCCCTGACATTTATATACTTTTCACCTATGTGGTTGTTGCTATTGCGAGGCGCCTCGGTTTGATCGGACGAACGGGTCCGATGGAGTCATTCGTTGGCTCATTTACACCCCAAAGGGTGGAGAAACGCATTGTTCAGGCATTATAATCCACTTCGTGTGGACCGGCCCTGACGATCCAGGGTATGGTTGCGGCTGTACCTGAGACTCGGGCTAGACAGTCTCGAATTCGGTAAGGACTATCTTTTGCCTTGGTTCATGACGGAAAACCAATTCCCAAATACGACATCGTGCGGTTTTGATTGTATATATATATGGCGACATGATATATGGTACCCATGCCCTCTATGATTGATAGTTATGATTTGAAATTGTTTTCAGAACATATAAACACTAGCAATAATATCAAATGCCTTTGCTTTATTCGTATCAAGCATATTTTGGCCGTTATAAGGTAAAAACTCTATCCTCCGGTTTGCGTAGCATTGTGTGATGGGAACTAGGTCTTATAATGGCTTCATTTTTATAAAAAGCATAGCGTTGTTCCAAAGAATGTTTTGTTTTAAAGCACTGGCAATCCAATGGAGTAAACCCGTTCCACGAAAGTGGCGTGGTCCTGTGATTAGCCAAATTATATATGTGTTGAGTAGATTTCTCATACCAGTCCCATGACTGACTCGTGGTTTGTTTCACTTTCAAACTCGGGTGCCCCTTTTTCTACATGGGCAGCCTTGTATTCAGGTTTAGCTGGTTCTTTCTGGATAGCTGGAGCTGAAGATGGATTCTATCATTTATCTCTTTTTATGCTGTTCAGCTCCTATTGTACATATTTTGTTTGTTTTTCCGCTGTAGACATTTATGTATAGCTGAACTGTATTTGTACTAAGTTAGATCCTGTATACTGTGTAACTCTGATGATTACTTTTATCCGGTATATTCTGTTGTTCATTTTCTGGTGTATTTATTTAATTCTGTTCTGCTATTATCTGTTTCTGTGTTATATTCCAAAGATAACCCTTGTCTTCGTCAGAACAGGATTTGGGGGCGTCTCAACGTGGTATCAGAGCCTTGGTTAAGCTTAGTTCTGGAATATAACATTTGAACGAACTCGTCAGAAATAGAACCAGTAGTGTTCTAGGACGGGTGACTCTATACAGATAGGATCAGCAGTATCCTAGTATGAGTAAAGCAGAATGAAATTACACCTCGATAGACACATTTACATTTGAAGTATTTGTCTCTATATTTTAAAATACCTTTTCTGTGACCTGACACTTGATCTGCTAATTGCAGAAGTACTAGAAAAATGAGTGCCAGAAACAGAAGGAATACAGAACCCGATCTAGAGGCTCTATTAAAGAGATATCGAAATCTGAACGGAGCACAGTTCTCGGGCAATGAATCTATAATTCAAACTCAAGCTTGGATGAGTTCTGTCGAAAGAATTTTTGAGCGTATCCAGCTGAGAGATGACCAGAAACGGTTAGTAGCATCTTGGGCGCTCAAAGAAGAAGCTTTAATCTGGTGGGAAACAATCATCAAAGATAATCCAGAAGGTGATATCACCTGGGACAAATTCAAAGTGATTTTCCTGGAAAGATTTACTCCTCCCGAAGCGACGGAACGATTATGTGATGAATTTTCTTATCTAATACAAGGTGACATGACCATTCCCGAATATCATAAGAAATTCTGCGAACTTGCTCACTTTGCTCCTCATCTGATTCAAGACCCAAAGAGGAAAAATCTGAGATTTATTCATGGCCTGCAAAGGAGATATCAAATCGTGTAATGAGGAATGTGAAGCTTCCTTTTTCTGAAATGATATACATGGCTTATCAATATGAAGATCTCCATAAGAAAGGAATGTTGCGCGACGAAGAAGAAGTCTGTCCTAGTGACAAAGCAGAGTCTGAAACTGATCGTCCAGAGGCCAGTACAAAGTCTGATGCAAATAAGAAGCTCAGTGCCAAGAGAAAAAGGGCTAAATCTAAAAAGGAAGCCGTAACAACTGCCACATGTTCTAACTGTAATAAACAGGGGCATCGGACCAGGAAGTGTAAATCCTCGAAGAAACGAAAGGAGGATGGGTTTAAATCCGGTAAGAAGCCCCGGGAAAGTAAAAGATGCAATCAATGCCATCGGTTTGGTCATGTAAAGCAAGATTGCCGGCTGTTAAAAGCGACCAAAGAAGCTCAGGTAAATGAAGTAGCAGAAACTTCTGAGCCCTCAGCTAGTCTAAAAAGGACCGATGTTTTATAAGGCACGCTAACTGTCAAAAATATTCCAGTCAAAGTACTGTTTGACACAGGCGCGTCACGAAGTTTCATTGCCAAAAATGCAGCTAAGAAACTGGATTTGAATTTGAAAAAGCTTAAAGAACCAATGACTGTCCAGAATCCTGTTGGGGGTTCCATTGATCTCAGTTGGATTTGTGGAGTGCCGGTTTCTTTCTCCCGTTATCGATTTCCTACCATCGCAGTCGTCATGAATTTTAAAGAGTTTGATCTTATCTTGGGGTTAGACTGGTTGACCAAATATGAAGCTGAAGTTAAATGCGCCGACAGAGTCGTAAAGGCGAAGATTAAATCAGGTGATTATATAACCATTCCCTGTGAAGGTCAGAATACTAATAGAAAAGACTTCTGGGCAGCTTTGAATGTTTCTTCAGCCCAAATAGAAAATGTCCCTGAAGTCATAGAGAATATTCCCGATCTAGTGAAAGATATTCCTGTCGTCAAGAACTATGCGGATTTGTTCGAAGAAGTTGTTCGCTTACCTCCGCAAAGAGAAATAGATTTCAAAATTGCTTTAATTCCCAATGCAAGGCCGGTAGTTCACGCTATTCGAAGAATGTCCTTGAAAGAGAAAGAAGAACTTGACAGTCAAACACGACAGCTACTATGGAAAGGTCTGATCAGGCCCAGTTTCTCTGATTGGGGAGCAGCAGTGGTTTTTGTCCGAAAATCTGACGGTACTCTACGGTTATGTGTGGATTATCGTGATCTGAATAAGCAGACAATAAAGAACAAGTATCCATTGCCGCGGATTGATGATTTGTTGGATCGATTGAATGGAGCACAAGTATTCTCACGAATGGACCTAGCTACAGGCTTCCATCAACTTCGAATTGTCGAAGAGTGTGTTCCAATGACAGCGTTCAGAGGCCCCGACTTATTCTACGAGTGGTTAGTAATGCCGTTCGGCTTATGTAACGCTCCAGCTTACTTCGTCGATCTGATGAATAGAGTATTCAGAGGAGTATTGAATAAATTTGTTCTGGTTTTTATTGATGATATTCTAATCCTCTCTAAATCAAAGGCCGAGCATGAAAAACATTTGGAACAAGTTTTAGAAATCCTCAGGAGAAATGTATTAAAAGCCAAGTTTTCCAAATGTATATTCTGGCAAGATGAAGTGAAATTTCTGGGCCACGTCATATCAAAAGAAGGAACTGCTATGGATCTAAGCAAAATCACAGCTATTCAGAATTGGAAACAGCCCAGTACCCCCACTGAAGTCCGCAGTTTTCTCAGATTGGCTAGCTATTACCGAAAGTTCGTTAAAGACTTTTCGAAGATATCTGGTCACTTAACGAAGCTTACAAAGAAGCATTCTAAATTCAAATGGACTCCAGAAAGTGAGGAGGCTTTCGAAGAGCTAAAGTTAAGACTAACGACAGCCCCAGTGTTAACCATCATCGATGGCAACCAGGATTTAAAGGTCTGGACTGATGCTTCTAGAGAAGGCCTTGGCGCAGTGTTAATGCAAAGAGGCCAAGTGATTGCTTATGCTAGCCGTCAACTGAAGCTGCACGAGAAAAACTATGTCACTCATGATCTTGAGTTATTGGCTATAGTATTCGCTTTGAAAATCTGGAGACACTATCTTCTGGGTGAGAGATTTGAACTGTTTATAGATCACCAATCGCTAAAGTATCTGTTCACTCAGAAAGACCTGAATCTGAGGCAACAACGTTGGCTGGAGTTCCTTGCAGCATATGATTTTGAGATTCTATACACTCCAGGAAAAGCCAATGTCGTGGCCGATGCGTTAAGCCGAAAAAATGAAATGATCGCCAGTTTTATTATCACGACTTCACTGATAGATAAAATATCTGCTCTTTAGGAGGATGATCACTTCATTCAAAAGATCAGAGAAATAATTCAGCAAGGCGAACCCTCGAGTTTTCAAGTTGATAATGATGGGATTCTAAGGCTCAAAGGTCGAATATGTGTTCCTAACATTCCTGAGCTTTGGAAGGAAGTACTGGACGAGTGCCACAAGTCGAAACTTAGTATCCATCTGGGAGTAAACAAAATGTATAATGACATCAAACACACTTTCTGGTGGAAGTCGATGAAAAGGGACATTTCCTTATATGTTAGCCGATGCCCTACTTGCCAGCTAGTCAAAAGTGACCAACAGAAATTGGCTGGATTATTACAACCGCTGGAAGTTCCAGGTTGGAAGTGGGAGCATATTTCTATGGATTTCATTGATGGTCTGCCCAGAACCAGAAAAGGGAATGACAGTATTTGGGTGATCGTAGATCGCTTCACGAAGACCGCCCATTTCATACCTGTCAGATCAAACAGAACTGCTCAGAGTCTGGCGCAGATATACTTCAGGGAAATAGTTAGACTGCATGGAGTGCCGCTCAGTATCGTCAGTGATAGAGATACAATATTCACTAGCAAATTCTGGGAAGCATTTCAAGTCGAGCTGGGAACGAAGTTGAACTTGAGCACCGCTTATCATCTCAGACAGACGGTCAGACTGAGAGGGTGAATCGTATTTTGGAAGATCTGTTGCGGGCTTGTGTTATAGATTTCGGTGGATCATGGGAAGACCATCTGCATTTGGCTGAGTTCTCTTACAATAACAGCTACCAGGCGAGTCTGATAATGTCGCCATTCGAAGCATTGTATGGTAGACCGTGCCGGTCTCCTGCTTGTTGGGTCGAACCTGGAAATAGACTTGTGTTAGGGCCAGATATGATTCGAGAAGCTGCCGACAAAGTCGATTTTATTAAGAAGAGATTACTTGCTGCTCAAAGCCGACAAAAGAGCTATGCCGATAGAAGAAGAAGAGATATATCCTTTGCTGTTGGCGACTACGTGTATTTGAAAGTATCGCCGATGAGAGGAGTTATTCGGTTCGGTAAAACTGGAAAGTTGGCGCCCAAATTCATTGGTCCGTTTCCTATTCTGGAACGGATTGGAACTCTCGCTTATAAAGTCAAATTGCCTGCCTGGTTGCCTGGAGTTCATGATGTATTTCACATATCCCAACTTCGAAAGTACGTTCATGATCTAGACTTGATCGTGGAAGAAGCAGCTCAACATGACATTGAAATTACCCCAGATTTAGCTGTGAGAAGAGAGCCGCTAAAGATAATCGGCAAAGAAACCAAAGAGCTGAGGAACAAGAAGGTTCACTTAGTCAAGGTGCAATGGAGTGGAGATCCGCTAGATTGTACTTGGGAAACTGAGGAGAGCATTCAGAAAGCCTATCCAAGATGCCGAGTGGATATCTCTGATTGACTCTGGTGCAAGGTACATTTACCCTACTTTGCATTACCATTTAATTCTCTACTCTGTTGTTATTTTCTTTCCATGGATGTGCACTATTTATTCTATACTCTGAGTGATTTCTAAAGGAATATAGGATTTGATTAGTATATTTTTGGAAGGTTAAAAACAAATTGGTTGTTGTGTTGTGTGATTGTAGATTTATCAAACCACTTTCGACTTTGTTCCTTTTCGGGGACGAAAAGTTTTAAGTGGGGGAGATTGTAACGACCCAGAAAATCTGAACCAATTAAAATTTTTTAAATTGGCTAAAATAATGGATTTTAAATATTTGAAATAAATATTTTAAATAATGGCAATGAAAACTGAGTTTGAATCGACAATTGAAAATGAATATAATTAATTATAATTATAAACAAGGCCTGAAATGGCGCTGCAGTTTCAAAAATTGAATTCAAACTTTGTCGGACTGTACCAGATGCACAACAAAATGGATTTTAGAGAAACCAAAAATATTTAAATCTGTTAGTGAATACCTTTCTAACGAATCTGAAAAATCGAATTTTCATAGCGGAATGCAAAAGTTATGGCCGAATGAATTTTCAGAACGGTCGCTATGGAATTTATATAGCCCGTGAAATTGGCCATTTTGGATACGACCTCGGAATTCGACGAAACCACTTTTGTTGGATCCGGGATGTGAAGTTATTGCTAGGTTTCAAATTTCATAAATTTTGAAGCTAGTATGTGAGCGTGGCAAAAGAAAATGTGTTTTGGTCAATTACAATTAAATTGGATCGACCAAAAATGGGCCTTTTTGCAAACGGTCTCAGAAATTGACAAAACTAGTTTTGTTGGGACCATATCATCAAAACATAGCTAGATTTATTTTTCTGGAATTTTTCGAATCAGTTTGTGGCCCTGGCAAATTGAAATGCACGTTCAAATCAAATATTGAATGCTTTATATTTTAATTTGAAGGAAAACTGACTGAAACAGTCGAATGGGCCTACGAAACGTATCCCATTGTATTCGGAATGGGGGTATTTAGCTGGGGGCGACAGTCGTTGGGTTTGATTTGGAGTTCGTGGCATTAAACAATTAATTTACGAATTAAATAATATTAAATATAATAATTTAATATATATTTAACCCGAGAAAATCTCTAAACCTAGTTCATTCCTACAGCCGCCGCGTTTCACAAAATCAAGGGCGATTACCGCTCCGTTCTTCATCTCCTCCGATCTCAACACATACACAATGAAATTCGAAATTCCCAAGGGGAAATCGAAGAGCACAACCTGATCTGTAAACTCAACGGCCAAGATCATAAAATTCGAAGTAAATTAGCCGGGATTCAAGCTGAAACTCGAGCCGTTTGCACCCGTTTTTGAGAGGCCAGGGGGTTTCGAACTTCACCAGGTGGCAGGCGAAAGGAGGGGGTGGTCGGGGGTTCATCGTGGTCCACTCTGATCATGGATCGATCAACTCTGGTGGCCGGCGCGGTGAACTTCTCCAGTCGACGTTGGGTTTGGGTGTTAACAGAAGAGGAACGAAGGTTAAGGGTTTAATCCCTTTGATTAATTAATTAATTAATTTAATTTTTATAATCAATTGTATAAACGATGATATCTTTTCCAATTCTTATCAGAATTGGACGATTTCAATTGCGTTGAAATCAGAAAAATGAGAGCTTCGCGATGGAGCTGGCCAGAACAAAAACAAAGCACATCAGAATTTGTGGCAAGTTCAAACTGCTCAGAAATTCAAAAATAAAACTGGCGGAGTCAAAACCAGTCAATGTGAGAATTCCCTCACTATAAATTTTCTTGTACAGTTATTTATATTATAACTGCATATCTGAACTGTTCACATACGTCCACAGACCATGGACGATTTATTTGATTATGTTGTGACTGTGAATTGTATATATATACGAAATGTGAATTGTGAGATTTCTAATTTAAAAACAATATGGAAAATGACGATGCATAAATTATATAGTCGATGTATGAGTTATATAAGCGTTGTACACATCTTGTATAAGCGTTGTATAAGTTGTATGTTCGATGTATAAGTTATATATGCGTTGTAAAAATTATATATGTGTTGAAATAAAAGTGAATTGCTATATATATATATATATATATATATATATATATATACGCCCCTCGTCCACAAACCATGGACGATATTTATTGGTTGTGATTGTTGTGAAAATTGATTGATAGCGAATGGTTGTTTGGGATTGTTTGTGGTTGATATTGATTGATTGTGGCTGAAAAATACCCATTTGTGGTTGAGAAATATTTGGTTGAAACCACATAGGATTAGTTTGTGGAAATGAAATAAATATATACATGCCGCCTGCGTGCGAACTAGATGCATGATCCCCATTGTCAAAAACCGCGAGGCTTTAAGGTAGAGCGAGGAGCCGTACTAGGGACGGTCCCGGTTTTAACTACCCTGCCGTTATGCTGCCAAAATTTTGAATAACATTCATGTGTTTGAATTATTTCCATTTGCTAAAACTATATTTATTCATTGAATAGAAAACCTTCATGTGTTGAATCGATATTCATTCGTTGATTAGAAATTCATGTGTTGAATGGTATTCGCGTTTTAAATATAAAAATCACATTTTTATCTATATATAGAAACTATAGAAAACCTTCATGTGTTGAATCGATATTCATTCGTTGATTAGAAATTCATGTGTTGAATGGTATTCATATTTTGAAATAAATTGTTTGATAATAAAAATCACCTTTTATCGACTATATGAACCGTGTAAAATAATCTCGTTTTAAAACAAATTGTTTTATAAGAAAAATCCTATTTTTATCACCTATATAAACTATATAGAATAATAGTGTTTTAGAAATGAACTGTTTTACAATAAAAATCACATTTTTATTATATACACGAATTGTTGAAATGTGAAGTTTTAAAAATAGCCACTCGTTCAAAAATATATATATGAGTTGAAATATTCATTAATTAGCTAATGACATGATTTTTGCCTATGCATGTAACATTAGAATGAATGGTGTTTTTAAACCAAAAGGAATCAAATATGAAGTTGAATAGAAAATGATAATTGATAAGAACTATATATATATATATGTACATGCATATTTATTGAACAGGTTATAGCAAAAGGGGCTAGAGAAGAGGAATAAAATTTTGTGCCCGACAAATAGGTACACATTTACTGTTTTGTTTGGGTGATGGTTTTATGAGCCTGTTGGCTAGCCGCTTGGCTTTTTCTTTTTCTTTTCGACATGAGACGCCCGTGTGGCTATTTGGGAATTTTCCCAGCCCCTCCCGTACAAAGGAGGTTATGGTGAAATTTTCCAAAATTTTAAGGCGTTAGTGAAATATTTGAAGTGAAAACGATATTGAAATTGTTGAATGAACTATATTTATATAAATATATAAATATAAATAAAATTAAAACGAAACGTGGCCGTGCAGTTCGTGTTTTGAAACCGTGTTTTCAAACAACTAGTACGGGAAATCCGACCATTGGATTCTCCCGAAACCGCAACCGTCGGGTTCGCCTTGGAAATATCTTTCCAACAGCCCCAACCTTGTAAAAATCCAACGGTTGGATTGTCTGGAATGTTTAATTCAAATCTGAAGAAAAACAGCGCCAGATACGATTATATTTATATATAAATATAAATATAATTATATTTAATCGAATAACGACGCTGCAGTTCGTATTTTGAAATCGAAACTTCAAACGATCGTACCGGGAGATCCGACCGTCGGATTTTCCCGAAACTAGAACCATTAGATTCGTTTTGAAAAGACCTTTCTAATGATGTAAATTTTGTGAAGATCCAACGGTTAGGTTTTCAGATATGTGTAAATCAAATCGGAAGAAAAACAGCGCCATGGCCGCTTTATGCCCCGAAGCGTCGTTTTGAATAAATTGACTATTTTAAAATAAATAAAAATAGCGATAAATCGTTATAAAATACCATAAACAATATGGAATGGAAATAAAATGAAATTGCTCGATTTATGTGGTATTTGAGGTTGACTGTGTTTGGTGTGAAAATTACATTAAAGAACAAAATTGGTGTTGTCGAATAATTTAACCATTGAAATAAATTGATTTGAAATTCTAAATATATGTGAATTATTTGAAAAGGCCGAGTTAATTCTCATTTCAAATAATTGACCGACGATAAGAAATCGAAGATGAAGACGGTGGTCGAAGACCGGAGATCCTCACCTCGTTTGGATGGTAACCGAGGTCCTGATTGGGAGGCATCCCGAAATATGGATAATGAGTGGTGATCGTCCAGACGTACGTGGTGATCGATGGGTTTGCGAGGTATTTAGTGCCTCCGGTTTCGTTCAGACCCAGAATGGACTTGTAAATGGACTGTGTGTCTGACATTGGATTTATTCTGTGTTGATTGATCTCTATTAAATATACATCTGTTTGGCAGCGGAGAATTTATTCTTTTGCTTAACGCCCTTCTCTGAAACGCACGAGCTCAGAGGTTGTATATCGATGGACATCAGTCGCATGGCATGAACTACCTGTGTGGCATGCTAAGATGCAGTGATCAGGGCTTCTGTTGAAAAGCAAAGTCTTGTGGTGATGATCAAAGCACCGCCTGTGTGGCGTAGCTTTGTGTATAATGTGGATTCGCGAGCCTCACACCCCGGTATGAACCAGAAATGGGAGCAGGACCTCAGGGGGGACGTGCGTTTTCTTTCTAGCTAGGGTGGTGTCAGTGACCTACCAGCCCTGACATTTATATACTTTTCACCTATGTGGTTGTTGCTGTTGCGAGGCGCCTCGGTTTGATCGGACGACCGGGTCCGATGGAGTCATTCGTTTGCTCATTTACACCCCAAAGGGTGGAGAAACGCATTGTTCTGGCATTATAATCCACTTCGTGTGGACCGGCCCTGACGATCCAGGGTATGGTTGCGGTTGTACCTGAGACTCGGGCTAGACAGTCTCGAATTCGGTAAGGACTATCTTTTGCCTTGGTTTATGACGGAAAACCAATTCCCAAATACGACATCGTGCGGTTTTGATTGTATATATATATATGGCGACATGATATATGGTACCCATGCCGTCTATGATTGATAGTTATGATTTGAAATTGTTTTCAGAACATATAAACACTAGCAATAATATCAAATGCCTTTGCTTTATTCGTATCAAGCATATTTTGGCCGTTATAAGGTAAAAACTCTATCCTCCGGTTTGCGTTGCATTATGTGATGGGAACTTAGTCTTATAATGGCTTCATTTTTATAAAAAGCATAGCGTTGTTCCAAAGAATGATTTGTTTTAAAGCACTGGCAATCCAATAGAGTAAACCCGTTCCACGAAAGTGGCGTGGTCCTGTGATTAGCCAAATTATATATGTGTTGAGTAGATTTCTCATACCAGTCCCATGACTGACTCGTAGTTTGTTTCACTTTCAAACTCGGGTGCCCCTTTTTCTACACGGGCAGCCTTGTATTCAGGTTTAACTGGTTCTTTCTGGATAGCTGGAGCTGAAGATGGATTCTATCATTTATCTCTTTTTATGCTGTTCAGCTCCTATTGTACATATTTTGTTTGTTTTTCCGCTGTAGACATTTATGTATAGCTGAACTGTATTTGTACTAAGTAAGATCCTGTATACTGTGTAAATCTGATGAATACTTTTATCCGGTATATTCTATTATTCATTATCTGGTGTATTTATTTAATTCTATTCTGCTATTATCTGTTTCTGTGTTATATTCCAAAGATAACCCTTGTCTTCGTCAGAACGGGATTTGGGGGCGTCTCATACCCTTACTCCTAAAAATTACTCACCGTAAAATCATCAGTCCTCTAAATTATAAAAATCCTAACTCGTTTCAACTGCAAACTTACGACGTCAGCTCAAAATCAAAGAAAAAATGGTGAGAATGAAGAAAACATCACTATCTCTTTGTGAATTTATAGTATATATCAGGTTGCTGGAATTCGGCTTTGGTTGAATTAGTCTAATAAGGGAACAAATGTTGTTATAATATCTTTGGGATCGAATATAAAAAAAACTTTCATTTACATCTAGCAACTACCGTTGTACCTAGAAACTGTTTCCAAAATCGGCATAAACTCGCGGTTAAAATCATACAAGCCCAAAGATTATACTCAATACTCTATGGAAGACACACACACGTATAGTCATGGTTGGAAATTATAACTCAATAGTAAAAATATATCTAATTAAATTTAACGTGTATATATAATTTTAGTATGCATTTTTATCGCAATTTGAAATTATATTGAAATAATAATAAAACAATTAAACGTTGTGTATGTACGTATAATAAACATATGTATTAATAATATGTATGTGTTTATGTTTTTATGTGTGTGTATATATATAAAGAAAGTCTACCTAAACACAAAAATTTGACATAGAAGCATAGTCTTTGGATTTTCCTTTGATTTTCACTTCTTATATAAGGACAAACGATCCAATTATTGATTATTGGTGATAAACCCCATAATAACACTCGCTTTCTAGTGCCAATATCATATTGTCTATTTCCTCCAAAAAAAATTGGAATAAGGTTAGATTTCTCAACAGCTAATGGTGTTGATTAACCATTAAAAATAGATTAATGAACATTAGAGTGAAATTAAGTCTAAATGGGTAATAAGGTAAAATTACATTTATTTGTTAAGGGGCTACTTTCCTCATTGCTACTCCCCTTAACAATTTTTTTTAACAATAAAAATTTGCCTCCCCTTAACAATATTTGGAGTGTCAATAACAATACCCAATCGGAATAGCAGGATGTATCAAAGAAAGGGAATACGAGACTCAGTAAATGACAAATTTTATAATGGTATAGTCGTGTTTGTTGAATTCATGTTAAATAATAACAGAAATGGCAAAAAATACCCATTGTCTATGTCATAGGTGCAAATATGTAAAGTTGTTGACATTAGATGTGGTGAAAGTTCATTTGTTTCAAAACAATTTTATTCCCGATTATTTGTATGGGATCGTTTAGGAGAATTTGTAGCATACAATTGTATAAAATTAGAGTTAGAGGTAGCCCTTAATAAAATTATTATGAAAAACCCTGTAGAAAATAAAATTGAAGATGCAACACAAATAACTTTCACTATGATTGAAGTTGATGACAACGATGCAATTGTCAAAAAGGAATTAAATAGTCAAGCGAATTTTTTTATGATTTATTGATGCTACTAAAAAACCTTTTTAAGATGGATGTAAAAGCGACATTGAATTATCAGTAACTGCATAATCTATTGCATTGAAAATAAAATGCGATATCGTAGAAGCCAAATTTACACCTGTTGAGCAAGCTGCAAAACAGCATATGTCGCCCGATATTTTAATGTTCGAAAATCATTATGAAGTTAAAAAAAATCTTATCTTCTTTTAGGTTTTTGTATCAGAAAATAAATACTTGCTTAAAGGATGCATGTTGTGTTGGAACACCAATCTTAGGAAGCATAGAACATGTAATAAGAAAAGATAGTGAAATGACTCACCAGTATACCTATGTTATTGAAGAACTATAAATAATATCATCTAGTAATACAGAGAATACAGCTGGTTAAAAGCAATCGAATGTGATTATATATTTAAACTAACACTAGCACGCCACACTTATGAGACGACCCGATTTCCCGTTCTCACGGAAACAAGGTTATCTTTTGGAATATAACACAGAAACATATAATAGCAGAACAGAATTAAATAAATACACCAGAATGAACAACAAAATATACTGGATAAAAGTAATCATCAGAGTTACACAGTATACAGGATCTTACTTAGTACAAATACAGTTCAGCTATACATAAATGTCTACAGCGGAAATAAACAAAATATGTACAATAGGAGCTGAACAGCATAAAAAGAAATAAATGATAGAATCCATCTTCAGCTCCAGCTATCCAGAAAGAACCAGCTAAACCTGAATACAAGGCTGCCCGTGTGGAAAAAGGGGCACCCGAGTTTGAGAGTGAAACAAACTACGAGTCAGTCATGGGACTGGTATGAGAAATCTACTCAACACATATATAATTGGCTAATCACAGGACCACGCCACTTTCGTGGAACGGGTTTACTCCATTGGATTGCCAGTGCTTTAAAACAGATCTTTCTTTTCAAACATCGCTATGCTTTTTATAAAATGAAGCCGTTATAAGACTCAGTTCCCATCACACAATGCAACGCAAACCGGAGGATAGAGTTTTTACCTTATAACGGCCAAGATATGCTTGATACGAATAAAACAAAGGCATTTGATATTATTGCTAGTGTATATATGTTTTGAAAACAATTTCAAATCATAACTATCAATCATAGACGGCATTAATGCCCCATACCACTATGTCGCCATATATAGGTATACAATCAAAATCGCATCGTCACGTATTTGGAAATTAGATTTCCGTCATGAACCAAGGCAAAAGATAGTCCTTACCGAATTCGAGACGCTCTAGCCCGCCCCTCAGGACCCAGACTCAGGTGGGCCCTTGGATCGTCAGGGCCATGTGGATTAAAATTCCTGAACCTGCGTTTCCCCACCCTTTGGGGTGTAGACGAGCCAACGAATGACTCCATCGGACCCGGATCGTCCGATCAAACCGAGGCGCCTCGCAACAGCAACAACCACATAGGTGAAAAGTATATAAATGTCAGGGCTGGTAGGTCACTGACACCACCCTAGCTAGAAAGAAACGCAGGCCCTCCCTGATGTCCTCTCCCGTTTTAGGTTCATACCGGGGTGTGAGGCTCGCGAATTCACGTTATACACAAAGCTACGCCACACAGGCGGTGCTTTGATCATCACCACAAGACTTTGCTTTTCAACAGAAGCCCTGATCACTGCATCTTAGCATGCCACACAGGCAAATCACACCGTGCAACTGATGGCTATCAATCACACAGAACAAATTCCCATGTCGGACACACAGTCCATTTACAAGTCCGTTCTGGGTCTGAACGAAACCGGAGGCACTAAATACCTCGCAAACCCTTTGATCAACACGTACGTCTGAACGATCACCACTCATTATCCATATTTCGGGATGCCTCCCAATCAGGACCTCGGTTACCATCCAAACGAGGTGAAGATCTCCGGTCTTCGACCACCGTCTTCATCTTCGAATTTCAATCGTCGGTCAATTATTCGAAATGAGAATTAACTCGGCCTTTTCAAATAATTCACGTATATTTAGAATTTCAAATCGATTTATTTCAATGGTTAAATTATTTGACAACATCACGTTTGTTCTTTAATGTAATTTTCACACCAAACACATTCAACCATCAAAACATCACATAAATCAAGCAAATTCTGTTTATTTCCATTCCATATAGCTTACGATATTTTATAACTATTTATCGCTATTTTTATTTATTTTAAAATAGCCATTTTATTCAAAACGACGCTTCGGGCCATAAGGCGGCCGTGGCGCTGTTTTTCTTCAGATTTGATTTACACATATCTGAAAATCTAACCGTTGGATCTTCACAAAATTTACATCATTAGAAAGGTCTTTTCAAAACGAATCCAACGGTTCCAGTTTCGGGAAAATCCGACGGTCGGATCTCCCGGTACACTCGTTTGAAATTTCGATTCCAAAATACGAACTGCAGCGTCGTTATTCGATTAAATATAATTATATTTATATATATAAATAAATATAATCATTTCTGGCGCTGTTTTTCTTCAGATTTGAATTAAACATTCCAGACAATCCAACCGTTGGATTTCTACAAAGTTGGTGCCGTTGGGAAGATATTTCCAAGGCGAACCCGACGGTTGAGGTTTCGGGAAAATCCAATGGTCGGATTTCCCGCACTAGTCGTTTGAAATCACGGTTTCAAAATACGAACTGCACGGCCTCGTTTCGTTTTAATTTTATTTATATATTTATATAAATATAGTTCATTCAACCATTTCAATATCGTTTTCACTTCAAATATTTTTCTAACTCCTTAAATTTTGGAAAAATTTCGCCATAACCTCCCCTGCACCGGGAGCGTCGGGAAATCGCAAATAGCGTCCCGGTCCTTCTAATCTCAAAAAGAAAAAGAAAAAGCCAAGCGGCTAGCCAATCAGGCTCAAAATCATCACCCAAACAAATCAGTAAATGTGTACCTATTTGTCGGGCACAAAATTTTATTCCTCTTCTCTAGCCCCTTTGCTATAACCTGTTCAATGAATATGCATGTACATATATATACAGTTCATATCATTTTTCATTTTCTATTCAACCTCATATTTGATTTCTATTTGGTTTAAAAACTCCATTCATTCTAATGTTACATAAATAGGTGCAAATCATTTCATTAGCTAATTAATGAATATTTCAACTCATACATGTTTATTTTGAACAAGTGGCTATTTTTAACATTTCACATTTCAACGATTTATGCATACAATAAAAAATGTGATTTTTATTGTAAAACAATTCATTTCAAAACACTATTTTTCTATATAGTTCAAGTTGGTGATAAAAATGGGATTTTTATCATAAAACAATTTATTTCAAAATATGAATACCATTCAACACATGAATTTCTAAACAACGAATGAATATCAATTCAACACATGAATGTTTTCAATAGTTTTTCTATATAGATAAAAATGTGATTTTTATTATCGAACAATTTATTTCAAAATATGAATTCCATTCAACACATGAATTGCTAAACAACGAATGAATATCAATCCAACACATGAATGTTTTCTATAGTTTCTATATATAGATAAAAATGTGATTTTTATTATCGAACAATTTATTTCAAAATATGAATACCATTCAACACATGAATTTCTAAACAACGAATGAATATCAATTCAACACATGAATGTTTTCTATATAAGGAATAAATATAGTTTAAGCATATGAAAATAATTCAAACACACAAATATTATTCAAAATTTCGGCAGCATAACGGCAGGGTAGTTACACCGGGACCGTCCCTAGTACGGCTCCTCGCTCTACCTTAAAACCTCGCGGTTTTTGACAATGGGAAACATGCATCTAGTTCGCACGCAGGCGGCATGTATATATATTTATTTCATTTCCACAAACTAATCCTATGTGGTTTCAACCAAATATTTCACAACCACAAATGGGTATTTTTCAACCACAATCAACCAATATCAATCACAAACAATCCCAAACAATCATTCAATTTTCACCACAATTTCAACCAATAAATATCGTCCATGGTTTGTGGACGAGGGGCGTATATATATATATATATATAGATAGATATTTATATATAGCAATTCACTTTCATTGTCAACACATATATATTTATAAATTTTAAATCAGAAATCTCACCAATAGCTATCCAACTGCACGACACTTCCTAATAGAAATCTTCGCCTATTTGTCGCTTTCACCCGTATTCTCTGCATATGTAAAAATAGAATTTTTACCATGCCATTCAATATATAAAAATCGAATTTCGACTTCGCTATTCAATATATAAAAATATGATTTTTACTTCGACTTTCACTAAATAAAAATATGATTTTTACTTTTGCTTTCACATATAAAAAATATGATTTTTACTTTTTAAAAGAAATTCAGTTTTTAATTTTTTTAAAAACCAAATCAGTTTTTATATTGTTTAAAATTTCAGTTTTAAAATTCTTTTATAAAACAGTTTTAAAATTATTTTATAAAAACAGTTTTATTTTATTTTTAAAAGAAAAATCAGTTTTCTATTTTTCTATCAGTTTTCTTTTTATATAAATTTCTGTTTTTAATACTTTTAAACAATTTCAGTTTTAATCTTTTAACATAAAACAGTTTTTATTATTTAACAAAATAATAAATAATAAATAAAAAAAAATAAAACGACTTACAGAAAGGGGAGGGGGTTTCTTCAGTTCGTCGGAGGCTTCACGAGGGGGGGGGGGGGGCGGCGCTAGGGCTTTGAACGGGGGGGGGGGGCTCGTGGGTGTCGCGATGCTTAAGGGGGGGGGCTCGTGGGTGTCGCGGTGCTTCGATCAAGGGAGGAGGGCGAGGCCTTCGTGGTGGTTCGGCGGTGGCTCGGCGATCGTCGGCGTCGAGGATCTGGAGGGCGGCGGCTCAATAGTTTTAGGGTTTGTTTGTTTTTTTTTTTCTTTTTTTTTCTGTTATGAATTATAACGAACGGGGGGGGGGGGGGGGCCAAGCAGAAGATAAGAGGGAGGAGAAAATTATATATATATTTTTTATATTATTTAATTATTATTTTTGCAAATAGGTTGACTTTTACACACGACCTCGAAACGAGGCCCACCGCCTGTCGTCCATAGCGTTTTACCCCCATTCCGAACACAATGGGATATGTATCACAAGCTGATTTGATCGTTACAATCAGTTTCCTTTTGAATTTTCATTTAAATCACTATATTGAATTTTAAACGCACATTTCAAATTACCGGGGTCACATATTAACTAGAAAAATTCCTGAAAAATATTTTCTAGCTTCGTATTGACGATACGGTCCTAACAAAACTAGTTTCGTCGAATTCTGAGACCGTTTGCAAAATGGCCAATTTCCAGTCGATTAAAATCAACTGAAACCGGTCAAACGCGTTTTCCTTTGCCACGCTCACATATTGATTCGAAAAAACATGAAATTTGAAACCTAGCAATAACTTGACACTGCGGACCCAACAAAAGTGGTTTCGTCGAAATCCGAGGTCATTTGCAAAATGTTCATTTTTAAGGGCCTGAATTCCATAGCGACTATTCAGAATTTTCAACTGGACATATCTTTTGATTCCCGCTATCAAATTTCGATTGGTCAGATTCGTTAGAAAGATATCATCAATTAGATACTAATGTTTTTGGTTTCACTAAAATCCAGATTGTTTTGCACCCGGTATATTCAATTGAAGTTTGAAATCGAATTATCGAACTACCGCGCCATTTTCAATTCTATATATAATTATAATTAATTATATTGGTTTTCAAATGTCGATTCAAACTCATTTTCATCGCCATTATTTAAAATATTTATTTTAAATATTTAAAATCCATTATTTTAGCCAATTTAAAATTTTTAAATTGGTTCAGATTTTCTGGGTCGTTACAATCTCCCCCACTTAAAACTTTTCGTCCCCGAAAAGGAACAAAGTCGAAAGTGGTTTGATAAATCCATCAAACCCACAATACAGCAACCAATTTGTTTTTAACCTTTCAAACTTTTCAAATATATCTTTTATATATTCAAAAATTATATTTCTAAAACCAGACTATATATATATATATAATCACAAATACGTTATTTAAAAACATATTACTCTCGACTCGTTCTGAGGCACTTCTGACCCCATCTCTAACGAGTTGTTCTGA
The DNA here is from genome assembly GCA_030737875.1 of Allium sativum. NCBI lineage: Eukaryota > Viridiplantae > Streptophyta > Magnoliopsida > Asparagales > Amaryllidaceae > Allium > Allium sativum. The sequence goes on from CM060915.1 coordinate 801,903,768, forward strand.
TTCTGCTATACTCATACTAGGATATTACTGATCCTATCTGTATAGAGTTACCCGTCCTAGAACACTACTGGTTCTATTTCTGACGAGTTCGTTCAAATGTTATATTCCAGAACTAAGCTTAACCAAAGCTCTGATACCACGTGAGACGACCCGATTTCCCGTTCTCACGGAAACAAGGTTATCTTTTGGAATATAACACAGAAACATATAATAGCAGAACAGAATTAAATAAATACACCAGAATGAACAACAAAATATACTGGATAAAAGTAATCATCAGAGTTACACAGTATACAGGATCTTACTTAGTACAAATACAGTTCAGCTATACATAAATGTCTACAGCGGAAATAAACAAAATATGTACAATAGGAGCTGAACAGCATAAAAAGAAATAAATGATAGAATCCATCTTCAGCTCCAGCTATCCAGAAAGAACCAGCTAAACCTGAATACAAGGCTGCCCGTGTGGAAAAAGGGGCACCCGAGTTTGAGAGTGAAACAAACTACGAGTCAGTCATGGGACTGGTATGAGAAATCTACTCAACACATATATAATTGGCTAATCACAGGACCACGCCACTTTCGTGGAACGGGTTTACTCCATTGGATTGCCAGTGCTTTAAAACAGATCTTTCTTTTCAAACATCGCTATGCTTTTTATAAAATGAAGCCGTTATAAGACTCAGTTCCCATCACACAATGCAACGCAAACCGGAGGATAGAGTTTTTACCTTATAACGGCCAAGATATGCTTGATACGAATAAAACAAAGGCATTTGATATTATTGCTAGTGTATATATGTTTTGAAAACAATTTCAAATCATAACCATCAATCATAGACGGCATTAATGCCCCATACCACTATGTCGCCATATATAGGTATACAATCAAAATCGCATTGTCACGTATTTGGAAATTGGATTTCCGTCATGAACCAAGGCAAAAGATAGTCCTTACCGAATTCGAGACGCTCTAGCCCGCCCCTCAGGACCCAGACTCAGGTGGGCCCTTGGATCGTCAGGGCCGGTCCACCGATGTGGATTAAAATTCCTGAACCTGCGTTTCCCCACCCTTTGGGGTGTAGACGAGCCAACGAATGACTCCATCGGACCCGGATCGTCCGATCAAACCGAGGCGCCTCGCAACAGCAACAACCACATAGGTGAAAAGTATATAAATGTCAGGGCTGGTAGGTCACTGACACCACCCTAGCTAGAAAGAAACGCAGGCCCTCCCTGATGTCCTCTCCCGTTTTAGGTTCATACCGGGGTGTGAGGCTCGCGAATTCACGTTATACACAAAGCTACGCCACACAGGCGGTGCTTTGATCATCACCACAAGACTTTGCTTTTCAACAGAAGCCCTGATCACTGCATCTTAGCATGCCACACAGGCAAATCACACCGTGCAACTGATGGCTATCAATCACACAGAACAAATTCCCATGTCGGACACACAGTCCATTTACAAGTCCGTTCTGGGTCTGAACGAAACCGGAGGCACTAAATACCTCGCAAACCCTTTGATCAACACGTACGTCTGAACGATCACCACTCATTATCCATATTTCGGGATGCCTCCCAATCAGGACCTCGGTTACCATCCAAACGAGGTGAAGATCTCCGGTCTTCGACCACCGTCTTCATCTTCGAATTTCAATCGTCGGTCAATTATTCGAAATGAGAATTAACTCGGCCTTTTCAAATAATTCACGTATATTTAGAATTTCAAATCGATTTATTTCAATGGTTAAATTATTTGACAACATCACGTTTGTTCTTTAATGTAATTTTCACACCAAACACATTCAACCATCAAAACATCACATAAATCAAGCAAATTCTGTTTATTTCCATTCCATATAGCTTACGATATTTTATAACTATTTATCGCTATTTTTATTTATTTTAAAATAGCCATTTTATTCAAAACGACGCTTCGGGCCATAAGGCGGCCGTGGCGCTGTTTTTCTTCAGATTTGATTTACACATATCTGAAAATCTAACCGTTGGATCTTCACAAAATTTACATCATTAGAAAGGTCTTTTCAAAACGAATCCAACGGTTCCAGTTTCGGGAAAATCCGACGGTCGGATCTCCCGGTACACTCGTTTGAAATTTCGATTCCAAAATACGAACTGCAGCGTTGTTATTCGATTAAATATAATTATATTTATATATATAAATAAATATAATCGTTTCTGGCGCTGTTTTTCTTCAGATTTGAATTAAACATTCCAGACAATCCAACCGTTGGATTTCTACAATGTTGGTGCCGTTGGGAAGATATTTCCAAGGCGAACCCGACGGTTGAGGTTTCGGGAAAATCCAATGGTCGGATTTCCCGCACTAGTCGTTTGAAATCACGGTTTCAAAATACGAACTGCACGGCCTCGTTTCGTTTTAATTTTATTTATATATTTATATAAATATAGTTCATTCAACCATTTCAATATCGTTTTCACTTCAAATATTTTTCTAACTCCTTAAATTTTGGAAAAATTTCGCCATAACCTCCCCTGCACCGGGAGCGTCGGGAAATCGCAAATAGCGTCCCGGTCCTTCTAATCTCAAAAAGAAAAAGAAAAAGCCAAGCGGCTAGCCAATCAGGCTCAAAATCATCACCCAAACAAATCAGTAAATGTGTACCTATTTGTCGGGCACAAAATTTTATTCCTCTTCTCTAGCCCCTTTGCTATAACCTGTTCAATGAATATGCATGTACATATATATACAGTTCATATCATTTTTCATTTTCTATTCAACCTCATATTTGATTTCTATTTGGTTTAAAAACTCCATTCATTCTAATGTTACATAAATAGGTGCAAATCATTTCATTAGCTAATTAATGAATATTTCAACTCATACATGTTTATTTTGAACAAGTGGCTATTTTTAACATTTCACATTTCAACGATTTATGCATACAATAAAAAATGTGATTTTTATTGTAAAACAATTCATTTCAAAACACTATTTTTCTATATAGTTCAAGTTGGTGATAAAAATGGGATTTTTATCATAAAACAATTTATTTCAAAATATGAATACCATTCAACACATGAATTTCTAAACAACGAATGAATATCAATTCAACACATGAATGTTTTCAATAGTTTTTCTATATAGATAAAAATGTGATTTTTATTATCGAACAATTTATTTCAAAATATGAATTCCATTCAACACATGAATTGCTAAACAACGAATGAATATCAATCCAACACATGAATGTTTTCTATAGTTTCTATATATAGATAAAAATGTGATTTTTATTATCGAACAATTTATTTCAAAATATGAATACCATTCAACACATGAATTTCTAAACAACGAATGAATATCAATTCAACACATGAATGTTTTCTATATAAGGAATAAATATAGTTTAAGCATATGAAAATAATTCAAACACACAAATATTATTCAAAATTTCGGCAGCATAACGGCAGGGTAGTTACACCGGGACCGTCCCTAGTACGGCTCCTCGCTCTACCTTAAAATCTCGCGGTTTTTGACAATGGGAAACATGCATCTAGTTCGCACGCAGGCGGCATGTATATATATTTATTTCATTTCCACAAACTAATCCTATGTGGTTTCAACCAAATATTTCACAACCACAAATGGGTATTTTTCAACCACAATCAACCAATATCAATCACAAACAATCCCAAACAATCATTCAATTTTCACCACAATTTCAACCAATAAATATCGTCCATGGTTTGTGGACGAGGGGCGTATATATATATATATATATATATATATATATATATATATATATATAGATATTTATATATAGCAATTCACTTTCATTGTCAACACATATATATTTATAAATTTTAAATCAGAAATCTCACCAATAGCTATCCAACTGCACGACACTTCCTAATAGAAATCTTCGCCTATTTGTCGCTTTCACCCGTATTCTCTGCATATGTAAAAATAGAATTTTTACCATGCCATTCAATATATAAAAATCGAATTTCGACTTCGCTATTCAATATATAAAAATATGATTTTTACTTCGACTTTCACTAAATAAAAATATGATTTTTACTTTTGCTTTCACATATAAAAAATATGATTTTTACTTTTTAAAAGAAATTCAGTTTTTAATTTTTTTAAAAACAAAATCAGTTTTTATATTGTTTAAAATTTCAGTTTTAAAATTCTTTTATAAAACAGTTTTAAAATTATTTTATAAAAACAGTTTTATTTTATTTTTAAAAGAAAAATCAGTTTTCTATTTTTCTATCAGTTTTCTTTTTATATAAATTTCTGTTTTTAATACTTTTAAACAATTTCAGTTTTAATCTTTTAACATAAAACAGTTTTTATTATTTAACAAAATAATAAATAATAAATAAAAAAAAATAAAACGACTTACAGAAAGGGGAGGGGGTTTCTTCAGTTCGTCGGAGGCTTCACGAGGGGGGGGGGGGCGGCGCTAGGGCTTTGAACGGGGGGGGGGGGGGGCTCGTGGGTGTCGCGATGCTTAAGGGGGGGCTCGTGGGTGTCGCGGTGCTTCGATCAAGGGAGGAGGGCGAGGCCTTCGTGGTGGTTCGGCGGTGGCTCGGCGATCGTCGGCGTCGAGGATCTGGAGGGCGGCGGCTCAATAGTTTTAGGGTTTGTTTGTTTTTTTTTTTTTCTTTTTTTTTCTGTTATGAATTATAACGAACGGGGGGGGGGGCAAGCAGAAGATAAGAGGGAGGAGAAAATTATATATTTTTTTTTATATTATTTAATTATTATTTTTGCAAATAGGTTGACTTTTACACACGACCTCGAAACGAGGCCCACCGCCTGTCGTCCATAGCGTTTTACCCCCATTCCGAACACAATGGGATATGTATCACAAGCTGATTTGATCGTTACAATCAGTTTCCTTTTGAATTTTCATTTAAATCACTATATTGAATTTTAAACGCACATTTCAAATTACCGGGGTCACATATTAACTAGAAAAATTCCAGAAAAATATTTTCTAGCTTCGTATTGACGATACGGTCCTAACAAAACTAGTTTCGTCGAATTCTGAGACCGTTTGCAAAATGGCCAATTTCCAGTCGATTAAAATCAACTGAAACCGGTCAAACGCGTTTTCCTTTGCCACGCTCACATATTGATTCGAAAAAACATGAAATTTGAAACCTAGCAATAACTTGACACTGCGGACCCAACAAAAGTGGTTTCGTCGAAATCCGAGGTCATTTGCAAAATGTTCATTTTTAAGGGCCTGAATTCCATAGCGACTATTCAGAATTTTCAACTGGACATATCTTTTGATTCCCGCTATCAAATTTCGATTGGTCAGATTCGTTAGAAAGATATCATCAATTAGATACTAATGTTTTTGGTTTCACTAAAATCCAGATTGTTTTGCACCCGGTATATTCAATTGAAGTTTGAAATCGAATTATCGAACTACCGCGCCATTTTCAATTCTATATATAATTATAATTAATTATATTGGTTTTCAAATGTCGATTCAAACTCATTTTCATCGCCATTATTTAAAATATTTATTTTAAATATTTAAAATCCATTATTTTAGCCAATTTAAAATTTTTAAATTGGTTCAGATTTTCTGGGTCGTTACAATCTCCCCCACTTAAAACTTTTCGTCCCCGAAAAGGAACAAAGTCGAAAGTGGTTTGATAAATCCATCAAACCCACAATACAGCAACCAATTTGTTTTTAACCTTTCAAACTTTTCAAATATATCTTTTATATATTCAAAAATTATATTTCTAAAACCAGACTATATATATATATATAATCACAAATACGTTATTTAAAAACATATTACTCTCGACTCGTTCTGAGGCACTTCTGACCCCATCTCTAACGAGTTGTTCTGATTCTGCTATACTCATACTAGGATATTACTGATCCTATCTGTATAGAGTTACCCGTCCTAGAACACTACTGGTTCTATTTCTGACGAGTTCGTTCAAATGTTATATTCCAGAACTAAGCTTAACCAAAGCTCTGATACCACGTGAGACGACCCGATTTCCCGTTCTCACGGAAACAAGGTTATCTTTTGGAATATAACACAGAAACATATAATAGCAGAACAGAATTAAATAAATACACCAGAATGAACAACAAAATATACTGGATAAAAGTAATCATCAGAGTTACACAGTATACAGGATCTTACTTAGTACAAATACAGTTCAGCTATACATAAATGTCTACAGCGGAAATAAACAAAATATGTACAATAGGAGCTGAACAGCATAAAAAGAAATAAATGATAGAATCCATCTTCAGCTCCAGCTATCCAGAAAGAACCAGCTAAACCTGAATACAAGGCTGCCCGTGTGGAAAAAGGGGCACCCGAGTTTGAGAGTGAAACAAACTACGAGTCAGTCATGGGACTGGTATGAGAAATCTACTCAACACATATATAATTGGCTAATCACAGGACCACGCCACTTTCGTGGAACGGGTTTACTCCATTGGATTGCCAGTGCTTTAAAACAGATCTTTCTTTTCAAACATCGCTATGCTTTTTATAAAATGAAGTCGTTATAAGACTCAGTTCCCATCACACAATGCAACGCAAACCGGAGGATAGAGTTTTTACCTTATAACGGCCAAGATATGCTTGATACGAATAAAACAAAGGCATTTGATATTATTGCTAGTGTATATATGTTTTGAAAACAATTTCAAATCATAACTATCAATCATAGACGGCATTAATGCCCCATACCACTATGTCTCCATATATAGGTATACAATCAAAATCGCATCGTCACGTATTTGGAAATTGGATTTCCGTCATGAACCAAGGCAAAAGATAGTCCTTACCGAATTCGAGACGCTCTAGCCCGCCCCTCAGGACCCAAACTCAGGTGGGCCCTTGGATCGTCAGGGCCGGTCCACCGATGTGGATTAAAATTCCTGAACCTGCGTTTCCCCACCCTTTGGGGTGTAGACGAGCCAACGAATGACTCCATCGGACCCGGATCGTCCGATCAAACCGAGGCGCCTCGCAACAGCAACAACCACATAGGTGAAAAGTATATAAATGTCAGGGCTGGTAGGTCACTGACACCACCCTAGCTAGAAAGAAACGCAGGCCCTCCCTGATGTCCTCTCCCGTTTTAGGTTCATACCGGGGTGTGAGGCTCGCGAATTCACGTTATACACAAAGCTACGCCACACAGGCGGTGCTTTGATCATCACCACAAGACTTTGCTTTTCAACAGAAGCCCTGATCACTGCATCTTAGCATGCCACACAGGCAAATCACACCGTGCAACTGATGGCTATCAATCACACAGAACAAATTCCCATGTCGGACACACAGTCCATTTACAAGTCCGTTCCGGGTCTGAACGAAACCGGAGGCACTAAATACCTCGCAAACCCTTTGATCAACACGTACGTCTGAACGATCACCACTCATTATCCATATTTCGGGATGCCTCCCAATCAGGACCTCGGTTACCATCCAAACGAGGTGAAGATCTCCGGTCTTCGACCACCGTCTTCATCTTCGAATTTCAATCGTCGGTCAATTATTCGAAATGAGAATTAACTCGGCCTTTTCAAATAATTCACGTATATTTAGAATTTCAAATCGATTTATTTCAATGGTTAAATTATTTGACAACATCACGTTTGTTCTTTAATGTAATTTTCACACCAAACACATTCAACCATCAAAACATCACATAAATCAAGCAAATTCTGTTTATTTCCATTCCATATAGCTTACGATATTTTATAACTATTTATCGCTATTTTTATTTATTTTAAAATAGCCATTTTATTCAAAACGACGCTTCGGGCCATAAGGCGGCCGTGGCGCTGTTTTTCTTCAGATTTGATTTACACATATCTGAAAATCTAACCGTTGGATCTTCACAAAATTTACATCATTAGAAAGGTCTTTTCAAAACGAATCCAACGGTTCCAGTTTCGGGAAAATCCGACGGTCGGATCTCCCGGTACACTCGTTTGAAATTTCGATTCCAAAATACGAACTGCAGCGTCGTTATTCGATTAAATATAATTATATTTATATATATAAATAAATATAATCGTTTCTGGCGCTGTTTTTCTTCAGATTTGAATTAAACATTCCAGACAATCCAACCGTTGGATTTCTACAATGTTGGTGCCGTTGGGAAGATATTTCCAAGGCGAACCCGACGGTTGAGGTTTCGGGAAAATCCAATGGTCGGATTTCCCGCACTAGTCGTTTGAAATCACGGTTTCAAAATACGAACTGCACGGCCTCGTTTCGTTTTAATTTTATTTATATATTTATATAAATATAGTTCATTCAACCATTTCAATATCGTTTTCACTTCAAATATTTTTCTAACTCCTTAAATTTTGGAAAAATTTCGCCATAACCTCCCCTGCACCGGGAGCGTCGGGAAATCGCAAATAGCGTCCCGGTCCTTCTAATCTCAAAAAGAAAAAGAAAAAGCCAAGCGGCTAGCCAATCAGGCTCAAAATCATCACCCAAACAAATCAGTAAATGTGTACCTATTTGTCGGGCACAAAATTTTATTCCTCTTCTCTAGCCCCTTTGCTATAACCTGTTCAATGAATATGCATGTACATATATATACAGTTCATATCATTTTTCATTTTCTATTCAACCTCATATTTGATTTCTATTTGGTTTAAAAACTCCATTCATTCTAATGTTACATAAATAGGTGCAAATCATTTCATTAGCTAATTAATGAATATTTCAACTCATACATGTTTATTTTGAACAAGTGGCTATTTTTAACATTTCACATTTCAACGATTTATGCATACAATAAAAAATGTGATTTTTATTGTAAAACAATTCATTTCAAAACACTATTTTTCTATATAGTTCAAGTTGGTGATAAAAATGGGATTTTTATCATAAAACAATTTATTTCAAAATATGAATACCATTCAACACATGAATTTCTAAACAACGAATGAATATCAATTCAACACATGAATGTTTTCAATAGTTTTTCTATATAGATAAAAATGTGATTTTTATTATCGAACAATTTATTTCAAAATATGAATTCCATTCAACACATGAATTGCTAAACAACGAATGAATATCAATCCAACACATGAATGTTTTCTATAGTTTCTATATATAGATAAAAATGTGATTTTTATTATCGAACAATTTATTTCAAAATATGAATACCATTCAACACATGAATTTCTAAACAACGAATGAATATCAATTCAACACATGAATGTTTTCTATATAAGGAATAAATATAGTTTAAGCATATGAAAATAATTCAAACACACAAATATTATTCAAAATTTCGGCAGCATAACGGCAGGGTAGTTACACCGGGACCGTCCCTAGTACGGCTCCTCGCTCTACCTTAAAACCTCGCGGTTTTTGACAATGGGAAACATGCATCTAGTTCGCACGCAGGCGGCATGTATATATATTTATTTCATTTCCACAAACTAATCCTATGTGGTTTCAACCAAATATTTCACAACCACAAATGGGTATTTTTCAACCACAATCAACCAATATCAATCACAAACAATCCCAAACAATCATTCAATTTTCACCACAATTTCAACCAATAAATATCGTCCATGGTTTGTGGACGAGGGGCGTATATATATATATATATATAGATAGATATTTATATATAGCAATTCACTTTCATTGTCAACACATATATATTTATAAATTTTAAATCAGAAATCTCACCAATAGCTATCCAACTGCACGACACTTCCTAATAGAAATCTTCGCCTATTTGTCGCTTTCACCCGTATTCTCTGCATATGTAAAAATAGAATTTTTACCATGCCATTCAATATATAAAAATCGAATTTCGACTTCGCTATTCAATATATAAAAATATGATTTTTACTTCGACTTTCACTAAATAAAAATATGATTTTTACTTTTGCTTTCACATATAAAAAATATGATTTTTACTTTTTAAAAGAAATTCAGTTTTTAATTTTTTTAAAAACCAAATCAGTTTTTATATTGTTTAAAATTTCAGTTTTAAAATTCTTTTATAAAACAGTTTTAAAATTATTTTATAAAAACAGTTTTATTTTATTTTTAAAAGAAAAATCAGTTTTCTATTTTTCTATCAGTTTTCTTTTTATATAAATTTCTGTTTTTAATACTTTTAAACAATTTCAGTTTTAATCTTTTAACATAAAACAGTTTTTATTATTTAACAAAATAATAAATAATAAATAAAAAAAAATAAAACGACTTACAGAAAGGGGAGGGGGTTTCTTCAGTTCGTCGGAGGCTTCACGAGGGGGGGGGCGGCGCTAGGGCTTTGAACGGGGGGGGGGGGGGGCTCGTGGGTGTCGCGATGCTTAAGGGGGGGCTCGTGGGTGTCGCGGTGCTTCGATCAAGGGAGGAGGGCGAGGCCTTCGTGGTGGTTCGGCGGTGGCTCGGCGATCGTCGGCGTCGAGGATCTGGAGGGCGGCGGCTCAATAGTTTTAGGGTTTGTTTGTTTTTTTTTTTTCTTTTTTTTTCTGTTATGAATTATAACGAACGGGGGGGGGGGGGGGGGGGCAAGCAGAAGATAAGAGGGAGGAGAAAATTATATATATTTTTTTTTATATTATTTAATTATTATTTTTGCAAATAGGTTGACTTTTACACACGACCTCGAAACGAGGCCCACCGCCTGTCGTCCATAGCGTTTTACCCCCATTCCGAACACAATGGGATATGTATCACAAGCTGATTTGATCGTTACAATCAGTTTCCTTTTGAATTTTCATTTAAATCACTATATTGAATTTTAAACGCACATTTCAAATTACCGGGGTCACATATTAACTAGAAAAATTCCAGAAAAATATTTTCTAGCTTCGTATTGACGATACGGTCCTAACAAAACTAGTTTCGTCGAATTCTGAGACCGTTTGCAAAATGGCCAATTTCCAGTCGATTAAAATCAACTGAAACCGGTCAAACGCGTTTTCCTTTGCCACGCTCACATATTGATTCGAAAAAACATGAAATTTGAAACCTAGCAATAACTTGACACTGCGGACCCAACAAAAGTGGTTTCGTCGAAATCCGAGGTCATTTGCAAAATGTTCATTTTTAAGGGCCTGAATTCCATAGCGACTATTCAGAATTTTCAACTGGACATATCTTTTGATTCCCGCTATCAAATTTCGATTGGTCAGATTCGTTAGAAAGATATCATCAATTAGATACTAATGTTTTTGGTTTCACTAAAATCCAGATTGTTTTGCACCCGGTATATTCAATTGAAGTTTGAAATCGAATTATCGAACTACCGCGCCATTTTCAATTCTATATATAATTATAATTAATTATATTGGTTTTCAAATGTCGATTCAAACTCATTTTCATCGCCATTATTTAAAATATTTATTTTAAATATTTAAAATCCATTATTTTAGCCAATTTAAAATTTTTAAATTGGTTCAGATTTTCTGGGTCGTTACAATCTCCCCCACTTAAAACTTTTCGTCCCCGAAAAGGAACAAAGTCGAAAGTGGTTTGATAAATCCATCAAACCCACAATACAGCAACCAATTTGTTTTTAACCTTTCAAACTTTTCAAATATATCTTTTATATATTCAAAAATTATATTTCTAAAACCAGACTATATATATATATATAATCACAAATACGTTATTTAAAAACATATTACTCTCGACTCGTTCTGAGGCACTTCTGACCCCATCTCTAACGAGTTGTTCTGATTCTGCTATACTCATACTAGGATATTACTGATCCTATCTGTATAGAGTTACCCGTCCTAGAACACTACTGGTTCTATTTCTGACGAGTTCGTTCAAATGTTATATTCCAGAACTAAGCTTAACCAAAGCTCTGATACCACGTGAGACGACCCGATTTCCCGTTCTCACGGAAACAAGGTTATCTTTTGGAATATAACACAGAAACATATAATAGCAGAACAGAATTAAATAAATACACCAGAATGAACAACAAAATATACTGGATAAAAGTAATCATCAGAGTTACACAGTATACAGGATCTTACTTAGTACAAATACAGTTCAGCTATACATAAATGTCTACAGCGGAAATAAACAAAATATGTACAATAGGAGCTGAACAGCATAAAAAGAAATAAATGATAGAATCCATCTTCAGCTCCAGCTATCCAGAAAGAACCAGCTAAACCTGAATACAAGGCTGCCCGTGTGGAAAAAGGGGCACCCGAGTTTGAGAGTGAAACAAACTACGAGTCAGTCATGGGACTGGTATGAGAAATCTACTCAACACATATATAATTGGCTAATCACAGGACCACGCCACTTTCGTGGAACGGGTTTACTCCATTGGATTGCCAGTGCTTTAAAACAGATCTTTCTTTTCAAACATCGCTATGCTTTTTATAAAATGAAGCCGTTATAAGACTCAGTTCCCATCACACAATGCAACGCAAACCGGAGGATAGAGTTTTTACCTTATAACGGCCAAGATATGCTTGATACGAATAAAACAAAGGCATTTGATATTATTGCTAGTGTATATATGTTTTGAAAACAATTTCAAATCATAACTATCAATCATAGACGGCATTAATGCCCCATACCACTATGTCGCCATATATAGGTATACAATCAAAATCGCATCGTCACGTATTTGGAAATTGGATTTCCGTCATGAACCAAGGCAAAAGATAGTCCTTACCGAATTCGAGACGCTCTAGCCCGCCCCTCAGGACCCAGACTCAGGTGGGCCCTTGGATCGTCAGGGCCGGTCCACCGATGTGGATTAAAATTCCTGAACCTGCGTTTCCCCACCCTTTGGGGTGTAGACGAGCCAACGAATGACTCCATCGGACCCGGATCGTCCGATCAAACCGAGGCGCCTCGCAACAGCAACAACCACATAGGTGAAAAGTATATAAATGTCAGGGCTGGTAGGTCACTGACACCACCCTAGCTAGAAAGAAACGCAGGCCCTCCCTGATGTCCTCTCCCGTTTTAGGTTCATACCGGGGTGTGAGGCTCGCGAATTCACGTTATACACAAAGCTACGCCACACAGGCGGTGCTTTGATCATCACCACAAGACTTTGCTTTTCAACAGAAGCCCTGATCACTGCATCTTAGCATGCCACACAGGCAAATCACACCGTGCAACTGATGGCTATCAATCACACAGAACAAATTCCCATGTCGGACACACAGTCCATTTACAAGTCCGTTCTGGGTCTGAACGAAACCGGAGGCACTAAATACCTCGCAAACCCTTTGATCAACACGTACGTCTGAACGATCACCACTCATTATCCATATTTCGGGATGCCTCCCAATCAGGACCTCGGTTACCATCCAAACGAGGTGAAGATCTCCGGTCTTCGACCACCGTCTTCATCTTCGAATTTCAATCGTCGGTCAATTATTCGAAATGAGAATTAACTCGGCCTTTTCAAATAATTCACGTATATTTAGAATTTCAAATCGATTTATTTCAATGGTTAAATTATTTGACAACATCACGTTTGTTCTTTAATGTAATTTTCACACCAAACACATTCAACCATCAAAACATCACATAAATCAAGCAAATTCTGTTTATTTCCATTCCATATAGCTTACGATATTTTATAACTATTTATCGCTATTTTTATTTATTTTAAAATAGCCATTTTATTCAAAACGACGCTTCGGGCCATAAGGCGGCCGTGGCGCTGTTTTTCTTCAGATTTGATTTACACATATCTGAAAATCTAACCGTTGGATCTTCACAAAATTTACATCATTAGAAAGGTCTTTTCAAAACGAATCCAACGGTTCCAGTTTCGGGAAAATCCGACGGTCGGATCTCCCGGTACAATCGTTTGAAATTTCGATTCCAAAATACGAACTGCAGCGTCGTTATTCGATTAAATATAATTATATTTATATATATAAATAAATATAATCGTTTCTGGCGCTGTTTTTCTTCAGATTTGAATTAAACATTCCAGACAATCCAACCGTTGGATTTCTACAAAGTTGGTGCCGTTGGGAAGATATTTCCAAGGCGAACCCGACGGTTGAGGTTTCGGGAAAATCCAATGGTCGGATTTCCCGCACTAGTCGTTTGAAATCACGGTTTCAAAATACGAACTGCACGGCCTCGTTTCGTTTTAATTTTATTTATATATTTATATAAATATAGTTCATTCAACCATTTCAATATCGTTTTCACTTCAAATATTTTTCTAACTCCTTAAATTTTGGAAAAATTTCGCCATAACCTCCCCTGCACCGGGAGCGTCGGGAAATCGCAAATAGCGTCCCGGTCCTTCTAATCTCAAAAAGAAAAAGAAAAAGCCAAGCGGCTAGCCAATCAGGCTCAAAATCATCACCCAAACAAATCAGTAAATGTGTACCTATTTGTCGGGCACAAAATTTTATTCCTCTTCTCTAGCCCCTTTGCTATAACCTGTTCAATGAATATGCATGTACATATATATACAGTTCATATCATTTTTCATTTTCTATTCAACCTCATATTTGATTTCTATTTGGTTTAAAAACTCCATTCATTCTAATGTTACATAAATAGGTGCAAATCATTTCATTAGCTAATTAATGAATATTTCAACTCATACATGTTTATTTTGAACAAGTGGCTATTTTTAACATTTCACATTTCAACGATTTATGCATACAATAAAAAATGTGATTTTTATTGTAAAACAATTCATTTCAAAACACTATTTTTCTATATAGTTCAAGTTGGTGATAAAAATGGGATTTTTATCATAAAACAATTTATTTCAAAATATAAATACCATTCAACACATGAATTTCTAAACAACGAATGAATATCAATTCAACACATGAATGTTTTCAATAGTTTTTCTATATAGATAAAAATGTGATTTTTATTATCGAACAATTTATTTCAAAATATGAATTCCATTCAACACATGAATTGCTAAACAACGAATGAATATCAATCCAACACATGAATGTTTTCTATAGTTTCTATATATAGATAAAAATGTGATTTTTATTATCGAACAATTTATTTCAAAATATGAATACCATTCAACACATGAATTTCTAAACAACGAATGAATATCAATTCAACACATGAATGTTTTCTATATAAGGAATAAATATAGTTTAAGCATATGAAAATAATTCAAACACACAAATATTATTCAAAATTTCGGCAGCATAACGGCAGGGTAGTTACACCGGGACCGTCCCTAGTACGGCTCCTCGCTCTACCTTAAAACCTCGCGGTTTTTGACAATGGGAAACATGCATCTAGTTCGCACGCAGGCGGCATGTATATATATTTATTTCATTTCCACAAACTAATCCTATGTGGTTTCAACCAAATATTTCACAACCACAAATGGGTATTTTTCAACCACAATCAACCAATATCAATCACAAACAATCCCAAACAATCATTCAATTTTCACCACAATTTCAACCAATAAATATCGTCCATGGTTTGTGGACGAGGGGCGTATATATATATATATATAGATAGATATTTATATATAGCAATTCACTTTCATTGTCAACACATATATATTTATAAATTTTAAATCAGAAATCTCACCAATAGCTATCCAACTGCACGACACTTCCTAATAGAAATCTTCGCCTATTTGTCGCTTTCACCCGTATTCTCTGCATATGTAAAAATAGAATTTTTACCATGCCATTCAATATATAAAAATCGAATTTCGACTTCGCTATTCAATATATAAAAATATGATTTTTACTTCGACTTTCACTAAATAAAAATATGATTTTTACTTTTGCTTTCACATATAAAAAATATGATTTTTACTTTTTAAAAGAAATTCAGTTTTTAATTTTTTTTAAAAACCAAATCAGTTTTTATATTGTTTAAAATTTCAGTTTTAAAATTCTTTTATAAAACAGTTTTAAAATTATTTTATAAAAACAGTTTTATTTTATTTTTAAAAGAAAAATCAGTTTTCTATTTTTCTATCAGTTTTCTTTTTATATAAATTTCTGTTTTTAATACTTTTAAACAATTTCAGTTTTAATCTTTTAACATAAAACAATTTTTATTATTTAACAAAATAATAAATAATAAATAAAAAAAAAATAAAACGACTTACAGAAAGGGGAGGGGGTTTCTTCAGTTCGTCGGAGGCTTCACGAGGGGGGGGGCGGCGCTAGGGCTTTGAACGGGGGGGGGGGGGGGGGGCTCGTGGGTGTCGCGATGCTTAAGGGGGGGGCTCGTGGGTGTCGCGGTGCTTCGATCAAGGGAGGAGGGCGAGGCCTTCGTGGTGGTTCGGCGGTGGCTCGGCGATCGTCGGCGTCGAGGATCTGGAGGGCGGCGGCTCAATAGTTTTAGGGTTTGTTTGTTTTTTTTTTTCTTTTTTTTTCTGTTATGAATTATAACGAACGGGGGGGGGGGGGCCAAGCAGAAGATAAGAGGGAGGAGAAAATTATATATTTTTTTTTTATATTATTTAATTATTATTTTTGCAAATAGGTTGACTTTTACACACGACCTCGAAACGAGGCCCACCGCCTGTCGTCCATAGCGTTTTACCCCCATTCCGAACACAATGGGATATGTATCACAAGCTGATTTGATCGTTACAATCAGTTTCCTTTTGAATTTTCATTTAAATCACTATATTGAATTTTAAACGCACATTTCAAATTACCGGGGTCACATATTAACTAGAAAAATTCCAGAAAAATATTTTCTAGCTTCGTATTGACGATACGGTCCTAACAAAACTAGTTTCGTCGAATTCTGAGACCGTTTGCAAAATGGCCAATTTCCAGTCGATTAAAATCAACTGAAACCGGTCAAACGCGTTTTCCTTTGCCACGCTCACATATTGATTCGAAAAAACATGAAATTTGAAACCTAGCAATAACTTGACACTGCGGACCCAACAAAAGTGGTTTCGTCGAAATCCGAGGTCATTTGCAAAATGTTCATTTTTAAGGGCCTGAATTCCATAGCGACTATTCAGAATTTTCAACTGGACATATCTTTTGATTCCCGCTATCAAATTTCGATTGGTCAGATTCGTTAGAAAGATATCATTAATTAGATACTAATGTTTTTGGTTTCACTAAAATCCAGATTGTTTTGCACCCGGTATATTCAATTGAAGTTTGAAATCGAATTATCGAACTACCGCGCCATTTTCAATTCTATATATAATTATAATTAATTATATTGGTTTTCAAATGTCGATTCAAACTCATTTTCATCGCCATTATTTAAAATATTTATTTTAAATATTTAAAATCCATTATTTTAGCCAATTTAAAAATTTTAAATTGGTTCAGATTTTCTGGGTCGTTACAACTTACTATTTTCTCTTAATCTCTAGAATAAAATTTTAGATGTATGATCTTAATCTAAAGTAACAAACACACCGATTTCTCAAAATCAGAATAGTATAATATGTGGAACAATAGTCATAGATCATAATGGAATAATAAATCATATATATAAATAAATACTCTTAGTCCATAAAATAAACTAGGCTCAAATAATATACAACCACTGTTGGCCATGATCTCAAGATATACATCTCATAGCCAAAACATGGTCCAAAAAATATAAACGCAAAAAGTTCAATGGTTTATCTTCCAACTAGCACATCCATCCAATATAACGACTTGCCTTTTTGACCGCTCCAAGTCGGTAGTTAAACCAAATCAACTCTTTACCTCAATGTTAATGGGGAAAAAAATTAAATTTTGACATTAAAAATTAAATCAAACAACAAATTTAGCTTAAAACTTAATAACAACTTTGCATTAAATTTCAATTTCATAATTCTAGGTCAAATATTTTAAACATTAATTTAAACTTAACATCGTTCAATCCAACGTCAACTTGGTTTCGTATACAATATATAATATTGAGAACATAAGGTGTTATGCAAGGATGAAGACAACGCAACAAACATAACATATTATGAATCAATCTCTATCATTTCCTGTTGTGAACAAGTATGATTTCAAGTGAATTATCATTATCATTTCACGTAATTTACACATAATATTTCATGAAGTTTTCAACTAACAATTCACGTAAATAACATCTAACAATTCATGTAAATATTGGGAACTTACAACATGATAGAAGGTTGATAACAATGCAAATATAACATATTATACCTCAATGACTATTATTCCATGCGATGAAAAATATGATTTGATGTGATTTTTCACTATCATTTCATTAAACTAAAAACTACCCTTTAATATAAACAACCACTAACATTTCATGAAATTTACTATCAACAATTCATGTAAATGACAAAAAAAACATATATTTAATAATTGATTTAATGTCATGTAATAAACAACTAACAATCAAAATATATTTTTAACCAAAATATTAGCATCATTTCATTCGATGTCAATACTTGCAAAAAGAACGTCAATCGTGAGCCGAAACTCACCTTGCGTGGATTTGACGATGGATACAAGTAGACAGAAGATTGCCAATAGAAGGTAGCAACAAAAGCAAAACAAATTGAAGATTTTCCTTTTTTCTATCACTTATGTTTTTTAGAAGAGGGGAGGCAATAGATTAGGATTTTAGGAAGAAGATGGTGACTTATTGAGAAAAATGGGGATTTACAAAGTAAATGAAGATTTGCAAAGAGAGATCTAGGTTTGGGAGAGATTAGAGGGATTATAATCTTTGTTTATAAAGAAGATGTAATGACCCGGAAATCCGTACCTTTTAAATCGACAATAATCCACACATGTCTAACTCAAAACTGTACGTATTTACAGATTGTTAAATGACGATCCACATCTTTAACCGTTATAGTCAAAAATATAGATAATCAAGGGGATTAATTTAGAATTAGAAAGAAAGAAGAAAAACAAGCACAGAATCTCGCAACGGAATGAATAAAATATAATAATCAAATAACAGTTCATGAAGCTGTTTAAAATAAACATTTGATCATTTTACAACATTTATCAGAGTTATACAATTTATATACATAACTGATGATACAGAGTAATGCAACAGAATAGTAGTGGAATACAATAGTAATAATAGTATACCATCTTCGTCTTCATCCTTCAGAAGATAACCTTTGAAACTGGAATGCTCAAGTCTGACCCGAGCGTAATAGCGTGAAAATAAAACAAGCTCGGATCAGGAAAAAATATTATCATCTAAGTCAAATCGACATCATATGAACATGCACGCACATAACTCAAGAGATGTTATGGGAAATTTCATCTCCTAAGGATCCGTCAAACTAGATACTATATAATATAATTTTGCTATTATAATAGTGTCTATTCACAAATACTTGTCAGAAAAATAGTTTAAGCGGGGTTACATTGATTACCCTTACACAGTTTACAAGCACATGGTCTATGCAGGTCCTGTAACACAACCAGTAGAACGTCGGTAGCTAGTGAGTCCCCTATAGACCTATGCCAAAAATTAAAATCGTAGTTGTCTCGCATAAGGATAAACGTATGACAAGGCACATGAGGCAATACCCAAGGTAGTATGCTACCAGTTTGCCTGATCCAGACTGGTGGTTACCCCTAATGGCCCACCGTAGACATCCGCCCCATATTGAATCAAAGGGAAGTACATCCCATCAAGGGTGCGCACCAACAAAAACAACAACAACTGAATAGTAATAGTATGGACCTGAGGCCCAGGGATCGAAGAGCAGATGTCCACTAAGAGGTAGTCAAGCCTCATTTGGTCTGGCACGGCTCCTGTTTTAGTCATTTCAAATCGACACAAGTGTCGGGGTCATCCATTATCATTCACTTTCTTCAATCCAGTAATTGCCTCTGAATTCACCCTACTTCATTTCTGGAACTCCACCGCGTACACAGTTGTTAAAGTGGTTCCAACATTGACAGAGAGTATGTCAATAAGAGGCCCCGGTCTCTTTAACAACAAAACGTTATGTTACACACCGATTGTACTTTTATATATTTCAAAAGTGGATCGTTATGATATCAAAATATCATATTCACCTAAATCAATTTCACCTTAAATATCATATTATTTTAATCACAACACTATATACTTTCAAAATTCATTTTTCACTTTGAGATAAATTTCAGTTTCAATAATTGGTTATAACTTCAATTAACCACATTTCACTCGAATTATTCGATTTACTTCAAAAAAATAGTTTTGAATTCATTTTTGATTTTAACATCAAAATGATCATATTTACTTTTAAATCACAGATTTAAATGTAAACACTTTTCACTTCTAAAACAGTTGGTAAGTTTGAAATAGTTTTGGGGTTTAAATAATTTTTTGATTAGTTGTAAATAATTTTGGGAGATTTGGAATAGCTTGGAAATCAAAACAGTTTGAGTGTTGGAAATGGTATTATATATATTAAAATATTTCATAAAATAAACTACTTTTATATATATAGAAAAATAGTTTTTTTAAAATAATTTATATAAAGTACTTCATATATCAAAGGAACAAATTTCATAAAATAGTTTATATGTAAATTAGTTTATATAGAAATAATTTCAAATCAACTGTTTCTTTCCATTTCAATAAATATGAACCTAAGTTCAAATCTCAAAACAAACCAAATCGATTTCCAATATCCAGTCCAAATCGATTCCAAAATCAAATTCATTTAAGAACAATCCATTTTAAAGGATAACTTCCAATTTCAAAATATTATTTTGAATTTATTCGATTCAAATCAAATCCGAGTTCAAGTTCAAATTCATAATATTTATTTAAACCATTTAATTCGAATTTAATTTCAAAGTTTAAATAAAGATTTAAACCTTTGAAATAATTCAAATTATAATCAATTTCAGTTCAAATTTCAAATAACAAATTTTAGATCATTTCAATTTGAATTAAATTTCAAAGTTTAAATAAAGTTTTAACCTTTGAAACAATTCAAATTATAACATTTCAAATATAATTAAATTTGGAATGATTTCAATTCATAACCAATTTTAGTTCAAATTTCAATTTAACAACTTTAGATCATTTCAATTTGAATTAGATTTCAAAGTTTAAATCAAGATTTAAACCTTTGAAATAATTCAAATTATATTCAATTTTAGTTCAAATTTCAAATAACAAATTTTAGATCATTTCAATTCAAATTTAATTTCAAAGTTTAAATAAAGATTTAAACCTTTGAAATAATTCAATTTCAACATTTCAAATATAATTCAATTTCGACATTTCAGTATAATTCAATCTCAACATTTCAATATAATTCAATTTCGTCAATTCAATATAATTCAATCTCGACATTTCAATATAATTCAATTTCGACATTTCAATTTTTATTCAATTTCAACATTTCAAATTTAATAAATTTCAACATTTCAAATTTATTCAATTTCAACATTTCAGATTTATTCAATTTCAACATTTCAATTTATTCAATTTCAACATTTCAAATTTATTCAATTTCAACATTTCAATTTCAACATTTCAAATTTTCTCAGTTTTAACATTTCAAATTTAATAAATTTCAACATTTCAATTTTATTCAATTTCAACATTTCAATATAATTCAATTTCAACATTTCAATATAATTTGATTTCGGATGATTGTTTATGATGACGCCCGCAACGTCCAAGGTGATAACACTGATATAAAAATATAGATAGCATCCATACAGTTCAATATATCCATAAATAGACATCCATCACAATCATCATCCAAAACAGTTCAATTTGCAATAATTAACTGATGTAACATGTCGGGGTTTAACTAGCAATTTAATTCAGAAAAATAAACTAACTGTCAAATTTATTTCTAATAGTTCAAATTTGATGTCCACTCAAAAATAGCAATCAACAAACAGATAATCAAATCAATCATAGAATTTAATTTCACGAAATTTGAATAATTTTGCAGTGTGAGAAAAACTCACTTTGGGTTCCACCCCGTCAGTTCTGAAATTCTGTTTTATTACGGTTCGGATTTGAATATCGTTAATTTACGATTTTCTTAACTGAACTAAACAACGCGTTTAATTCAGTCAAAAATTTCAGCTAGCTCCTATCACAGTCCCATCAGTTCCATGTTGTAGAGTTTGTTGATATGATTCCAATGGCTTTGAAATCGTCGAATTCTGATCTAATATGAAAAAGATATTGAATTTAATACATTTGAATAAATAAACGAGTAATTAAACTTAATAATATAATTATAATTACATTTGCCAAGTCAAAACAGCCACCCTTCTCACTATTCTTCTTCCTGAACCCGTAAAACAGTACAGAACCCATCGCACGTTGAATTGTCGCCGGCGCCCTTCACCAGAGATGATCGAACGACGATCATTCGCCAGCAAATCGAGCGCCGAAACCCCCTTCTACTCCAACCAGAAACGCTCCCTACTCGCTCCTCTACGGCGCCTCAGAACCTCGTTCGAACGCCAACCCTATGTGGCCAAAATCTGGTCAACACGCTCCACGATATCCAATCTCCACCGTTGAGAATGTGTATCTCACTTAGATCTTCCATTTACGTTTTGCAAGTTTCAAACATTGTTGAGTGGATTTCGAATTGGAGAAGGAAGAAATTTGGAACGATTTAAATCGTCCATCAGTGAAACGGCGGTTCTGAGGAATGAGATAGAACCTAGGGTTTTATTTATATTTATATATATTATTTTAATATATTTAATTCACAAAATACTTGTTTATTAATACGGACTCCAAATTGAACCCAACGACTGTCGTCCCTAGCTAAATACCCCCATTCCGGACACAATGGGATATGTTTCATATGCAAATTCGACTGTTTCAATCAGTTTTCATTAAAAATAAAATATAAATCAGTATATATATATTTAAATTAAACGTACATTTTAAATTACCGGGGCCACATACTGACTCTAAAAATTCCCGAAAAATAAATCTAGCTATGTTTTGACGATACGGTCCTAACAAAACTAATTTCATCGAATTCTGAGTCCATTTGAAAAATGGTCATTTTCTGGTCGATCCAATTTCACTAAAACTGAACAAACACGTTTTCTTTTGCCACGCTCACATATTAATTTCAAAAATTATGAAAATTGAAACCTAACAATAATTTGACATTCCGAATCAAACAAATGTGGTTTCGTTGAAAACGAAGGTCGTTTGCAAAATGGCTATTTTTAAGGGTTATATATTATATTAATATATATATATAAATTCCATAGCGACTTTTCTAAATTTTATACTGGACATAACTTTAAGTTTATAAAGTGAAATCTCAGTTTCTTACCTTCATTAGAAAGATATGATTAAACAGATTCAAATATTTCTGGTTCTACTGAAAACCGATTTATTTTGAATCCTGTACATTCATTTGAAATTTAAAATCGAATTTTCAAACTACCGCGCCATTTCAGGCCCATTATATAAATAAAATAAATTTATACGTTCTAACTTTGATTTAACTAAATTTTTAGTCGTTATTATTTAAAATAACCATTTTAAATATTCAAAATTCATTAAAATAACTAAAATAAAAATTTTAAACTGGTTCTGAAAATCAGGGTCGTCACAGAAGAACAAGGGGAATATGTGGTTCCTTTTTTTGAAATAAAATGAATGGATGAGAGGAATGTGAGAGAATGACAATAAGTACATGACATAAGATGCATAAATAGAATGAAGGGAAAGAAATTAATACAATGAAAGGAAGTAAATTAATATAACGAAGGAAAGAAAGGAATGTGTTATTCACATTGAAAATTAAAAATATATTATGGAATTTGTAATTTAACGATTAACCTAATTTTTTGAATTAAACTAAACACACGCAATTCAAAATCTAATTTGAAGTTAAAGTTTTTAATGCTCACGTCAAAAACTTTTCCATATCATTTACAATTATTATTCAATGACCGTAAAATATTATTTTAGAGTTTTGTATTTATTATCTTTATAAAATTATACTTATGTTTAAAAATAAAAATGTATACTTTATTATTATTATAAATGTTAACATCAATTTTCATTAACTACGACAGTTAGAACGTACATTATATATTGTTGACTCTCTGTTTTGTTATAATTCTTCATATAAAAAATTAAACTGGAATCAATCACAAATTTATTTTTAATTGTCTTATTAATTCCGATATTGAACCTTTAAATAAAATCAAGGATTCAACCATTAAATTTTATCGATAATAACTTAAAGTTGGGTATTCCAAATGCACAAACAAATTTATAATTTTCATCACTATCAATCACAATTTAAAAAAATTATAAATTGTTGTTTATCACAAATAAATATTTAAATCATTCATTAATAACATCACAAATTTTATTTAAAAGCCATTTTAAATTCAATAATTAAATTTAATTTAATAGCTTAAATGGTCGAAATTTTAAGGGATGTTACAGTCTCCCCCCACTCAGATCTTTCGTCCTCGAAAAGGAATGAAATAAGGAACAAGTAACTAAACGATACTCCATTCATATGCATATCATTTTCTTTTGCTTGTTCAAATACAAAATTTTGCTCTCAACTAGTATTGGTAACCCGATCACTCTAGTGTAGAATTTTGATTTGACTTCTTGATTAGAAACTTCCATTCTCCTTGCATAACAATAAACTATGATAGAGAACATTAGATTCTTATCAAAAACACATATCAGTGTTCATCGTCGAGAATTGGGCGAATAGTTCTATTTGAAATCAAAATCGTGTATTCAAAACTAAATCAAAACTGTTGTGCGAATAGAATGGTTTTCGCATATTGACACATCATTAAAAAATTTAGGTATACTAATTGCATTTAATTCAAGTGTCTTTGACTTGTATACAAATTTTAAAGTTTATAAGAAAGTTCTTTGAATAAAAATTCTTTTATATATAAAAAATACCTTATATCAAAAATAGTTTTTTGATAACTCGATATTTCCACAAGTTTATCATCATTCTTCAAGAATCTGGTAATGCGTTGATCAAGCGCAAAACTAGAAATCTCGAAGTACTAAGTAAAATCATTTCAACATCCAGTGAAAATACTTAAAAAACATTAAAATATATAAAAGAACTAATAAACCAACCAATGAAATTTATTCATGAATCGTAGATACATAATGGTTACGCCTGGGTCCCCTAAGAAGCATCCGTACCCGTAGGAAATCCCTTCCTTGTGAATTTCGTCATGAACAATCAACGGGATGAATCAATAATAATAGAATAGAATAACCTGAGATCATCATGGAACGCAGCCCCTAAGGTCGCTCTATCACTAGGTCGAGAGGACAAAGTGTCGCGGACATAGGTGGTTAGGCAATCACCGCCTTACGTATTTTGCCATAACACGTCAAAACAATTGCATGGATCGTAGTCTACATCAAGTAACACTGGTGATTACATCTGTAACACCCCGTATTTTCTATAAAAATACGAATAACAAATCAAGGTAGAATTAAATTTAAGAATAAGAACCAAGGGAAACGGGTTGCGCCATTGCGTTCGTCTCAAAATTCTGCTTGGAAATGAGTCCAAGTTTGCGAGAATCGGAGTCCGTATGAGGGAGATATGACCCTCCGAAGTTTTAAGAATTTTCAGAACCGAAAAAAGCTCGAAATTCGAATTCAAAATTCGAATTCAAACCCAGAAGCGGGCTGGGCGGGAAATTTCCCGCCTAAGACCCAGGTCGACTGGGGAGTCGACTGGGTAGTCGACCCCCCTGACCAGATCGACTGGGCAGTCGACCTGGGGGTCGACCTGGGCCTATTTCTGGCAGATCTGGCCTGTGACGATTTTTACCTCTTTTTGACGAACCGGATGACTTCTGGACTGATCTGATGGCTCTAAACACTTCTATTCTCCTATATAAACAACCCCCTAACCTCATTTTCTCTATACCATTTCATTCTGCTTATACTCTGCCTCTGTTCTAATTAAAAATAAGAATGGCGTCGCTACTCTGCTGGAATCAAAACCAGAAGATAATCAACATCAACCTAAGCAACTCAATTCAAGCTTAAAGATTCAACAATGGTTAAAGAGTATCAACTAACGTCGCTATAACTATCTTTCTTTTAGAGTCCAATCAAGGCAAGTACAATTATTTTCCGATATAAACTTTAATTCTGTTTGTGACATGATTGTAACTCTGAATTTGAGGTTGTGTATGTTTTGTTCTGATCTATTTTATTCTGTATCTCTTTCTTCTTTCTGTTCTATAGCCGGGCTACCACGTGCCTATGCCAAATCTCATAAGAGATTAACGCACGAACGTTAAATTTTGGGACAAATAATAAATGATGGCATAATTGGAAATAACTGATCTAGACTGATTTAAGAAAAATGACATATGTTGTAACCTAGATCTAGATTTATGCATATTCTGTGATTTGGAAGAAGAGGAACCATTGTATGATAACACATGACTTGAGACTTTGGACATAACACATATTTTGAATTAAGATCCAATTTGAGGGCATAGTATATGTTGTGATTTGAGATTTAGATTTGTGACTAATTTATGGACAAAACATAAGTTGTAATCTAAGATCTAGATCTGGGCATATTAAATCTGATAGTCTGTTAATTGAAAGTAGGAACATTAATTTGCAATGACTTAGGTGTAAAAACCTATATTAAGATTTGATGACTATTAAGTGTGAATACACCTATGTGGGGATTTTTGGATGTATGACATGCATTCTAATTAATGGCCATATTTGGCATAATTTATATGTGAACCATGATTGGATTTTGGGGAATATTATGTACCATGCAAATTAACTAAGAATTTGGGTGTAGGTTATATTATAAATCATGACCATGATTTAGGCATATGAATTTAGTCCTAATTTATAATTCGGCAAGATATGTCAATAGAACTTTGAATAATCTGCTATGACTTGTAAGGAAGTTAATCTGTTAAATTGGCATGCAAGTTTAGGCTTAATTTATGATTCGGCAAGGCATGAAAATAGAACTTTTAGACATATTAAATCTGCAAAATCTGTTATCTGCTATATCTGTTGAGTTGATATAATTAGTCTGTTATTGACATATTCTGAATTGGCTATAGTTATGAATAATCGACATGTATATTAGGCGTGGGTATAAATGGTAAATCATTAATTAATTGGCCGCAAAGATAAACATGGCTAACTCGAGGTTAGAACGAGTTTGCGGCGTAATTCCGCCCGGAACCGCCCAGCACATTCCAGTGGCCACAAACAATAGGTTCTATTGTGAGAAGTTAGTCATAACGTGCTTGAAACCCGAGGTTAGACTCAGTTTGCGGTAGAAACCTGCCCGGAACCAACCGTCCTAACCAGTGGCCGCAAACTGTCAGTCTAATATGAGAGGTCTGGGCATTAATATTTAATTAATGAAAATCTAAGATAAACATGATGTCTAAAATGTGTTGGGTAGGGTTAAACCAACTGGCAAATGAATTCAATAAACCCGTTTCATGAATCTGTAGGCCCAATACAAAGTTAGACAAATCTGAAAATCTATTAAGATCCGTATATCTGATCCGTTAGTCTGAAAACTTGTCAACTTGATTGTCTGATCTGTGAACTAGTTGATCTAAACTTTGTATGTCTGAACTTGTAAACAAGTTAATCTGAAATCTGTTGTTTGGGGACACAAGGTTATGAGGGAAAATACTTGTGTCATCTGTTGTTTGGGACCCATATTAGTCAGTAACCCTTTCTGGTATCAAAACTTTGACCCAACAGTAGGTAGGGTCCGGGCACGCTTACTGAACTAATTATAAGCGGTTCATTCTGATAATGGCGAGGGGTGTTGATGGTGCGTTCCAACCGGGTCATGTGCGTGCATGGATCCCGGCCTGCCTCTGTGGATGTAAGACGCCGTGACATCTGTAAATAGGTCTGTGTCATTCAAAGGTTGCCACTATAGGGAATGATACACCCTTCTGTGGGGCTGGCACAGGGTATTTATGTAATAGGGAGCCAATCGCGTAGGGTAGGATTTAGGGTACACTTAGCTTTGTCTGTTTCTGTGGGGTACCGTCTGTTTCTGTTGGGTGGCAACAACTGTCTGCGTGGTACCATCTGTCTATAGGGGTGGTAAAGGCCCATTTACTTGTGTACACCTAATTCTACATTCTGTTTCCATAGGGATTAATCTGTTTCTGTACCTTCTGTTCGGGTGGTAAAAGCCCATTACTAGCATTCTGTTATGTGAAAATCACTCTGTTTCCTTTCTGTTTCAGTTAAGATATTACGGTAACACCTAATCCTGCTATATTAGTATTAGTGCAGAGAAGAGTAAATAGCTTATATCATTCTGTTCTTCTGTTATATCCGCTACACCTGTTACTGTTATCTCTCATCCAGCTTTATTTTCATTTCATGTTATTATTATCTGTTCATAACTGAAAATCACTGGACTTGCCAGACTTTATGTCTGACCTTGCTTGTTTTCGCCCCTTTTTCTTTCGTTTCCCCCCAGGTTATCCAAGGAGGGAATACTTTAGCTTGATCCGGATTCCTTCTGCTTGAAGTGCTTAAAGTATGGCTCGGCTCTTTATAGCTTCTGTTCTGTGGGGATTATGATTTTAAAGTTTTGTACTCTGATGATTTTCTGAACAAGACTGATATTTATGTACTTGAGTTTTTGGTAAAGATGTAACCATACTGATTTCTGTTGTAATAAAGTTATTATTTCTCAAGTATTGTTTATCTGTCTTGAAATTTTCTGTACTATTTACTAAATTGCTCCACCAAAGTTAAGGCATTCCCTTTGTGAGTGTCCTTAACGGAGGTGGGGTGTTACACTTGGTATCAGAGCCGAAGGTTAAAAATTTTGAAAAGTATTTTCAAAATGTTTTAAAAGGAAGTATTTACAAAAGTAAAGTTTGTTTTGAAAAAAAAAAACATAATCCCCCAAAGCCATGTGCACTATCTCTCTCTATCCTACGTTTTGAATCTTTCCTTTCTGTTTCATCTTGTCTGGAGACCTTAACCTTCCTGAAGGAGTACCGATACAAGGCTGGTTTAGGAGGTTCTTAGAAGCTAGGGCCGCCAATGGCGCGGGCCTGGCAGATATCCTTCCTCCTCCAGTAGCAGCGGTTCCTCCTCCTCCTCCTGCTCCTCCTCTTGGAAATGCTTTTGCCAAAACATGTAGAGACTTCAAGTCTATGGGTGGAAAGGACTTCCATGGAACTTAGCCTTTTGTAGGAGCAAGAAACTGGCTAAAGGAGACCGAGGATCTGTTTGACATCTTCGGAGTTGATGACAGGCAAAAGATACAGCTAGCAGTGTGGTTACTAAAAGATGAAGCTTCCTATTGGTAGGAGATCACTAATGCTCAGAGGCCGGTAGAAACATGGGAAAATTTTAGGACAAGGTTTGAGTTGAAATTCCTCTCCCAAGCTGAAAGGAGCCTGCAAATAGAGAAGTTCTTAAATCTTAAACAGGGAAGCATGACGATCAGGGAGTACGTCAATCATTTTAATCAGTTGGCCAGATTTGGGCTGGACTTAGTAAATACCCAACACAAGAAGGCGCTTCGCTTCGTCAAAGGTCTGAATGAGCCTCTACGCAACCTTGCTATGACCCATGTATCCATAGGAGCGACTTATGAAAGCTTGGTGGACATGGCATTGCTGCACGAGGAAGACAAGGGCAAGAAAGAGGCAAAGAAGGAAGAACCACAGAACAAGAAAGCATGGCCCAAAAAGGAAACACAAAAGAATGATGAGAAATATGATGATAAGAAGGAGAAAAAGTGTTTTACTTGTGGGAGCTCGACTCATCTGAACAAGGATTGCAGAAAAAGGAAGGGCACTTGCTTCAACTGTGGAGAGATGGGACACTTCACTAGGGACTGCCCGAAGAAACGAGGGCAAGGAGGGCAGGCGAACACTCTTGAGGCTAGTGGCTAGGATAGAAATAGGAAAATTCCGATAGTAGGTTTAATTTCTTTATCTGATTATGGAGTTAAGACTCTTTCTGATTCTGGCATTTTGATTTTGTAATCGATACTCTGCACTTTAATACTAGTATTATTTCTGATTCCGCTGTAGACTCAGACCCATAAGGGTTATGACTCATCTGTTGTGATAGATTGGGGTTTGAGAGATATCTGTGTCAGGCGTCAAGTAAGACGCATACATTCTGGATTTTATCATGCTTAGCTTCCTAAGAATCATTAGGAAATCTGATCTACACCAGTAGTCTGTAAATATCTGAATATTTCTGATAAGGTTTCCAGTTTTGACATTGTCTAAGGGGAACCAAGTTTTTGTTTTATCTGTACTCTCTTCCATCATTCGATAATATCCTATCAGTCGAATCTTAGACCTTTAGGTAGGAACTAATGGGTGTAAACATGTGTTTGAGACATGTTATGTTTGATGGTTGCAAGTGGATTCAAGTGGTTGCTAGTGGTTTCTCGTGGATGCATATACACACACTAGGCACTAGATCGGCTCAAAAACACTCTCATACTGCATATGGATGTGTGAGTATTTTCAATTTATATGGATGGAAAATGGTTGATTCAGCACATGGATGTTGCATTTGAATGAATGATTATGCACTCATATAGAAATAATATGTATCGTTAGGATTCTGTTGCATACATGTTGGACTCATGGCACTGACATAATTCGCATTAAGGAGGTCAACTGAATCAGTGGACCGCCTGATCTTTGCATTAGATAAGGAACATATACACACACTTTTGCATATGTTTATACAACAATAGAAGTTTTCTAAGGACAATGGGTGCTTGTGGATGATAATTGAGTAGATGGACAACTGGATGGTAGGACACATTCTTCTTAACTTGAAGATTTCGGGGACGAAATCCTTTAAGGAGGGGAGAATGTAACACCCCGTATTTTCTGTAAAAACACGAATAACAAATCAAGGCAGAATTAAATTTTAAAATAAGAACCAAAGGAAACGGGTTGCGTCGTTGCGTTCGTCTCGAAATTCTGCTTGGAAACGAGTCCGTGTTTGCGAGAATCGGAGTCCGTATGAGGGAGATATGACCCTCCGAAGTTTCAAGAATTTTCAGAACCGAAAACAGCTCGAAATTCGAATTCAAAATTCAAATTCAAACCTAGAAGCGGGCTGGGCGGAAATTTCCCGCCCAAGACCCAGGTCGACTGGGTAGTCGACCCCCCTGACCAGGTCGACTGGGCAGTCGACCTGGGGGTCGACCTGGGCCTGTTTCTGGCAGATCTGGCCTGTGACGATTTTTACCTCTTTTTGACGAACCAGATGACTTCTGGACTGTTCTGATGGCTCTAAACACTTCTATTCTCCTATATAAACAACCCCCTAGCCTCATTTTCTCTACACCATTTCATTCTGCCTATACTCTGCCTCTGTTCTAATTAAAAATAAGAATGGCGTAGCTACTTTCCTGGAATCAAAACTAGAAGATAATCAACATCAAACTAAGCAACTCAATTCAAGCTTAAAACTTCAACAACGGTTAAAGAGAATCAACTAACGTCGCTGCAACTATCTTTCTTTTAGAATCCAATCAAGGCAAGTACAGTTATTTTTCGATATAAACTTTAATTCTGATAGTGACATGATTGTAACTCTGAATTTGAGGTTGTGTATGTTTTGTTCTGATCTATTTTATTCTGTATCTCTTTCTTCTTTTTGTTCTATAGCAGGGCTACCACGAGCCTACGCCAAATCTCCTAAGAGATTAACGCACGAACGTTAAATTTTGGGACAAATAATAAATGATGGCATAATTGGAAATAACTGATCTGGACTGATTTAAGAAAAAGGACATATGTTGTAACCTAGATCTAGATCTATGCATATTCTGTGATTATAAGAAGAGAAACCATTGTATGATAACACATGACTTGAGACTTTGGACATAACGCATATTTTGAATTAAGATCCAATTTGAGGGCATAGTATATGTTGTGATTTAAGATTTAGATTTGTGACTAATTTTTGGACAAGACATAAGTTGTAATCTAAGATCTAGATCTGGGCATATTAAATCTGATAGTCTGTTAATTGAAAGTAGGAACATTAATTTGCAATGACTTAGGTGTAAAAACCTATATTAAGATTTGATGACTATTAAGTGTGAATACACCTATGTGGGGATTTTTGGATGTATTACATGCATTCTAATTAATGGCCATATTTGGCATAATTTATATGTGAACCATGATTGGATTTTGGGGAATATTATGTACCATGCAAATTAACTAAGAATTTGGGCACAGGTTATATTATAAATCATGACCATGATTTAGGCATATGAATTTAGGCCTAATTTATAATTCGGTAAGATATGTCAATAGAACTTTGAATAATCTGCTATGACTTGTAAGTAAGTTAATCTGTTAAATTGGCATGCAAGTTTAGGCTTAATTTATGATTAGGCAAGGCATGCAAATAGAACTTTTAGACATATTAAATCTGTGAAATCTGTTATCTACTATATCTGTCGAGTTGATATAATTAGTCTGTTATTGACATAATCTGAATTGGCTATAGTCATGAATAATTGACATGTATATTAGGCGTGGGTATAAATGGTAAATCATTAATTAATTGGCCGCAATGATAAACATGGCTAACTCAAGGTTAGAAAGAGTTTGCGGCGTAATTCTGCCTGGAACCGCCCGGCACATTCTAGTGGCCGCAAACAATAGGTTCTAATGTGAGAAGTTAGTCATAACGTGCTTGAAACCCGAGGTGAGACTCAGTTTGCGGCAGAAACCTGCCCGGAACCAACCGGCCTAACCAGTGGCCGCAAACTGTCAGTCTAATGTGAGAGGTCTGGGCATTAATATTTAATTAATGAAAATCTAAGATAAACATGATGTCTAAAACGTGTTGGGTAGGGTTTAACCAACTGGCAAATGAATTCAATAAACCCGTTTCATGAATCTGTAGGCCCAATACAAAGTTAGACAAATCTGAAAATCTATTAAGATCCGTATATCTAATCCGGTAGTCTGAAAACTTGTCAACTTGATTGTCTAATCTGTGAACTAGTTGACCTAAACTTTGTATGTCTGAACTTGTAAACAAGTTAATCTAAAATCTGTTGTCTGGGGACACAAGGTTAGGAGGGAAAATACTTGTGTCATCTGTTGTTTGGGACCCATATTAGTCAGTAACCCTTTCTGGTATCAAAACTTTGACCTAACAGTAGGTAGGGTCCGGGCACGCTTACTGAACTAATTATAAGCGGTTCATTCTGATAATGGCGAGGGGTGTTGATGGTGCGTTCCAACCGGGACATGTGCGTGCATGGATCCTGGCCTGCCTCTGTGGATGTAAGACGCCATGACATCTGTAAATAGGTCTGTGTCATTCAAAGGTTGCCACTATAGGGAATGATACACCCTTCTGTGGGCTGGCACAGGGTATTTATGTAATAGGGAGCCGATCGCGTGGGGTAGGATTTAGGGTACACTTAGCTTTTTCTGTTTCTGTGGGGTACCGTCTGTTTCTATTGGGTGGCAACACCTGTCTGTGTGGTACCATCTGTCTGTAGGGGTGGCAAAGGCCCATTTACTTGTGTACACCTAATTCTACATTCTGTTTCCATAGGGATTAATCTGTTTTTGTTTCTGTACCTTCTGTTCGGGTGGTAAAAGCCCATTACTAGCATTTTGTTATGTGAAAATCACTCTGTTTCCTTTCTGTTTCAGTTAAGACATTAGGGTAACACCTAATCCCGCTATATTAGTATTGGTGCAGAGAAGAGTAAATAGCTTATATCATTCTGTTCTTCTGTTATATCCGCTACACCTGTTACTGTTATCTCTCATCCAGCTTTATTTCCATGTCATGTTATTATTATCTGTTCATAACTGAAAATCACTGGACTTGCCAGACTTTATGTCTGACCTTGCTTGTTTTCGCCCCTTTTTCTTCTGTTCCCCACCCAGGTTATCCAAGGAGGGAATATTTTAGCTTGATCCGGATTCCTTCTCCTTGAAGTGCTTAAAGTATGGCTTGGCTCTTTATAGCTTCTATTCTGTAGGGATTATGATTTTAAAGTTTTTTACTCTGATGATTTTCTGAACTAGACTGATATTTATGTACTTGAGTTTTTGGTAAAGATGTAACCATACTGATTTCTGTTGTAATAAAGTTATTATTTCTCAAGTATTGTTTATCTGTCTTGAAATTT
Organism: Allium sativum; assembly: GCA_030737875.1. Taxonomy (NCBI): domain Eukaryota; kingdom Viridiplantae; phylum Streptophyta; class Magnoliopsida; order Asparagales; family Amaryllidaceae; genus Allium; species Allium sativum. The sequence goes on from CM060915.1 coordinate 801,937,890, forward strand.
TCTGTTCTGTTTACTAAAATGCTCCACCAAAGTTAAGGCATTCCCTTTGTGAGTGTCCTTAACGGATGTGGGGTGTTACAACATCCCTATCACCCTTAGACCTTAGGCAATCACTGCCATACGAATTATGCTATGTGGACCGCAGATACATAATGGTTACGCCTGGATCCCCCAGGAAACATCTGTACCCGTAGGCTTTTGCAGCCCTGCAGATTTCGCCATCGTAAAATGACCATAGATCGTAGCAGACACACTGGTTACGCCTGGTTCCCTCAGGAAACATCAGTCGCCGTAGGCCTTCGCGGCCCTACGAGTTTTGCTATGCAGCCGAGTTCAAAGGAACACTCATAAGTATTACGTCCGGACAACCACAATCAAAGAAATATCAACAAGAGTTCCTAGCGAGTAGGACCTCGATATTCAATGGAAGGTACTTCCTATATCTTTGGTTCGAAATCATATAATATATATAATATCCATTTCACTTCGCATATATAGGACATATATAAAATTTCATTCATATAAGATTTTTTAAATCATATTTCAATATGTCATTCTTGTACAAATTCCATTATATACAAGATATCATTTTATATCAGTTACCTTCCAAATCAATAATTTTGAATTTAGTGCATTCTTATATTAAATTTTCATACATATAAGTCTTGAAAACTTTCGTATCAAGTGTCCAAAAATCGAAGTTTCTAGAAATTCCATTTCAATACCAAATTCAGTTTGATTTCATAATCAATTCAGATATTCGATATCATTTCAATTTCAGATTTGCAAATCAATTCAGCATTAAAACTTCAAATTCAATTTAGATTACATGTCATAGATATCATTATTCAACTGAATCTTTACATTCAATCATTTCAAACTTAAATTGCTTGGATTGGAAATATATACTTTTATCTTCCAAGATAGTTAAGTTAAATTCAAAACGGTTTTCAATAAAGAATAGCTTGATATAAAATAGGTTTGAGTTAAAATAATTGAGATTTGGAATAAAATAGTTTAAAGAAAATAATATGCTTGACATAAAATAGGTTTGAATAGAATAAACAGATTTATTATAAAATAGTTTAAATAAACTAAACAGGTTTGTTATAAAATAGTTGAATAAGATTGCTAAGTTTATATTCAACCCAGTTTAAATGAAGTAAATAAATTGATTTTATAGTTTTGGAAAGCAAAATACTAACTTCAAGAGATAATCCAATTCGAATCAATTTATGTGAATTTCAATGATAATTCAACTTTGATTTCAAAATATGATTTCAACAATCATTTCTCAAACTGAACATTATTCACAAAAGATAAACTTTTTCAAAAGCTTCGAAATTAGCATATAATTCATACATTTGAATTTGTATGAGATAACCTTCTCAAAATGATTCGTAGCCAAAATATTTCTAACACATATCATCTAAGTTGGATTCAATATGTTTCAAAACAAATAAAAAAAATTATTTCAATCCATTTTAATTATCCCTTACATCTCATTTTCAATACTTCCATTAACATAGTACAAAAAATACTTCAAAAATTCAATTGTCAATTATTGTCATAATTCAACGTTCAAATGTTTGTTTCAAATCCAAACTATATCATTAATCCAGCTGAAACGACCCAAACTCGCCCTTACGGGAAAGCCCGAATTGAGTTGAGAACACGACAAATCAGAACACAAACAGAATAACATTTCATTGCTATTACAACAATTACATTAGAGTACAGGAACATAACAGAGTATGAATAAATAATATACATCAGAAACATTTAAATGATTTTAATTACGTTAGCAGCGGAAAAATAATATATAACACAACTAAAAGAAATACACGGATACAAAGCTTTCTGAATATAGCTCCAGCTGTAAATCCAGGATCCTGGAAAAGAAGTACCTATAAAAACCTAACTACTAGTTGCACGTTTGGAAAATAGAGGCACCCAGAGTTTAGGTTGAAACAATAAAATCCAGGTTAGTCATGGGACTTGTGTGCGAACTAAAACGGTTATTTAAAACATTACTTTAAAAATAAAGTAAATCAAGGGACCATGTTGTATAACACGAAACGGGTTTTCTCCCAAGAATCCCAGTGCATAAAACAAACAACGTGATGCTTTTTGGAAAAAATGAAGCTATTACAAGACTCAGATACCATCACACAATGCAACACAAGCCGGAGGACTGAGTTTTCCCTTATAATATCCAAACATACTTGGTACGTTTAAAACAAATAATTTTGATATTACCATAAGTATATAGTGTCAAAATCACTTCATATATAAATTTATCAATCATAGACGACATAGCTACCATATATTATGTCGTCATACTAGTTTTACAACTAAAAATGAAAAGTCACGTATTGGAAATTGGATTTCCATCTATGAGTCAAGGCAAGGGATATACTCCTCGCCGGCTTCGAGACACTCTAGCAAATGCTTCAGGGTCCCCTATAGTGAACACTCGGATCCTCCAAGGCCGGTCCTCTCTTACGTTTGAGGATTAGTTATTCCTGAACACACGTTTCCTGGTCCTGTCGGACCTATCCATTGGCCCCGTAGTGACAGATATAACTGAGGCGCCACGTTATCCATCATCCACATAGGTAAAAATATAATATAATAAATGTATGGGCTCCATACCATGACACCACCCATAGCCAGAAGGAAACTTCATGCACTCCTTGGGTCCCTTATCGCATTTTGACTCATACCGAGGTGTGAGGCTCGCGAATTAACGCTATACACAAAGCTATGCTATTTAAAGCTGTGCTTTGATCATCAACCACAAGACTCTGCTTTTCAACAGAAGCCTTGATCACTTGCATCTCAGCATGCCACACTGACAATTCAGGCCATGCAACTGTTGTCTATCAATATATAACCTCTAAGATCGTACGTCTCAGAGAAGGGTGTTAAGAAAGAGAATAAATTCTCTGCCACCAAACAGATATATATTAAATAGAAATCAATCACACATAATGAAATCCAATGTCAGACACGCATCCATTTACTAGTTTGTTTTGGGTCTGAACGAAACCAGAGACACCTTATTCCTCGTCCCATATGTCCAATATAGGAGAGATGTCCTCGCATATCTGGTCGATCTCCAAGTATGTCTGGACGATCACTACTTATTACCTTGTCTTGGGTGTATAGCTCAATCACGACATCATTAATCATCCGAACGACGTGAAGAACTCTGGTCTTCAACCACCGTCTTTATCATGGACTTATCGTCGAATCAATTATTCAGAATAGGTATAAACCCGGCCTTTCTAAATAATTCACATTTATTGTAATCAAGTGCTATAAAAACACAACATACGCCTCATTTCAATCTATAATATACTTCTATTCAAATATTCACATCTTTAAGGAAAGATTCCCATTAATTTTATCAAAGGTAAATTCTTTTAAATTTATTCTTTGATCTTCTTTTGGATATAAATTATAAACCAAATTAAGGTTTATCAACAAGTCAGGATTATCAAGCCTTACCGAAGTAATCATATATTTATTAATCACAATCCCAACTTATTCATCCCATGGAGAAAAACCGGTAATACTCCATATTTAACAACACAGTGTAATCGGAAAACTTAATTACCATTTCTCGTTCAAATCTAATTAAAGATTTAACTATCGCTTGGAGTAAAACTGTTGGTACTCCATTCTCGATCATTTATCAAATTTGATAATATAAATTATCACATTCACATTTTAATCTAATTAAAGATTCAGTAAAACTCCACTTAGTTTTAATCTTCCAACAATCATTATTAATGATTATTTAACTTTGGAAAATCAAGCATGCTGCATCGACAATCTATACCATACCACTGATTTCTACCAATATATAACCTCTAAGCTCGTACGTCTCAAAGAAGGGTGTTAAGAAAGAGAATAAATTCTCCGCCACCAAACAGATATACATTTAATAGAGATCAACAATACAGTTCGAAACACAATGTTAGACATGTAATCATGTCTTTAACTGGGTTAAAGAACCAATGTCATTTAAAACACAGTTCACAATAAACCCAAAATCACATTCCATTAATAATGGAATCTTCACGTAAAACAGATCAATATATAATCGATATCAATTTCCGTATCCGACCAATAATATAAATGACATAACGACAAAGCCTTTTAAATTCCAAACATATTAACAGTCTCCCCCTACATAAGCATATCTCAATTATCGCCAAATCGAATACCATTCAATTCCAATTTAATTTATTAAATTGGAAAACTTTACTTTGGAAAATTTCCATTAAATCTTAAAAAAAAGATTTATAAATTCGAAATCACATTTCATTGTTAATCGAGTTAAAGAATGAATGCCGTTAAAAACAAAGTTCATAATAAAACCAGTTCACATTCCATTTTATTCCAATTACTAAATATAATTGGAAACTCCAATAATCTTAATTAAACGAATTATTCTTCTCACAGCGGGGTTTAAGAACAGTGTTACTGAAGATACCATTCACGATAAACCCAATATCCACTTCGATATTAAATATAAGGCTATAAAGAGAAATTATATGGGCTTATATTCAATATCAAATTCTGAAACCAATGCATATCGTATGGGGAATAACGATATATATCTATCTTCCAAATTCCTCCACAATATCCGTATAGTCACGAAATCCAATATCAAAATCTCCCGAAGATGATTTCTATTTAAATCCATTCCAATTCATAAATTGGAAATTCTAGTTAGTTTAAAACCATTTACAAATCCAATTTATTTATTTAAAAATGTTGGATTATCTTTCTAGTTAATAACTTGTAATGACCCGCATTGGCAGAGGTGTTATAATTAATTTATTTAATTATATATATATATATAGTGATATAGTGAATTAAATGGTCGTGGAATTAAATAACTGGGAATATTTAATTAAAATTAAATAATTAAATAATATATTTAATTCAGAAATAATCAAAAATATTGGAAATCACAATATTCTGTGAAAGGGGTCGTCCCTTAGATTTAATTCAGCTTAGAGTTGAATTATATTGGTGAATATATTCAATCGACATCAATTTGAACGTAAAATTATAATATAATTAAATTAGAGCTTGAAATGGCGCAGCAGTTCGCTATTTGGCTATTTGAACTTCAACTGAGTGTACATAGTTCATTTTAAATCGGATTTCTGTGAAACAAGAAACGTGTGGAGCTGGTGAAGTATATCTTTCTAGTGGAAGAGAAAAATCGGGATTTCGTCGTGTAGATTTTGATTCACGTCCAAATCGAATTTTAGAAAAGTCGCTGTAGAATTCCTTTATAGTTTATAAAGGAATTATTTATATTTTAAAAAGAAATTTCAATATAAATCGAATATTGGGTCGACCCAGATTGAGATATCGAGTTAGAAATATATATAGGAATATTCTGAAGCTGCACAGTATTCCTCTGTGAATATAGAAGATAATATTTATTTTTAAATATTTAACTTAATTATATTTAAATATATTTATATATTTAAATAGGCTATTTAGAGCTTTAAAAATAGCCACTTTTGCAAACGAAGTCGGAATTCGACGAAACTAATTTTGTTGGATCCGCATTGTCAAATAGTTGTTAGATTTCTAGTTTCGTGATTTTTAGAGTCAATGTGTGGCCGTACAGATTTTTAGATGAAAAATAGTCGGTATTTTGATGGTTAAAAATACGCTGTGTGAGCATACGGAGTCGGAATTCGAAGAAACCAGTTTCGTTGGGACCGTAATGTCGAACTCTAGCTACATGTCCAGTTTGGTGATTTTTAGGTATCGTGTGTAACCAACCGGATTTTTATAAGTTAGAAACAAATATAAAATGAATAAATAAAATATCTAAAAAATATCTAAAATATCTAAAGCTCCTATAAATAACCCATCTCAACACCCTTAACCTAATCCCCTCAGCCAAACTGTTTCCGCCGCCACCAGTTTTGTGAAACGTGAGGAAAGCAATATTAGAAAAATCAAAACAAATTTTAGAGAGATCAATAAATCTTGAAATGAGTTGGTTTGAGTCGCTGAAGTGAATCTCTTCCTTTCTATATACGTTTCATATGGTTCGACTTCCTTCTCTTGTTCGTTGGAATGTGTACAACAGCGTTAGGGTTCAGTGTTTGGGGAATCGAAGAGGTTAATCTTGAATCTGATATCCTTTCTGAGTTTATGGGATTATTCCGAGTTGATTGGCAAAGTTTGGTGGGATTTCGCATCAGTTGATGTCGCATCCCGTACTGTATCGACGGAAAAAGGCTGAAGTCGCTTTTGTTTAGGGAGGTGCGGAATGAAGACAAATGGGTGGAGTAGAAAGAGGGATCGAAGTGGAAGGGGATTGTGTGTTTAGATTGAAAATTTGTGAAGTAGAGGAGGGAGTTTGTTGCGATTAAGGAGAGCAGCAAATGGCCATAGTAGGAGCTTCAGCGCGTATTGATTTGGAAGGGAAGGAGTGGTGTTTGAACGGGTTGATGCAGAAGGGTTTTGGGCCGAGGTTGAAGAGGTATGGCCCAAGTCAAGTAAAGTATAGTTGGTTTTAAATTTTATTGTATAATCAAACTTGTAAATTACATAACTCCTCCATACGTTGTCAGAATTGGACGAAACAAGATCCGTCGGGATCGTGTGGACGGACACTAGAGCTGACTGGGAGTGAATCCGAGCTAGTTACAATTTATGACGAAATAAATTGTCCGTCGCAGTCAAATAAACGCAAACCGTTATTTAACGATTAACGCGCAAATGTGAGTAAAACTCACCAACTTTGAAGAGTTATATTTTTATAATGTATTTTTAGAACTGTTAATCACCTGTTGATTGTTGTGTGTTTGTAACACCCCACCTCCGCCAGGGTGGCTCTTGCAAGCACTCTGACTTTGGAGGGGCGTTTGAATCAGGTAAACATGCATAATGATATATCAAGGCAGAACAAGAACATATGTATATATGTAAACAGAGTAAATAAGATAAGTAAAACAGCGGAAGATTTCAAACCATTTCAAAACAAGTCTGGTACAACATAATGTCAACTTTCCAAATAAACAAGTCTAGATAAAAACAACATCAACTGAAAAACTGAAATACACAAGAACTATCCCCAAAATAAGTGATAACCATAGCTAGCTTCATGTCAAGACCGTACATGAGCTAAAATCCCACAAGCTAGCGATCAGAAATCCAAGCTAAGCTCCAATATTCCCTCCCTGAGAACCTGGGGGGGGGGGGGGGGAACGGAAGAAGAGAGGCGAAAGAAAAACAGGTCAGTCAAAAAGACTGAGTAAGCCCTACTACAATCAATGTAAACTGATAAAGTTAACTGGCATGAGAAGCAGGTATGATCATAAGGATAACAACATACTAGCATGATGATTAACTAACAAGGTAGATAAAGGTGTCATCGCATAATCAGGTTTAAGGTTTTGCACCACAGGTGTACTAGCAAACTAACATGACTGGAATAAGCAAGTATTGATCCCCTTGGCCCAAGCTTTGGCCCAATAACATGAAGTGACCCTAATACGAGGTCCAATAACATGAAGTGACCCTAATGCAAGGTCCAACCAAACGGTCTAGTCGATCGGCTCCCTATAAGCCTAACTCGTCACGTGTTGGTGTCAATACGGCCCAATAACATAATTGTAGTCAGACTGTGCAGGGTCTCCCGTCGGGTGTATCAAGCCCTAGGGTGTCAACCCCTGGACACCATAAACATGAGTGCACAGTCTCGATCTACTGGTACCCGTGCATGCTTTCCTCGGCTCCGGACTACGTGCACGACCATAGTCCGTCCGTAACTACACCGGTGTACCACTCTGCCGTCGTTTTTGGTCACTTACCTCAAGTCCAGTAATCGTGCCCCCACCCTAGCCTAGTCCCTAGGGTCATGATGATACAAACTTGGGATTACTGCTGGAGTGGACCCCCATTGCTAGGATTTGCTAGTGGGTTAAGTACGGTTTAACCCTCTTGCTAAACATGGATTAACTTGGTTAAGTGTAACGATGAGTTCACGACTTAACCCTGATTAATCTACCAAGCCCAAATTGGTTAAGTATTAAGTGGACCATGACTTAACCCTAATCATGAGGCATTAATTAATTAATGTGCCTTAACCTCTCACATTAGACTTTGTTGCGGTTACTAGTTAAGCCGGGCGGGTCCGGGTAGCTTTACACCACAACTTGGTCTAACCTCGGGTTCAAGGTACAACATGACCAACTTCTCACATTGGGTCCTATTGTTTGTAGCAACTAGTTAAGCCGGTCGGTTCCGGGTAGGTTTACGCTACAAACTCAACCCAACCTCGAGTTGGTCACACTTATCTTTTCTAAGTGTCATGTCCATCATGTTTCCAAAACATATTACAAATTTTCAAGCAATTGGGTAGACCTAACTTAATAGGTAAATTCCCAATGGGTAGACCTAACTTAATAGGTAAATTCCCAATCTTATGTTTTTATGTCTTTTAAGTTTACCCAACCCCAAACGCAATCCCATCGCTTACATATCGCAATAGCGCATAAAGGATAGAAAGAGGGAACTTGGCATAATCATGACATAAAGGTGTTGAAGCCACAAGTTTAACATGGTGGCATATGAAATGTACATATGTTCATATACTTGCATATTACATTTTTAGGCCTCAAAAGCATGCATAAAACCAAACTTAGCATATTGGTGATACATGGTGCTAAATGACATGTAGAAATGGCCATAAGTTCGCATTTAGCCTCACATGCAAGTTATCATAAGAGATATGATAACTTACATGTTGCCAAAATGCAACCTTTAGCATAAAGCTTGAAGCTTTATGTTTACATACTCAAGATAAGCTTGCATAACATGATAACATGAACAAAATGATCATCCCAAACTTGCATAACATTACTTGCATATCATATGGCAAACTTGCATATCATAACATAGCAAAATTGCATAACATAACATGATAAACTTGCATATCATAACATAGCAAACTTGCATAACATAACATGATAAACTTGCATATCATAACATGGCAAACTTGCATTACACAACATGATAAACTTGCATATCATAACATGGCAAACTTGCATAACATGATAAACTTGCATATCATATCATAATGATCAAACGCAACTTGCATCATTCATTAACTTTAGAGTTTAAATATGAAAGTAGAAAAGGGCTTACAATGCTTATGAAGACACAAAAATATGACAAAACCCTTATGCAATCAATTAAACCCAGAATGCAAGCTCCAAAAGAAAAACCCTTGAGCAAAAATGACCAAAACCCTTGCTTTATGATGTAACTATGGAAACTTGACTTGAATGCAAGCTAATGATGCTCATACAAGCTTGAAAACACTTGTATGCATGGAAAATCTCTCATAAAAATTTATTTAGGAATTTTATGAAGAGAGTGGAGGCCATGAGAGGAATGATTTTGCCATAGTTTAGTTGTATGAATGAATAATGATGATTTAGGGTTAGGTTAGGGGCTTATTTATAGAGATTAGGACTAGTTTTAGCCTTAGGATTAAACCCTAGTTCCAATCTCAGCCCTTAAAACCGAATCTGGCCCAAAGACCTAACCAAAACCCCAAAATGGTGCACCAGGCAAAACTGCCCGGCTGGACCAAGTCGACAGCCAAGTCGACAGGGCTGTCGACTTGGGTCCAACCAAGTCGACTCCCAAGTCGACAGGGCTGTCGACTTGGGTACTCTGGCGGGAATTTTCCCGCCTGCGCCCAACTGCCCCAAATTTCCAAATTCAAACTTGAATTTGAAATCTGTTTTGAACCTGAAATTTTCTGAAAACTTCGTTGGGCCTTAATCGGGTCATACGGACTCCGATTTTCGAAAACTCGGACTCTATTTCGCGTATTTTTCCGAGACGAACGCAATGGCACAGCCTGTTTCCCTTGATTCAGATTTATAAATTAAATTTTGCCTCGATTTATGTTATAACAGGTTATTGAAGATATGGGTTGTTACATTCTCCCCTCCTTAAAGGATTTGTCCCCGAAATCTTCAAGTTAGGAAGAACGTATCCTACCATCCAACATCCATCTACTCAAAACATCATCCACGAGCAATCATTGTCCTTACAGGATTCTAAATGTTGTATGAACATATGCAAAGGTGTGTGTATATGTACTTATCTAATGCAAATATCATCAATGCAAATTATGTTAGTGAAATGAATCCATATGTATGCAATTCCTAACATTATGTATAACATCTATATGTGTGCACATAACATACATCCATATGCAACATCCATGTGATAACACAAAAATTTCATCCATGAATAAGCGTAAACACTCATGCATATGCAATATGAGTAGTGTGTGAGCCGATCTAGTGCCTAACGTGTATAATGCATCCACGAGTAACCACTTGCAAACACTTGCAACCACTTGCAACCATCAAGCATAACATGTTTCAAACACATGTTTCATCCAAAGGGTTTCTACCTAAGGTTCTCATGACAAGATTAACACGATAAACTAGATAAACATGGATAGCAAAGAGAAAGATATGCTAACAAAGAAAAGAGATTGAGAGTGTACCCTCAAAAAGGAATGGATAAAGCCCACGCATCTTCTCCTCGGTTTCCTAAGTTGCGTCTTCTTCGGCTTCACCCCATTGAACCTTCACCAACTTGACCTCTCGATTCCTTAGCTTCTTGGTCTCCGTCCCCAAGATACGAATCGGAGCTCTCCTCAAGGTAGCCTCTTTCTCTACTTCCACATCTTTCAGAACACTTGGCTCAACAACCTCTGCTGATTCATGTAAACACTTCCGGAGATGCGAGACATGAAAAACATTGTGTACTCCGACAAGCTTTTCGGGCAACTCCACTCTATAAGCCATCTGCCCGATCCTCTCTATAATAGGGAATGGTCCAACAAACCTCGGTGCTAACTTCCCAACGGCTCCAAATCGGACCACATTCCGCAAAGGAGAAACCTTCACGAAAACCATATCCCCAACATCAAACTCCAAATCAGTTCTTCGCTTATCAGCATAGGATTTCTGTCGGTCTTGGGCCGCTTTCATCTGTCTCCGAATCAACTCGACCTTCTCGGATGTATCTCTGATCATATCAGGCCCAAGTATAAGCTCATCTGTAGTCTCCCACCAACATGTAGGCGACTTGCACGGCCTCCCATATAAAGCTTCAAATGGTGCCATCCCTATGCTTGCCTGATAACTGTTATTATATGCAAACTCAACAAGAGGGAGATGGTCTTCCCAAGTACCACCAAAATCCAGAATACAAAGCCTCAGCAGATCCTCGAGTACCCTATTCACCCTTTCGGTTTGACCATCCGTCTGTGGGTGATAAGCCGTACTTAGATTCAACTTCATGCCCATAGCTTCTTGCAAGCTATTCCAGAATTGACTTGTAAAGATTGGGTCACGATCACTGACTATACTAGAAGGGACTCCATGTAGTCTCACAATCTCACGAAGATATACAGACGCTAGCCAAGATGCGGTCTTCTTGCTCTTCACTGTAATGAAATGAGCACTCTTCGTAAGTCTATCCACAATAACCCAAATGCTCGTATTCCCTTTCCTTGACCTTGGTAGCCCATCGATAAAATCCATGGAAATACTCTCCAACTTCCATAGTGGAACGTCTAGAGGATGTAATAGCCCACCGGGCTTCTTCGACTCGGCCTTAACTTGCTGGCAAATGATACATCTAGAGACAAACTCTGCCACATCCTTCTTCATCCTAGGCCAAAATAAAATGCGCTTCATATCTTTATACATCTTATCTCCGCCCGGATGTATAGTCAACTTAGAGCGATGCGCTTCCTCAAGAACTTTTCTTACTAAATCTTCTACCATTGGAACACATAACCTTCCGTCTCTCCTCAGCCAACCCTTGTCATCAATAGAATATCGAGCGAGATGACTAGACGCCTCTCCTCGAATCAGCTTATCCATAATCTCAACTATCTGAGGGTCTTCTCTCTGCGAAGCCCCAACTTGATCGAGAAGGGTAGGTCTGAGTTCCAGAGATGCTAAAGAACCGGTCATCGACTCAATCGCCAAAGAGAAATCAAAGGTTGCCACATACTCTAAATTCTTCATCTCAACGAATAGAGGACTCAGAGTCAACCTTTTTCTACTCAATGCATCAGCTACCACATTCCCCTTGCCAGGGGTATAAGCTATCTCAAAATCATAGGACGCCAAGAATTCCATCCATCTTTGTTGCCTCAGATTCAGATCCTTCTGAGAAAAGAGATACTTCAATGACTTGTGATCGGTATAAAGCTCAAATCTTTCTCCCAGAAGATAATGGCGCCAAGCCTTGAGTGCATATACTATTGCTGCCAACTCTAAGTCATGAGTGGGATAATTCTTCTCATGCACTTTGAGTTGTCTACCGCCAAAGCATATCACTCTTCCTTCTTGCATCAGAACAGCTCCTAACCCCGTGCCATATGCATCGGTGTATACTGTAAATAACTTCCCTCCATCGGGCAAAGCTAGAACAGGTGCTGATGTGAGAGCTCTCTTGAGCTTCTGAAAAGCAAGCTCGCATTCTATGCTCCAAACAAAAACTAAATTCTTCTTCGTCAATTTAGTGAGAGGAGCGGAAATCTTCGCGAAGTTCTTGATGAACTTCCGGTAAAAGCCTGCAAGACCTAGACAACTTCTCACTTCGGTTGCATTCCTTGGAGTCTTCCAATCCTGAACTGCAACTACCTTAGCGGGATCCACCGCTAAGCCTTGCTTAGATACTATATGCCCAAGGAATCTAACTTCCCTTCTCCAAAAGTGACACTTGGAGAACTTGGCCTTCAACTGATGCGCTCTAAGCGTATCCATCACCTCCACGAAATGCCTTGCGTGCTCTTCCTCATCCTTAGAGAAGATCAGAATATCATCTACGAAGACCACGACAAACTTGTTCAAGAACTCCCTGAACACCCTACTCATCAAGTCCACGAAATATGCGGGTGCATTAGTCAAGCCGAACGGCATGACAAGCCATTCGAAGAATCCATCTGGAGTTCTGAACGCAGTCTTGTCTATACTATCTTCAGCTACTCTGAGCTGATGGAATCCAGTAGCAAGATCAAGCTGAGAGAAAACAGAAGCACCGACAAGCTGGTCAAAGAGATCATCAATCCTCGGTAACGGGTGTCTGTTCTTCTTTGTCAGCTTATTCAACTCTCGATAGTCAACACAAAGTCGGAGAGAACCATCTGCCTTGGTATCAAATACCACAGGCGCTCCCCATTCAGATATACTTCGTCTAATGAAGTTCTTCTCAAGCAACTCCTTCACTTGCTTACTTAGCTCCCGCCTTTCACGCGGAGCCATGTGCCGAACGGGAAAAGAAACCGGCTTTGCATTATCCACCAGATAAATGCGAAAATCAATCTCTCGCTTAGGGGGCAACCCCCTAACTTCATCGAAAACATCCGGATACTCTCGAACCACTCTCACAGACTGAAGAGTTTCCATTGACGAGTCGAGTGATTCAAGATAGCACAACATGACGGGACCTCTCGGATTACAAGAAATCTCTAGGGTGTTTCCGAGGCGAGTCATGAGCCTCACAACCCTATGCTCACAATCAAGGATGGCTCCATATCTGGACAACCAATCCATGCCCAATATCAATCCGTATCCCCTAAAACCAAGAACATAAGCACTACACAAGAACTCTACACTCAGTATAGAGATCCTCAAATCCCCACATATCATAGACAGATGGGCGGAACCCCCAATAGGATTTGAGACACAGACGGGATCCTCTACCAAGCTAGTACTAAGGTGCAAACTATCAACAAGATCAGATGAGATAAAGCTATGCGATGCACCAGAATCAAACAAGGTACGAACTGGAAAATCAGAAATATATACAAGGCTCTCAACAGAAATACTACCTCGATCGGGAACTGGAGCGGTATTGAGAGCATGAACTTGCCCTCCTGAAGGTCCAGCACGCTGAGTCTGACCCTGGCCCTGCCCTTGCTTCTTCGGGCAATCCTTACTGAAATGTCCAGTCTCACCGCAGAAAAAGCATTCACCATTCTTCCTTTTCCTCTTCTTACAATCCTTAATAAGATGCCCAACTGAACCGCAATAATGGCACTTCCCCTTGTTGTTCTTTCCCTTGTTGTTGTTCCCCTTGTTGCCTTGACTCTTGTTCGTGTTCTTGTTCTGATTGCCTTGACTGCTCTGACCACTTGGATTACCCTGATTTCCTTTCCACTGGGAATCAGTCTTCTTGGCTTGAGTATCATTCAACTTGATTTCTTTCTTGACATCTCCCTGAAGTAACGCCATATCAACCATGCTCTCAAACGTGGCCCCATGGGGAATATGTGACATAGCCAATCCCTGCAACGGCTCATTCAATCCTCTAGCAAAATGAAGAGCCTTCTTCTGAGGAGTATTCACCATATCCAAGCCAAAACGAGCTAACTGATTGAACTTGTTCACATATTCTTTGACAGACATATCTCCTTGTTTCAAAGTTATGAACCTCTCCATTTGCAGATTCTCCTCAGTAGAAGATAGAAACTTAAGCACGAACCTTGCCCTGAGATCGGCCCAAGTCTCAATAGGCCTAGTACCATTGGTGACTTCCCACCAATAAGCGGCTTCATCCTTCATAAGCCAAACCGCCAACAAGATCTTCCTCTGATCGTCTAACCCAAAGATAGCAAATAAATCCTCGGTCTCTTTCAACCAGTTTCTGGCCTCTACAAAAGTCTCAGTGCCTTGAAAGTTCTTGCCACCCATTGCTTTGAAATCTTTGCAAGTCTTTGCGAAGTCAGCTTGAGGATGCTGAGGGGGAGGAGGAAGAGGAACCTCAACGACAGGAGGAGGAGGAACATTAACTACCGGAGGAGGAGGAGGAACATCTGCGGGGCCGGCTTCGGTCGCCCTAGCCTCCAAAAGTCTCCTATACCAAACAGGTACGTGTACTCCCTCCGGAATAGCAAAGTTATCGGCCATACTGAAAACGAAGAAAAATACAGATTCAGAATAGAGAAAAACGAAGGAATTTTGCTAATGGCTTTTTGGGGAATAGCCTTTAAAATAAACTAGACTTTTCTTTGGAAAATACTTTATACTTGGTTTTGAAAATAATTTTCCAAAAGTTTTCTAAAAACCTTTTTGTTCCTTCTCGTAAACCATATGCTCTGATACCAAATGTAACACCCCACCTCCGCCAGGGTGGCTCTTGCAAGCACTCTGACTTTGGAGGGGCGTTTGAATCAGGTAAACATGCATAATGATATATCAAGGCAGAACAAGAACATATGTATATATGTAAACAGAGTAAATAAGATAAGTAAAACAACGGAAGATTTCAAACCATTTCAAAACAAGTCTGGTACAACATAATGTCAACATTCCAAATAAACAAGTCTAGATAAAAACAACATCAACTGAAAAACTGAAATACACAAGTACTATCCCCAAAATAAGTGATAACCATAGCTAGCTTCATGTCAAGACCGTACATGAGCTAAAATCCCACAAGCAAGCGATCAGAAATCCAAGCTAAGCTCCAATATTCCCTCCTTGAGAACCTGGGGGGGAACGGAAGAAAAGAGGCGAAAGAAAAACAGGTCAGTCAAAAAGACTGAGTAAGCCCTACTACAATCAATGTAAACTGATAAAGTTAACTGGCATGAGAAGCAGGTATGATCATAAGGATAACAACATACTAGCATGATGATTAACTAACAAGGTAGATAAAGGTGTCATCGCATAATCAGGTTTAAGGTTTTGCACCACAGGTGTACTAGCAAACTAACATGACTGGAATAAGCAAGTATTGATCCCCTTGGCCCAAGCTTTGGCCCAATAACATGAAGTGACCCTAATACGAGGTCCAATAACATGAAGTGACCCTAATGCAAGGTCCAACCAAACGGTCTAGTCGATCGGCTCCCTATAAGCCTAACTTGTCACGTGTTGGTGTCAATACGGCCCAATAACATAATTGTAGTCAAACTGTGCAGGGTCTCCCGTCGGGTGTATCAAGCCCTAGGGTGTCAACCCCTGGACACCATAAACATGAGTGCACAGTCTCGATCTACTGGTACCCGTGCATGCTTTCCCCGGCTCCGGACTACGTGCACGACCATAGTCCGTCCGGAACTACACCGGCGTACCACTCTGCCGTCGTTTTTGGTCACTTACCTCAAGTCCAGTAATCGTGCCCCCACCCTAGCTTAGTCCCTAGGGTCATGATGATACAAACTTGGGATTACTGCTGGAGTGGACCCCCATTGCTAGGATTTGCTAGTGGGTTAAGTACGGTTTAACCCTCTTGCTAAACATGGATTAACTTGGTTAAGTGTAACGATGAGTTCACGACTTAACCCTGATTAATCTACCAAGCCCAAATTGGTTAAGTATTAAGTGGACCATGACTTAACCCTAATCATGAGGCATTAATTAATTAATGTGCCTTAACCTCTCACATTAGACTTTGTTACGGTTACTAGTTAAGCCGGGCGGGTCCGGGTAGCTTTACACCACAACTTGGTCTAACCTCGGGTTCAAGGTACAACATGACCAACTTCTCACATTGGGTCCTATTGTTTGTAGCAACTAGTTAAGCCGATCGGTTCCGGGTAGGTTTACGCTACAAACTCAACCCAACCTCGAGTTGGTCACACTTATCTTTTCTAAGTGTCATGTCCATCATGTTTCCAAAACATATTACAAATTTTCAAGCAATTGGGTAGACCTAACTTAATAGGTAAATTCCCAATGGGTAGACCTAACTTAATAGGTAAATTCCCAATCTTATGTTTTTATGTCTTTTAAGTTTACCCAACCCCAAATGCAATCCCATCGCTTACATATCGCAATAGCGCATAAAGGATAGAAAGAGGGAACTTGGCATAATCATGACATAAAGGTGTTGAAGCCACAAGTTTAACATGGTGGCATATGAAATGTACATATGTTGATATACTTGCATATTACATTTTTAGGCCTCAAAAGCATGCATAAAACCAAACTTAGCATATTGGTGATACATGGTGCTAAATGACATGTAGAAATGGCCATAAGTTCGCATTTAGCCTCACATGCAAGTTATCATATGAGATATGATAACTTACATGTTGCCAAAATGCAACCTTTAGCATAAAGCTTGAAGCTTTATGTTCACATACTCAAGATAAGCTTGCATAACATGATAACATGAACAAAATGATCATCCCAAACTTGCATAACATTACTTGCATATCATATGGCAAACTTGCATATCATAACATAGCAAACTTGCATAACATAACATGACAAACTTGCATATCATAACATGGAAAACTTGCATAACATAACATGATAAACTTGCATATCATAACATGGCAAACTTGCATAACACAACATGATAAACTTGCATATCATAACATGGCAAACTTGCATAACATGATAAACTTGCATATCATATCATAATGATCAAACGCAACTTGCATCATTCATTAACTTTAGAGTTTAAATATGAAAGTAGAAAAGGGCTTACAATGCTTATGAAGACACAAAAATATGACAAAGCCCTTACGCAATCAATTAAACCCAAAATGCAAGCTCCAATAGAAAAACCCTTGAGCAAAAATGATCAAAACCCTTGCTTTATGATGTAAATATGGAAACTTGACTTGAATGCAAGCTAATGATGCTCATACAAGCTTGAAAACACTTGTATGCATGGAAAATCTCTCATAAAAATTTATTTAGGAATTTTATGAAGAGAGTGGAGGCCATGAGAGGAATGATTTTGCCATAGTTTAGTTGTATGAATGAATAATGATGATTTAGGGTTAGGTTAGGGGCTTATTTATAGAGATTAGGACTAGTTTTAGCCTTAGGATTAAACCCTAGTTCCAATCTCAGCCCTTAAAACCGAATCTGGCCCAAAGACCTAACCAAAACCCCAAAATGGTGCACCAGGCAAAACTGCCCGGCTGGACCAAGTCGACAGCCAAGTCGACAGGGCTGTCGACTTGGGTCCAACCAAGTCGACTCCCAAGTCGACAGGGCTGTCGACTTGGGTACTCTGGCGGGAATTTTCCCGCCTGCGCCCAACTGCCCCAAATTTCCAAATTCAAACTTGAATTTGAAATCTGTTTTGAACCTGAAATTTTCTGAAAACTTCGTTGGGCCTTAATCGGGTCATACGGACTCCGATTTTCGAAAACTCGGACTCTTTTTCGCGTATTTTTCCGAGACGAATGCAATGGCACAACCCGTTTCCCTTGATTTAGATTTATAAATTAAATTCTTCCTCGATTTATGTTATAACAGGTTATTGAAGATACGGGTTGTTACAGTGTTGGTTGATTGATTGAACTGCTAGTCAGTTAGTAGAAATTATATATATATATATATGTAATTATATATATATATATATAAACCGTTAAATATTTATATATTGATTCTGCTATCAGAATAATTTATATTGAACTGAAAGTGATGATAATCATATTGTGTAACATCTGTGGATGCAGGGAGACAGGTTGGAGGAATCCGACTGGAATCCTCAATAGTTATTTTATTGTTTTTCATATATTGTTATATGATGTGATATAAAATATGTGGGCGATTATATGTACTTGTACGATATTGAACATCGTGATTTTATATGATTGAATACTATAACGTACTGAAATGTTGATAAGGGGATTTTCAAAGTGATATTGAAAATAGAATATTTATAAAATGGGACATTTATAAATAAGAGATATTTATAAAGTGGAATATTTATAAATAAGAAATGTTTATAAATTGGAATATTTATAAATAGGAGATATTCAAAAAGGAAATAATTACAAACCATTTTCTTTTTGAATGGAAAGGCCTGTGTGGCGGGTTTGGGGATTTTCCCGATGCTCCCGTTACAAAGGAGGTTATGGCGAATTTTTCAGAGAATTTAAGGAGTTAGAATATTTCAAGAATAAATTTGAAAAGGAAATATTTGTAAACCATTTACAAATAGAATTGAAAAGGAAACGTTATAAAAAGGAAATCATTTTTAAAGTGTAGAACTGTTATTTAAAAGTAAATCCTTTCAAATGAATAAACATTGTTAAAAATGAAATCCTTTTAAATGGATAAACGTAAATAGAAAAGAGTTAATCGAATATGGTATTCGAAAGTAAGTTAACCGAATCTGGTATTCGAAAGTTAGTTAATTGAATATGTTATTCGAAAGGGGGTTAGTCGAGTTAGAGTTAATCAGTTAGAGTTAACCAGTTAGAGGTAATCAGTTAGAGTTAACCAATTAGAGTAAATCAGTTAGAGTTAACCAATTAGAGCTAATCAGTTAGAGTTAACCATCAATTAGAGTTAACCAGTTAGAGTTAATCAGTTAGAGTTAACCAGTTAGAGTTAATCAGTTAGAGTTAATCAGTTAGAGTTAACCAGTTAGAGTTAATCAGTTAGAGTTAACCAATTAGAGCTAATCAGTTAGACTAAATCAAATAAGTGTTAATCCAAACGAGTTGCCATTTCGTACGACTGCTAGCGTAATTCGAAGGGCTGTAAATAGCCTACGGCGGTCGGATGTTTCCTGAGGGAATCAGGCATAACCATTGTGATCGCTGCGATCTAGAGTCAAGCGAATGGAGTTAAATAGAGTTATCGAATATTATTTATTCGAACGGAGTTAAATAGAGTTATCGAATATTAGTTATTCGAATAGAGTTAAACGGAGTTAAATAGAGTTAATCGAATTAGTTATTCGAATAGGGTTAAATAAATAAGAGTGATTCGAATTAGTTATTCGAATAGAGTTAAACACAAAGGAGTTATCGATTAGTTAAATCGAAAGGAGTTATTGATTTGTTAAATCGAAAGGAGTTATCGAATTTAGTTATTCGAAAAGGGGTTATCGATTTGTTAAATCGAAAGGGAAGATTATCGAATATCGTTTATTCGAGAGGAGATTATCGAATATAGTTTATTCGAAGGAGTTATCGATTATTAGTTAATCGAAGTGAGTTATAAAATATTAGTTAAATCGAAGAAGTTATCGAATATAGTTTATTCGATGGAGTTAATCGAATAGAGTTAAATCAAATGAGTTGATCGAATATAGTTTATTCGAATAGAGAAAAGGAGTTAATTGAATATAGTTTATTCGAATAGAGAAAAGGAGTTATTCGAATATAGTTTATTCGAATAGAGTAAATGAGTTAATCGAATATAGTTTATTCGAATAGAGTTAGAGGAGTTATCGAATATAGTTTATTCGACAGGAGTTAAGTGAATTAGTTAAGTTAAACTAAGTGAATTAGTTAAGTGAATTGGTTAAGTTAACCAAAGTGAATTAGTCAAGTTAATCAAAGTGATTAGTTCAGTTAATCGAGATAAGTAAATCAATTTAGGTTAATCGAGTTGAATTAGTCAGTCGAGTTAATAAATTGAGTTAGTCAAACCAAGTAAAACCAGTTAGATTTAATTAATTAAGGTTGACCAGTTAGAGTTGATCGGTTAGAATTAACCAGTTAGAGTTAATCAATCAAAGTTAATCAAATAGAGTTAAGTAAAATTAGAACTGACTAGAGATTAGTAAATTGAACGGTTTTCTAAGTGTCTATCTGATGTTGGTTTCGGCCTTCGGGATTTATACTTAGGGGATTGTTCTCATACTAGTTACAGTCAGGGACGATAGTTGGGGAAGAGTAGTGATTTGTAAATAGGCAGATGGAAATGTTTTCCAGTGTTAATAACGCATATTTTCTAAACATAGAAAATAAGGCAATATATATATATAGATATATATATGAATGATGATTGTTCGATATAATTTCCATATGGAAATAATATCGTTTTTTGCACACTTGTTTTTCTTTGATAGTTAACTCACAGACTATCGAAGTTTTGACCATTTTAACGTTGTTAATATGGAGAGACCGGTTGGATTATTATCCAAAGAACCACTCTGTATTGGCATAAGCATTGCGAATCATATATGCCAAAGATAATTGAAGACGGAGTAAAAATTGCAAGGGCTATTGTATAAGTCTTAGATAACAGTGACTAAGATGGATATACTGAATAGTGCCTTCGGTTTGTCCAGTCCCAGGACAACTTGTATGGACGAAGGTCTGACAGAGTATATCCAATGGATCGCCTAAGTTGATCTGTTCAAACGTATTCACGTTTGGTGGCGGAGGAATTCGTTTCTCTAAGCTGTATACCCGTGTTACTTTTGGATAAATCAATTTGTGACTTGGCGGGTATGACGATGTGACATTCTAAGTGAATGAGGATGACTTGTGTTGATGAATGTCTGACAGAGTATTTCCAGAAAGGTCACGTACATTGATTTCTTCAACTTTACCAAGAGGAAGCGGAGAAGGAAACTTCTTAGCTAACACGTAACGTACTGTTGTAGACGCCAATTAGTGATTTTCGATGGATCTGACAATGTGGCATTCGAAGTGAATCTGATGTAATGATAAAGCGCAGCTTCTAGCCTCATCAACCGGTAAATGACAGAAATCGGGCAGGCATCATGGCTAAGTCGGTCGCACCGAAGTAGGGTGTATAATCACCTATCTAGAGAATATTCATTTGTTTCTTAAATCTATCAATGCTGTCCCATATATATATACGGGAACGGTTGCTGATCCCAACCGTTGGTGACGTACATTCGATACACTCAAGCGAAATGAGTGGTCGGTTATGTGTGGCTGAGTTACAAGATGTTCTTGTTGAACTCCAGTGTATTGTTCCTAGAGCACACTGATCGTAAGGTGGTTCCATACCTTGTCATAGTTGGAAATCCATTATCCAATAAGTGCTTGCGATTTTGATTGTATACTATATATGTAGAACGTGAGATGAAAGCGTTTCTGCTAGTTGATATCTATTTGTACATAGTCATTATTATAATATCAAAAGGTTTTTGATATAAAGATATTTTGGATTCTCGTAAGGGAAAAACCCGTTCCGTTCTACAGCGTGGTCTTATGAGATATCGTTTACTGGTTCATATACTTGTTTAAACTGTTTTACTCATACCAGTCCCATGACTGACCCGGAGTTTACTTTGTTGTTTTCCCTAAACTCTTGGGTGCCTAAATTTGTACGGGCAGTCAAGTAGTCGGGATTTTACAGATATACTTGGAGAGCTTGGAGCAGGAGGTTTCAAGATCATATAGCTATAGTTTATTTCCGCTGTGTTGTAAGTGTTGTACTCTGATAAGTGCTATTGTATACATAACTGTTATATTTCAAAGTTATGTTATCTATTATATGTTATTCGTTCCGCTGTGAGGTTCGTGTTACTCTGATGTTGTGCTCTTCTTCTTCTTCTATTCTAAGTTTCTATCTTATCTTTGCTCACCCTCTAATTTCTTTCATTAATTACCAGGATTTTTCGATGTTTTGGTTATCGACATCGAGCTTATGTCGATAACCAAAGCCGCCGAAAATCCGGTTCGTTACATAACTAGTTCATTTTGATAAAAATATGTTTTTATCTTTACAAATGTCAAATTTTTCATCCAAATTCCTTCCAAATCATTTATTTTGATTTTACACAAATTATTAATATTTATAATTACTTTATCAAGGCCCGTACGGTCGTTTTCCGATAATGGCCATCGAACTACATCCATAGCAACCTTTTCCAAAAATGATTTGGGCTTATCTCCAAATTCAACCATTATATTTCAAATCTCTTATATTCCTTGGAAAGCTCTTTTCGATACGAACCCAACGGTTCAGGTTTTAGGAGAATCCAACGGACGGATCTCCCGTAATGTCAATTCGAAGCCAATGGTCGAAATTCGCGAACGTTCTAGCGTGGTGCGTTCTATTCAGGCCATTAAATATATATAATATGTAATATATATATTTCACCGGTTTCCATTTAAAATGTATTTTATAAATCGTTTATAAATTTATTTTAAAATAAATCCCATTTCATTTCAATTTTAAATCAAAAGTGAATACTCCTTATCATTATAACATTTAAATGATAATATTTTCAAAATATCAGATTTTGAAATCATTTCCTTTTCGATATTCATTATAAAAATGAATAAAATCGATATAAATATCGTTCGCATCAAAATGGTGCATAACTAATCAACACGGCTTCATACATTTCAATATTTTCGTGTCCATCCAAAATCGGCCATCAAATTCACATTTTAATCCTATACGGAATATTATTCTAAAATATTCGTTATTTCTGAATTGGAATCAGACACATTCAATTACCATTTACCATATAATGTTATTTATATGGACTTCATACACATATGTACACAACAATAATCACACAAAGTCAACCATCATTCAGAGTGCATTACACAACTGCATAAGCATTAAATATAAATAAATAACACTTACAACAGTCTATCAACCATCGATTGACATACAATTAAACAATTAGGATTAGAGTATGTCAAATATCATCCCAATACCCATGTGGGTTTTCAACTAACAAATACTGAATATTATTTGTGCAGTTGGATGATGTGTAAAATTTATCGTCCCAATCAATATCACATAAATAGGTGTACATAAACAAATCGTCCGATTTGTAATTAAATATTTATTTTCATTTCAGGAGAATTTTATGCCGTTCATATATACATTAAAAATTATATTTTTAACGATAAAATATATATTTCCATACTTGACTATTTTATATAGTTTATACATTCAATAAAAATGATATTTTTATTGTTCAAACATTTTATTCAATACACGAATATTTTATATAGTTCATATATACATTAAAAATGAGATTTTTAATGAATAAATATTTATTTTAGAAAATTTCGGCATTATAACGGTGCTATATTAGAACCAGAGTAATGTCTAGCACTACCCCTCTCCTGATACTGGCTCGCGCCATACATAATAATCAATCCAATCAATACACCACCATACAATCAATTTTCAACAGAACCAAATTTCCACAATACAATCCAAACAAAAAATCATGGTTTGTACAAATAAATAGTGTCGGGGGCTTCTAAGCCCCGTCTGCATCCTAGTATATATTTAACTGTAAAATAATTAGAGTGAGAAGGAGTTCTCACTATGGGACCCACTCCGCCGTGCTTTTCTGACGTTCTGTTTCGCTACTCTGGTTCGACAAGTTGCAGACGAGCTCCAATCTTCAAACAGGTCTTTCACTCTAGCTTAAACGCACCATTCCTGAAAACTTTTGTTAGTGGCCTTTCTTTCGAATTTAGTCCATTTCGCCAGAAATCGCGAAAAGACAGTATTTGGACAATAGACTTTGGATGTGTTTTCTGAACAACTCCGCAATCCAAAATATGACTTCCATATGCTCAAATCGAAGAGAAAATCATGCTCTTCGATTTTGGTACTGTGGAGTTTTGGCCAGAAGTGCTCGCATTAGAAGTTATGGGCTGAAGAGCGTTAGGGTGTTAATTGAAAATACATAAATTAAAAAAAAATTGGATTTTTGGATAATGGGGGACCACAGCCAGAGGTGGCTGGCTAGAGGGGGCGCCGGGGTCCAGTGGTCAAGGGGGAAGGCGCGGTGGTCGAGGCATAGGCCCGGGGTGTGCGACGGTGGCTGTTTTAGATGGATTAGGGGTTATGATTTCGGATGGAGAGAGGATAGGGGCGCCAAGCCGAGGTGTCTAGCGGGGCTCGACGGCGGGCTGGGCAATGGTGCGGCAGCTGGACGTCGGCGACGGCACTAGGGTTAAGGGGCGACAGTTTTTTTTTTTTTTGTAGAAAAGGGGGCACAGTTTTATTCTGAGAGAAAAAGGAAGGGGTATATAATATATATTTATTTTAATTTCTAAAAAGTAACTTTTTAATTCGAACTCCAAATCAAACCCAACGACTGTAACAACCCGAAATTTTGAACAAATTTAATTTTTTTTGGAAATTTTAATGGGTTTTTAATATTTAAAATAATTTATTTTAAATAATAACGATGAAAAATTTATTTAAATCGAAGTTAGAACGAATATATTTATTTTAATTTTAAAAGGAGTTAGAAATAGCGCAGTAGTTTGAAAATTTGAATTTGAACTTTGACTCTGTGTACAGAATGCAAAATAAATCGGATTTCAGAAAAACCAAAAATATTAAAATCTATGTAAAAATATCTTTACAACTAATGTGAAAAATCCAAGTGTCATGGCAGGAATGAAAAGTTATGGCCAGTTAAATATTCAGAAAAGTCGCTATGGAATTTGTATATATATTTAATATAATAAATAGCCATTTTGCAAACGACTTCCGTTTTCGACAAAACCACTTTGGTTGGATCCAGAATGTCAAATTATTATAGGATTCCAATTTTCATAAATTTTGGAGTCAATATGTGAGCACAGTAAAAATAAATGTGTTTTGTCAAATTTAGCCAAATTTAATAAACCAGAAAATGACCATTTTTCAAACGATCTCCAAATTCGATGAAATTAATTTTGTTAGGACCGTATCTTCAAAACATAACTAGAAATAATTTTTCTGTAATTTTTAGAGTCAGTATGTGGCCCCGGTAAATTAAAATGTTTGATCAAATTAAATAATTAATTAATTTATATTTTAATTTGAAGAAAACAAGCTGAAGACGATCAAATGGGCTGACGAGACCTAGTCCATTGCGTCTGAAACGGGGTATTTGGCTGGGGGCAACTCTCATTGGGCTGAATTTGGAGCTATGGAGAATTAATGGGTTTATTTGTAAAACTAGAGATTTAATATTATTATATTATAAATAGGGATTAAATCAAAACCCTAGCCCAATGTTATCAGCCATCATCATCCACTTTGAATAGCCGAAATTGTCAATCTTTGATCTCTTAATTTCTCACAAACCACTGCAAATCAAAAGTGGATTTCAAAGCTAAAATCAACGAGGATCTCGAGGCCTTTTAGATGATACGGCAATGATCAGAAATCATTGGGTATACTATTCGATTTTGCCCCACAAAGGAGCGCTGATCGCACGGAAATCGAGGGAAGTAGTGACCACCGAATTTCGAGCTTCTTGCAGCATTGGTGGAGCGGGCTGAGGCACACTGACTGGTGCAATCTGATCGGGTTCAGGTGGAGTGGTGGAGGTGTGGCGAGGAGAGAGAAACGGTGAGCAAATGGGTTCGATAAGTGGCTGAAGGAAGAAGGAATTGGCAGCACTTGGTTAAGCGTAATCAAAGACGTAATTAATTAAATTTAATTAAATTTAATTCTATAATAATATTGTAAATATTCAAATGATGATAACTTTTTAAAATCTTATTAGAATTCGACGAAACGAAATTCGTTGAAATTGTGAAATCGAGATATTCGTGATGGAATTGACGGAAACTAATTTGGAGCTCGTCTAAATTTTGGTAGAGTGGAAAGCTTTTGGTGAGATTTCTCAATTTAAAATAAAAAATATATATACTTAAATTGATTTTGATTGTGATATTATGTATATTCGCTGTATAAAACACATATAGGCGTTGCATAAAATTTAGATTGATTGATTTGGTTGTGATTGATTTATTGGATCAAAACATATGTTGTTCGTTAAACGTATTGTCTACAACATGTTAATTTAGAAAATAAAGATTCATTTGTTAATTATATTTTTATTAGTCAAAATTGTCATACTTAGCATGTTAATGAATAATAATCTTATGTAGAAAACATATTTAAATATAAATATGACATTAAGTTAGAAACATATTTTGTTAAATATAAATATGACATTCAGTTAGAATAATGTTTTGATAAATAAAAAGGTCATCTCATTAGAATAAATAGAAATTGAAAACAAATAAAATCATCATTTTTATTTATTGAATTAGAAATTGTAAACAAATAAAATTATCATTTTTATTTGTTAGGTTAGATAGAAATTGTAAAGAAATAAATTATTCTTTTATTTATCATTTGAATACATAGAAATTGTAAACAAATAAATTATTCTTTTATTTGTCATTAGAATACATAGAAATTGAAAACAAATAAATTTTTCTTTTATTTGTCATTAGAATACATAGAAAAATGTATGCAAATAAATTATTCTTTTAATTGTCATTAGAACACACAGAAAACATATTTTGAAATAAATATGTCACTTATGTTAGAAAACATATTTTGTAAATAAATATGTCATTTATGTAGAAAACATATTTTATAAATAAATATGTCATTTAGTTAGAATGTGTTTTGTCAAACAAAAATACCATTGATTTATAAAAATATCATTTTGTTAGAATCATGTTATGTTAGATTAAAAATACCATTGATTTAGAATCATGTTATGTTAATTAAAAATATCATTTTGTCAGAATCATGTTATGTAAGATTAAAATGTCATTTATTTAGAATAATGTCATGTGAATAAAAAATGTCACTTATTCAGAGTAATGCCATGTGAATTGAAAATGTCATTTATTTAGAATAATGTCATGTTAAAATAAAAATGTCATTTTGCTAGGGAATGTTATGTTGAAATAAAAATATGTCAGTGATAAAATTTACATTTTTATAGTGCATGTAGAAATGATTAAAATGATCATTAGTTAAAAATACAAAAATATGTTAAAGATTAAAACATTATCATTGTTATGTTAGCAATATTAGAAAATTGATCGTATGTTAAAAATATGATTTGTGCTAGATTAAAACATTATCATAATAATGTTAATATTAATATGGCAGTTGAAATTAAATTATAAATATCCATTTATAATTTAAACAGTGAAAATTTGTTAAATAGAAAGTAATTCAAACCAAATTATAATTGGATAAATTTATTTACCAATGATGTATTTAAATAAATTGGTGTTGTCTGAAAACCCCACACGGGTACTGGGATGATATTTGACATACACTAGTCCCAATATTTAGTTAATTGTCAATCAATGGATTGGCAGTTTGTGATGAGCGTTATTTATTTATTTTAATGCTCAAATAGTTATAAACTTCACTTTGGATGTGAATGGATTGTTTGATGATTATTTATCATTATCGTTGAATATATGCAATGTATGAAATCCATATAACTGAAATTATACGGTAATTGGTTGAGTCCAATTCCGATTTAGAATGTTTTATTTAAAGAATATTAAAAAATGAATTTTTCAAAATAAAGACTATTTTAAAATAATGAATATTTTAAAATAAAATTCAATGTAGAATAAAATTATGATTTTGATGTCCATCTTTGGATGGACACAAAAATATAAAAATATGAAGTTAGGTTAAGTATAGAAACGCCATTTTTAACCCGAACGGGTTATCGATCTATTTTATAATGAATATCGAAAAGTAGTGATTTCAAAATTTAATATTTTGAAAATATTAATATTATAATATGATAAAGATATAGAATATTCAATTTTGATTTAAAATTGAAAATGAGGTTAAAATCGTTTTAAAATGAATTTATAAATATTTTATAAAATACGATTTAAATGGAAATCGATGAAATATTATATATATATATATATATATATATATATTTAATGGCCTGAATAGAACGCATCGCGCAGCGACCGTTCGCGAATTTCGACCATTAAATTCAAATTGATGTAACGGGAGATCCGACCATCGGATTCTCCTAAAACCGAAACCATGGTTTCGTATCGAAAATAGATTTTCAATGAATATAAGGGTTTTGAAATCTAGCAGTTAGATTTGGAATCATGTCGAAACCAAAATTGAAAAAGGTCAATGTGGATGTAGTTCGGTGGCCGTTATTGGAAACCGACTGTATGGGCCTTAATAAATTTATTAAAAATATGGTAAAATTATGTAAAATCATAACTAATAATTTGAAAAGATTTTGGATGAAAAATTCCATTTTTGAAAAGACAAAAATATATTTTTATCGAAATGAACTAGTTATTAAGTAGAATAAATCTTTAAATTAAGAATTTAATGAAGTTTTCCAATTAATTAATATTTAATTGGAATTAAATAAAATAAATTGGATTTATGGGTTTGACGTGAATGGTGTCATAAATAACACTGTTCTATTAAACCCCGTATGAAAAGAATAAATCTTTTAATTAAGATTATTAGAGTTTCCAATTATATTTAGTAATTGGAATAAAATAAAATTTGAATTAGGTTTATTGTGAACTATGTTTTTAACAACATTCGTTCTTTAACACAATTAATAGTAAAGATTTGATTTGAAATTTATAAATCTTTTTATTAAGATTTAAATGGAAATTTTCCAAAGTAAAGTTTTCCAATTTAATAGAAAAAATTGGAATTGAATGGAATTCGATTTAATAATAATCGAGATGAGCTTCTGTAAAAGAAGCCCATTATTATATATGGAATTTAAAAGGCTTTGCCATTATTCCATTTATATTGTTAGTCTGATATGGAAATTTATATCGATTATATATTGATTTGATTTCTTTGAAAATTTCATATTTAATGGAAGATGATTTTGGGTTTATTGTGAACTCTATCTTAAATGACATTGGTTCTTTAACCCAGTTAAAGACAAGATTAATTTCTTAAAGTTGAATAATCATAAAGTAATGATTTTTTATATTAAAACCAAATTGGAGTTTTAATGAATCTTTAAAAAGAAAATTAAAGAATACATTTAAAAGAATTTATCTTTGATAAAATTTATGGGAACCTGTCCCTAAAAATATGAATATTTATTTAAAAGAATATTTTAAATTGGAATGAGGAGTATGATGTATTTCTATAGCACTTAATTATTGATTATAAAATACGCGAGTTATTCGGAAAGACCGGGTTTAACCCATTTCGAATAATTACTACGATGATTAAGAGTCGAAGATGAAGACGGTGGTTGAAGACCAGGGGTCTTCACATCGTTTGGATGATTACTGATGTCTTGATTGGGAGGCATCCCAAGACAAGGTAATAAGTGGTGATCGTCCAAATGTACTTGGAGATCGATTGGATATGCGAGGACCTCTCTCCTTTATTGGACGTATGGGATGAGGAATAAGGTGCCTCCGGTTTCGTTCAGACCCAGAACGGACTTGTAAATGGATGGTATGTCTGACATTGTATTCCTTTATGCTGTATTTGTTGATCTCTGCTAAATATGTATTTGTTTGGTGGCGGAGAATTTATTCTCTTGCTTAACACCCTTCTCTAAGACGTACGAGCTTAGAGGTTATATATTGGCAGAAATCAATGGTACGGTATGGATTGACAATGTGGCATGCTAAGATGCAAATGATCAAGGCTTATTATTGAAAACAGAGTCTTGTGGTTGATGATCAAAGCACAGATTTATTTAGTATAGATTTGTGTAGCGATACTTCGCGAGCCTCATACCTGGATATGAACCAGAAACGGGAGAAGGACCCCAGGGAGAGCATGCATTTCTTTCTAGCTAGAAGTGGTGTCTGGGTTTTACAAGCCCAGATAATTTTACTTACGTGGATAATGGAAAGCGAGGTACCTGGATTTGAGTCCTTAGTGGCTCTTTATTTACGCCCCATAGGGCGGGGAGACGTATTGTTCAGGCATTACTAATCCACTAACATATTTGTGGACCGACATTGGTGCTCCGGATGCAGTTGCGACTGAGTCCTGAGGCTTGGGCTAGAGAGTCTCGAATTCGGTAAGGATGATCCCTTGCCTTGGTTCATAATGGAAATCCAACTTCCAATATGACACTGTACGGTTTTGATTGTAAAACTAGTATGGTGACATAGTATATGGTAGATATGCCGTCTATGATTGATACATTATGATTGAATTTTTTTTGAAATATATATACACTAATAATAATATCAAATCTGTTTTTATCGTATCAATCATTTTTGACCATTATAAGGTAAAACTCTATCCTCCGGCTTGCATTGCATTGTGTGATGGGACTTGAGTCTTATAATGGTTTCATTTTTCCAAAAAGCTGTTAGACCAAAAAATGGTCCTAACACCCAATGGATCATATTTTGCAAAGAATAGTGAGGAATCATGAACTAAAAGCAAGAAAAATCAATCAAAACACGAAATTTATAGTAGTTCGGCGTTAATATGCCTACATCCGCTTCATAGTTTCTCAATTCATTCAGAAATTACAATTACAATGAATATAGATGCTCAAGCACTCAATTACAATGAATAATAATCTCTGAATTCATTGAATTTATTAAAGAAGATGGAGGTTCTTCGTTGGCAGCCCTGGCCGAAATAGGCAGAGCATGCTTGAGGCCGAAAAGTCCCCTGATAGGCGTAGAGTTGGTTAAGGCTGAGTGGCCACGTGGCAGCATCAGAGGGAAACTCGCAAGTAGTGAAGAAAGTGGAGAAATGGACTTTATTTGATTTGTTAACTGCTCCAGGTAAACAGGCAAAAAAGGGGATTGGATCGGTCTTCATTCGACCCGCGCCGACACTGATTTTGACAAGCCTTTGGGTTGTATGTAGAAATCAAGCCAAGCGGATCGGGTCCTACATAATCTGATTCGATCCGATGATGCTTTCCAAATCCATCTGATGTTGTTGCTTCAGGTAAGTGGGTCAGGTCTTGGCTACCTCGATCCGAACTGGTTCCAAATAGAAGCTAGTTGCCAAAACGTGCAAGTGTGTCATTCCGAGTAGTGTCCATCCAATCCATCCGACTCGAACATCCGACCTGTGCAGCTTTGTGAGGCAGAGGTGTACTTGTCATAATCCGAACCAATCCAAGCGCCGAGATCCAAACCAGAGCCTTCAAAATGTTAGGTTCTTCAACACAATCGTCGCTTCATCCAAGTGATTGTTGATCAACATTTTGATCACTTGGGCTTTGGGTAGCCTGGTCACAAAGCAGGCTGACATTTTGCCCCCCAAAGTACATCTTATCGTAGATGAGATGGGCTTTGAACAAGTCAAGCTGAGTCTTTTTGGGATGTCATTCGTTCTCAAGAAGGTCTTGTCAAATTATCATGTCCTCTTGAGCGGTTCTGATATTTCAACTCTTCATTGTGTAGACGGCTTGTCATATATGACACCGCATCCATAGGTGCTCATTGATGCCAAATAAATAGCCAAAGAAGTTAAGATGATCAAGTAATCATTTAAACCCCATCAAGTCAAGAGGTCGAAATTCCTTCATCAAAAGTCATACAAGATCGTTGGCTCCCGAGCGTGATTCTACACGCATACAGGACGTTGCTACACGATGTCACCTTCCTAAACAAGTTAAGTGCACTACTAAGCTAGGATTCTTTTATGTATAAGTAAATGTATAAAATAGCCATCCAAGTCATAGGGCGGTGTCAAAATCTTCATGTTTTGAGCTAGCATCTGGACCGTTGGGACAGAGCGCATCAGAGTCGACACATGAATTTGTCATTTTTGCTTGGATTTGGACTATCTCTGTATCAGGATATTAATCTAGGACTCCATGATTGCATCTAACCGTAATAATAGGTCATCCGAAAGCCATGATCACTCCGGATCGTTTTATAATCCCGTGATCACATATGAGTCAGTACGAGATGTTGTTGAAATAATGCAAGCCAATAGCTAGTAGGATTATCACAATCGTAAGGCAACAGAGGAGTTCATAATATTCTCCATTTGATGCAGTTGCGGATCAAGTCTTTGGATTCATGCTTGATTTGTTAGTTGGCTCACTTGAATGGTCGAGATGAATCACGTCATATTCTAGAGATATAATGTGTACTTTCTGAATCATGCATTGAGTCAGGGTCATGTTCAAAGTCAATCGATCGGTTGAAGGTGATGCTCCTAGCATCAGTGGAGGACAAGCGAAGTCAGTGCTTATGCCCCCAGCATCAATGGGGGTTATGCTAGGTCAATCGGACATCCAGTCTTTTAGCCTTTATACTTTTTTCCGCCGCATCGGGTTAGATATACAGGTTTAGCAATCTTAGTTACACTGTGGCATTCTGTGCACTTTCCTAAGTCATCAAGGGTTGGAGTTGTATATATGAATGGTCGAATTACAGTCGCATCAGGGTCATCCCATCTGTTTAGTCAGAAAGCAATAATCTCCTTATTGAGTATCAGCAGACTTAGATACTCTCCTCGCATCAGCCACAGAGTTGAGTAAGCTCGTCAATCTTGCAAGGGAGTGAACATCGTTAGTGAGTTATTCGAGCTCCTTCGTTCATGCTTTGGCATAATCCGAAATAGCCATTATAGTCTTGTTGAGTTTATCTCTCATGCTTGGTCCCATTAAGCTTGACAATCAAGATCACGGGCCCGAATAATGACATTGGTCTTCTTCAGAATTGTAATTTCTAGTCAGTCTTTCCCGGGGCTTTTCTTTTGCCTTTATCATTTTAAGAGTCAGATGGTGCTCCATTTTGTCGTGAAGACATTGAGATCGTCCATTTCAATATTAGCACCCCCTTGTTGCATGAATCTGTCTGTCTCAGAATAGCATTTTCCAATGTTTCTAGGAAAATCTTATAGTAGAGAGATACCAAGATTTTTTTTAGAGGTGAATCTGCCAAGTCATCTTGGTGGGTCTCGTTGTAGAGAGATTTTGAAGTTTAAGATATCCAGAATACTGGATATTGCTGCAATCAACACCATGTATGGTCCATGTAACGACCCGGGAAAAAGCGACCTTGGTTATCCGATATATAACACCTATCGAACAATCAAAAGTCGAAATTACCGGATAGTCCAAGAAAGAAATTAGAGGGTGAGGATAGATAAGATAGAAAATTAGAACAGAAGAAGAAGAAGAAGAACAAAACAACATCAGAGTAACACGAATCTCACAGCGGAACGAATAAAATATAATAGACAACATATCTTGAAATCAAAGTAGTATATGTATATCATACCATTATCAGAGTACAACACTTTCATCACAGCGGAATAATCAATAGCTAGAAAAATCTTGAAGCCTCCTGCTCCAAGCTCTTCAAGCATACCTGTAAATCCTGACTACTTGACTGCCCGTACAAATTTGGGCACCCAAGAGTTTAGGGAAAACAAAACAAAATAAAACTCTGGGTCAGTCATGGGACTGGTGTGAGTAAACTCAAATCATTTAGTTTAACTTTCAAAATCCTTTCGAAAGAAAAAGATAATCGTAAGACCAATCCACACATAAATACGGATGGCTTTTACCTTACGATAATCCAAAACACTTTGGAAATCATATATTATCTGATATTATAATAATGTCTAATCACAAGTAATTAAAATCTAGTAGAACGCTTGCATCTCACGCTCTACATATATAGTATACAAATCAAACTCGCGGGCACTTATTGGAAATTGGATTCCGACTTTGACAAGGTATGGGACCACCTGCCGATAGTGTATCTCTAGAGGCGAATACACTGGGTTCAACAAGAAAATCTTGCAACCCGGCCCTCACATGACCGACCACTCATTTCGCTTGAGTGTATCGAATGTATATCACCAACGGTTGGGATCAGCAACCGTCTCCCGAATGGGACAGCATCGATAGATTAAAGAAGCAATTGGAATTTCTCTAGATAGGTGATCATACATCCTAATGGGTGCGACCCACATAGCCATGCTGCCTGCCCGATTTTTGTCATTTCCCGGTTGATGAGGCTAGAGGTCATAACGTATCTTTTGACAGATCACACCTCCATTACTTTGAATGCCACATCGTCATACTCGCCAAATCACAAATTGATTTCACCAAAAATACCACGGGTATACAGCTAAGAGAAACGAATTCCTCCGCCACCAAACGTAAGTACGTTTGAAGAGATCAACTTACGCGATCCTTTGAACATACTCTGTCAGACATTCGTCCATTCACGTTTGTCCTGGGACTGGACAAACCGAAGGCACTATTCTGTAAATAGGATAGCCCTTGCATAACTCCCTCTTCAATATATTCAGCATACTTGATTCGCAACGCTTATGCCAATACGGAGTGGTTCTCTGGATAATAATCCAACCGGTCTCTCCATATTAACAACGTAAAATGGTCAAAAACTTTGATAGTCGGTGATTTAACTATCAAATGAAAACATGTCTGTGTGCAAACAACGATATTATTTCCAGATGGAAATTCTATCGATCAATCATCATTCATCATCAAATTATCATAAATTTACCCTTTTCCTTATTCTTGTTTTCCTATATTTCTTATTTACTATATTTAGAAAATATACGTTATTAACAATGGAAAACAATTCCATTTCTCATTTTCTATATTCAGAAAACATTTCTGATTTTTCATTTGGAAGACATTTCCAAATCTCCTTCATTGGGTTTAAACTGATGTTTGAATAAACATCGCTATGCCAACACCAACCATTTCGCTCATTAACTAAATTCACTTAACCACTTTCACTCTCGAACCTTATCCACTTCTTAGTTAAAACGAAGTCAATCAAGTTGGGGTATAATTACCTCTCAGACCTTAACTGAACAACATTTCTAACTTCGAAATAGACAGAGTTCAAACTTCACTCTTTAAGAAACTTCCTTGCGAACTCTCGGATTCTATTTATGAATCCACTTCCTTTACTGAATCATTTGATTATAACTGTAAATGTTATAATTCCATGCTTTCAAAATATGTTAACTTAAATATATTTCCATATCTTAATTTGGATAAATAAACAACCAACTACTTTATTAACAGATAATTAAAACTTGATTTGAAACGGAAAGTAAACATTACTTCCCTTGATTCGATATAATCGAATTTCCATGTATGATTCACTCTCGAATAATCACTATCCGATAATTCTCTTTCGAATAAACTATATTCGATTCCCCTGTTCGAATAACTAATATTCGATCATCCTTTTCTTCGAATAACTAATATTCGAAAAATCTCACTTCGAATAAACCATATTCGATAATTCTCTCCTTCGAATAACTATATTCGATTTAACACACTTCGAACGAACTATATTCGATTACTCTTCTCGAATAAACTATATTCGATAACTCTACTTCGAATATGTGATATTTGATTAATTCCCTTTTTGACTAACCCTACTTAATTTACTAATACTCGACTAACTCGACTTAATTAACTTCTATTGATTAATTACTATTTGATTTAACACCATTTGCTTGACTCTAGATCGCAGCGATCACAATGGTTACGCCTGATTCCCCCAGGAAACATCCGACCGCCGTAGGCTATCTGCAGCCCTGCGAATTACGCTAGCAGTCGTGCTAAATGGAAATTCATCCTTAAATAACTTTGTCTATTTTTAACTCTATCTCGAATAATTAGATTCGATCAATTCTAATTGAATAACTAATATTCAATTAACCCTTATTCGATTACTATATTTGAATAACTCTAGTTCGATTTGACTCAAAACGATTAACTCTAACTGATTAACTCTAACTGGTTAATTCTAACTGAATAACTCTAACTGGATAACTCTAACTGAATAACTCTAACTGGTTAACTCTAACTAACTAACTCTAACTGTTTAACTTTACGGTTTAACTCTGACAGTTTAACTTCAACGGTTTAACTCTAACAGTTTAACTCCAACTGTTTAACTCTAACAGTTTAACTCCAACTGTTTAACTCTAACAGGTTAACTCCAACGGTTTAACTCTAGTTGATTAATTCTTTTGAATTAATCCCTTTGACTTTTCTCTTTTGAATAATTCCTTTGGAATAATTCCTTTGAATTACCTCCCTTGAATAGATTCTTTTTCTATTCGTTTACTCAACAAATAACTATTCTCTTTCCGCTTCTATTTATTTAACAAATAAATATTCCCTTTAACTTTTCTATTTATTCAACAAATAAATATTTCTTTTAACTTTTCTATTTATTTAACAAATAAGTACTTCTTTCAACTTTTCTTTATTTCCTACATGAATATTCCCTTTTCAATTCCATTTGTAAATACTTTTACGAATGTTTCCCTTTTTATTTCTATTCGTAATCGTTTCACAAATATTTCCCTTCTTTTTGATTTCACCAATATTTTCCCTTCTATTTGATTTCACCAATATTTTCCCTTCTATTTGATTTCAACAATATTTTCCCTTCTATTTGATTTCACCAATATTTATTTTTTCAAAAGCTTTGATTCTATAATCATTTTCTCTCATGAAACTCTCTTCCTATTATATATAAAATCTATTGATTTTATATAAATAATTTATTTTCAAAATAAACTTTGAAAATCCCTTTTCACTTTCTAGTATCACTTATGGTATAAAAATACCAAATCAAAAGGTTCAATCATCGTCCAAACACACAGGTTCAACAACAGATGATATAACACATCATATATCAGAATATATGAAAAACGGTAAATAAATGTTGAGGAATCCAGTTGGATTCCTCCGACCTGTTTCCCTGCATCCACATATGTCAGTCAACATAAATAACATGGAGGTAAAATATTCTGATAAACAGAATCAATATTTCGATACGATTTATATATATCGTTATCGATATTTTCAATCAACTGACTAGCAGTTCAACCAAACAGCCAATACACAGCAAATCAGCCAATATTTACCAATTCTAAAAACACTTTAGAGAAATCTAAAGTGTTCAGAGTTATTGAGATTTACTCACATTGGACGGTTTATCGTTGAATAACGATAATCGGTCATTGATTTGGTTCAGGCGTTTAATTTTGCCATAAATCCAAACGAGCTCCAATCCACTTGCGGTCAGTTCCATTGCGTAGTGCTTGTCCATACGATCCCAACGGATCCTGTTTCGTTAAATTTCGTTAATGTATGCAAAAGTTATGCTATTTACAATATTTACCTAATTTAAATGAATATATATTTAATTAAATTAATTAAATTATTTTTATCTTAATTAATTTCTAATTGCGTTATAAGCCAAATTACCTTCCCTGCCCTTCTAAAAAATCCTACTTTCTCATTTCTAGCCATATCCAATTTTTCTTTAAAATTGAAAAACCATTTTAATATTAATTTAATTTAATTTTCAAATAAAATATTTAAAAATATTCATTTAATTATAACTTAAAAATTTTAACCCGGATCAAAAATCTGCTTCCACTCATTTTAAAGTATTTTTCGATAAGAATCCAACGGTCCTTGTTTCGTGGAAATCCGACTTGTTTTGAAAAAGTTATAAGCTTTTAAAGTTTATGGTTAAAAATTACGAAAATGCCCCTGGTCAGTTTTAAATTCAAATTAAATTCAAATTAAATTTAAAATTTAAAATTTAAATTAATCATCCCATTCGTCGGATCAGTTAGGGATAGCCAGGGAGAGCAGGAAACTATATTTTCCAAACTCAAGCCTTAGACACTATCCTCTCTGTCACCCTTAGAATGTTCCGATATTTATTTTTACAAATTCTATTTTAATTATAATATATATATATTACACAAATAAATAAATAAATAAATATTATTTAAAAACTTACCCCGTGAAGCCCAAGCCTCTGCCTAAGAGTCCCTAGCTCCCCGTCTTGCCCTCCTTTCTCCCTTCCTTCCCTTTTCCCTATTTCCTAATATTTTATTATTATTTCTGCCATTGCCAAAGCTTGAAAGAGGAGGAGGAGGAGTGAGTTTAAAATGAAGGGGGGGGGGCTATTTATAGCCGAAGGAGTCACATGGATTGCTGAGGTGGCGCGAATCCAACGGTCGAAAATGGATGGCTAGGATTAATCCTTAAATTAATTAAATTATAAATAAATTTAATAATTTATGAATAGTAAAGTGTGTTTTCTCAACCCTATTCGGACGTTAATTTGACTTACTTATTGATACCTTATCCAAAATCTTTTTCAACCATGTTGTTCAATTTTTCTTGCTCTTCAATAATATATAAAAATATTTAAATTTTGAATTCGTTTGAACTTTCAAATAATTTAAATTCAAATTCAAAATAGTGTTTTGTGTTAGTTTCAACACCTTCCGGTCTCATGTTGGAGTATCAAACGATAACGGTTTTCAGAAATTCTTCCACCATCTGGTCCGGTTTTTAACGTACTTCAATCCTATGTATTCAAATCAAAAATCGGAGTTCGTTTAGATTTTCAAATAATTTATTTAAATTTTGTTTCCTTAATAACTCTCTATATCCGTTATAGGATTTTCCCAGATTTCATATATAGCTAATATCCTATGTTTAGAATTTTTATGGATAGGTCACAGGTTCCAGTTTTGCCGTTAGCATTAGCAAATTCCAATTACCGTCAAAATTTAGTTCAAATTTTGGCCTTTTATTTTTTCTTTTCCACATACGGATGCCATTTTTGACGTAACTTTGTTGGTTACCTAATTTCATCATTTCGGATTTAATGAAACTGATTTCATCGAAATCCGAGTTCGTTAGCTACTACATCCTTTGTAAACGTACTATTTTAAATTAAAAATTTATCCTTTTATACTGCCAGTTCACATTATATTGCACATCCACTAAATTTCTACCATTTCGGAATAACATAAAATATTCAAAATTATTGAAATTAAACCATTTAAACTTCCAAAACAATAAAAAAACATTTTTAAATAATAACTAAATGGTCAAAAAAATCTGGGCCGTTACAGTCCAGGTCGATTTACCGATGCCACTACGGCATTGAATCTTTCGAGGAATGCATACAGGGTCTTTCTGGAGCTCTGTTGAAGCATCAATTAATGTTAGCAATCTGGCCCTCGTCTTTGAGAAGTTGTCGCCAATTGTCCAATTTAGCGCTGGTGCCCCCGGTATGAAGTCTTGAAGTGGGTGGAAGCCAATCTCTGGCTTCTTGGTTGTGCATATGTAATAGCCGTCAGTCAGACTTATGTCTTTTAATTCCGAATGGTGATCTGCTACTCGGATGTATGTAGGTTGTACTTGAGGAGCCATTCTTCTGGTTATAGTCTGGGATCTTGCGGAACTCCGATAATAATAAATGTGCCTAAAGTTGGCGGATAGTCAAATTATGTTGCTCGAAGCTCGTATCTTGAACTCTCCATCCATGGGGATTTTACAAAACGTTAATCATCAAATACACGCATTCTTTGAATTCATAATCCCTCATCAAGCTGTGAGTTAGAGTTTGATACAAAATGATTTGTTCGTGCCAGCTCATATTAGTATTTGGTCTCCCATCCAAGCTCTGAGGTTCGGAGTTAGGTGGCGATAAAGTCAGATTATAGGTGTCTCAAATGCTCTCATTTTCCCTCTACATAAGGAGCCTTGTGTTGAGGTTGAGCTAGATTTTAAACATTCATCTAAATTGGAGCAGAGGTTGGTTGGGCTCCGTTTAAGTTTTCATTGGCTCTAGCATATCCATCGTTTTTCATCCAAAATGTTACAGCCAGAAGTTGCATGCTACAAATGCCTGGGAGGAGGTTGGTTGCATCTTGTTTCATTAAAGAAGATTATGCCAACTTGTCCTATGGTCTCATATGATCTGGACCACGGAACAGGGAGTGTTTGAGCCAAGTTCGTTGTTGCTTGAATTCCCACGGTGCTCGCTCCAGCGAGTAATTTGTAGTTGCTTGGCCTTCCATCTATCCAAGTAAAAGAATTTATCCATCATTTTGTGTCGTTTTCGGAGAAGTTCATCTCCCTGAGCCATCTGAGTTCTCAAATCAGCAAGGGTGTGATCCATTTCATATCTAGCTTGACATGCTGAGGGATCATTGCAAGACGAAATCGGCTGACTTCCTTTGTTCCTTGCGCCTTCTACGCCAATATCCTCATCACAAAAGAAATTTCTATCTTCCTTCTTCTTAGCCTTTGAGTCGGAGTATCAAGCAGTTCGCTTCCTAGCAAGCTAGAAGTCAAAGTAATGGCATGCCCCCTTATCTAGGGTCTTTCAATCGGGAAGTTGGTTAGGACTAGCAAATGAACGTTCACTCAGCATCCATTCCATGGTCCTCGAGCAGCCTGTCAAGATCGAGGTATAAATTAGACATAGACATATTAGTTATGTCATTTGTAAATATTTTCAACAGTTGCCCTCAGTCTAGGTGTAATGGCGAAGGATCGGCAGTTGTATCACATCCCTTTTAAATTTAGACATGGATGCATGGAAGAGAGACATTGCTTTCAAAGCTTAAGTGATTGAGTTATCCAAGTGCTCAAGTTATCGCATTTTCCATTCAGTGTATTTGTGAGGTGGCACTCATCGCTGCACTTGGGCTATGGCCAGTCATACGTGGGCGTGTATGTTGATTTGATATATCATCTTAGCGCCTTCTTTCGGTCATCGCCTTGAGTCTCCTGGAAAGTTTAGCATTAGGCATCAGCGTCAGCCTTCTGGACATGGCCCTTTGTTTGTTTTCCATTGTCCTGCTATGGTTGACGCGAGTGCAGCCCACGTATTCTTGTCCTGTTATCTTGTACAAGCCTGCACTCTGTAAACGAAGTGAATCTCTAAGTAATAGGTAGTAAAGCATATCACAATCAAATAAAGGTTTCAATTCAGAATCCGTGCAATCAAATAGTATCTAATTAATCATATAGAATTTATCGAAGAGGGGTGATGTGTGTGCGCCCCTAATCAATCATGAATAAAGTGCCTAGTCAGGGCTTGTTCGACATTATGTTGCCCCCAATCCTTCTGTGGGGGGTGTCGGCTCAGCTTTCAATCTTATCCCCAACCCTTCAATGGGGTAGGAGCCTGTTGTCTTCGGTACTTAATCTTAGCAACTTTATACTCTCTTGACGTATGCCCAAGTTAGAGTGTAATCAAGGCGATCTTTAATCGTGGTGCACCATCACGCCTTGGGGACGTCGTCTTCCCATCCTTTATACTCTCTCTCACGAATCATGAGAGTTAGAATTAATCAGGCAAACAGTCATGTCATTCGCCCCGGATTTCTTTTTGCGCTCTAATCCCAAGAGTGGGATATTGCCGGGTCGAGCGTCGTTCTCAAACTCGATTTTTAGTCCGTACTCCATACTTCACTCTGGCAGATGGAGCTATTCGGGTAAGTGGTTGGGTCACACTCGTCGAGGCGCTACCTCCTAATCTTCGATTCATGGGTAGAGGTGGCCATTCACAATAATCAAGTTTCTCTCATCCTGTCGACTCATGGGATGGAGTTTGGTCAGATGCTACAAACCATGAGAGCTAGAGTCATGGATCGAGTGGTCGTTAATCATGGCATGCCCATCACACTCGTCCTAGGTTTGTAATTCTATCCAATCTCTGAGGATCAGAGTTAGTCAGGCAAATAGTTGGTGAGTGTTTGCAGAAACTTTGCGTTCCTCCAATCAAACTATGGGAGGAGTAATTGGTACCGAACTTTGGGTACCTGCATCATTCATATCGCATGAGTTAGTTA
Organism: Allium sativum; assembly: GCA_030737875.1. Classification (NCBI taxonomy): domain Eukaryota; kingdom Viridiplantae; phylum Streptophyta; class Magnoliopsida; order Asparagales; family Amaryllidaceae; genus Allium; species Allium sativum. Next base: position 801,980,078 of record CM060915.1, read on the forward strand.
TGTCAATAAATTAAGAATCATGTAAAAGTAAATTGCATGATTTAAAAGTAAGCATGTCAATAAGCAATGCTGCCTCCTTTATTTGGATTCATGTAATCTGATGGCATCAAACATAGGAATGAGCCGTGTAGACGGTCGAACTGCATCTATCTGAAATCGGATTCTTATTTTGAATATGCAAAAGTCAATGCATAATTATCTTCAGGTCTCCCACATATGAGCCAAGGAGTGGATGGTTATTTTGAATCCACCTTTAGCTATGCAACTTCTTTCAGACGAAGGGCATGGCTTTGTAAATGAGAAGTTCTGTCAAGCTCGTCATGGTATTGCTCCATAACTTTATATGCAGGTGTTAGAAGTATGATTAGTATCAAATCCTAGGTACCTACACCATCCACATATTAATTCTCTGAGTTAATTACATCAATAACTCATAAATCAAGAAAATATAAGAGTCATGGTTAAAGAGTAATCATGTTAAAGGAATGAATATCATTCTGTACGAAAATGGCATTGCATGCTCTTTGCAGGTCCATTTTGCCTCGACAATCTCTACCGGGTATGGTTGCCAAAATCTTTGGCTAGTGATGAACATTTTTTTCAAACTGTCGTGCGATGGTGGTCCCAAGAATGAAAAGACCTTGATTGGGGTCTTGGAGCGATGAAGGCAGTTAGGTAAATGCTATAGGCAAATGACGAGGTCGCATCTCCTTTAAATCGCCTTCTTACTCCCTTGCTAAAGGCAAGGGTTGAGTGTCAAGGAGTCACGCCTGTACCACTGATGGAAACACGTCATCATATTAGTGCTAGGACGGTAGTTGGCAGGAGAACAATAGATTTATGATTAAAGAAGCTTTGTACTTTCCATGCTATGACTTAGGACATGGCTGAAAATGGGTCCATGCTTACAGGAGCTTAGCCCGTTCCATGTCAAGAAGTTGGTGCGGGAGCCATAAGAATAAAACATGCCTCAACCGTCTGCAGATATGCCTTCGATCCCGCGTCGGAGATAAAAGATTACACACAAACAATCAATCAGCATCCAGGATTAAGTGTTCCAAACCCTTAAATTCGGGAAAGACTGAGGCAATCAGCCATGCAGGCTTATGATGTATCAGCATTGAATTGGATGATGTAATCATGAGCAATCCATGCTTGAATCTTCTGTTGCCCCTGCATCAGGGGCATAAGTTACTTGGTAGATAATTAATCAATGGAGTGGAATTGTGAATCTTCACTTTCTAACTCGAAGATGTCTTTCGTCATAAGCTTCATTCATGTACATCTACCATCTAGTGGGAAGTTGATGAGTGCTTTTTCTTAATCATTCGGGATGGTGTATTCGACAATATGACTAGTTGCTGTCAATCTTAGGACAACCTTCCCAGGGAAATAAGCAATGTCACTTTACTTGTCATATCTTGAGGCATAACAAATGATGGTATGCCCTTCACTTCTCCTTGCTGGAAACACTCCATGCTGCAGGAAGTTTCTAAGGGGAATTATCCAAAACTCTCTTCTGAATTCGGTCTCCAATACTAGATCAACTTCCATGTGATCATTGGTCGGAGTTTGTATTGCCTTGGTTGGGATCATCTTCATCTCTTCTGGATTGTCGGAGCTTTCTAACTTGGCCATGTATTCCGCTTTCTAATTTTCTGTGTGTGGAATACGAGACATGGTATATTGTTCCCATCCATCCAACAGCTCCTTTATCCGTTCTAGGTAAGTTGCGAGTCATGGTCCTTTCATCTGGAATTTCCTTCGAAATTGGGAAATAACAATCCGAGAGTTACAAAGATGTTCAACGACGCTACTCCCAACTCCTTAACGAGTTTCAGGCCGACAATTAGGGCCTTGTATTTGGAATCGCTGTTGGTAGCAGAAAATTCCAATCCTGAGGCTTAGAAAATTGACCATTCTTCAGGAATTATCGGCAAAACTCTAGCGTCACACCATTGACCATTCCTTGCACTGCCTGTATATCTTCTAGGTGCTTGTTTTCATCTTTTTTTTGTGGGCCATCTTTTTCATCTATTACGTCCTCTTCGGGAATAGTAAACTCAATGATGAAGTCGGTTAATAGTTTCCCCCGTATGGACTTCTATAGGAGGGAATTGAGATAAAACCGGTTCAGCTTGATGTTTCATTCGAGCAGTCATCTAGATGCCTCGAGTCATTGTGGGACTTGTTCTATTGGCCAATCAGTGTGTATCACAATTAGATGAACTTGGAAATAACGGAGGAGTTTTCTCGAAGCAATCATCAAATGGTAAGCGATCTTTTCAATCTTTGGGTAGTTGCTTCATTAGTTATCGCCCTCCTGCATCCCGAATCTTCATTTTCTTTGAGATCTATGTCTTTGGCCAGATCATCGGCCAACTCTTTATGTGATGTTTCCTTTGTTTGCTAAGCCGATGCCTCCTTCACAGTTCATCTCATCAGGAGGGGAAGCGTATTTGGGTTCCGCCTCTGATGTGTGGCATATTCCATTTAGGCAAATAGCAGGATCTTCTAGTAACTTAGTCACCACGGACCATTCCCACTCCAATTTCGGTTGGGAATTTTAGTAATAGACATTAGGCTACAATGTGAATTCTGAATTCTATTGGAGTTGGTTAGTCTAGACGTTGATAAGATAAGCTTGAACATGACAGCATAGTTTGCGAGACTTTAAGTAATGTTCATGCGTTATGTCACAACGGAAATAAGTAAGGAGCTAATGGTTGATTCATATTTGCTTTAATCTCGAGCTCTCATAACTTGAGCAAGGTCGTATGGTGGCTGGTGAATAGTCAAGTTGATATAATCCAAGAGAGGATCCATAGGTCCCATCATGGCGTGTGGTGGTGGTTCAACTAGTACCTAACTCTGGGAACCAAAGTATGTTGACCTAACCCTTATTCGATGGAAATCAGTCTTCCTCGATGCGGTTGAAAGCAAATAGCCATTGCACAGATTAGCCAAGTTTTTCGGGAGGTAACCACATGGCATATTTTATTCATCACATCATACAACTAAAGTGTAGCTTTGGGATGTTAAGATCTTTGGCTGCTTTCCGATATCCCATTATTGACAATCATGGTCACTAAGATCATATGAATCATCTTCGGATTAGTGCTCGGATTTTTCCATATAACCGTCATTCGATGCTCCACCGACTGAATAGGTTTAAGTTACATAAATAAGGTGTTCACTGCTCGTTAGGGAACAACATCAATTGCATTGATGAAATCTACACACCGTCGGAGCTATTGAAGAGGAAGCTGCTATGAGACAATCATTGCTTCATATATTGTCGATGATAACAAGCTGAATCTGATCGATAGCTCCTCACATTGGCTTACTAATGTAAGTAGGTGTCATGGCTCTGGGAAAAATCCCATTCGTTATCATCCTGTTGTGATATTCTCAGACTATCCATCTATTCTTCATTGAAAAGCTTTGATGACTGCTATTGGCCAAAATATATGTCGAGCTAAAGGAAAACGGTGCTCCGAGCCGAAGGCGAGGCCGTCAGTGGGTCCGGACGCAGCGCCGGTGGGGGTATGGGGCTCCACAGTCCCGGCGGCAATCGACCTAGCCGATTAAGTCGAAAATGTGGGCACCGCACGATTTTTTCGATTTTGGAAGATGGAGCCTTTTCTGAAACGATCAGAAAAACGTATTTTTTTCCCAAAATAGCTGTTTCGGGTCAGATTGGAATTTCAATTTTCTATTGTTCTAGGTCGCGGTTTGGTTCAGTTTCCGGATTGTCATCCGGTTCGGATCGGGTCCCTAACCGAACCTTGTTTTATAGTGCTTAAATATACAGGTAAGCCCAGATGTTAGAAGTCGGGTCGGTTTGGTAAAAAACTATATCCGATCCAAACCGAGCATCATCTATTCGATCCGAACCAAACCGAGGAGAGCCAACACTGCCGTTACACTCCACCTTCCTGAAGAGCGGAGCTGTTTCCTTCCATCTTCCCACGATCTCTGATGTGCTTCCATAATCTCCAAGCCTCCGATCCCGAACCAAGCGGGATGATCGCCATGTGGCACCGATCCGAATGTCATCAGCTTCAAAAATCTTCAAATCGCCTTCTCTATCCAATCCGAGGCCCTTTATGCCCCCAAATATTATCCAATCCGAGATGCAGGTGAACATATCTTGTTCGCACCAACTCCATCTGAACCGAGAAGAACTACAAACTTGTCGAAGGCAACGTGGAGTCAATCCGAACCAAATCCCAATATGTTCAGAATTTGCGAATTTCTTTTCTCTTGTGCCATGAAGATCCATGCACTTGAGTAGTAACTGAATCGACCAGGAAAGATATGGATCTCCCCTCAATGAAGTATGACATCCGTTAGTAGATGAGAAGATCTACGATTGAGATTTAGTCCATTCTCAGTGAAAGCACCAAAATGTTAGACCAAAAATGGTCCTAACACCCAATTGATCATGTTTTGTAGAGAGTAGTGAGGAATCATGAACTAAAAGCAAGTAAAATCAATCAACACATGAAATTTATAGTGGTCCGGCGTTAACAAGTCTACATCCAATTCATAGTTTCTCAATTCATTCAGAAATTACAATTACAATGAGTATAGATGCTCAAGCACTCAATTACAATGAATAATACTCTACGAATTCATTGATTTTATTAAAGAAGATGAAGGTTCTTCATTGGCAGCCATGGTCAAAATAGGCACAGCTTCCTTAAGGCCGAAAAATCCCCTGAAAATGGTGTACGAACATATATTTATAGGCGTAGAGTTGGTTAGGGTTGGGTGGCCACATGGCAGCATCAGAGGGAAACTCGCAAGTAGTGGAGAAATGGGCTTCATTTGATTTGTTAACTGTTCCAGGTAAACAGGCAAAAAAGGGGATTAGATCGATCTTCATTTGACCCACGCCGACACTCATTTTGACAATCCTTCTAGTTGTATGTAGAAATCAAGCCAAGCGGATTGGGTCCTACATAATCCGATCCGATGATGCTTTTCGAATCCTTCTGATGTTGTTGCGTCAGGTAAGTGGGTCGAGTCTTGGGTACTTCAATCCGAACTGATTCCAAATAGAAGCCAGTTGCCAAAACGTACAAGTGTGTCATTCCGGGTAGTGTCCAATCCAATCCATCTGACTCGAACATTCGACCCGTGCAGCTTTGTGAGGCAGAGGTGTACTTGTCATAATTCGAACCGATCCAAGTGCCGAGATCTAACCCAGAGCCTTCAAAATGTTAAGTTCTCCAACACAATCGTCGCTTCATCCAAGTGATTGCTGATCAACGTTTTGATCACTTGGGCTTTGGATAGCCTGGTCACAAAGCAGGCTAACAAAAGCATTGCATTGTTTAACGATTTACTTTTTTTATGCACTAGCAATCTAATGGAGTAAATCCGTTCTGCGTTAGCGGTGTTGTCCTATGATTAGCCTTATTATTATATAAGTTAAGTAAGATTTCTCATACCACTCCTATGACTGACTCTAGTTTGTTTAACTTTGCAAACTCAGGTGCCCTCTTTTCCACACGGGTAGTCGAGTAGCTTATTTTGCAGATATATTAAGTAGGATTTTTGATAGAAGCTTTAAGCTATGTCCAGAGCATGATAGTCTTCCACTGTGTTAGTTTAATCGGTTCCGCTGCATTGAATTACATTTATTGTAAATTTATCTTCCACTATTATATTATTTATTTGATGTACTTTGATATTTTGTACTCTGATGTAACATTATTATAATTTTTGTAAAAGTCTTCTGTTAATTGTTCTGATGTGTTGTATGCCCAAAGTTAATGTATACGGTGGTTTCCCGTAAGGGGGATTGGCGGGTCATTATAGATGGTATCAGAGCTTTGGTTAACTAAAATCTTTGAGTTACAACTCATTAGAACTGAACAAAAGACTCATCAATGGTAGGATTAGAAATATCCTATGAAAGAATACTCATTAGAGATAGATAGGATCAGTAGCATCCTAGAATGAGAAAAATCGTTAGAGATGGGGTTAGAAATGCCCTAGAATGAGTTAAGAGTGATAAGTTTATAATTAACGTATTTGTGATTATATATATTCCGATATTAGAAAATATGATTTTTAAATATATAAGAGTTATATATATTTGAAAAATTAATTAATTAATTGGTTGATGATTGTGTTGTGTGATTATTAGTTCAACAAATAAAATTATTGAAACCAATAAAAGAATGAAACTTGAGTTGGTTAAGTAAACTACTTTCAGCATCGTTCCTTTTAGAGGACGAAAAGATTTTAAGTGGGGGAGATTGTAACAACCATGGATTTTGGAACCAATTAAAAAATTTTATTTTAGAAATTGTAATGTATTTTTAATATTTAAACTGATTTATTTTAAATAAAAACGACGAAAAATTTATTTAAATCGAAGTTAGAACGAATATATTTATTTTAATTTTAAAAGGATTTAGAAATAGCGCGGTAGTTTGAAAATTTGAATTTGAACTTTGACTTAGTGTACAGGATGCAAAATAAATCGGATTTCAGTAAAACCAAAAATATTTAAATTTGTTTAAAAATATCTTTCGAAAGAATATTAAAAATCCAGGTTTCATAGCGGGAATAAAAAGTTATGGCCAGTTAAATATTTAGAATAGTCGCTATGGAATTTATATATATATATATATATATTTTAATATAATATAATAAATAGCCAATTTGCAAATGACTTCCGTTTTCGACGAAACTGCTTTGGTTGGATCCGGAATGACAAATTATTGTAGGATTCCAATTTTCATGATTTTTGGAATCAATATGTGAGCACAGTAAACATAAATGTGTTTTGTCAAATTTAGTCAAATTTAATTGACCAGAAAATGACTATTTTTCAAACGATCTCCAAATTTGACGAAATTAATTTTGTTAGGACTGTATCATCAAAACATAACTAGAAATAATTTTTCTGTAAATTTTAGAGTCAGTATATAGCCCCGATAAACTAAAATGTTAGATCAAATTAGATAATTAAAGAATTTATATTTTAATTTGAAGAAAACAAGATGAAGACAATCAAATGGGCTGATGGTACCTAGTCCATTGTGTCCGAAAAGGGGGTACTTGGCTAGGGACAACTCTCATTGGGTTGAATTTGGAGCTATGGAGAATTGATGGGTTTATTTGTAAAATTAAAAATTTAATATTATTATATTATAAATAAGGATTAAATCAAAACCCTAGCCCAATGTTATCAGCCGCCACCATCCACTTTGAATGGCCAAAATTGTCAATCTTTGATCTCTTAATTTATCATAAACCACTGCAAGTCAAAAGAGGATTTCAAATCTAAAATCAACGAGGATCTCAAGGCCTTTAAGATCATACGGCAATGATCAGAAATCTTTGGGTATACCGTTCGATTTTGCCCCACAAAGGAGCGCCGCTAACACGCAAATCGAGGGTAGCAGGGACCACCAAAATTTTGAGCTTCTTGGAGCGTTGGCAGAGTGGGTTGAGGCGCACTGACTAGTGCAATCTGATCAGGTTCAGGTGGAGTGGTGGAGTGGTGGAGGTGTGGTGGGGAGAGAGAAACGGTGAGCAAATGGGTTCGATGCGTGGCTGAAGGAAGAAGGAATTGGCAGCGCTTGGTTAAGCGTAATCAAAGATGTAATTAATTATATTTAATTATATTTAATTATATTAATTATATAATAATATAGTAAATATTCAAATGATGATAACTTCTTCAAATCTTATCAGAATTCGACGAAACGAAATTCGTTTGAATCGTGAAATCAAGATCTTCGTGATGGAACTAACATAAACAAATTTGGAGCTTGTCTAAATTTTGGTAGAGTGGAAAGCTTTCTGTGAGATTTCTCAATTTAAAATATATATATATATATATTCAAATCGATTTTGATTATGATATTATGTGTATACGTTGTATAAAACACATATAGGCGTTGTACAAAATTTAGATTGATTGATTTGGCGGTGATTGATTTATTAGATCAAAACAAATGTTGTTCGTTAAACATATTGTCTACAACACGTTAATTTAGAATATAAAGATTCTTTTGTTAATTGTTAGATCCAAAAATGGCTCGAACACCCAAACTAGCAATAATTCTAATAAAATGAAATCAAAAAGCAAAGGGAAAAATACAATTTATAGTGGTTTGGCGTTAAAGAGCCTATGTCCGCTTTCTACTTTTTTAATTGATGATTCAGATGTAAGTACACTAATGATTCTCACTCAAATTCACTCATACAACACATAGATCCACTCAATTCTCTGCGAAATATAGTTTAAAAGATGATTATGATTGGAATATAGTGATGAAATTTGGTTGACAAGAGGATTTGAGTTCTCCCTTCAAATGACCCTTGGAGTTGTATTTATAAATGAATTTCCTTTCTAAAATGGCTCCAATTCGAGCACACGTGGCGGAGATCCCATGAGAGTCGAGTTCAGATAGAACAAGATGATGACAACACAACTATGTCGTGGGTGAACGTGGAGAAGTGGGTATCTAACCGCTCTGAGTTTCCAGGAGTTGTGGGGTGTAACCGCCGCCCATTTTCTGTCGGCTCGGATCGGATGTACAAAGGAAAACAGGGGTGGATCGGGCTCCTTCGACCCGATCCGAATTTTTCCTTGCTTCTCTGATTTCTGCTTCGCTTCCTTTTGTCTTGGCTTGAGACCCTCGACCTGATCCTGACTTCAAATGCATGTTCTTCTAACCAACATTCTTCAAGAATTGGACCAGTGTCTTTGTGTAGCCTATTTCACAAAGTAGGCTAACATTTTGTCCCCTCAAAGAAGATAAAGCATGCTTTGAAATTGTCGGTTCACCGGATTCTAAAACAAAGGTAATTGAATAACTGCTTCTGAATTAGCACCATTGAATAGTTGTTTCCTTTCACTTGCAAGGTCGTGTTGCTTTGCTAAGTCGCATCTCTTGTTGCCTATAAATACATTCTTAAATACATAAAATTGCTTCTGTAGTTCTAAAATTACTTCGAGAATTCTGTTTAATATTCAAGTTTCTCCTTCAGGTAAGCCTTTATATGTTTCTCTTTAGATTCACTTCATGTGTTGAATCAATGTCTGTGACTCTTCTTGGGTTCGGATCCAAACCATATGGCCTTATCTGCACTCCAGTGTCGTCAAGCTAATGAACTACGTGACTATGGTCCATCTTTCCGGCCCGATCTGAGCAGGATGCCACATCCACAGGAATACAAAGGGCCGCTCCATACCCATATAAATTTACTACTTCTCCGTATCTTTCTTCTTCCTTTCATTTCCATCGCCTTCCAGGTTTCGCACGTACAAGAAAACCCTAGTTCCTAAAACTTCAAAATTCCCCTTTAATCTTCAAACCGATCACATAGGTAGGTCAACAACTTCGATTAACCCAATTTTACTTGATTCCAATTCGAATTCATGATTAATTTGAGCGATTTCAGCATGATGTTTCGTTATCTTTGACGTTGCGCCTTCCATCTCCTCGCTATCGTCGTTGATGGCCTCGTCTCCATCTCGATGTAGTGGTGGAGGGGACTTAAAGCAGGCATTGGTCATAACAAATTAAAAATACTTTACTTGGTAAAAACTTGTCCATTAGCAAGGGGCAATATTATGTCAATGGAGCGGAGTGGAAGTAGGAAGGAGAAGAAGGGTCGATTCAGGTCAAATGCTTCACAAAGATAAGGAATAGCCATTAAGGACGGTGGGTTGGACTGGTTCGAGTCGGATGAAAGAATTAATGTTGTGGTGGGAGGTTGAGATGAGTTGACAGGTCTCGTGATGCTGATATGGTTCGGGTCGGTGTCAACTGAACTGGCTAGATTTGTCTTTCTCTTAACTCCTCCTATCTGATACCATTCCTTTCCTCGTTCTGAACTGGTTCGCCGAAGTGAAGCATCCAAACCGATCTGATCATGACATGGACATCGAACTGATCTGATTATGATGCTAAGAAAGGGGACTTAAACCAAACCGATTGTAACATACACACCCGAACCGGTCCAAAGACATTTAACTTAACGTGCAAGAACTGTCCAACTAATTCAATTAACATTGACTTTGGTCTATGACTTTGTGGACAGTTAGGATAGAGCCTTTTTAGCTAGACTTTGTAGATTTGGCTAACATGAAACTTTATTTCATATTGCTTTTAATTAATGTTGACTTCTTATATTTTTCACTTTAGAACTGCATTCATACCATTATAATTTAGTTCACACGCAAACACAGAGGACACGGGCAGCTTTACTCTAATCCTTACTATAGATTCTTCAATAATACATTAGATATGACCGAGAGACGCTCATCTAGATTAGCAAAGAGAAGAGAAGTTGTAGGGACATCCGAGAATCATGTCATTGAGGATGTATCTTCTACCTCCGATCCAGACTGGGATACTGAAGGCCCAGATTGTGAAATAGGGGCTCATGATAGTGAAGCATCATCCGGGGTAATGTTTCCCTAGGCGAGGAAGGAGGGGTAGGAGATAACTGTGCCCTTGACAAATTTAGGGATGCAATTATCATTGAATTTCCTAAAGACTTAATCGAATCAATGATTGATAATGATAGACTTGCACAGATATGTCTAAAGCACGGGATTTAGGTGCCATCAAAAACAGATCGTCCTCATAATCCACCGGAAGGGTATATGGCCATCACTAGACTAATGTGTCTTGTTGGAGCAATACCTCCCTTCCCACTATTTATCGTCGATTTTCTGAGACAATTAAGGATTGCCCCTATGCAGTTTCTTCCCAACTCTTATGCCTATTTGCATACTCTGTATATATAACCTATAAAGAAATTCTTGGTGAAGAGTTGACTATCAAAGATGTTCATTTCTTTTACAACTTCAAGCATCGAAACAATGACACCCCATCCTTCGTATATTTTTAATCGGTGCCGAAAAGGAAAATTATCACTGTTCGGTTTAGTATTAATGCTGGGGATCCAAAACCCGAATGGTTTTATATCAAGCAACAGCCCGGGTGTGCCAGAAGATGGATCAAATCAAGTAGGGACTTAGAATTTTTCGAGTTTCAGTTCCAGCCTTTATCTTACATTTATTAAGCATTGCTTGTTTTCTTTTTATAGTTCCTAATCCTCCACAAGAGAAGCTTCCAATACAATTTGATCATTTGAATCAATTACTTAATGGTGACCAAAAGTTCTTGACCATCAAGGATTGTTTGGTGGATGAATATCTATATCGGTACCATCTACTTGCCATAACCCGTAGGATAGGACGTAGAGAAGGCCTATATGGGTACATACCCCCAGTTGACGTTATTCCTGAAACGGGAGGAAGCTCGAAAGGTCCAACGGCATCCCTTAAGGATTCCCCTTCTCCATCTTCCACTCAGGATGACAAATTAGCAAACATAGCTAAGAAAGACAGAGATAGATATATCCCTCCTGAGGGTGCTACTACTCCTGAAAGGCCAACTTCTCCAAAAGAGTTGCCGTCTGTCATTCCTTTAGGAGATAAGACCATAGTTGATGACCCCATATATCGGGATTTAGGAGATCTTCCCTTGCCCGAGACCTTTTATACTGCATATGATTTTGCAACCAATCCTCTTACCCTCACTTCTGAGGAAGAAGTTACTCCCATAAAGTCCAGGGAGACTACATATACTGGCCTCAGTCCGGGCTCTGGTTTGTTTGGGGGGAATCACCACTTTAGGAAACACACTGCACTCTAGTACTGCACGTCACAACACTTGAGTTTTATGTTAATGTTAACTCTAATATTCTTTCATTTCTTCTTATAGGACAAGTGGTGATGCAGCGTTATTATATGAGGGATGTTTGTTCGAGCATGCACCCGATGGATCTTGACGAGAGGCATGACCTGTGTGAAAGTAAGGGCAGAGATGACAGAAGGGATCGACCTCCAAGGCCTTATCGTTCTTCCTGTTATCGATCTCTACACCATAAAGACTCAGACAAATGCAAAAGTCAGCCTTCACATCATGAGAAGGATAAATACAGTGCTAAGCCTCCTGCTCCATCTAAGGGCAAGATTCCTCAAGACGATACTTCAAAAAGGGTTCCTCAACAAAAGAGAAACAACTAGAATCGGGAAAGGATGCAGGAAAGAATCGACCCACCACGAAGCTATCTTGTTGCACTGTTGACATAACTACCATAAGGTCGGTTATTCTCAATGATGAGTACCAGGCCAGACTGGAAGTTCTGAGGAAGCAATTTCCCGATCACCATTTCGGCCACATGCACTTTGTCCTAAAACTCAAACTGGTAAAACCTAATTGGGCCAATTGATGTCAAGGCTACTATAGATTTTGTGGATGAACAATATAAGGAAATGAAGAAGTATGCAAAGACTCTCTCTAAAATCATTAGTGATCTGATGGCAGATGTAAAAACTATGGCCGATGATGCTGAGTATGATGCGAGGGCTATCGAAAACTCTGAGAAAGATCTGGAGGATGAAGTTAAGCTTGCTCTTTTACAGCATGACGCAGATAATTATAAGAAGCAGCTCGAAGAATTACAAAAGCGCTATCATTCCGAGCTTGAATCCCATAGTCAGGAGCGAATAGATTTAAAGAAGAAGGCTGAGGATTCTAAGTCTGAGAGCACTCGTCTCGCCCAAGAGAAAGCAAACTTAGTCAAAAAGAATGCAACGCTTGAAGCTAAATTACTGGAGGCTGAAACAAGGGCAGTTCTTGCCAAAGGGAATGCAAATACGGCTTTGTAGCAAGTTGAGGAAGTCAATTAACAACTTAAAGATGCTCAAAGGGGGTTGGACAAGAGTTGTGAAACTATGGTTGGATTTCTTGCTCAGGTGGTTCTTCACCGAAATCTTGCTTGGCTTAAGGACTATCCTCTTCCCCTTGTTTATGCATGGGACCAATTGGTGGAGTGGGAAAAAGCAGAACTTGGGGTTGACTCAATTGATGAGGACAAGTTGATGGAGAATTATATGAGAGGTGAAGAAACAGCCCGCTTAGCTGACGGGAGAAAACTTATTGTCTCTGCTATGGAGGAGGAAAGACGTCAAGCCAAGGGAAAGGATACCATTGAAATTGGTTCTTCTTCTGCCACAGTCGAAACTGCTGTGGTAGAGGGGTATGATCCAAAAAGGCCAGAGATCCCCAAGGCTTCTTCTCTGTAAATCCACGTACTTGTAAATAAAATAGTTTATTTCCTGCAGCTTCAAATGTTTGCGAATTCATTACACAAGTATGAATGCAGATAAACAACATGTCATATTTAAATCACTGTTACTTAGACGATAGACAATATATGTGGGGGATGCACATGTGTATGCGCCCCTATAAATCTTGAACTGGTGGCCTATCTAAAGCTTTGTTCGAGATTGATTAGCTCTGATACTTAGTTGCCCCAACTCTCTGGTGGGGTCAAGTTCCCTTTATCGAGGATGCTTATTCTTTTGAGCATCTTTATACTCTCCTGTGTCGCAATTAGGTTAGAGTATCATCGAGGAAGTTTCTTTTCGGGTGCACCATCGCGCCTCGGAGGACGTTGTCTTCCCGTCCTTTAAACTCTCTCTCATTTCATGAGAGTTAGAGTTAGGAATGTCATCTTCCCATTCCTTCAATCCTGTTATGCAAACGATCGTCTCGTTTGCTCCTGCACATGAATTGTTCTTAATCTTTTAAGATTTATTTGATGTTTAGTATTTCATAATCAGGATAGAACAGTCACAGAACATAAGAGTAATGCAGGAAAATAAATGACACATGATGTTTTTATAGTGGTTCAGCTAAGTCGTAGCCTATATCCACTTTATAATCCTTTGTTCATATAAACAGACTTTTCAAGGCAAGTCGTGACTCTTTACATAGTTCATAAAAAACAAAAGAAAGTAGTACATATCTAACTCAAATATTGCCGCAAATGCTGGGCATTCCAAGCTCTGGGTATCTCTTCACCATCAACGGTCGTTAGTTTGAAGCCTCATGTATCAAGCTTCCATTGGATGGCATATGGCCCTTCCCACTTTGGACCCAATTGGGTTGGAGGCGGGAAGACTCGTTTCAACACTAAGTCCCCCGGTTCAAAGGTCCTAGTGCGAACCTTTCTGTCATAATAACGTGCTACTTGGCGTCGATTCCTTGAAGCATGCAAGTCTGGTTCATTCTTTTTTCTTCAACCATGTCGAGGGACTCTAGGTGGAGTGCTCTATTCGTCATTGGGTCATAGTATGTCACCCTATAAGAGGGGACTTCGAGCTCCACCGGGATCATTGCCTCTGATCCGAAGGAGAGTGAAAAGGGAGTATGGCCAGTTGTCGTCTTAAAGGTTGTTCAGTAGGGCCACAAAGCTAGCGGCAACTCATCCACCCACTTGGCTTTGGCATGTTCCAACCGCTTCTTAAGAATAGATTTAATGACTTTGTTTATTACTTCAACCTGTCCATTTGACTACAGGTGAGTTACAGTGGTATACCTTTTATCAATCTTGCATTTCTGACAGAAGTTTTTAAATTCAGCACTGTCAAATTGGGTTCCATTGTCAGTTATAATGGTTTTCGATATCCCAAATTGGCAAATAATATTTCTAACCACAAAACTTATCACCTTCCTTGTTTTGATCATGGTTAAGGGTTACCCACTTCGTGAAATAATCCATGGCAACGAGCGTACTTTGCTCCTCCTTTTAGCGATGGGCAAAACTCCAATATTATCAATTCCCCACATGGCAAACGACCATGGGCTTACCATTCACTTAAACTGAGTCGGAGGTGCTCTGGGAGTTTTAGCGAATCTTTGACATTTGTCGCAGCGTCATGAGTAATTAGCCGCATCTTTATTCACGATAGGCCAAAAATATTCGTACAGCAATACTTTCTTTGCTAAGATTTGACCCCCTGTGTGGTCCCCACACTCACCTTCGTGTACTTCTTGCAGTACACGCTTGATGTCGTGGTGTGCTATACCCCATAGCAGGTGCATGGAAAATCCTTGGCGATAAAGGACGTCATCCTGTAAAACATAACTTGCAGCTTTACGTGTTACAGCTCATCTCTCGCTATTCTTTGATGGGAGAATTCCGTTCTTGAGGAAGTTATTTATTGTTGTCATCCATGACTCCTTCTCTGGCCCAGTTTCCAAGGCTATTTCAATTTCCATTAAGTCGAAGCTTGGTGATTCCAGTATCTATACCGAAACCATTTCGGTTTCCTCTGGGTAGCCAGAACTCGCTAGCTTAGCCAGTCGATCTGCCTTCTGATTTTCCGCTTTTGGAATGTGTGTTACATTGTAATGTTACAAGTTGCTTAGGAGCTCTTCCACTTTTCCAAGATAAGTAACAAGCCGAGGTCCCTTGGTCACAAATTCCTTCCGAACTTGGCAGACAACTATCTTGAAATCACAGAACATATCCAATGTCCTTACTCCTAATTCCTTGGCGAGTTTCAGCCCGCCAATC
Source organism: Allium sativum (assembly GCA_030737875.1). Classification (NCBI taxonomy): domain Eukaryota; kingdom Viridiplantae; phylum Streptophyta; class Magnoliopsida; order Asparagales; family Amaryllidaceae; genus Allium; species Allium sativum. The sequence continues at coordinate 801,995,495 of CM060915.1, forward strand.
AGGGACTCATACTTGGAATCATTATTGGTGGCAGGAAATACCAATTGCAGGGCATAGTAAATGGATCGCCCTTCAGGAGTGATTAAACAACTCCGGCACCGGATCTTCGATCATTATTTGCCCCCTCCGTATATAACTTCCACAGACTAAGCTCTAACCCGTGTTCTAAAGCAACGACCTTGTCATCCACTGTTTCTTCTTCGGGGATCATGAATTATGCTATGAAGTCGGCTAAGGCATGCCTCCTTATTGATCTCCGCGGTTGAAAATTCAAATCGAATTGGCTCAACTCGATATTCCACTTAAGTAATCGTCCCGATGCTTCGAGCCTTTGCAACACTTGTCTTAAAGGTTGATCAGTGTATACAACTATCGGATGTGCTTGAAAGTAATGATGGAGCTTTCGAGAGGCAATCAGGAGGCTATAAGCAATCTTTTCTATTCTTGGATAATTACGTTTTACAGCGGCTAGCTTCTTTCTTACGTAGTATACAGGCCTCTGGACCTTGTCTTCTTCACGCACCAATGCTGTGCTGACAGCATGAGACGACACCACCAGATAGATGAACAAATCCTCATGGTCCATAGGTTTTGACAGTATCGGGGGCTTCTCTAATAAGTCCAATAAATTTTGGAAAGTCTCCACACAATCAGAAGTCCACTCGAAGTTACGTTTCCCCCGTTTTATCAAATTGAAGAAAGGGACACACTTGTCCGTGGCTTTGGAAATAAAACTGCTTAATGCGGCAACCTTCCCTGCCAGGCTTTAAATGTCCTAAATCTTCCGTGGTACTTCAATGTTCATTATTGCCGCTATCTGGCTAGGATTGACCTCAATCCCTCGAGAACTTACAATGAACCCAAGGAATTTCCCTGATGCGACCCCAAACGAGCATTTTAGAGGGTTCAACTTCACCCCATACCTTCGTAGAATGCCAAACATCTCCGCCATGTCCTTTGTATGATCGGGGGACTGTCTAGACTTCATGAGCCTGTCGTCCACATAGACTTCCATGGTTTTTCTGATTTGATTATAGAACATGCGGTTGACTAAGCATTGATATGTGGCTCCTGCATTCTTTAATACAAATGGCATTACCACATAGCAATATAACCTCAAGTCTGTGATGAAACTTGTATGCTCCTGATCTGGTATATGCATGGGAATTTGATTGTATCCCGAATAGGCATCCATAAAGGATAGGGGCTCGTGTCCTGTCGTTGAATCCACAAGTTCATCAATCCTGGGAAGAGGAAAGCTATCTTTCGGACAAGCATTGTTTATATCAGAGAAATCAATGCACGTTTGCCACTTCCCATTAGATTTTTTGACTAGGTTATGATTCAATATCCAGTCGGGATATTTCGAGTCCTTGATAAATCCATTATCCTTCAATTTCTCCACTTCTTCCTTCAAGGCTGCTGACCGCTCCGGGCCTAACAATCGCTTCTTTTGCTTGACCGGCAGGTGTTTTGGGTTGATACTCAAAGAGCGGCTCATAATAGCAGGCGATATCCCACACATGTCAGTGTGAGTCCAGGCAAAGACATCCAGATTTGCCTTCAAAAAGTCAGCCAACTCTTTCGCTCGAATTGGATCTAGCTGCAATCCAATCTTCAATACTTTTGTTGAATCCGCATCGTCAATGGAGATGTCCACTTTTGTTTCATAGGGAGTCGCCTTACGGTCCTCAGGTTCCTTATCTTTTTTGGAGTCTATATCCTCGAGTGCATCCCTGGGCTACTCTCTTGAGGTGGGACCACTTAATTGCTATGCTGAATTTTCGTTCGAAGGGGGAGAAGCGTCCTTGGGTTCTATATTCAACCCCTTCATTAGCATCTTCAACTCTGTCATGTAGCAAGCTCGTCCCTAAACTCTGCGAGTGCCGGTCAGCCCAAGAAGGCATTGTAGTGTGATTCAACATCCAAAACTACAAATGGTAGGATTTTCACTCTCTGGCGATCTCCCTGTCCTAACGTCACTGGTAATTCCACATATCACATCGAAACCGTCGACGCCCCATAAGCCTCGCATCCATCCTTCGCAGGACTTCAAGTCTTTCGCTTCGAGTTTCATTTGTTCGAAGGCTTTCTTAAAGAGGATATTAATTGAGCTTCCGTTATCCACTAACACCTTATGGACTAAATCGGGGTCGAAGGCTGTAGTAATTACCTGTGGGTCTTTGGTGGGTGAATGAATGCCAGTATCATCTCTACTATGGAATACGACATCGTCTGATGTTGCTTCACTTAAGTGATGTCTTCGAGGTTACTGCACTCTCCTACTTCAAAATGCTTGGCGGCATTAACGTACTGATCCATTGCTTTGTAACTATGGCTAGCTAGATGGGGCCCGCCTATAATGGTATTGATAACGATCCCTTTACCTTTCTATTGGGTTGTAGGTTTGGAAATTGCCTAGTTTTGGTTCGGGGCTTGCCCTCCTTGCCCCTTGTCCCGTGGGGCAACCTTGTACTCGTCTAGCTTCCCTTCCTGCAGCAAGTTCTCAACTACATCTCTCAAATGGCAGCACTCGTTGGTAGAATGACCATGAGTTCTGTGGAACAAACAAAACTTACCCGTAGCAATCTCTTTTTCGGTTGAGTCACTGGGTGGTTGCTTTTTATATTGCAATACGTTATAAGTATCCAGGTGGATGTTTTCCAATATGTTACTCAACGGCGAATAGTTCTCAAAAGTTTGGAATCGAGGTCTATTGCTGGTGTTGTTCCCTCCATTCCTATTCCTCCTATTACTGTTGCCATTCCTGTTGTTATTGCCTTCGTTCTTATTACTGATGTTCACCTCAACCCATCCCGAGCTATCGCCGGACTGCTTTACTACAACATTGCTTTGAATATATTCCTTAGAAGCCCCTTACGATTTTCTCTTTCTATTTGCATGGGCTTCCTCTTGTCTCAAGCGAATATTGGCTTTTTCATAGAACAATTCCCTAGTAGGGGGCGGTTTTGTGGACAAATAATCCCCGAATTCTGTGTCAGGGTCGACTCCTTCTATTAAGGCCATCAAAACGGTGGGTTCATGAGGGTCGTTGACTTTAGTAACAGCAAGGTTGAAACGGTTTAAGTATGACTTCAAAGATTCACCTGGAGCCTGTTTAATCCTTGACAACTCAATGGCGCTTTTAGATTTTCGAGCATGAAATCGAAACTGGTTCATAAAGCATTCACTTAGTTCTTTAAAGGTTGATATTGACCGTGGAGGGAGTCGGGTGAACCACATCAACGCCACGTCTTCTAGATAAATCGAGAAGGCCTTGCATTTTATAGCTTTTGGAGCTGTTGCGGCATTCATGAACCATGCATATTACATTAGATGTTGTCCCAAGTCGGTTCTCCCTGAATACCGATCCATTTGTGGCAAATTAAATCTCCAAGGGAATTGGAAGTCCAATATGTCATCTGTAAAGGGGTGTGACTTTGTTCAATGTCCCAGTCCTCATTGGTGTAGTGTCAGCTTTCGGACTTGATTTGGCGCACCATTGCCCATACATCAGCTTTTGCTAATGTTGGCTCAGGCTCTCTAGCCTTAGTGTTCGGAATACCCCTATGCTCCTAATTAGGGGATGCCCTCCTGTTTCTAGCAGCAGCTGCTCTACTCTATTCCCTACGTTCTTGGTCATTCATGGGAGGAAGGGGTTAGAGGAGTTGTCCTTGTGTGGGATTAATAATATTAGGATCCCTGGGTAGAACGTGAGATCCACGCATGGGCAGCAACATAGGTTCTCTCAGGTTCGGGTCGTTAGGTCCTAGCACACGAGCAGCATCTTCACGGGATCCCAAAAATACAAAGGTTAACTAATCAAGATTTTTAGGTCGCTTAAGTGGCCTTCTTTCACGTGGGCGCTCTTCATCCGAAGAGGATGATCGGTCTACTGTGAGGCGGTGAGTTGGAGAAGGTGTCTTCTGCCTATGAAACTCGTTGATTTCCCTGCTCATAGTGATCACGTTCTCCTGCATACGAAGATTGTCACGTTTGTGATCTTCCAAAGAATCCCTAGTACTTTCAAGCATATAAAGGAGGCGCGAAAAGTCACCATGTGCAACTGGTGCAGATGGAACGGGTTGTTCACTAGTCGTCACCGCCGGTATCGGAGCATTGGTGGGTGCTCAAGTAGATATACCAGTTTCAGCCGCGTTCGGATCGGAGCAGGGAAGTGGAACCGGTTCGGTTCAGAGGGGGTACGAGCAGCAACAACGTTTCCATTTCGGTTTGGGGACGAGCCATCCATTCTGTTCGGAGCAACTAGCTCGGATCGGCCTGCATCATTGCTTTGTCCCCGCTACCTCGTCACGATCATGGCTTGCGAATCTTCGTTAGCTTCATTCTCCCGAGTACCTTGCACTTGTTTTCCTTTTCCTTTAGCCATAATGTCCAATTCTTTAGTGATTAATCAGCAAATACTTGAAAATGTTGGAAACAGAGGATTAACTTCTTTGAACTTGAAGGTCCAAATAGTAGAACGACAATCCCGAAAAAGAGGAGAATTCAAAGACTTCTCAGTGAAAGCACCAAAATTTTAGATCCAGAAATGGCTTTAACACCCAAACTAGCAATAATTCGAATAAAATAAAATCAAAAGCAAAGGGAAACACACGATTTATAGTGGTTCGGCGTTAAAGAGCCTATTGATGATTCGGATATAAGTACACTAATGATTCTCACTCAAATTACTCATACAACACATAGATCCACTCAATTCTCTCCAAAATATAGTTTGAAGATGGTTATGATCGGAATATAGTGATGAAATTCGGTTAACAAGAGGATTTGAGTTCTGAATTTGCCAAAAGATCCCTTCAAATGACCCTTGGAGGTATTTATTGGTGAATTTCCTTTTTGAAATGGCTCCGGTTCGAGCACACGTGGCGGACATCCCATGAGAGTCGGGTTCGAATAGAACAAGATGATGACAACACAACTATATCGTGGGTGAATGTGGAGAAGTGGCTATCTAACCGCTCCGAGTTTTCAGGAGTCGTGGGGTGTAACCGCCGCCCATTTGCTCTTGGCTCGATTCGGATGTACAAAGGAAAAGAGGGGCGGATCGGGCTCCCTAGAACCGATCTGAATTTGTCCCTGCTTCTCTGATTTCTTCTTCGCTTCCTTTTGTTTTGGCTTGAGACCCCCGATCCGATCTTGACTTCAAATGCATGTTCTTCTAACCAACATTCTCCAAGAGTTGGATTAGTGTCTTTGTGTAGCCTATTTCACAAAGTAGGCTAACATTAATTATATTTTTATTAGTCAAAATGGTCATCCTTAGCATGTTAATGAATAATAATCTTATGTAGAAAACATATTTTGTTAAATATAAATATGACATTCAGTTAGAAACATATTTTGTTAAATATAAATATGACATCCAGTTAGAATAATGTTTTGATAAATAAAAAGGTCATCGCATTAGAATACATAGAAATTGTAAACAAATAAAATCATCATTTTATTTGTTGAATTAGAAGTTGTAAACAAATAAAATCATCATTTTTATTTGTTGAATTAGAAATTGTAAACAAATAAAAAATTAGAAATTGTAAACAAATAAAATTATCGTTTTTATTTGTTATGTTGGACAAAAATTGTAAACAAATAAATTATTCTTTTATTTGTCATTAGAATACATAGAAATTGTAAACAAATAAATTATTCTTTTATTTGTCATTAGAATATATAGAAACTGTAAACAAATAAATTATTCTTTTATTTGTCATTAGAATACACAGAAATTGTAAACGTAAACAAATAAATTATTATTTTATTTGTCATTAGAATGCATAGAAAAATGCATGCAAATAAATTATTCGTTTATTTGTCATTAGAATACACAGAAAACATATTTTGAAATAAATATGTCACTTATGTTAGAAAATATATTTTGTAAATAAACATGTTATTTATGTAGAAAACATATTTTATAAATAAATCTGTCATTTATTTAGAATGTTTTTTGTCAAACAAAAATATCAATGATTTATAAAAATATCATTTTGCTAGAATCATGTTATGTTAGATTAAAAATATCATTGATTTAGAATCATGTAATGTTAATTAAAAATATCATTGATTTAGAATCATGTTATGTTAATTAAAAATATCATTTTGTCAGAATCATGTTATGTTAGATTAAAAATGTCATTTATTTAGAATAATGTCATGTGAATTAAAAATTTCATTTATTTAGAATAATGTCATGTGAATTAAAAATGTCATTTATTTGAATAATGTCATGTGAATTGAAAATATCATTTATTTAGAATAATGTCATGTTAAAATAAAAATGTCATTTTTTTAGGGAATGTTATGTTGAAATAAAAATATGTCAATGATAAAATTTACATTTTTATAGTGCATGTAAAAATGATTAAAATGATCATTAGTTAAAAATACAAAAATATGTTAAAGATTAGAACATTATCATTTTTATGTTAGCAATATTAGAAAATTGGTCATATGTTAAAAATATGATTTGTGATAGGTTAAAACATTGCCATAATAATGTTAATATTAATATGGCAGTTGAAATTAACTTATAAATATCAATTTATAATTTAAACAGTGAAAATTTGTTAAATAGAAATAATTCAGTTAGAATTATAATTGGTTAAATTTATCAACAAATGATGTATTTAAATAAATTCGTGTTGTCTGAAAACCCCACACGGGTATTGGGATGATATTTGACATACACTAGTCCCAATATTTAATTAATTGTCAATCGATGGATTGTGTAAAAACCCGTAACTTCCCCGTAAAGGAAAGAGCGGATAGTTCGAGAACAAGCCACAACAGAGCGCATACAGAAGAACACTTCATTGTATATTACAACAATGCACCAGAATACAAGAATATACAGAGTATAAATGAATATTACACAGAAATATCAGAGATTTAAATTACATTTAAATACATCGCAGCGGAAAATAATACAATACACAACTAGAAGAGATATACGGATACAAAGCTTTCCGGATATCATTCCAGCTGTAAACCAGGATCCTGTGAATATAAATCTGCAAAACCAAAACTACTAGCTGCCCGTGTGGAAAATAGGGGCACCCAGAGTTTAGGTTAAAACAATAAACTCCAGGTCAGTCATGTGACTGGTGTGAGAACTAAAACAGTTATTTAAAACTTTACTTTAAAAGAGAGTAATTCAAGGGACCACGCCGTATAACACGGAACGGGTTTCCTCCCAAGAATACTAGTGCATAGAATAAACAGCGCAATGCTTTTTCGAAAAATGAAGCTATTATAAGACCCAGGTCCCATCACACAATGCAACGCAAGCCGGAGGATAGGGTTTTACCTTATAACAGCCAAACATGCTTGATACGTTTAAAAACAAATCATTTGATACTATAATATGTGTATAGTGTCAAAACAATTTCAATCATAAATATCAATCATAGACGGCATGAGTACCATATATCATGTCGCCATACTAGTTCTACAATTAAAACCGCAATACACGTATCGGAAATTGGATTTCCATCATGGTGGCTCCTGATTCGAAAGATCGATCGTGGAATGCAATTCACCACGGCTTACGTCCCCACAAGAGAAAACACCGTCTGCATCCGCACATTTGGGACCAGAGTACCACCGCGGCTTACGTCCCAGCGAGAGAAAACACCGCTTACTCTATATATCCCTGAGCACTAGGCTCATCTCGGTCGACCAAATCCACGACACCACTAAGGTGCCCATCCACGAAAAAAAGCATACTGATCAAACCATCAGTTTGCCACCATACCGGGGTGTGAGGCTCGCGGATCAACGCTATACACAAAGCCATGCTATATCAGCTGCTCTTTGATCATCAACCACCAAACTTTGCTTTTCAACAAAAGTCTGGATCACTGCATCTCAGCATGCCACACTATCAATCCATATCGTACCACTGATTTCTGCCAATATATAACCTCTGAGCTCATATGTCTCAGAGAAGGGCGTTAAGCAAGAGAATAAATTCTCCGCCGCCAAACAGATATATATTTAGCAGAGATCAACAAATACAATATAAAGGAATACAATGTCAGACACACCATCCATTTACAAGTCCGTTCTAGGTCTGAACGAAACCGGAGGCACTTTCCTCGCATATCCATCCATCTCCAAGTACGTCTGGACGACCACCAACTATTTCCATCCTCTTGGGTGTACAGCCCAATCAGGATCGTCAGTAATTATCCAAACGATGTGAAGACTTCCGGTCTTCGACCACCGTCTTCATCTTCGACTTATCGTCGAATCGGTTATTCAGAATGGGTGTAAACCCGGCCTTCCCGAACAACCCGCGTATATTAAAAACGAATGTTACACAAACACAGCATACGCCTCATTCCAATTCATTAGTCACTAACCGCAAATTAGCAAGAGGACAATTCCCCAAACATTAACCCCGAAGGCCGAAACCAACATCAGATCAATACCCAGGAAACCATTCTTCTTAGCCAACCTACAGCTAGTTTTTAAACTCCACATTCTTAGGGAAAGGTTCCCATTAATTTTATCCAAGATAAATCCTTTAAAATTTATCCTGTAATCTTCCTTTGGATGTCGTTTAAAACCAAATTATGGTTTTTCCAACTAGTCGAGATTAGCGAACCACAACGAAGTAATTATTTATTTTATTTCCCAATCCCAACCTATTCATCCCATGAAGCAAAACTGGTAATACTCCATATCTAACACCACAATGTTATCGGTAAAATTAATTACCATTTCACGTTCAAATCTAATTAAAGATTTAACTATCGCTTTGGAGCAAAACTGGCGATACTCCATTCTCGCTCACTTTCCAAATTTGATAATTTAAATTATCAATTCACATTTCAATCTATTTGCAGATTCATTAAAACTCCTTTACTGGGTTAAAGAACTAGGTGTTATTTAAAACACAGTTCACGACAAACCCAAATCACATTCTATTTATCATCGGGTTAAAGAGCTAGTGTTATTTAAAACACAGTTCACGATAAACCCATGAATCAATTCTAGTTTAATTTAATTCAAATATATTAAGAATTCCGATTATTTAAAACCCCTTTTTAAATCTAATTTATTTAAAAACAAATCGGGTTTTAAAATTAGTTCAAACTAGTTCATTTTGATAAAAATCTATTTTTATCTTTTCAAATATGGAGTTTTTCATCCCAATTCTTTCTAAATCATTTCTTATGATTTTACACAAATTATTACCATTTTTAATAATTTTATCAAGGCCTGTACAGTCGATTTCCATCAATGGCCATCGAACTGCACTTACACCGACCTTTTTCAAATTTGATTTGGACATAATTCCAAATCCAACCGTTAGATTTCCAATTTCTAATATTCATTAGAAATCTCTTTACGATACGAACCCAACGGTTCCGGTTTTAGGAGAATCCGACGGTCGGATCTCCCGTAATGTCCGTTTGAAATAAATGGTCGAAATTCACGAACTGCCGCGGCGCGGCGCTTTCTATTCAGGCCATTATATTATATATATAATATATATAATATAAATTTCGTCGATTTCTATTTAAAACGAGTTTTATAAATCGTTTTAATTTTGTTTCAAAAACAATTTCACTTCCATTTCAATTCAAATCGAAATTGAATTTTTCCTTATAAATTCGTTTTAAAATTCATTTCTATTCAATTCAAATTTCAATTAAATTTGAATTCATTTCAATTCGTTTTCAATTTGAATTCATTTTCAATTCAATTCAATTCGTTTTCAATTTGAATTCGTTTTCAATTCAATTCAATTCGTTTTCAATTCAATTCAATTCGTTTTCAATTTGAATTCGTTTTCAATTTGAATTCAATTCGTTTTCAATTCAATTCAATTCGTTTTCAATTCAATTCATTTCGAAATCGTTTTCAATTCAATTCATTTCGAAATCGTTTTCAATTCAATTCATTTCGAAATCGTTTTCAATTCATTTCATTTCGAAATCGTTTTCAATTCATTTCATTTCGAAATCGTTTTCTATTCATTTCATTTCGAAATCGTTTTCAATTCAATTCATTTCGAAATCGTTTTCAATTCATTTCGAAATCGTTTTCAATTCAATTCATTTCGGAATCGTTTTCAATTCAATTCATTTCGAAATCGTTTTCTATTCATTTCATTTCGAAATCGCTTTCTATTCAATTCATTTCGAAATCGTTTTCTATTCAATTCATTTCGAAATCGTTTTCAATTCAATTCATTTCGAAATCGTTTTCAATTCAATTCATTTTGAAATCGTTTTCTATTTAATTCATTTCGAAATCGTTTTCAATTCAATTCATTTCGAAATCGTTTTCTATTCAATTCATTTCGAAATCGTTTTCAATTCAATTCATTTCGAAATCGTTTTCTATTCATTTCATTTCAAAATGAATAGAATCGATATAAATCGTTTACGTCAAAATGGCGTCAATCTAATCAACACGGCTTCATAAATTTCTATTTTCAAATATTCTATTTCAAATATTTCTTTTCAAAATAGTTGTTATTATCAAAATATTTCGTTCAACACATGACCAATCTCAATGGATGAGTACTGTCAACACATGAACCTTTATTTTATATTGATAAAGATGTAAATTTTATTACTAAAATATTTCGTTCAACACATGACCAATCTCAATGGATGAGTACTGTCAACACATGAACCTTTATTTTATATTGATAAAGATGTAAATTTTATTACTAAAATATTTCGTTCAACACATGACCAATCTCAATGGATGAGTACTGTCAACACATGAACTTTTATTTTATATTGTTCTTTATTTTCTAAATTGGAATGAGGCCCAATCAATTACCATATAGAGTTAATTATATGGATTTTCATACAACACATGTATATAATAGCATTGAAAAATAATCAACCATCAACCAAAGTGCACTACACTGTATAAGCATCAAATATAGATATCTAACGCTTATAACAGCCTGTCAATCAATCGATCGACATATTTAATCAATCAGGATGAGTGAACTGCATATTTCATCCTAACACCCGTGTAGGGTTTCAAACAATCAAACAAATATTTTATTTGTGCAGTTGGGCGATGTGTAAAATTTATCGACCCAATCAATGTCAGGAAAATCAGTGTACATAAACAAACCGTCTGGTTTGTAAATGAATATTTTATTTATTCACATTCACGTTAAAAATTATATTTTTAACGATAAAACATTTTATCCAACCTATGAATACTCTATTCAGTTCATTTATTCAATAAAATGATATTTTTATTTTTCTAATATATTTTAGAAAATTTCGGCGGCATAACGGCACGATACTAGAAACGGGACAAGGCCTAGCCTTATCCCCGGTCTAGTGAAGGCCCACGCCATTCACACATCAATCAAATCAATTCATTTCACCAAACAATTCCATTCAAACCAAATAATCTAACCAACTACACAACCAAACAATTTAACAAACAAACCATCCATGGTCTGTGGATGACGGGTGTCGGGTGCTACTAAGCACCGTCTGCATCCTAGTATATATATATATATATATATGTATAACTAGAATAAGAAATTTAGAGTGAGGAGTTCTCACCCTTTCGCTAAACTGAATGACGCAATTCTTCATGGGTAGGAAATCTTCACCGTGCTTTTCTTTCGTCTATTTCGTTGCCCTTATCCACTACCTATATAAAAATCACATTTTTACTTTGCTATTCAATATGTAAAAATCGAATTTTTACTACGCTATTCAATATATAAAAATCGAATTTTTACTATGCTACTATATAAAAGATTATATTTTTAATGTTAAAAATCTCATTCTTAATTCAACGCCACTATATATAGAATCATATTTTTAACTTCATAAAAATATTCCAAACATACGAGGAAAATCATATGTTTATCTTCATAAAAATATTATTTTTATCTATTGGAAATCGTGTTTTTGTACTGCTAACTTCTTAGTAAAAATCATATTTTTATTACGCTACTTCTTAAATAAAAATCATATTTTTATTACGCTACTTCTTAAATAAAAATCATATTTTTATTACGCTACTTCTTAAATAAAAATCATATTTTTACTATGCTCTTATATGTATAAAAATCGTACTTTCATACCATCATTATATATATAAAAATCGCTCCTTTATAGCGCTACTCACATAATAAAAATCTGAACTTTTCTATTATAAAAATCAACTCTTTAAACAAATCAAGATCTCGTTTTTCCTTTATATAAAAATCCTATCTTTGTATGGTAACAATTAAATTTTTACTTCGCCTTTCTATATTGATAAAAATTATAACTTTATATCGAGAAAAAACTTATTTTTCTACTTAAAAATCAGATCTAAACTTTCCTATGCTATTCACATTTTTAGCATCAAAGAATTTATATTTTTAACATCAAAGAATTTATATTTTTAACATCAAAGAATTTATATTTTTAACATCATAAAAATTAAGTTTTTATAACATCATACAAAAGAAAAAAAAAGGGAAATAAAACTCACTGTTTTCGGTTCCTTACAGAGGAGGGGGGGCTGCGGACCGTCGGGGACGAGGGCAAGGGGGTGCAGCTGTCGTATGGTGGCGCCGGTGTTGATGAAGGCGGCGCTGGAGATCGTCAGGCGGCGATGAGGCGCGGTGGGGTCCACGTTGGTGGCTGCTAGGGTTTCGCGAGGGGAAGTGGGCTTGGGGACTTCGGTGAGGTTCGAACGGAGAGGGACCGGAGGGGAATCTGATGGGAGGGCGGTGCACGACTTACGGCAGCTCCTAGGTGGCGGCGACGGGTGAATCAAGGGGGCGACGGGGTTTTTAAGGGAGCGGTTTTTTTTCTTTTTTCCAGATCTAAACAAAGTATGAGGAGAGGGAGAGTAAGGGAGAATTATATAATATTTATTTTAATTTAATTTAATATCCACTTGAGGTTGACTTTTAATTCGAACACCTATCGAGGCCCAACGACTGCCGCCCCTAGCTAATTACCCCCATTTCGAACACAATGGGATATGCCACACAAGCTGATTCGACTGTTTCGATCTGTTTCTGTTAAATTTACATTTAAATCATTATATTGAATTTTGAACGTACATTTCAATTTACCGGGGTCACATACTCACTTTATAAATTGCAGAAAAATATTTTCTAGCTTCGTATTGACGATACGGTCCTAACAAAACTAGTTTCATCGAATTCTGAGACCGTTGAAAAATGGCCATTTTCCAATCGATTAAAATCAACTGAAACTGGTCAAACGCGTTTTCCTTTGCCACGCTCACATATTGATTCGAAAAATTATGAAATTTGGAATCTAGCAATAATTTAACATCACGGACCCAACAAAAGTGGTTTCGTCGAAATCCGAGGTCGTTTGCAAAATTCCCATTTTTAAGGGCCTGAATTCTATAGCGACTATTCAGAATTTTCAACTGGACATATCTTTTGATTCCCGCTATGAAATCTCGATTCTTCGGATTCGTTGGAAAGATACTATCAAATAGATCCTATGATTTCTGGTTTTACTAAAATCCGGATTGTTTTGCACCCGGTACATTCAATTGAAGTTTGAAATCGAATTATCGAACTACCGCGCCATTTTCAATTCTATTTATAATTATATATAAATATTTATATTCTAACGACGGCGTATATAATATATACGTTCGAATTATATTCAAAATAAATTTTTTCGTCGATATTATTTAAAATAATTCATTTTAAATAATCAAAATTCGCTAAAATTGCCAAAATAAAAATTTTAAACTGACCCAGATTTTCGGGTTGTTACAATCTCCCCCACTTAAAACTTTTCGCCCCCGAAAAGGAACAAAGTCGAAAGTTGTTTAACAATTCAACTCAACTTCCATTGTTTTGATTACGGCTTAAGTTCTTCAACTTTTCAGTTTCTAAGAACTTTTCAAAAATTTCAAAAATTTGGCTAACACCCTAAATTTTCGAAAAAATTCGCCATAACCTCCCCTGCAATGGGAGCATCGGGAAATCTCAAATAGCTTCCCCGGTCCTTCAGATCTCAAAATGAAAAAGAAAAAGCCAAGCGGCTAGCCAATAGGCTCATAAAATCATCATCACCCAAACAAAACAGTAAATTATGTAGTAAACATGTACCTATTTGTCGGGCAAACAAATTTTATTCTCTGCTCTAGCCTCCTTGCTATGACCTGTTCAATGTAAGTACAAGTATATGCATGCAATTTCAATCAAATTCTAAAACATTCTAATATGCGGTGCTAAATTCACCTTAGTTCAATCATTATTCTTACACTAGCTATATTATACAATATCGATACATTTTTAAAGCAAAAGCATATTTAAGTTCATACAAGTATCATACACATCCATACATATATCTAAAATGCTAGTTCATTACATTAAAACCCAACTTTCTAGGAAGTCGTGCCTCCTCCTTGCATAATTTCCAAAGTAGATATCTCCTTTCCTTTGGATTTCTTATCACCCTTCTTTAACGGGCAATTTCGGGCTAGATGCCCTATATCTTTGCATCGGAAGCACTTCTTTTCTTTTCCTAATTTTCTGGATTTTTTCTTGATGTTTGGACACTTATCCACAAAATGTCCCGTTTCTTTACACTTAAAACAAACTATGTCCATTCTTATCTCTTTCTCTTTGATTTTCTTTCTCTCAGGGCACCGAACCGCATAATGCCCTTCTTCTCTGCATATACGACAATAAACTCCCACGTATGTTCCTAAGTTCAACTCCCTTTCTTTTTCTGCTTTCTACTGGGCCCTCCTTGTTTGTTTCGGAGTCATACTGAAGTCAGCATTAGATAAGCCATAGAGAACCATCTCCTACATTATATTTGAGGATTTTATCAAGAGAGTTTGCATTACTTTTCGTTAACAAATATCTTGATTCATGCTTTATATATCATTCCAGTATTCCTATTAGTTGAATTAATAATCATCACAGCTAGCAATCAATGTGTTGGTTAACTTTCAAAGGTATAATTTTTTTTATATATATATATATACTAAAAATCATGTTTTTGATGCCAAATCACAACAATAAATCTATCTAGTTTGGTTCTCACACCAGTCGATTGGAAATATATAAATATCTCACTTTCGAAACTCGAACATAAACACTGATGATGAGATCTCAATCATCAGTATCATCTCCGGGCGACTAGGGTGTGATTCTATATCTATTCAATATATTAAAACTTCGAATACACGTTTGCAAGGCGTATATGCAAAGTCTTTATATATTGGATTGTCCAAATTCAATATAGAACAAATATTCAAATACGTATAAAATGGTTTAAATTTTCAAAACAAAATTGTTTAAATGTTTATTTTTAAAAAATAACACTCTTTCGACTCGTCCTAGGATACTACTGATCCCATCTCTAACGAGTCATTCTTATTGGATATTACTAATCCAATCTCTGATGAATTCTTTCGTTTGGTTCTAATGTGTCTTGTTCTCTGAGCTTTGTAAACCAAAGCTCTGATACCAACTGTAAAAACCCGTAACTTCCCCGTAAAGGAAAGAGCGGATAGTTCGAGAACAAGCCACAACAGAACGCATACAGAAGAACACTTCATTGTATATTACAACAATGCACCAGAATACAAGAATATACAGAGTATAAATGAATATTACATAGAAATATCAGAGATTTAAATTACATTTAAATACATCGCAGCGGAAAATAATACAATACACAACTAGAAGAGATATACGGATACAAAGCTTTCCGGATATCATTCCAGCTGTAAACCAGGATCCTGTGAATATAAATCTGCAAAACCAAAACTACTAGCTGCCCGTGTGGAAAATAGGGGCACCCAGAGTTTAGGTTAAAACAATAAACTCCAGGTCAGTCATGTGACTGGTGTGAGAACTAAAACAGTTATTTAAAACTTTACTTTAAAAGAGAGTAATTCAAGGGACCACGCCGTATAACACGGAACGGGTTTCCTCCCAAGAATACTAGTGCATAGAATAAACAGCACAATGCTTTTTCGAAAAATGAAGCTATTATAAGACCCAGGTCCCATCACACTATGCAACGCAAGCCGGAGGATAGGGTTTTACCTTATAACAGCCAAACATGCTTGATACGTTTAAAAACAAACCATTTGATACTATAATATGTGTATAGTGTCAAAACAATTTCAATCATAAATATCAATCATAGACGGCATGGGTACCATATATCATGTCGCCATACTAGTTCTACAATTAAAACCGCAATACATGTATCGGAAATTGGATTTCCATCATGGTGGCTCCTGATTCGAAAGATCGATCGCGGAATGCAATTCACCACGGCTTACGTCCCCACAAGAGAAAACACCGTCTGCATTCGCACATTTGGGACCAGAGTACCACCGCGGCTTACGTCCCAGCGAGAGAAAACACCGCTTACTCTATATATCCCTGAGCACTAGGCTCATCTCGGTCGACCGAATCCACGACACCACTAAGGTGCCCATCCACGAAAAAAAGCATACTGATCAAACCATCAGTTTGCCACCATACCGGGGTGTGAGGCTCGCGGATCAACGCTATACACAAAGCCATGCTATATCAGCTGCGCTTTGATCATCAACCACCAAACTTTGCTTTTCAACAAAAGTCTGGATCACTGCACCTCAGCATGCCACACTATCAATCCATATCGTACCACTGATTTCTGCCAATATATAACCTCTGAGCTCATATGTCTCAGAGAAGGGCGTTAAGCAAGAGAATAAATTCTCCGCCGCCAAACAGATATATATTTAGCAGAGATCAACAAATACAATATAAAGGAATACAATGTCAGACACACCATCCATTTATAAGTCCGTTCTAGGTCTGAACGAAACCGGATGCACTTTCCTCGCATATCCATCCATCTCCAAGTACGTCTGGACGACCACCAACTATTTCCATCCTCTTGGGTGTACAGCCCAATCAGGATCGTCAGTAATTATCCAAACGATGTGAAGACTTCCGGTCTTCGACCACCGTCTTCATCTTCGACTTATCGTCGAATCGGTTATTCAGAATGGGTGTAAACCCGGCCTTCCCGAACAACCCGCGTATATTAAAAACGAATGTTACACAAACACAACATACGCCTCATTCCAATTCATTAGTCACTAACCGCAAATTAGCAAGAGGACAATTCCCCAAACATTAACCCCGAAGGCCGAAACCAACATCAGATCAATACCCAGGAAACCATTCTTCTTAGCCAACCTACAGCTAGTTTCTAAACTCCACATTCTTAGGGAAAGGTTCCCATTAATTTTATCCAAGATAAATCCTTTAAAATTTATCCTGTAATCTTCCTTTGGATGTCGTTTAAAACCAAATTATGGTTTTTCCAACTAGTCGAGATTAGCGAACCACAACGAAGTAATTATTTATTTTATTTCCCAATCCCAACCTATTCATCCCATGAAGCAAAACTGGTAATACTCCATATCTAACACCACAATGTTATCGGTAAAATTAATTACCATTTCACGTTCAAATCTAATTAAAGATTTAACTATCGCTTTGGAGCAAAACTGGCGATACTCCATTCTCGCTCACTTTCCAAATTTGATAATTTAAATTATCAATTCACATTTCAATCTATTTGCAGATTCATTAAAACTCCTTTACTGGGTTAAAGAACTAGGTGTTATTTAAAACACAGTTCACGACAAACCCAAATCACATTCTATTTATCATCGGGTTAAAGAGCTAGTGTTATTTAAAACACAGTTCACGATAAACCCATGAATCAATTCTAGTTTAATTTAATTCAAATATATTAAGAATTCCGATTATTTAAAACCCCTTTTTAAATCTAATTTATTTAAAAACAAATCGGGTTTTAAATTTAGTTCAAACTAGTTCATTTTGATAAAAATCTATTTTTATCTTTTCAAATATGGAGTTTTTCATCCCAATTCTTTCTAAATCATTTCTTATGATTTTACACAAATTATTACCATTTTTAATAATTTTATCAAGGCCTGTACAGTCGATTTCCATCAATGGCCATCGAACTGCACTTACAGCGACCTTTTTCAAATTTGATTTGGACATAATTCCAAATCCATCCGTTAGATTTCAAATTTCTAATATTCATTAGAAATCTCTTTTCGATACGAACCCAACGGTTCCGGTTTTAGGAGAATCCGACGGTCGGATCTCCCGTAATGTCCGTTTGAAATAAATGGTCGAAATTCACGAACTGCCGCGGCGCGGCGCGTTCTATTCAGGCCATTATATTATATATATAATATATATAATATAAATTTCGTCGATTTCTATTTAAAACGAGTTTTATAAATCGTTTTAATTTTGTTTCAAAAACAATTTCACTTCCATTTCAATTCAAATCGAAATTGAATTTTTCCTTATAAATTCGTTTTAAAATTCATTTCTATTCAATTCAAATTTCAATTAAATTTGAATTCATTTCAATTCGTTTTCAATTTGAATTCGTTTTCAATTCAATTCAATTCGTTTTCAATTTAAATTCGTTTTCAATTCAATTCAATTCGTTTTCAATTCAATTCAATTCGTTTTCAATTTGAATTCGTTTTCAATTTGAATTCAATTCGTTTTCAATTCAATTCAATTCGTTTTCAATTCAATTCATTTCGAAATCGTTTTCAATTCAATTCATTTCGAAATCGTTTTCAATTCAATTCATTTCGAAATCGTTTTCAATTCATTTCATTTCGAAATCGTTTTCAATTCATTTCATTTCGAAATCGTTTTCTATTCATTTCATTTCGAAATCGTTTTCAATTCAATTCATTTCGAAATCGTTTTCAATTCAATTCATTTCGAAATCGTTTTCAATTCAATTCATTTCGAAATCGTTTTCAATTCAATTCATTTCGAAATCGTTTTCTATTCATTTCATTTCGAAATCGCTTTCTATTCAATTCATTTCGAAATCGTTTTCTATTCAATTCATTTCGAAATCGTTTTCAATTCAATTCATTTCGAAATCGTTTTCAATTCAATTCATTTCGAAATCGTTTTCTATTCAATTCATTTCGAAATCGTTTTCAATTCAATTCATTTCGAAATCGTTTTCTATTCAATTCATTTCGAAATCGTTTTCAATTCAATTCATTTCGAAATCGTTTTCTATTCATTTCATTTCAAAATGAATAGAATCGATATAAATCGTTTACGTCAAAATGGCGTCAATCTAATCAACACGGCTTCATAAATTTCTATTTTCAAATATTCTATTTCAAATATTTCTTTTCAAAATAGTTGTTATTATCAAAATATTTCGTTCAACACATGACCAATCTCAATGGATGAGTACTGTCAACACATGAACCTTTATTTTATATTGATAAAGATGTAAATTTTATTACTAAAATATTTCGTTCAACACATGACCAATCTCAATGGATGAGTACTGTCAACACATGAACCTTTATTTTATATTGATAAAGATGTAAATTTTATTACTAAAATATTTCGTTCAACACATGACCAATCTCAATGGATGAGTACTGTCAACACATGAACTTTTATTTTATATTGTTCTTTATTTTCTAAATTGGAATGAGGCCCAATCAATTACCATATAGAGTTAATTATATGGATTTTCATACAACACATGTATATAATAGCATTGAAAAATAATCAACCATCAACCAAAGTGCACTACACTGTATAAGCATCAAATATAGATATCTAACGCTTATAACAGCCTGTCAATCAATCGATCGACATATTTAATCAATCAGGATGAGTGAACTGCATATTTCATCCTAACACCTGTGTAGGGTTTCAAACAATCAAACAAATATTTTATTTGTGCAGTTGGGCGATGTGTAAAATTTATCGACCCAATCAATGTCAGTCAAATCAGTGTACATAAACAAACCGTCTGGTTTGTAAATGAATATTTTATTTATTCACATTCACGTTAAAAATTACATTTTTAACGATAAAACATTTTATCCAACCTATGAATACTCTATTCAGTTCATTTATTCAATAAAATGATATTTTTATTTTTCTAATATATTTTAGAAAATTTCGGCGGCATAACGGCATGATACTAGAAACGGGACAAGGCCTAGCCTTATCCCCGGTCTAGTGAAGGCCCACGCCATTCACACATCAATCAAATCAATTCATTTCACCAAACAATTCCATTCAAACCAAATAATCTAACCAACTACACAACCAACCAATTTAACAAACAAGCCATCCATGGTCTGTGGATGACGGGTGTCGGGTGCTACTAAGCACCGTCTGCATCCTAGTATATATATATATATATATATGTATAACTAGAATAAGAAATTTAGAGTGAGGAGTTCTCACCCTTTCGCTAAACTGAATGACGCAATTCTTCATGGGTAGGAAATCTTCACCGTGCTTTTCTTTCGTCTATTTCGTTGCCCTTATCCACTACCTATATAAAAATCACATTTTTACTTTGCTATTCAATATGTAAAAATCGAATTTTTACTACGCTATTCAATATATAAAAATCGAATTTTTACTATGCTACTATATAAAAGATTATATTTTTAATGTTAAAAATCTCATTCTTAATTCAACGCCACTATATATAGAATCATATTTTTAACTTCATAAAAATATTCCAAACATACGAGGAAAATCATATGTTTATCTTCATAAAAATATTATTTTTATCTATTGGAAATCGTATTTTTGTACTGCTAACTTCTTAGTAAAAATCATATTTTTATTACGCTACTTGTTAAATAAAAATCATATTTTTATTACGCTACTTCTTAAATAAAAATCATATTTTTATTACGCTACTTCTTAAATAAAAATCATATTTTTACTATGCTCTTATATGTATAAAAATCGTACTTTCATACCATCATTATATATATAAAAATCGCTCCTTTATAGCGCTACTCACATAATAAAAATCTAAACTTTTCTATTATAAAAATCAACTCTTTAAACAAATCAAGATCTCGTTTTTCCTTTATATAAAAATCCTATCTTTGTATGGTAACAATTAAATTTTTACTTCGCCTTTCTATATTGATAAAAATTATAACTTTATATCGAGAAAAATCTTATTTTTCTACTTAAAAATCAGATCTAAACTTTCCTATGCTATTCACATTTTTAGCATCAAAGAATTTATATTTTTAACATCAAAGAATTTATATTTTTAACATCAAAGAATTTATATTTTTAACATCATAAAAATTCAGTTTTTATAACATCATACAAAAGAAAAAAAAGGGAAATAAAACTCACTGTTTTCGGTTCCTTACAGAGGAGGGGGGGCTGCGGACCGTCGGGGACGAGGGAAAGGGGGTGCAGCTGTCGTATGGTGGCGCCGGTGTTGATGAAGGCGGCGCTGGAGATCGTCAGGCGGCGATGAGGCGCGGTGGGGTCCACGTTGGTGGCTGCTAGGGTTTCGCGAGGGGAAGTGGGCTTGGGGACTTCGGTGAGGTTCGAACGGAGAGGGACTGGAGGGGAATCTGATGGGAGGGCGGTGCACGACCTACGGCAGCTCCTAGGTGGCGGCGACGGGTGAATCAAGGGGGCGACGGGGTTTTTAAGGGAGCGGTTTTTTCTTTTTCTTTTTTCCAGATCTAAACGAAGTATGAGGAGAGGGAGAGTAAGGGAGAATTATATAATATTTATTTTAATTTAATTTAATATCCACTTGAGGTTGACTTTTAATTCGAACACCTATCGAGGCCCAACGACTGCCGCCCCTAGCTAATTACCCCCATTTCGAACACAATGGGATATGCCACACAAGCTGATTCGACTGTTTCGATCCGTTTCTGTTAAATTTACATTTAAATCATTATATTGAATTTTGAACGTACATTTCAATTTACCGGGGTCACATACTCACTTTATAAATTGCAGAAAAATATTTTCTAGCTTCATATTGACGATACGGTCCTAACAAAACTAGTTTCATCGAATTCTGAGACCGTTGGAAAAATGGCCATTTCCCAATCGATTAAAATCAACTGAAACTGGTCAAACGCGTTTTCCTTTGCCACGCTCACATATTGATTCGAAAAATTATGAAATTTGGAATCTAGCAATAATTTAACATCACGGACCCAACAAAAGTGGTTTCGTCGAAATCCGAGGTCGTTTGCAAAATTCCCATTTTTAAGGGCCTGAATTCTATAGCGACTATTCAGAATTTTCAACTGGACATATCTTTTGATTCCCGCTATGAAATCTCGATTCTTCGGATTCGTTGGAAAGATACTATCAAATAGATCCTATGATTTCTGGTTTTACTAAAATCCGGATTGTTTTGCACCCGGTACATTCAATTGAAGTTTGAAATCGAATTATCGAACTACCGCGCCATTTTCAATTCTATTTATAATTATATATAAATATTTATATTCTAACGACGGCGTATATAATATATACGTTCGAATTATATTCAAAATAAATTTTTTCGTCGATATTATTTAAAATAATTCATTTTAAATAATCAAAATTCGCTAAAATTGCCAAAATAAAAATTTTAAACTGGCCCGGATTTTCGGGTTGTTACAGATTGGCAGTCTGTGATGAGCGTTATTTATTTATTTTAATGCTCACATAGTTATAAACTTCACTTTGGATGAGGATTGATTGTTTGATGATTGTTTATCATTATCATTGAATATATGCAATGTATGAAGTCCGTATAACTGAAATTATATGGTAATTGTTGATTCCATTCCGATTCAGAATGTTTTATATAAAGAATATTCAAAAAATAAAGAATATTTCAAAGTAAATACTATTTTAAAATAATGAATATTTTAAAATAAAATTCATTGTAGAAAAAAATTATGATTTTCATTTCCATCATTGGATGGACAAAAAAATATAAAAATATGAAGTCGGGTTAAGTATAGAAACGCCATTTTTAACCCTAACGGGTTATCGATCGTTTTTATTCATTTTATAATGAATATTGAAAAGTTGTGATTTCAAAATTTAACATTTTGAAAATATTAATATTATAATATGATAAAGATATAGAATATTCAATTTTGAATTAAAATTGAAAATGAAGTTAAAATCTTTCTAAAATGAATTTATAAATATTTTACAAAATACGATTTAAATGGAAACCAACGAAATATTATATATATATATATATATATAAACACACGCGCCACACAGCGATCATTCGCGAATTTCGACCATTAATTTGAAATTGATGTAATGGGAGATCCGACCGTCGGATTCTCCTAAAACCGGAACCGTTGGGTTCGTATCGAAAATAGCTTTTCAATGAATATAAGAGTTTTGAAATCTAATAGTTAGATTTGGAATTATGTCCAAATCAAAATTGAAAAAGGTCGCTATGGATGCAGTTCGGTGGCTGTTATTGGAAACCGGCTGTACGGGTCTTAATAAAATTATTAAAAATATGGTAAAATTATGTAAAATCAAACTAATAATTTGGAAATATTTTGGATGAAAAATTCCATTTTTGAAAAGGTAAAAATATTTTTTTATCGAAATGAACTAGTTATTAACTAGAATACATCTTTAAATTAAAATTTCATGAAGTTTTCCAATTAATTAACATTTAATTGGAATTACATAAAATAAATTGGATTTTTGGTTTTGTCATGAATGGTGTCTTAAATAACACTGTTCTTAAACCCCATATGAAAAGAACAAATCTTTTAATTAAGATTATTAGAGTTTCCAATTTTTTTTAGTAATTAGAATAAAATAAAATATGAATTGGGTTTGTTGTGAACTGTGTTTTTAACAACATTCGTTCTTTATGAAAATGCATGCGTGTACTTGTCAAGTATAGTACACTCAAAAGGACCGTGTAATATGACAAACAATATTCAAGTATAAAGTAATAGCTAATCATAGAACAGTAGTATATTAAATGCAGTAAAAAATGGAAAAGTCACACCAGGGATTTTTATACTGGTTCGGAGCACCGTCCTACGTCCAGTCCCAGACCTCTCTCTGGATTTTCACTAATCAACAACCTCGCTTCACCCGAAGGAACAGGTTCACAACACCCGAGCAGCCGAACGAGATTTCACGCCTCTAACAACACGAGGACTTCAACTCTTGCCTAATCACACACAGGACTTTAACACTTGCCTGATCACACATAGGACTTCAACACTTGCCTGATCACACACAGATCTTCAACTAATACAATAGTTTTGACTTCTGCTTGTGTTCTTGATTCAACACGGATAGTCAACAGTTTGAGTATAATCTTCCTATAATCTGATCCTCAAGTATATACTTTGAATGCGTAGATTTAAGGAAGTATATTACTTATTGAATCAAGAGATATGAAATATTTTCAATGATTCAATAAGCAATTGAAATATTTGAGAGCTTTTAGAATGCAAGAATATTTAGAAAGTAAGATCAGAATTTAGAGCAAGAATCGGTGATTCGAAAGTATGATTTCAAGTCTATTTATAGTGTAGAATAGTTGCATTCCTTCATGAAGAGTTTCTACAAAAGATTGCATCCGTTTCCATTGAAAATTGAAGAGAAAACTCTTGATGAATGGAACCAACCCTTCATAAAAAAGCTTGCTGTTCGGAACCGGTCGACTGGTTGAAAATCACCGGTCGACTGGTTAAGTTTCTGGAAATTTAAAGAATCAAAAAAATAGCCATTATGTGCAAACACAGTAAAACCGGTCGACCGGTCCTTTTTTGGGCGATCGACCGTTTTCTGGCTACGGACCAGAGGTCCTCGGTCCATAGTCTATATCACTCTGCACTCTTTCCCAGTCGGAGCCTGGACCGTTTAGGCTTTTTCTGTGACTTTTCAATTCTAGAAATATACAGATTTCAGCAACGAAGATATGATATTTTTTTGAGCATTCGTGTTATACTTTGAGGATAGATTTTAACATATTTCTAACACGACTCAAAGTAAAAACCCTTATCTCTATGAAATTATCTTCATTGCACCTTTATATGTTGGCATCGATCAAAATCTTGTCTCAAAACTTTAACCCTATTAACAGTGAAGATATGATTTGAAATTTATAAATCTTTTATTAAGATTTAAATGGAAATTTTCCAAATTAAAGTTTTCTGATTTAATAGAAGAAATTGGAACTGAATGGAATTCGATTTAATAATAATCGAGATGAGCTTCTATAAAAGAAGACCGTTATTATATATGGAATTTAAAAGGCTTTGCCGTTATTCCATTTAAATTATTAGTCTAATACAAAAATTTATATTGATTTGATTTCTGTGAAAATTCCATATTTAATGGAAAATGATTTTGGGTTTATAGTGAATTGTGCTTTAAATGACATTGGTTCTTTGACCCAGTTAAAGACAAGATTAATTTCTTAAAGTTGAATAATCATAAAGTAATGATTTTTGATATTAAAACCAAATTGGAGTTTTAATGAATCTTTAAAAAGAAAATTAAAAAATAAATTTAAAAGTATTTGTCTTTGATAAAATTTATAGGAACCTTTCCCTAAAAATATGAATATTTATTTAAAAGAATATTCTAAATTGGAATGAGGCATATGATGTGTTTCTATAGAAGTTAATTATTGATTATAAAATATGCGAGTTATTCAGAAAGAAACCCATTTTGAATAATTTGTATGACGATTAAGAGTCGAAGATGAAGACGGTGGTTGAAGATGGGGGTCTTCACATCGCTTGGATGATTACTGATGTCTTGATTGGGAGGCAACCCAAGACAAAGTAATAAGTGGTGATCATCCAAACGTACTTGGAAATCGACCGGATATATGAGGACCTCTCTCATGTATTGGACATATGGGACAAGGAATAAGGTGCCTCCGGTTTCGTTCAGACCCAGAACAGACTTGTAAATGGATGGCATGTCTGACGTTGTATTCCTTTATGCTATATTTGTTGATCTCTGCTAAATATATATCTATTTGGTGGCGGAGAAATTATTCTTTTGCTTAACACCCTTATCTGAGACGTACGAGCTTAGAGGTTATATACTGGCATAAATCAATGGTATGGTATGGATTGACAATGTGGCATGCTAAGATGCAAATGATTAAGTCTTATTGTTGAAAAGCAGAGTCTTGTGGTTGATGATCAAAGCACAGCTTTATTTAGCATAGCTTTGTGTAGCGATACTTCGCGAGCCTCACACCCTGGCATGAACCAGAAACGAGAGAAGGACCCCAGGGAAAGCAGGCGTTTCTTTCTAGCTAGAAGTGGTGACTAGGTTTTACAAGCCCAGATATTTTTACTTATGTGGATGATGGAAAGCGAGGTACCTCGGATAATTATGAAAACTAGAATATAACGATAATTTGACATTCTAGATCCAACAAAAGTGGTCCCATCGAAAACGGAGGTCGTTTACAAAATGCCTATTTTTAAGGGACATATATATTAATAAAATATATATAAATTCCATAGCGACTATTTTGAATTTTAAACTGGACATAACTTTCAATTTATATTATGAAATCTTAGTTTTTCACATTAGTTAGAAAGATATAATTATACAAATTCAAATGTTTCTTGTTTTACTGAAATCCAGTTTATTTTGAATCATGTACATTCAATTGAAATTTAAAATCGAATTTTCAAACTACCACGCCATTTCAGGCTCATTTTATAATTAAAATAAATATATATGTTCTAACTTCGTTTTAAATAATTTTTTAGTCGTTATCATTTAAAATAAATCATTTTAAATATTCAAAATCCATTAAAATAGCTAAAATAAAAAAATTAAATTGGTTCTAAAAATCCGGGTTGTTACACCAACTTTGTTTTAGGTTTTTTCCAATGCATGGTAAACAAAAGGGTACAAGGACATGAATTTTGTAGTAATGAAAGCTCAAACATGAATAAAACGGGATGGGAAGGTCAAACAACTACTACTAAAGCAAGGTGAATGAATCAAAATGAACGAAGGAACTATCTATTCTCAAGGCCAAGGGTTAAACAATGCAACTATGAAATTTCATTAAATAATTCTCAAATTTCAAACATTCATATTTTTCGTTGTAAAATTTAAAGCTCATTTTCTTTTCTTATTTTTTATTCAAGTTGCTTTCTTTTCAAATTTTCAATCTAATTCTGGCATTCACTTATCGTTATAAATTTTTAAAATTCACAATTTTTTTTCAATGTCATCATTCACTATTCACTTTACAATTTAATTTTAAAACATTCACTTGTAAATTCTACTTACATTTCACAATAACGTAACTTTATTTAAATTTTGATCATTTACCCAAGTTCACGTTAATTTTACAAAAGCATTTTCATCAAAATTTATCCAAATAATTTTCGAATATTTATAAAAATAATTAGTTTAAGTATTTCTCCACGTTTCAATCGGAATCATATAGTCATCTCACTTTCAAAAATCGAAAATAAATATTGGTGATGTCGCGACAATCACCAGAATCATCTCCAAGCGACTAGAGTGTGATTCCATATCTATCTAGTACAGACAAGACTTTGTATATACGTTAGCTAGGAGTATATTCAAAATCTTACATATTCAATAGTCCAACCTTAATGTCGAATAAATATTCAAAATTCCTTTTATAAGAATACACCATCTCCAAATATATAAGACAAAACGGTATATTTCAAAATAATTTATCAATTTCAAAATAAATTTATTTCAAAATTTATTAATTTCAAAATACTTCCGCTGCGCTACTCTTTCAAAATATTAGTTTCAAAACGATTTACATTTCAAATTACGCTCTCACTAGTGTAATTTCTAGTGGATGATTCTTATTAAACTCCATAAGCTAAGCTTTGTATAAACTAAAGCTCTGATACCAACTGTAACGACCTGCCTTTTTGACTGCACCAAGTCGGTAATTAAACGAAATCAACTCCTTACCTCAATGTTAATGAAATTTTTTAAATTTTGACATTAAAAATTAAATCAAACAACAAAATTTCGCTTAAAACTTAATAACAACATTGCATTAAATTTCAATTTCATAATTTTAAGTCAAATATTTCAAACATTAATTTAGACTTCACATCGTTCAATCAAACGTCAACCTGGTTTCGTATGCAATATATAAAATTGAGAACATAAGGTGTTATGCAAGGATGAAGACAATGCAACAAACATAACATATTATGAATCAATTCCTATCGTTTCATGCGGTGAACAAGTATGGTTTCAAGTGAATTATCGCTATTATTTCATGTAATTTATACATAACATTTCATGAAATTTTCAACTAACAATTCATATAAATATTGGGAACTAACAGCATGATAGATGGATGATAACAATGCAAACATAACATATTATACCTCAATGACTATTATTCCATGTGATGAACAAATATGATTTGATGTGAATTTTTACTATCATTTCATTAAACTAAAAACAACCATTTAGTATAAACAACCGCTAACATTTCAACTAGCATTTCATGAAATTTACTATCAACAATTCATGCAAATGACAAAAAGACATACATTTAGTAGTTGATTTAATGTCATGTGATAAAAAACTAACAATCAAAATGTATTTTTACCAAAATATTATCATCATTTCATTCGATGTCAATACTTGCAAAAAGAACGTTAATCGTGAGCCGAAACTCACCTTGCGTGCATTTGACGACAAATACAAGTAGACAGAAGATTGCCAATAGAAGGTAGCAACAAAAGCAAAACAAATTGAAGTTTTTCCATTTTTCTATCTCTTATGTTTTTTAGAAGAGGGGAGGCAATAGATTAGGATTTTAGGAAGAAGATGGTGACTTACTGAGAGAAATGGGGATTTACAAAGGAGACGAAGATTTGTAGAGAGAGATCTAGGTTTTGGGGAGAGAATGTAACACCCCACCCCGAGACCCACATTAACAAAGAGAATTACATAGTAATCCCGTCTGCTAATATGGTGAATAGGGCTGGTTAGGGGCGACCAACTATAACTTAGTCTTAACTATCTATTGAACAAGACGATAAATGCTATTTTTTTTTCTTTTTTAACATAAGTGGGTCAACATATTTGATAAATAATTAATACAAAGCTATAGATGGCTATGGATCTATCAGAACAAAACACCATAACTAAATGAATAACTCATCATAGAATAGTGTAAATATGTAAAAATTTACACATACAATGATACAACTCAATACGGTAATAGAGTGGTATGATGAACACTCAATGTACGTGGAGTAAAGAATATACAATTTGATAATGTCTCATAAGAAAACTGACAATCCCAAGTAAATGACTTGATTCCAGAAAGGAAGCATTATGTAACCGCTACATCCAAAAGGGAGAATAATACCTGAAACAAACTCGGTCTGACTCGAGTGAAAACACACGGGTTGGGCTAGCTAAACTTATCATAAAAACATAGAACTCGATAAGGTTAAGTAAATGAAAGGTATGATTTCCTTTTACTCAAAGGATGCCAGGTCATAATGGGTTATTTCCTTCTAAGAGAGAATGACATCGCTTATTTGGAAGTAGAAGTGATAATTATAATAAGGCAACACTCAAGTGGAAAAACTACACTTAAAAAGATAAAACATCAAAAGGCTAAGTCTTAAAGGTAAGACTTAATGAACATAGCTTCCGCCTTGTATCATGGACAATTTGAATTAAATGTCGACAAAAATTTCAAAGAAAAGGAACACACATATACATCAAAGTATGTACCCTTCATATAAAGATGAACACATATAGATATGTCTCACATCATTGGCATATATGTAACACCCCGTATTTTCTGTGATCGTATAAGTAACAAGTCAGAGAATAATTAAATTTTAAAATAAGAATCAACGGAAACGGGTTGCGCCATTGTGTTCATCTCGAAATTCTGCTTGGAAACTAGTCCGAGTTTTCGAAAAACGGAGTCCGTATGGCCAAGTTATGACCTTCAGAAGTTTAAGGGGTTTAAATAAAAATTAAACAGCTCGAAATACGAATTCAAAATCCAGAAGCGGGCTGGGCGGGAAATTTCCCGCCCAGGACCCAGGTCGATTGGGTAGTCGACTGGGTAGTCGACCTACCCCTGACCAGGTCAACTGAAGTGTCGACTGGGTAGTCGACCTCCCCCGACCAGGTCGACTGGGTAGTCGACCCCTCCTGATTTCCCAGATCCAAACTCTGACCTGTTCTGCCACGTGTCGCTCTCTGATTCGTTGTGTGAGCTGGCCTGCTGCTCTGGACGATTCTGATGGTTTCTGGACTGATCTGATGGCTCTAAACACTTCTATTCTCCTATTTAAACACCCCCAGACCTCACTTTCTCTCCACATAATTTCATTCTGTCAATATTCTGCCTCTGTTCTAATTAGAAATAAAAATGGCATCGCTACTCTGCTGGAATCAAAACTTGGACTGATGCATTTTCTTCCAACATAGAATTAAAAGCTAAATCAAAGTTT
This sequence comes from Allium sativum, assembly GCA_030737875.1. Taxonomy (NCBI): domain Eukaryota; kingdom Viridiplantae; phylum Streptophyta; class Magnoliopsida; order Asparagales; family Amaryllidaceae; genus Allium; species Allium sativum. Next base: position 802,025,885 of record CM060915.1, read on the forward strand.
AGAGCTACAACAACAATTAAAGAGGAATAATTCAGCATTTCTGCATCAACAACAATTTATTATTCTTTCTTAAAACCACGAAAGGCAAGTACAGTTATTTTCCGCTATAAACTGTAATTATAATTGTGACATGATTATAAATCTGAATCTGAGGTTATGTATATTTTTATCTGCCAGATCTGTTTTTCTGTGACTATTCTGTACCTCTTTCTTCTTTCTGTTCTATAGCCAGGCTACTACGAGCCTGTGCCGAATTTCATAAGAGATTAATGTACGAACGCTAAATTTTGGGACAAATAATAATGCATAATTGGACATGAAACTGTTGCCTATGAGACCATTGCCTATGACTATGATTCATTGACTATGAGACTATTGCCTATGACTATGATTCATGACTATGAGACCATTGCCTATGACATTGAATAAGAATCTATTGTGATTAGTCGCCCATGACTATTGTGGTTAGTTGCCTATAACTATTGTAGTTAGTTTCTTATGCCTATTCCCTAAAGGATGTTAGATCTCATATTTAGTTTGTAACTTTGCTAGTTTATTCCCATTCACTGTTATGTACATCGAGCCTATAGGGCCATTTCATGAGTATTTAGAGAACTTGTGGAAACATGTTATACAGGGATTGGGCGTAGCTTAATTAAGTAAATCTGGCATAGCAAATATGTTGGCATAATCTGAGTTGGCTATAATAGAGAATGATTTACATGTGTATTAGTCTTGGACATAAAGGGTGAACTAGAATATTAAATCTAGTTTTGACATGAACTGTAAATGGGAATATTAAGGCTAAAATTTGGGGCATATATTGTATTATGAATTATGACCTTGATTTATGCATGTAAGTTTACGCTAAATTTATGATTAGGCAAGATAGGTAAATAGAGTTTTAGATATTTATAATCTGCTAAATCTGTTATCTGCTAAATCTGTTATCTACTAAATCTGTTAAATTTCCTAATCCGTTACCTACTAAAACTGTTGAATTGCCTAAACTGCTAAATCTATTATCTGCTAAATCTGTTGAATCGCTTAAACTGCTAGATCTGCTACCTGTTGAATTGTATGATCTGTTGAAACTAGATAATGGTAATCTAAGTATGGAATTCCGTAGGCTCGACCTAAGAATTGGTAGAACATGGAAATTTGATTAATCTGTTATATCCTATGAAGAAGTTTAATTTGTTAAATAAACAGAATTAGTCTGATATCTGGAAAATCTGTATTGGAATGAATTGGCTATGACACGAGGTTAGACTCTGTTTGCGGTAGAAGCCTGCCCGGAACCAACCGGCTTAACCAACGACCGCAAACTATTAGTCTAATGCGAGAGGTCGTAGGCATAACTAAAATATGCTTAGACATGAGGTTGGGTTTGGCTTGTGGCAGAAGTTTGCCCGGAACCGCCCGGCATATCCAGCGGCCACAAGCTACCGACCTAATGTGAGAGGTCTGTGCATTAATATTTAATTAATGCAAATCTGGGATAAATATGATGTCTAAAACGTGTTGGGTAAATAGGATTGAACTAATGAATTTAACAAACCCGTTTCGTGAATCTGTAGGCCAAATTACAAAGTTAGACAAATCTGTACATCTGTTAAATCCGTATATCTGATCCGTTAGTCTGAAAACTTGTCTGATCTGTGAACTAGTTGATCTGAACTCTGTATGTCTGAACTTGTAAACAAGTTAACCTGAAATCTGTTAGTCTGGGGACACAAGGTTAGGAGAGAAATTATTTGTGTCATCTGTTGTTTGGGACCCATATTAGTTAGTAACCCTTTCTGGTATCAAAATTTTGACCCAACAGTAGGTAGGGTCCGGGCACGCTTACTGAACTAATTATAAGTGGTTCATTCTGATAATGGCGAGGGGTGTTGATGGTGCGTTCCAACCGGGTCATGTGCGTGCATGGATCCCGGTCTGCCTCTGAGGATGTAAGACGCCGTGACATCTGTAAATAGGTCTGTGCTAATTGGTTGTCACTTTAGGGAGTGATACACCCTACTTTGGAGCCGACACAGGGTATTTATGTATTAGGGAGCCGATCGCTTGGGGTAGGGTTTTAGGGTACACTTAGTTCTGTCTGTTTCTGTTGGTATCGTCTGTTTCTGTTGGGTGGCAACACCTGTCTGTTTCTGCGTGGTACCGTCTGTTCGGGTGGTAAAGGCCCATTTATTAGTGTACACCTAATTCTACATTCTGTTTCCGTAGGGATTAATCTGTTTCTGTTTTTGTACCTTCTATTCGGGTGGTAAAAGCCCATTATTAGCATTCTGTTTCTGTCTATTTCTGCATGGGTGGTATAGGCCCATTATTAGCGTTCTGTTTCTGTGGAAATTATTCTGTTCCCGTTTCTGCTTCAGTTTAGACATTAGGGTGACACCTAATCCTGTTATACTAGTATTAGTACAGAGAAATGAAAAGTAATATTATTCTATTTCTTCTGTTTAACCTAAGTACATCTGCTGCTCCTGTTACTGTTATCTCTTATCCAGCTTATTTTAATTTCATGATTATTATTATCTATTCATATGCTGAAAGTCACTGGACTTGCCAGACTTTATGTCTGACCTTGCTTGTTTTCGCTCCTTTTTCTTCCGTTTCCCCCCAGGTTTTCCAAGGAGGGAACACTTTAGCTTGATCCGGATTTCTTCTGCTTGAAGTACTTAGAGTGTTTAAAGTATGGCTTGACTCCTTATGGCAGCTTCCGTGGGGATTATGATTTTAAAGTTTTGTACTCTGATGATTTTCTGAACAAGACTGATATTTATGTAGTTGAGTTTTTGGGAAAGATGTAACCAAACTGATTTCTGTTTTCCGCTGTAATAAAGTTATAATTTCTCAAGTATTGTTTATATGTCTTGTAAATTTCTGTTCTGTCTACTAAAATGCTCCACCAAAGTTAAGGCATTCCCTTTGTAAGTGTCCTTAACGGAGGTGGGCCGTTACAATATACTAGAATCTCAAAATATCATTGAACATATCATAAAAATCAGCTATAGATTCTTCTTAATTATTTATACCTCTTTTCATTGGTATAAATATAGAACATCTTATATTTATCAATGTACTCATTATAAACAATCTCATAATAACTTATAACTCATTTCATCCGTATAAATATAAGTACATCTTGCATCTGTCATTGAAACTCATTTTAAAAGGATTACCATAATTATACCATATCTCATCAGTATAAATATAAGTATATCTAAAATTCAACATAAAAGAATATCCAAAATTATACCTTACTTATCGGTACAATTATAAATATATCTCAAATCCATTTTAATAGACCCCGGAAGGAGTCTGAAACATCATATTAGAAACCACCATAAGACATGCATATAAATAAGCTTTTTCTTACATAAGGCAATAATAAAGTATCATCATCGAAATGGTGAAATCGAAACATCAAGAAATATAGCACGTGCTTACATCTTGACTAGTACTACATGTTGGTACCATCTATCGTGATGACTAGGGCCATAAACATCATAAAGATCTTAGTGACTATAGCCTAAATTTCATGATGCCCTTGGTCACAAAATTCGAGTAATAACATCGTGGTGATTGGATTCACAAAAACCGTGATCATCCTGATGGTTATAGTCAAAATCATCATAATGACTCCAATCGGGTACTTGCTAATAGTACCAGTAACATCTTGAATGTGTCTCGACTTCTCGAATAGGAATCCATAAGGCATGAACATATGTCCCATACCATACATTTATGCCTAACAATTTACTAGCCGATAGTCGATACCACATCAGAACCTCATAAAACATCATGAAATATGTATTACGCCTCATCTCATTGGCGAGTAAATACAATACCATACTCGTCTCATCTCACTAAAGGGTATAATTAACATCACGGCTTGTCTCATCTTATCGACAAGTGGAAAATCATCTTAAAACATCACAACACCGTGAAATCATCATAAAGAAGCTTGCCTCATGTCATTGGCAAGTAAAATAATGCCGTGAAGGTTGATTATGACCATAATTCACAAATCAGGAATTTTAGCATCTAAAATGTCTCATCTCATCAGCGCTTACAAAATACATCTAAAAATGGTTTCTCATCGAATAAACTCAAACATGATCTCTTAAACCATATAATTTTATCCAAAATTTTGTAACATCATAAATCATCTCAAATAATTCATCGAAATGGTTTCGATCGTCTAAGTATGATATTAAGCGATAAAGTAAATCCATGTGTCCCATACCATATGTTTTACTTTACCATTTAATTGTCTTTCTCATACGATTGAAGTTCATAAAAATAAGAAGTTATATTTATAAAATAAACTTTTACTATGGAAAACATGAACGTTAAAATGATTTTTGAAAATTATTATTGTACAAATTCTTTCTACTACAAATATATATATAACATATTTAAATAGAAAAAACATTTTGAAATTTCCGAAACCACTTGTTTTTTAAACCATTCTAAAAACACTTTAGTAAAATCATGCATGAAATCACTAAAAATCTCATAAAATCAACAATTAGAAACGATACGAAACATAGCAATAAAACTCAGGGCTGCAGCTTATTTAGACGATTCGCCCTCTTAAAACTCAAAACTTGCTAGACATTAAAGATAAAAATTGAAGAAGATAGTCATATCTTGAAAACAAAAAAAGAATCATCCAACTTGGACTTATGAATCAAAAGTTAAGGCAATTTCATTACAGGGTATAACATTTCAACCCTTTGAATGATTAAAAATATAAACAGGGCTATGGAGTGAAAAGACAATTGACCTCGATAAATCTCAGAATTTATCAAAACAATACGAAATTTGAAGATAATTTTCTTAGCTTGAATTCAAAAAAAGAATCATCAAATTTTAACTTATAGTTCAAAAGTTATGCCCAAAACAACTCTCAGATCTAAATTCTTTGTCAATGTCGTTTTTCTCTCCAAACAGCGACAAAGAAGTGCAAATTCAACCACACTAACATCATAATTTCACAAAACTCAAAAAAATGAAAGTTGAAGCTCTATGTCTGTGCTTTTCAGAACATCCAAAATTATTGAATTTGGACTTATGATTCAAAAGTTATGTTTAAAATAGTTTTCAGGTCTGAATTTACTAATCCTATCTTTCATTCTCAGGACAGCGGAAAACAAACGAAGTTTCGACCAAGAAAACTTAAAAATTTTAGAAAACTCAAAACATGAAACTTATAGGTTATGGTTTGAGCTTTTCGAATCATGTAAGATTATTGAATTTGGTTAAGAAATGAAAATTTTAATTGCTATATTTGTTTCAGCTTCATTAATGGATGAAAACCAAAACAATTCAAAATGCAAACAAATGTCATAAGATCAAACACAATACGATCAATATATTCAAGAGACACATACATAAGAAAAACAAAACACTAATTATAGTTTAACTAGCATGTGTGAGTGTTATTACTCACCTTAACATCTTGAACGACCATGCATGCCTCAACTCATCACCAATTTTCAAAAAAAAAAATGCATTTTTGACCTCTGTACCAGCAAGGATTTGACATATCAAATCTATGTATTATCCAACGAAATTTTTACAGAAGATTTAGCTTTAGTTAAGAATAACATATCCGAATTTTAGATTTTTAAGCTTTATCAACAAATAAATATGAATTTCCTACTAACCTGCATTTTCAACTGAGATAAAAATTTCTTGAGAAAAGATAACTTTTGACCCATCAAACCTTAATCGATTATAACAAAATTTGGTGTAGAGGTGCTGGAATGTGTTGACAGCAACATATCCAAATTTGAGAATTTTTGAGATTTAATTTAATTTTTTATGATTTCTAGGACAACAAGGGTTTTGCGTATAGGATAAAAGAGGATGCCATTCTTTTTTTCTTTTATTTGCCTCGAAATATTTTCAGGAGATGAGAGATCAGTTGAATGTGAATTCTCTCTTGAAACTTCTATGTGGGTTACTGGATACCAATTATAACCCAAAAGCCCAATTCCATCACTTAATCGATATTTTGGTTGCTAATGTACATATGTATAAGTAATTTGAACATAATTTACTCAAGTTAACACCTTTGTACATGAAACAAATTACACACTACTTATTTTTTTATGAAATATACACAATAAAGCACCTATAATTTTATTTTAACATATAAAAATAGTATTTTTACTTTGAACCGTTAATTTTAACATTATTTCACAATATGCATATTTTTGGACAAAATCTTCATTTTTGACACCTTTGGCTAAATAAACTTATTTCTTAGCCAAACAAAATGAAATTAAATATTCTTTAACATTTTTAAAACATCAAAGAAAAATATTTATAATCTACATTACACTTCCTAAAAATTTACTTCTCATTCGTCATTTTATTTTGCAATAAAAGGCAAATATTTGATAAAAATTTCAATATTATCAATTTGACTCAAACTAATTATCATCTTTGTTTATCCTCGTCCCAAATCACAAATAAAGTATTTGAAACTTTATTTCTCTAAAAAAATCTTATACTTATTAATTATTCCCCAAATGAACATTTTTAAAATCCCAATTTATTGTCAATTAACTATATTAAATCATAATCTCCATTATAATTCAACATAATAGGTAATCCCCGAAAATGGGTTGATACAGAGAAGAGGGATTGTAATTTATGTTTAGAAAGAGGAACAAGCGGAATATGCGGTCCCTTTTTTTGAAATAAAATGAATGGATGAGAGGAACGTGAGAAACATGAAGATTTTAAGAGCATAGGAATGTGAACAAAATGATTGTTGGGTACGTGATTTAAGGTAGGTAGCAAAATAAGTGGAAAATAAATAAAGAAGGGAAGACTACTGAAATGACCCAAACTCGCCCACAAGGGAAAGCCCGGATTGAGTTGAGAACATGACAAATCAGAACCCAAACAATAGAATACTTCACTGTTGTTACAACAATTTACATCAGAGTACAAGAATATAACAGAGTATGAATAAATAATATATATTAGAAAAATATTAGAGATTTAAATTACAAAGTAGCTGAAAAATAATACATAACACAACTGAAAGGGATACACGGATACAAAGCTTTCTGAATATAGCTCCAACTTTAAATCCAGGATCCTGTGAATATAATATCTGCAAAACCAAAACTGCTAGTTGCCCGTGTGGAAAATATGGGCACCCAGAGTTTAGGTTAAAACAATAAACCCTAGGTCAGTCATGGGACTGGTGTGAGAACTAAAACAGTTATTTAAAACTCTACTTTAGAAATAAAGTAAATCAAGGGATCACACTGTATGATACGGAATAGGTTTTCTCCCAAGAATACCAGTGCATAAAACAGTTTATAAACAGTGCAATGCTTTTCGAAAAATGAAGTTATTACAAGACTCATGTCCCATCACACAATGCAACGTAAGCTAGAGGATAGAGTTTTTCCTTAAACAAATCATTTTGATATTACTATAAGTGTATAGTGTCAAAAACGACTTCAAATATAAATGTATCAATCATAGACGGCATAGTACCCCATCCTACAATGTCGCCATACTAGTTTTGCAATTAAAACTGAAATGTCATGTATTGGAAATTGGATTCCATCTATGAGTCGGGGCAAGGGATGGCTCCTTATCGATTCGAGACACTCTAAAAAATGCCTCATGATCGCACCCTTAGCAACCCTTGGAACTTCAGGGCTGGTCCTCTCTTACTTTTGAGGATTGGTTTTTCCTAAACACACGTTTCATGGTCTTATCGGACCTATCACTTGGCCACTAGGGACCAATATCCGATGTGCCTCGCATTCCATCATCCACATAGTTAAAAATATATATGTTTGGGCTCTATACCATGAAACCACCCATAGCTAGAAAGAAACGTCATGCACTCCCTATAGTCACGATCTCCTTTTTGACTCATACCACGGTGTAAGGCTTGCGAATTAAAGCTATATACAAAGCTATGCTATTTAAAGAACCACGAGACTTTGTAAGCCTTGATCATTTGCATCTCAGCATGCCACACTGACAATTCACGTCATGCAACTGATGTCTATCAATATGTAACCTCTAAGCTTGTAATATCTTGTATTTTACGTGTAATAATTGATTTATTTAATTATTTAAAAAGCGATTTATAGATTTAAATGGTTACTTAATTAAATAATATTGAATAATTAATTAATATATATAATATAAAAATATATTACAATTCCGAAATGGTCAAAAATAGCTGAATTCACAATACAGTGTGAATTGGATCATATAGGTATAATACAGATTAGAATTGAATTGGAATAACGAATACATTATTTAATCGACGTTAGAATGTGCAAATCATAAGTAAAATATAAGTGAGCCCATAATGGCGCGGCAGTTCGTTATTTGGCAATTCGAACTTTAAACGAATATACAGAATCCGTTTTAAATCAGATTTGTGTGACACAAGAAACGTTCGGAGCTGGTGAAGTATATTTTTCTAATGGAAGAGAAAAATCGAGATATCATTGGGTAGATTTTGATTTATGTCCAAACCAAATTTTCAAAAAGTCGCTATGGAATTCCTTTATAATTTATAACGATTTATTTATATCATAAATGGATTTTCAATATAAATTGAATATAGATATAATTGGGAATTTTGAAATATCAAGTGATAAATCCAGATATATTTATTTTGAAGCTAGAAAATATTCTATTGTTAATATATACGATAATATTAATTTATTAATATTAAATTTAAATATTTTTAAATATATTAATATTTAAAAGGTTTTATTTAGAGCTTTAGAAATAGCAATTTTTGCAAACGACCTCCGTTTTCAATGAAACTAATTTTGTTGGATCCGGAATATTAAATTTTTGTTACAATTCAATTTTCGTAATTTTTGGAGTCAGTATGTGGCCGTACAGAATTCTAATGTGAAAAATAGTCAATAATTTGACTTTGAAAATATGTTGTGTAAGTAAACAGACTCGGAATTCAACAAAACAAGTTTTGTTGGGTCCGTAATGTCAAACTGTAGTTGTATGCCCATTTTCATGATTTTTGGATATCGTATGTGATCATACGGATTTTTAGACGACAAATACAAGCAACGATTGATTAAATCGGGATATAATATTAAATAAAAATAATAATATAGCTACCCTGTAAATACCCACATACATTAACCTTTAACCATAATTTTATTCCTTAGTCAAAACAATCCGCCACTATTAGCTTCCAACCAAAACGTGAAACATGAGCCTCAAGAATTTGTATAAATCAAAATCAAATACCATAAATCATGAAAATTATATATTTGAAATCCTGGTGAGATTATCTTCAGGTTTATACGCATTTGAAGGGGTTCGACGTTTGTTTTGTATGTTGGGTTTTTAACAGTGAAGCCTAGGGTTCAAGTTCTAGCCAAAATAAGGAAGCGATAGTTCGATTGGAAGTTGTTTTTGAATTGAGGGGTACAAACCGATCCTGTATGCAAAGTTTTGGGATTTTTGGCATCAAAATGTGTCTAGTGATATTCTGTTCCATGGGTTACTATAGTGCGATGGAAATTCCAAGGAGGCGTCGAGCTGTAGTTGAGGGGTATGGAGAGGAAGGTGTCAAGAAGAGGAGAAGAATGGAAGCGATTGCATGAATTTCTATCTGGAGAAGAAGGAGATTTTGGCGTTGACAAATTTTCATGAATGGGTTCTTTGAAGTAGTAGGTTCAAATTGCAAACGAAGGGGAAGACAGTAGTATTGCTTCACGCGGGTTTGGGCCAAGTTAAATGGGTGAGGCCCAATAAGATTTTCAACAAAATATAAATTATATATATATAATGTGCGTTAACTTATAATTATCGTAACTATCTCATATGTTATCCAAATTGGACGAAACCAGATTCTTTGGGATTGTATGGATGATGGCTACGCCGTGGAACTGACCGAGAATGAATCGGAGCTCGTTACTATTTATAGCAAAATAAATTGTCTGGTTTGAATGAACGACAATTATCGTTATTTAACGATGATCGTCCAATGTGAGTAAATCTCACTAACTCTGTGCAGTTTATATTTTTATAAATATAATCTTGTATTGATAAATGATGATTGATTGTTGTGTGTTGATTATTCGGTTGAATTGCTGATTTACTGGTTGAAATTGCAGAAAATGATATATATATATATATATATATATATATATAAAAATCGTTAATCAAATATTGATTATGTTTATCAGAATATTTCATATTGAAATGAAATCGATGTTATTTATATTGTTTAACATCTATGAATGAAGAGAAACAGGTTGGTGGGATCCAACTGGATTCCTCAATATTTACAATACTGTTTGCTTTCATATATTGTGATATATGATGTGATATATAATCGGTGATTGATTATGGGTGTGTAGATGATGTTGATCATGGTTATTTGGTATTTTAAATACCATAAGAAATATCGGAATGTGAAAAGGGAATTTTCAAAGTGTAAATCGAAAATAATTTATTTATAAAATCAAAGAATTTTATAAAAGAAAGGAATATTTATAAGATCAAAGAATTTTATAAAAGGATTATTTATATAGAAAATAATTAAATGTATAAAAGGAGTATTTGTTTAGAAAATAAATAGGACTATAAAAGGAAATTGACGAGATATAAAAAAATTATGAGAAGATTATTTAAAGTTGATATTAAATAGAAATTTATTTTAACAAATAGATTGAGAAGATTAATTTATAAATAATGTTTTATAAATTAAATAAAATATTTACCATTTGATAAACAGAATATGTAAGACTAAATTTATATAGAGAAGTAGAAATCGATTTTAACACCGATATTTTGAATGGAATTTGAGCAGCATTTATAAAGGTGATTATAAATGGGATTATAAGTGTTAGAAGAATAAAATGAGATTTTTTATAAATAATTCTATAATTAGTAATATAAATAGAAATTGGATTTGGGATATTGTTTTAAATACGAAATCAAACTGTTTTGATTGCAAAGAAGAAATATTATTTACATTAAATGTGAATAAAGGATTTAAGTAAATATTTTGCTAATAAAATATTTATAAAGGAAATAGGGTTTGAAATAGGAATTAAAATGAAGTTAAAGGAATTAGAAATTGACTGGAGATTAGTTAAATTGAACAGCTGTCTGGGTATTGATCTGATGTTGGTTTCGGCCTTCAAGGTTAATACATAGGGGGTTGTTCTCTTACTAGTTTACAGTTAGAGACCGATATATGCGAGAAGATAGTGATGCATGAATCAGAAATGGAAACGTTTTCCAAAGTTAATAAAGTATGTTTTCTAAAATTAGAAAATAAGGATTTGATGAATATTTGGAAACGAGAAATGGGGAATTGAATAAATGTTGATTGATTATTGATCGATAGAATTTCCATTTGGGAATAATATCATTGTTTGCACACATGTTTTTCTTTGATAGTTAAATCACTGATTATCAAAGTTTTTGACCATTTTTCCATCGTCAATACAGAGAGACCGGGATCAGATTCATTATCTGAAAACCACTCTGTATGGGCGTTAGCGTTGCGATCAAATATGATGAAGATAACTGAAGACAGAATTATGCAAGGGTTGTCCTATTTACATAATAGTGTCTTCGGTTTATCTAGTCCCAGGACGACCTATACAGAAGAATCTCCGACAAAGTATATTTAATAGATCGCGTAAGTTGATATCTTCAAACGTATTTACGTTTGGTAGCGGAGAAATTCATTTCTCTTAGTTGTATACCCTTGGTATTTTTGGGGAAATCAATTTGTGATATGATAGGTATGACGATGTGACATTCAAAGTGAATAAAGGTGTGACCTGTCAGAGATAAGCGTGGCCTATAGCCTCACAACCAGGAAATGGTATAAAATTGAGTAGGTCGCAAGGCGAAGTGGTCAGTTGCCAAGTAGGGTGTATTGTCAACTGATCTAGAGTTTCATTTACTTCTTTAATCAATTTCGATGTTGTCCCTTTCAGGAAACGGTTGTTGATCCCAACTGTTGGTGATAATACATTCGGTACACTCAAGCGAAATGAGTGACCGGTCATGTTTAGCCTGGGTTGCAAGATGTTCTTATTGAACCTGGTGCATTCCTCTCTAGAGATACACTATCGGAAGGTGGTCCCATACCTTGCCAGTTGGAATTCATTAACCAATAACCGCCCGCGGTTTTTGATTGTATATTATGTATGTGGAACGTGAGATGAAAGCATTCTGCTAAATGATTATTATATTGTGGTTGATAGACACTATTATAGTATCAAACGAATTTTTGATATAAAGATTGTCATTTGTTTCAAAAGGATTTGAAAGTAAAATCAAGTGTTTTAGATTCTCATAAGGGAAAAACCCATTCCGTTGTACGGCGTGGTCTTATGAGGTATCGTTTAATTGTTCAAACTAATTTAAATTGTTTACTCGTACAAGTCCCATGACTGACCCAAAGTTTATTTTGTTTTTTTTTACCTTAAACTCTTGGGTGCCCAAATTTGTACGGGTAGTCAATTAGTCAGGTTTTACAGATATACTTGGACATCTTGGAGAAGGAGGCTTCAGGATTATATAGCTATTGTTATTTTCGATGTGTTATAAGTGTTGTACTCTGATAATGTTACTATACAAATATACTAATTTTATTTCAAAGATATGAATCTATCATATATTGTTCGTTCCATTGTGAGATTCATGTCTACTCTGATGTTGTATGTTCTTCTTCTTCTTCCATTCTAAGTTTCCACCCTCTATTTTCTTTCATTAACTATCCGGTATTTTCGATGCTTGATAGTCGACATTGAGTAATATGTCGATTACTCAGGATCGCGAAAATCCGGGTCGTTACAGTGGTATCAAAGCATAAGGTTAAGTGATTACCTTGGCTCTGTGGCGTAACTCAGTAGAGATGGGGTTAGTAATACCCTAGATTGAGTTGAGTATATATATACGAGTGAACATATTTGTTATTTGATATAAAATGGTTTTATATTGTGGAGATTTATTGGTTGAGTTGTTTATGGGTGCTGGTCAATCAATTTGATCCACTATATCGGTAGGGGTGTATAAACGCTTGAATACGATGAACCTACATGATATGTTTTCAAAAGAGGGTAAATGAAATAAACTTACTCCAAATTATATTTTGATACAAAAGGATGATTAATATTTGAAGCATTATCGTATATAGGATGTATTAGTTGTGATTATAATCAGATAAGATTATAATTGAACGGTTATGTAAATAACCAATCAAATTTTGTATAAGTATTACAAAGTGAATTAAATCTGAATTTAAACAGAATTGAAATTAGAACTCTAGAAATTTGAATAAGTGTTTGTAAATGAATATGGATTGGATATAAAAGAAAATTAAAATCCTGGGAGATTTTAAATTGTTTTAAAGCATTGTAAATGGTATTTTGAAATGAATTTCAAAATGGAAGTGTTCAGATATGGTTTTGAAAATGATATAGTATTGAACTCACTTTGATAGCTGGAAATAGATTCCGATGATGATCATGACATCATCGGTGTTCATTTTCGAGTTGTAACTGACGGATTATTACCAAAAAATCTATTTTGGAAATGTTTCGCGAAAATAAGCTGTTTGAAATTCGAAAAGGATTATTTGATTTTTTTTGAGAAAAGCAAAGTCGTTTATGAGCTCCCAGGAAAAAGAATGTTGAATTATAATGGACTGGTCGTCAAAATTAAAAACAAGATAAATAATACTTGTGAAAGCAAACTGAAATTGAAATTAATTAATTAATGAAGTTTATGGATGAAACTTAATGAGGTTAAGTATATTGAATTGGTGAGTTAAGGATTTGGAATCAAGAATGAAACTCGAGTTGAAATGAGATCTGGGTTGAATATAAGCGAATGAATTTATTGGAGTTGACTGAGATGACATTGGTATATGTTGAATTGGTAACAGATGCAAAGGATATAATGATATGCCCGACAAAAAGGTACAAGTTTATATTTCTATTGGATATGAGATTTATGAGCCGAATTGGCAAGCTGCTTGGCTGTTTGATTTTCTTTTGGGTTGGAAAAGGTCTAGAGAGGCGAGTTGTAGTTGTGCCGATTGAGCCGTACAAAGGAGGTGCTGGCTAAAATTTTCGAAAATTTCGGGTGTTAGAAAATTTTCAGAATTTTTGAAATTTTTTGTTAATAGAAATGAATTAATATATAATTGAAATTCAATGGGTTCAGTTGAAACAGAAATTAAAAAGTAAATAAACAATTTTTAACCCAGTCAATAGGGTTTGTTCTCTACCTTAGCAATTTCGAGGATGAAATTATTTTAAGGGGGAAAGAATGTAATGTCCCGTATTTTTACGGTGTAATAATTGATTTATTTAATTATTTAAAAAGTGATTTATAGATTTAAATGGTTATTTAATTAAATAATATAGAATATTTAATTAATGTATACAATATAAAAATATATTATAATTCCGAAATAGCCAAAAATAGCTGAATTCACAATATATTGTGAATTGGGTCATATATAAGGTATAAATAGATTAGAATTGAATTAGAATAATGAATATATTATTTAATCGACGTTAGAACGTATAAATTATAATCGAGCCCGTAATGGCGCGGCAGTTCATTATTTGGCAATTCGGACTTTAAACGAATATACAGAATCCGTTTTAAATCGGATTTGTGTAAAACAAGAAACGTTCGGAGCTGGTGAAGTATATTTTTCTAATGAAAGAGAAAATTTGAGATTTCGTCGGGTAGATTTTAATTTATGTCCAAATCAAAATTTTGAAAAGTCGCTATGGAATTCCTTTATAATTTATAACAATTTATTTATATTATAAATGGTTTTCAATATAAACTGAATATCGATATAATTGGGAATTTTGAAATATCAAGTGATAAATCCAGATATATTTATTTTGAAGCTAGAAAATATTCTATTGTGAATATATATGATATTATTAATTTATTAATATTAAATTTAAATATTTTTAAATATATTAATATTTAAAAGGGTTTATTTAGAGCTTTAGAAATAGCCATTTTTACAAACTACCTCCGTTTTTGACGAAACTAATTTTGTTGGATCCAGAGTATTAAATTTTTGTTACATTTCAATTTTCTAATATTTGGAGTCAGTATGTGGCCGTACGGAATTTTAATGTGAAAAACAGTCAATAATTTGACTTTAAAAAATATGTTGTGTAAGCAAACGGACTCGGAATTCGATGAAACAAGTTTTATTGGGTCTGTAATATCAAACTGTAGCTGCATGCCCATTTCATGATTTTTGGATATCGTATGTGATCGTACGGATTTTTAGACGACATTGATTAAATCGGTATATAATAATTAATAAGAATAATAATATATCTACCCTATAAATACCCACATACCCTTACCTTTAACCCTAATTTCATTCCATAGTCAAAACCATCCGCCGCTATCAGCTTCCAACCAAAACGTGAAACATGAGCCTCAAGAATTTCTATAAATCAAAATCAAATACCATAAATCGTGAAAATTATATATTTGAAATCTTGGTGAGATTATCTTCAGGTCTATGCCCATTTGAAGGGGTTCGATGTTTGTTATGTATGTTGGGTTTTTAACATCGAAGCCTAGGGTTCAAGTTCTAGCCGAAATGAGGTAGTGAAAGTTCGATTGGAAGTTGTTTATTGAATTGAGGGGTACAAACCGATCCTGTATGCAAAGTTTTGGGATTTTTGGCATCAAAATGTGTCAAGCGATATTCTGTTGCATGGGTTACTGTAGTTCGACGGAAATGCCAAGGAGGCATCGAGTTGTAGTTGAGGGGTATGGAGAGGAAGGTGTCGAGAAGAGGAGAAGAATGGAAGCGGTTGCATGAATTTCTATCTGGAGAAGAAAGAGATTTCAGCATTGACAAATTTTCATGAATGGGTTCTTTGAAGCAGCGGGTTCAAATTGCAAATGAAGGGGAAGACAGTAGTGTTGCTTCATGCGGGTTTAGGCCAAGTGAAATGGGTGAGGCCCAATAAGATTTCCAATAAAATATAAATTGTATATATATATATAATGTGTGTTAAGTTATAATTATCGTAACTATCTCATATTTTATCCAAATTGGATGAAAACAGATTCGTTGGGATTGTATGGACGATGGCTACGCCATGGAACTGACTAGGAATGAATCAGAGCTCGTTAAAATTTATAGCAAAATAAATTGTCTGGTCTGCATCGACGACAATTATCGTTATTTAGCGATGATCGTCCAATGTGAGTAAATCTCACTAACTCTGTACAGATTATATTTTTATAAATATAATCTGGTATTGATAAATGATGATTGATTGCTATGTGTTGATTGTTTGGTTGAATTGCTAATTTATTGGTTGAAATTGTAGATAACGATATATATAAATCATTAATCAAATATTGATTCTGTTTATCAGAATATTTCATATTGAAATGAAATCGATATTATTTATATTGTTCAACATCTGTGAATGCGGGGAAATAGGTTGGAGGGATCCAACTGGATTCCTCAATATTTATAATACTGTTTGTTTTCATATATTGTGATACATAATCGGTGATTGATTATGGGTGTGTAGATGATGTTGATCATGGTTATTTGGTATTTTAAATACCATAAGTAATACCGGAATGTAAAAAAGGAATTTTGAAAGTGTAAATTGAAAATAATATATTTATAAAATCAAAGAATTTTATAAAAGAAAGGAATATTTATAAAATCAAAGAATTTTATAAAAGGATTATTTTTATAGAAAATAAATAAGTATAAGAGGAATATTTGTTTAGAAAATAAATAGGATTATAAAAGGAAATTGACGAGATATAAACGAATTATTAGAAGATTGTTTAAAGTGGATATTAAATAGAAATCTGTTTTAACAAATAGATTGAGAAGATTAATTTATAAATAATGTTTTATAAATTAAATAAAATATTTATCATTTGATAAACAGAATATGTTAGACTGAATTTATATAGAGAAGTAGGAGCAAGTTTTAACATCGATATTTTAAATGGAATTTGAGCAGCATTTATAAAGGTGATTATAAATGGGATTATAAGTATTAGAAGAATAAAAATAAGATTTTATATAAATAATTTTATAATTAGAAGTATAAATAGAAATTGGATTTGGGATATTGTTTTTAATACGAAAACAAACTGTTATGATTGCCAGGAAGAAATATTATTTACATTTAATGTGAATAAAAGATTGAAGTAAATATTTTGCTAATAAAATATTTATAAAGGAAATAGGGTTTGAAATAGGAATTAAAATGAAGTTAAAGGAATTAGAAACTGTCTGGAGATTAGTTAAGTTGAACAGTTGTCTGGGTATTGATCTGATGTTGGTTTCGGCCTTCGGGGTTAATACGTAGGGGGTTGTTCTCTTACTAGTTTACAGTTAGAGACTAATATATGTGACAAGATAGAGATGCGTGAATCAGAAATAGAAACGTTTTCCAAAGTTGATAACGTATATTTTCTAAAATTAGAAAATAAGGATTTGATGAATATATGGAAACGAGATATGGGGAAACGAATAAATGTTGATTGATGATTGATCGATAGAATTTCCCTCTAGGAAAAATACTGTTGTTTGCACACATGTTTTTCTTTGATAGTTAAATCATCGACTATCAAAGTTTTTATCCATTTTTCCGTTGTCAATACGGAGAGAACGAGATCAGATTCATTATCTGAAAACCACTCTATATGGGCGCTAGCGTTGCGATCAAATATGATAAAGATAATTAAAGATGGAATTATGTAAGGGTTGTCCTGTTTACAGAATAGTGCCTTCGGTCTGTCTAGTCCCAGGACGACTTGTATGGAAGAATGTCTAATAGGGTATATTTAATAGATCGGGTAAGTTGATCTCTTCAAACGTATTTACGTTTGGTAGCGGAGAAATTCGTTTCTGTTAGCTGTATACCGTGGTATTTTTTGGGGAAATCAATTTGTGATTTGGCGGGTTTGACGATGTGACATTCAAAGTGAATAAAAGTGTGATCTATCAGAGATAAGCGTGGCTTATAGCCTCACAACTAGGAAATGGTATAAAATCGGGTAGGTCGCATGGCTAAATGGTTAGCTGCTAAATAGGGTGTACTGTCACCTGATCTAGAGTTTCATTTACTTCTTTAATCTATTTCGATACTGCTCGTTTCCGGAAACGGTTGCTGATCCCAACCGTTGGTGATAGTACATTCGGTACACTCAAGAAAAATGAGTGACTGGTCATGTTTAGCCTGGGTTGCAAGATGTTCTTGTTGAACCCGATGTATTCCTCCTAGAGATACACCGTCGGAAGGTGGTCCCATACCATGCCAGTTGGAATTCGTTAACCAATAAGCACATGCGGTTTTTGATTGTATATTATGTATGTGGAATGCGAGATGAAAGCGTACTGCTAGATGATTATTATATTGTGGTTGATAGACACTGTTATAATATCAAAAGGATTTTTGATATAAAGATTATCGTTTGTTTCAAAGGGAATTGAAAGCGAAATCAAGTGTTTTAGATTCTCATAAGGGAAAAACACGTTCCGTTGTATGGCATGGTCCTATGAGGTATCGTTTAATTGTTTAAACTATTTAAATTGTTTACTCATACCAGTCCCATAACCGACCCAGAGTTTATTTTGTTTTGTTTTACCTTAAACTCTTGGGTGCCCAAATTTGTACGAGCAGTCAAGTAGCCAGGTTTTACGGATATACTTGTAGAGCTTGGAGCAAGAGGCTTCATGAAACGACACGAACTTCCCCGGTGAGGAAAGGTCGGATTGAGTCAAGGACAAGCCACAAAGGAACGCATACAGAAGAACATTTCATTGTATATTACAACAATTCCATCAGATTACAAGAATATACAGAGTATGAATAAATATTACAGTTCATAAAATATCAAAGATTACAATAAATTATATAGCAGCAGAAAATAATACAATATATAACTAGAAGTAATACGCGGATACAAAGCTTTCCGAGTATCGTTCCAGCTGTAAATCAGGATCCTCTGAATATAAATTTGCAAAACCAAAACTACTAGTTGCCCATGTCAAAATAAGGGCACCCAGAGTTTTGGTTAAAACAATAAACTCCAGGTCAGTCGTGTGACTGATGTGAGAACTAAAATAGTTATTAATCTTTATTTTAAAGTTAGGTAAATCAAGGGACCACGCCGTATAACACGGAACGGGTTTCCTCCCAAGAATACCAGTGCATATAACAACAGCGCAATGCTAAATAAAGAAAAATGAAGCTATTATAAGACCCAGGTCCTATCACACAATGCAACGCAAGACGGGGGATAGGGTTTTACCTTATAATAGCCAAAGAATGCTTGATACGCAAAATTTCATGTTTTAAATTTTTAATCAGACTCCAACTGTAAAATAGTAAGAGAACGATTCCCTAAGTATTAACCCCGAAGGCCGAAACCAACATCAGACTAATACCCAGGAAACCACCCATCTTAGCTCGTTTTCAGTTAGTTTCTGATTTTATATACAATCATAAATATCAATCATAGGCGGCATGAATGTCCCATAACACTATGTCGCCATATATAGCCATACAATCAAAACCGCAAAATATCGTATTGGAAGTTGGGTTATCATTTATGTTATGAATCGAGGATAGGGATCGTCCTCACCGATTCGAGACAATCTAGCCCATGTCTCAGGAACAGCCGCAACTGCCCCATGGATCGTCAGGGCCGGTCCACACGGAGTGGATTATAATGCTTGAACAATACGTCTCCCCGCCCTATGAGGCGTAAATGAGCCAACGAATGACTCCATCAGCTTCACATAGTCACCGATAAATCCGAGGCACCTCGCAAACCAACAACCACATAAGTCAAACTCGTCAGGGCGTGTAAAACCAGTGATGCCACTTCTAACTAGAAGGAAACGCATGCCCTCCCTGATGTCCTTTCCCGTTTCTGGTTCATACCGGGTGTGAAACTTGCGAAGTAAACATTACACAAAGCTATGCCACAAAGGCCTTGCTTTGATCATCAACCACAAGACTTTGCTTTTCAACAGAAGCCTTGATCATTTGCCACTTAGGCATGCCACACAGGCAATTCACTCTACGTGTTTGATATCCATCAGTATATAACCCCTGAGCTCGTACGTCTCAGAGAAGAGCATTAAGCAAGAGAATAAATTCTCCGCCGCCAAACAGATATATATCTAATATAAATCAATCACACAGACTGAAATCCAGTGTCAGACACACAATCCATTTACAAGTTCGTTCTGGGTCTGAACGAAACCGGAGGCACCTAGTACCCTGCATATCCATCGATCTCCAAGTACGTCTGGACGATCACCAAGTGTTTCCCTCCTCTTGGGTGTACAACCCAATCACGATCATCAGTAATTATCCAAACGACGTGAAGACCTCCGGTCTTCAACCACCGTCTTCACCTTCGACTTATCGTCGTATCAGTTATTCAAAATGGGATAAACCCGGTCTTTCCGAATAACTCGCGTATATAATAAACAAGTGTTACACAAACACAACATACGCCTCATTCCAACTCATCAGTCACTAACCGTAAATTAGTCAAGAGAATAATCCCCTAAATATTAACCCCGAAGGCCGAAACCAACATCAGATCAATACCCAGGAAATCACTCTGCTTAGCCAACCTATAGCTAGTTTCTAAATTTCACATTCTTAGGGAAAGGTTCCATTAATTTCATCAAAGATAAATTCTTTTAAATTTATTCTTTAATCTACTTTTGAATATCAATTCAAACTAATTGGGATTAGCGATCCACACCGAAGTGATCATTTATTTTATTTCCCAATCCCAACCTATTCATCCCACGAAGTAAAACTAGTAATACTTCATAACTAACACCACGATGTTATCGGTAAATTCAATTACCATTTCACGTTCAAATCTAATTAAAGATTTAACTATCGCCTAGAGCAAAACTGGTGATACTCCATTCTCGATCTTTTCAATCTAATTAAAGATTCATTAAAACTCCACTTAGTTTTAATCTTTAACTGGGTTAAAGAATCAGTGTCATTTAAAACACGGTTCATGATAAACCCAAAATCACATCACATTTCAATCGGTCCCTAACCGTGAATTAGCAAGTGAGCAATTCTCTAAGTATTAACCCCGAAGGCTGAAACCAACATCAGATCAATACCCTAGAAACCATTCAACTTAACTAATCTCCAGTTAGTTTATGATTTTCTTAACTCCTTTGGGTCTAAGAACAGTATTATTGAAGATACCGTTCATGACAACCCAAAATCACATTCCATTAATTATCGAGTTAAAGAACAAATGTTATTTAAAACACTGTTCACGATAAACCCAAAAATCAATACCAATTCAATTCCATTTAAATATTATTTAATTGGTACACTTCATTAAATCGAAATAAAAAGATTTAATCTTTTCCTCAGCTGGGCTTAAGAACAGTGTTAATGAAGACACCATTCATGACAAACCCAAATCACATTTGATGTTAAATACAAGGCTCTGAATAGAAAATATATCGGCTTATATTCAATATCAAATTCTACGACCAACAAATATCGTATTGGAAATAACGATATATATATATATATATCTTTCAAACTTCCATAACAACATCTGAATAATCAAGAAATACAACATCGAAATATTCCAAAGACAATTTCGATTCAAATCCATTCCAATGCAATTATTGGAAATTCTGGTTATTTTTAAAACCATTTCAAATCCAATTTATTTATTTTAAAAATAAATAAATTACTGTTCTGGTTCAAACCTAGTTCATTTCGATAAAAACCTATTTTTATCTTTTCAAATATGGAGTTTTTCATCCCAATTCTTTCTAAATCATTTCTTATGATTTTACACAAATTATTACTATTTTAATAATTTTATCAAGGCCCGTGCAGTCGATTTCCATCAACGGCCAGTGAACTGCACTTACAGCGACCTTTTCCAAATTTGATTTGGACTTAGTTCCAAATCCAACCGTTAGATTTCAAATTTCTAATATTCGTTAGAAAGTTCTTTTCGATATAAACCCAACGGTTCTGGTTTCAGGAGAATCCGACGGTCGGATCTCCCGCAATATCCATTCGAAGTTAATGGTCGAAATTCACGAACTACCGCGGCGCGGCGCGTTCTAATCAGGCCATTATATTATATATATATAATATATACTTCGTCGATTTCCTTTTAAAACGTATTTTATAAATCGTTGTAAATTCGCTTTCGAAACGATTTCAACTTCATTTCCAAATTCAAATCAAGACTGAATTTTTCCTTATAAATTCATTTTAAATTCATTTCAAATTGATTTCAATTCAAATCGATTTTTAATTCAACTTCAGTTCGTTTTCAATTCAAATTCAATTCAAATTCATTTCTATTCAATTCTATTCAATTTAAATTCAAATTTCATTTCAAATTATTCGATTTTGAAATCACTTTTCAATATTCATTAAAAAACGAATATAATCAATATAAATATCGTCTGCGTCAAAATGGCATCAGTCTAATCAACACGGCTTCTTATATTTCTGTTTTCAAATATTCTATTTCAAATACTTCTTTTTCAAATATTTCTATTCAAATATTTCTATTCAAAACTGGAATGAGGCCTAATCAATTACCATAGATTTTATTTCTATGAATTTCCGTACAACGCATGTACATATCAACAATGAAAAATAATCAACCACCATCCAATGTGCATTCTACACTATATAAGCACCAAATATAAATATTTAACGCTTATAACAGTCTGTCAATCAATCGATCAACATACAACTAATTATTGGGATTAGTGTATGTCATATATTATCCCAATACCCATGTGGGGTTTTCAAATAATCAAACACAGATTTTATTTGTGCATTGAGCGATATGTAAAATTTATCATCCCAATCAATATCAGTCAAATGTGTGTATATAAACAAATAGTTCGATTCATTTATAAATATTTATTTCCTCTCATATACACATTATAAATTTTATTTTCAACTATAAAATATTTTAACTATATAAATATTTTATTCCATTTCACATCACAGCACACAATCAACTACACAACAAAATCAAACAAACAAGCATACAAGTCGTCCATGGTCTGTGGACGACGGGTGTCGGGTGCTACTAAACACCGTCTGCATCCTAGTATATATTTTAACAAGAAAATTAAATTAAAGGTGAGAAGTTCTCACCAAGAGCTAAACCAAACGCCACGACTCTTCATATGTAGGAAATCTTCGTTGTGCTCGCCTTTTGTCACTTTCGTCATCAGTATTCACTACATATATAAAAAATCACATTTTTACTTCCTCATTTCAACTATATAAAGATTCAAACTTTTCTAATCAAAATCCCACCATTCATGTTATAAAAATCCTTCTTTTCATATATGATAAAAAAATCTAAACTTCACATCATGAAAAAACTAATTTTTATGCGTCCTTTACATACATAAAAATTCGATTTTTATTCTTCTTTCTCATATATAAAAATTCGATTTTTATACTTCTTTCTTATATATAAAAATTCGATTTTTATACTATAGCTAAAAATTATATACCTCGCTATGAAAATCATATTTTTAATACTCTAACTATATAAAACCTATATTTTTATCATCTTCGTGGTTATATATATAATAAAATTTGAAAATAAACTGAATGTAAATAAATAAGAAAATTGCACCTTTTGAATTCGATTTTCTTTTGAAGGGAGAGGGTTGCGTCATGAACTGGTGGGGCGAATCGGAGACACAGGGGGTTGCGGTTCAGGAAAGAGGTGGGTTGGTCTTTGCAGTGGCGGCGATGGGTGCTAATGTGGTGGCTGCGTCGGTTGTCTTCGGGTGGGGGTCTGTTTTAGGGTTCTGGCCTCAATCGACGGGAGGAGAGAGGGAAGGGCGGCGTGGGGAGGAGGGGTACGGTGAGGAGGAGTTGCCGGAGATGGGGGAAGGAGCGTGCTCGACGGCGCGATGGCCGGCGTGGCCTGGCGCGAGATCGACAGTCGCCCCCCTCTTTTTTTCCTTTTGATTTGGTCAACGAGAATAATAGGGGGCATATGTATATAATTCAATTAATTTATTATTTTATTTTCCTCCAAAAAGCAACCTTTTTGATTTGAAACCCAAATCGGACCCAACAACTGTCGTCCCTAGCGTAATACCCCGATTCCGAACATAATGGGATATGTCTCATAGGCCAATTTGATCGTTCCGATCAGTTTTCGTCAAAATCAAAATATAACTCTATATATTGAATTTGAACGCACCTTTCAATTTACTGGGGTCACATACTAACTCGAAAAATTCCAGAAAAATATTTTCTAGCTTCGTATTGACGATTAGGTCCTAACAAAACTAATTTCATCGAATTCTGAGAACGTTTGAAAAATGGCCATTTTCCAGTCGATCGAAATTGACTAAAACTGACAAAATACGTTTAACTTCGCCACGCTCACACATTGACTCAGAAAATTATGAATTTTGAAACCTAGCAATAATTTGACATCACGGATCCAACAAAAGTGGTTTCATCGAAAACCGAGGTCATTTGCAAAATGGCTATTTTTAAAGGCTAGAATTCCGTAGCGACTATTCTGAATTTTCAACTGGGCATCACTTTTGGACCCCGCTATGAAATTTCAATTTTTCAGATTCGTTGGAAAGATATTCTTAATTAGATTCAAATATTTTTGGTTTCACTAAAATCTGGTTTATTTCGAACCCGGTACATTCATTTGAAATTTGAAATCGAATTATCGAACTACCGCGCCATTTTCAATTCCTTTTATAATTTAAAATAAATTTTTATATTCTAACGATGATTCGAATAAATATATACGCTCGAATTCTATTCAAAATAAATTTCTCGTCAATATTATTTAAAATAATTCATTTTAAATAATCAAAATTCGCTAAATTCACCAATTTAAAATTTTTAAATTGGCTCGCATTTCCGGGTTGTTACAATCTCCCCCACTTAAAACTTTTCGTCCCCAAAAAGGAACAAAGCCGAAAGTTGTTTAACTAATCAACTCAACGTTCATTATTTTGACTACGGCTTAAGTTCTTCGACTTTTCAGTTTCTAAGAACTTTTCAATTTTTTCAAAAATTTGGCTAACACCCTAAATTTCCGAAAAATTTCGCCATAACCTCCCCTGCACCGGGAGCACCGGGAAAATCCCGAAATTGCCATATAGGCCCTCTGATCTCAAAAAGAAAAAGAAAAAGCCAAGCGGCTAGCCAATCGGCTCATAAAATCATCATTACCTAAACAAAACAGTAAATTATGGTAAACATGTACCTATTTGTCGGGCAAACAATTTTATTCTCTGCTCTAGCCTCCTTGCCATGACCTGTTCAATAGATATACATGTATATGCATGCAAATATCAAGCAATTTTAAATGTAGTTCATTATTCAGTTCAATTTGGTTATAGGTTCAAATTTTAATTAATCAACCAATAATCAAACAACACAATCAGCAACCAATTAATTGATTAGCTTTTCAAATTTATAACTTTGATATATAGTTAAAAATCACATTTTTGGTACTAAATCACAACAATAGACCCTATCTAATTTTGGTTCTCACACCAGTTAATAGGAAATATATAGAAATTCCACCGTCGAAACTCGAACATAAATACTGATGATGAGATCTCAATCATTAGTATCTTCTCCGGGCGACTAGAGTGTAATTCTATATCTATCCAGTATATTAAAACTTCAAATACACGTGGTTCAGACGTATACGCAAAATCTATATATACTGGATCGTCCAAATTCCATATAAATAAATAATCAAATACGAATAGTTGATTTAAATTTTCGAAACAAAATTTGTTTTTCTTTTTATATTTCAAAAATATACTCTTCACACTCGTTCTAGGATACTACTGATCCCATCTCTAACGAGACATTCCCATTGGATATTACTAATCCAATTTCTGATGAATTCTTTCATACGGTTCTAATGTGTCTTGTTCTCTGAGCTTTGTAAACCAAAGCTCTGATACCAAAGGAAACGACCCAAACTTCCCTGGTGAGGAAAGGTCGGATTGAGTCGAGGACAAGCCACAAAGGAACGCAGACGGAAGAACATTTCATTGTATATTACAACAATTCCAACATATTACAAGAATATATAGAGTATAAATAAATATTACAGTTCATAAAATATCAGAGATTACAATAAATTACATAGCAGCGGAAAATAATACAATACACAACTAGAAGTAATACGCGGACACAAAGCTTTCCGAGTATCGTTCCAGCTGTAAATCAGGATCCCGTGAATATAAATCAGCAAAACCAAAACTACTAGCTGCCCGTGTCAAAATAAGGGCACCCAGAGTTTAGGTTAAAATAATAAACTCCAGGTCAGTCATGTGACTAGTGTAAGGACTAAAATAGTTATTAATCTTTATTTTAAATTTAGGTAAATCAAGGGACCACGCCGTATAACACGGAATGGGTTTCCTCCCAAGAATACCAGTGCATATAACAACAGCGCAATGCTAAATAAAGAAAAATGAAGCTATTATAAGACCCAGGTCCTATCACACAATGCAACGCAAGCCGGGGGATAGGGTTTTACCTTATAATAGCCAAAGAATGCTTGACACGCTAAATTTCATGTTTTAAATTTTTAATCAGACTCCAACTATAAATTAGTAAGAGAACGATTCCTTAAGTATTAACCCCGAAGGCCGAAACCAACATCAGACTAATACCAAGGAAACCACCCATCTTAGCTCGTTTTCAGTTAGTTTCTGATTTTATATACAATCATAAATATCAATCATAGGCGGCATGAATGTCCCATACCACTATGTCGCCATATATAGGTATACAATCAAAACCGCAAAATATCGTATTGGAAGTTGGGTTATCATTTATGGTATGAACCAAGGATAGGGATCGTCCTCACTGATTCGAGACAATCTAGCCCATGTCTCAGGAACAGCTGCAACTGCCCCATGGATCGTCAGGGTCGGTCCACACGGAGTGGATTATAATGTCTGAACAATACGTCTCCCCGCCCTATGGGGCATAAATGAGCCAACGAATGACTCCATCGGCTTCACATAGTCACCGATAAATCTGAGGCGCCTCGCAAACGAACAACCACATATGTCAAACTCGTCAGGGCGTGTAAAACCACTGACGCCACTTCTAACTATGTAACGACCCAGAAAATCTAAACCAATTTAAAAAAATTTAATTGGCTAAAATAATGGATTTTAAATATTTAAAGTAAATATTTTAAATAATACCGATGAAAAGTGAGTTTGAATCGACAATTGAAAACGAATATAATTAATTCTAATTATAAACGAGGCCTGAACTGGCGCTGCAATTTCAAAAATTGAATTCAAACTTTGTCGGACTGTACCGGGTGCAAAACAAAATGGATTTGAGTGAAACCAAAAGTATTTAAATCTGTTAGTGAATACCTTTCTAACGAATCTGCAAAATCGAATTTCCATAGTGGAAAGCAAAAGTTATGGCCAAATGAATTTTCAGAAAGGTCGCTATGGAATTTATATAGCCCGTGAATTTGGCCATTTTGCATACGACCTCGGAATTCGACGAAACCACTTTTGTTGGATCCGGGATGTGAAGTTATTGCTAGGTTTCAAATTTCATAATTTTTGAAGCTAGTATGTGAGCGTGGCAAAGGAAAACATGTTTTGGTCAATTATAGTTAAATTGGATCGACCAGAAATGGGCCTTTTTGCAAACGGTCTCAGAATTCGACGAAACTAGTTTTGTTGGGACCGTATCGTCAAAACATAGCCAGATTTATTTTTCTGGAATTTTTCGAATCAGTTTGTGGCCCTGGAAAATTGAAATGTACGTTCAAATTGAATATTTAATGTTTTATATTTTAATTTGAATGGAAACTGACGGAAACAGTCGAATGGGCCTACAAAACATATCCCATTTTGTTCGGAATGGGGGTAAAATGCTGGGGATGACAGTCGTTGGGTTTAGATTGGTGGTCGTGTCAGAAAACCCCTTTAAAACTCCACCGACCAATCAGAATTTTTATAAAAAAAATATTCCTTTTTTCTCTCTCCCCGTAACAGCCGATCGACGACGGAAAGGAGTTCGCCGCTTCCCCTTCATTTTCCGACCAAACCAAGCAAAATCAGCCCCTCCTCCAGTTGAGAATTTTGAAGTGCTCGAGACGAGCTTCTAATCCATACCTGGTTTCGATTTTTTCGTTGAGTATTTCGTTCGTTTGAAGCCTCCAAAGTCCGATCGTTCATCGCGCTGCCAGGGAGTCATCTCGCCGTCGAGTTCACCAGCGCCACCACCGCCTGGTGCGCGACTCCAAGCTCTTCGACGTGGTACAACCCGATCTTCGTATCGTGCAACGGATTGGGAGCAAGAATCAAACCTAGTTTTAAACATTTTATTGAAGGTAACGGCTTTGGTTTATTTTCAACAGTTTTAACACCTTTAAACCGTTGCAAACTTGTAAAAATCATATCTTTTTCGTTTCTTGATGAAATTCAGTGAAACAAGAGACAATGGACTCGTGTGGACGTCTTCTACCTTCTAGAAGAGACCGCATATTTTTCTGAGCCTTCTGCTATTTTTGGTGGAGTGGAACCCAATATGAGATTTCTAATTTATAAAAGATATGGAAAACGACGATGTATGAAACACCCCACCTCCGTTAGGGTCACTCTCAAAGGGAATGCCCTAATTTTGGTGGAGGTTTATAAGTATAAGTCACAGGTATACAAGACAGATATAAGAACACATATTTTTGAACAGCGGAAAACAACAACTTTTACTTCATTAAAATATGTGTTACACCAACCATACCATAATTGTCTTACAATACTTCCAAAAACATAACATCTTCATAACTGTCTTGATTACATTATTTAAAGAAGCATAAAGAAAACATAAATAAACTGCAAAAGTCCCATAATTGTTGTCCAAAGCCATAGTTCAAAACGAAAAGATCCAAGCAATACATTCTTTCTCTTCAAGCTGGATATGAAGGCTAGTCAAGCTGCGGTGTTCCATCCCTGTGGACCTGGGGGGAAACGGAAGAAAAGAAGACGAAAGAAATGTAGAGTCAGACATAAAGCCTGAGTAAGTCTAGGACTATTCAGTCTATGAATAAAGAACTGGGTATGATAAGTATAAACTAGAAATGGGAAAGCACCATAAACTTAGTTAAGTTGTCTAGGGTCGAATATACTATCGTACCCCATATTAATCTCTGTACCCATATAAACTAGTTCCCAACAGGCACCCCATAATCAGGGTGAAGTGATCCATTTTTATGACGATCGACTCCTACTCGCATAGTTACATGTGTCTTACGGCCCCCGATGTTGTAGTTACCTATGCTGGTCCCACCATGGGGTGTATCAAGTCCCATGGTGGTGGCCCGACACAATCCTAGAATGCACAGGTATGCTACTGGTGCCCAGTGCCTTATTTTTCTGCGCCGGAGTGTGTGCACGCCCGCACCCCGTTAGAACCTACACTGCTGCACCACCGCCGTCGATTTGACCTCTTACAGTCAGCCCAGTAATCGTGCCCCACCCTGCCTAGTTTCAGGGTATCATGATACCTTGTAGGGTTACTGCTGAAAAGGATCCCCCACTACTAGGTTTCCTATTTCTAGCCAACATGCTAAGTTGGTTAAGTGTTTTATAATCCTAACCCCCAATCAGTCTGTTTAGTTTAGCATGTTCCATTTTGATTAAGTATTAATATAATTTACTTAATCCTATCAACCCTGACTCAGCCTTAATTGTCTTATTAAAGCCTTGACCTCCCACATTAGACAGGTATTGTTGTGGCTGCCTGTTGCCGGTTGGGTCCGGGCAGTCTTACGCCACAACTCAGTCTAACCTCTGGTCCTTATTGGGCTCCGTGTTTAACCACCCACATTGGATAGGTATTGTTGTGACTACTGGACAGCCGGGCGGTTCCGGGCAGGTTTACAACACAACTCAATCCAACCTCGGGTTAAACACATCGTATTTTCTACATTTACATATTTTGTCTCCTTTCTTTTTATATGTAAATATTTGCGGCCCATTATTCAAATTCATCTTTATTGATTAAGATTTATTTATGCCACTTAATTGTTTTTCAAGGTTGTTGGCATGCGTCAAACATGCCAACACATATGTTCTATATTTTAGCCCAAACGTCATTTCCCCCGTTTTATACGTTCGCTCCAATGTAAGGTGCGTTGGGTTTTACACTTAAACCCAATTTAGCCATATGAAAAGGGGAGGCTTATAACATGGTGTTTATAAGATAACATAAAAAGGGGAGTGTGAACGCATGAACTTGCAACATAACGATTCAATTAACATAAGGTAGGCACATGTGAACTTGCAATTGTAACAACATATAATATAAGCAATACTTAAACATGAATCATTCTATTCACATAATCATGGTATAAACAAAACATGAATCATTCTATTCATGTAGTCATGGCATAAATAATACTTAAACATGAACCATTCTAATCATATAATTATGGCTTAATCATAATTGAACATGAGTCCTTCTATTCATATAGTCATGGCATAAACATAATTGAACATGAATCCTACTATTCATATAATCATGGTTTTTATCCTATCTATGTAACTTGTAAGTGGGATGTAATTCTAGTGTAATTCTAATGTAACTTATGTGTCAAATATATTATCATATGATTATGATAACAACATAAGCCTAAAAACATGTTTTCAACTAGGCATCATAACAAACATAGTTTAGTCATGTTCATAAAATTAATACAAGCTTACAAAGACGCTTGCTTTTGTCACTATCACAAAATCATGATTTTTATACTTGAACTATGATGCCAATTCTATCATAACCTTCATATGAATCATAATACTTAAGTGGATCAAATTACACTAAAGATGACCATAGAATTATACATCATGTTGGCATAACAATAAATCATATACTTGCATGAATTTCAAACAAACTATTACAACATATAGTTGTTATTTTCAACATGAATCATATACTTGCAGTTATCAAATGGGTGTTGTAAATAACTACCACAAACATGTAGTTTTCAATATGAATCATATGCTTGCATGAATCCCAATTAAAATTCCACAACATGTGGTTGTCAATCATAAACCATATACTTGTATGAATCCAATCGTACACCATAGCATTGCCAAATCGTTTAGAATCAAAATAACATACGAATATAAGTTATTATCGCCACAATTCCATTTTTTTGTTAACTTCCAACGCAAATCGCGTACTTGCAAATATCCAATCGTATACCATAATATTCCCAAATCGTTTAGCATCAAAGCAACATACAAATATAGATTATTATCGCCACAATTCCATTTCTTACTTTACACAAATCAACACAATTATTTAATTCACATCGGAATAGCACTCTACTTACAATGTATGACGAATCTTCAATTCAGGAATCTGAATTCTGAATTTGGAGATGTTGTCCTTTTTTGTAGGCGTTGCTTTGATTTGATTAACGTTGCTTTAAGCATTGAATTATCTCCTAATTGTCTCTGTATTTCTGACGGCTATCCTCAGTCTCTCCTCAGCAGCATGACGGTCTCATCTCCATTTTAGTTTGTGTAAATTAGGGTTAGTCTTAGGTCCTTTTTATAGAGTTTGTGAGTTGATTTAGATCGTCGATGGAGCTTGGTTTAATAATAGCCGTTCGTTCAAAGGAGAGACCAACCAGGAGCTGACACCTAGCCCTAGTGACAAGGCAAGGCTCAGAAAATCGACTAAACACAGACCAGGCCAGCCAGGGTGGGCTGGGTTCGACCTGGCTCAGGGGCCAGGTCGACTCCCCAGTCGACCCCCAGGTCGACTCTAGAGTCGACCTGCCTGTGGCAGGTCGACACCTAGGTCGACTCCCAGGTCGACCTGGCCTGGCAGGTCGACCCTAGGGTTGACCCCCAGGTCGACCTGGTGGGTTTGGGCAGGAATTTTCCCGCCTACTCTGATTGGGCTGAAATTCAAATCTGTTTTCGAAATTTGAATTTTCTGAAACTTCATCGGGTCATAATTTGGTCATACGGGCTCAGTTTTTCGAAAACTCGGACTCTATTTCGCGTATTTTTCGAGACGAACGCAATGGCATATCCCGTTTCCCTTAATACTTTGATTTGAAATTTATTGTACTTTAATTTGTGAATTTCACTGTTATAAAATACATGGGGTGTTACATTCTCCCCCACTTAAAAGGATTTTGTCCCGAAACCTTCAAGTTCAGGAAGAATGTACATCCTAACATCCAAACATCCATCTACTCATCCATCAAACACGAGCATCCATTTTCCTTAAAAGACTTCTAATGCTTCATGATAATATGCGAAGTGTGTGTGTACATGTACTTATCTAATGCAAAATCAGGCGGTCTACTGATTCAGTTGACCTCCTTAATGCGAATTATGTAAGTGCTATGAATCCATTATGTATGCAAATCCTCCTATTCATGATTCTACATGAGTGCACAATCATTCATACAAATGCAACATCCATATGGCACATATTAAAGTTCAACCATATACGAATGCAAACATATATGCATATGCAATATGAAGTGATTGAGCCGATCTAAAACCTAGATTGTGTGTGTATATGCAAGCACGAGCAACCACTAGCAATCACTTGCAACCACTTGCAATCATCATCCATAACATGTTTCAATTACATGTTTTCATCCAAAGGGTTTCTACCTAAAAGATAGGGTCGAGGAGATAAACCTAAAAAGATAGATAAAAGCGCAACTTAAGGAAAAAGGAAAGATCAAAATGTACCCTCGAAAAGAAAAGGGTAGGCAGCGCGTATTCTAGCTTCAGTTTCCCAAGTTGCGTCTCCCTCGGCGTCGCTCCACTGAACTTTGACGAGCTTGACTTCGCGGTTGCGTAGCTTCTTCACTTCCGTTCCTAATATGCGGGTTGGAACTTTCCTTACGGTTGCTTTGCATTCCACTTCAGCTTCTTCTAGGATATTTGGCTCTGCCACTTCAGCAGACTCATGTAGACATTTTCGAAGATGTGAAACGTGAAAGACGTTGTGAACTCCGGCCAATTTTTCGGGTAGCTCTAATCTATAGGCCATTTTCCCAATTTTCTCAATGATAGGGAATGGCCCTACGAACCTTGGTGCTAGCTTTCCTGTGGTTCCAAAACGAACAACGTTCCTTAGCCGAGATACCTTAAGAAAAACTCTGTCCCCAACCTCAAATTCAAGGTCGGTCCTCCTCTTGTCGGCGTAGGACTTTTGTCTGTCTTGGGCCGTCTTCATCCTTCTTCGTATTAAGTCTACTTTTTCTAAAGTCTCTCGGATCATATCTGGTCCAAGTATGAGCTTATCAGTAGACTCCCACCAACAAGTGAGTGATCGACACGGTCTTCCATATAAAGCTTCGAAGGGCGCCATTCCGATGGTTGCTTGATAGCTGTTGTTCTAGGCAAATTCCACCAAAGGAAGATGGTCTTCCCATGTCCCTCCGAAGTCAAGGACGCACAGTCTTAGAAGGTCCTCCAAAACTCTGTTCACTCTTTCTGTTTGGCCGTCGGTTTGGGGATGATAGGCTGTGCTCAAGCATAACTGTGTGCCTACCGCTTCTTGCAGACTCCGCCAAAACTCACTTGTGAAGATAGGGTCTCGGTCACTAACAATGTTGGATGGTATTCCATGGAGTCGAACGATTTCCTTGAGGTAAAGAGATGCTAGGAATGAGGCAGTTCTTTTACTTTTGACAGGTAAAAAGTGGGCGCTTTTAGTAAGCCTATCCACTATTACCCAAATGCTAGTGTTGCCTCTTTTAGACCTAGGCAGCCCATCGATGAAGTCCATTGAGATGCTATCCCACTTCCACTGTGGGACCTCTAGAGGATGTAGCAGACCGCTAGGCTTTTTCTGTTCCGCCTTAACCTGTTGGCACACCATACACTTAAAGGCGAATTCTGCCACGTCCTTCTTCATGCCGTTTCAAAAGAAAGTTCTTTTTATGTCCTTGTACATTTTATCGCCGCCTGGGTGTATCGTCATCTTGGAGTGATGTGCTTCTTCAAGAACCTTCTTTACTAAATCCCTTGTCTGTGGGACGCATAGTCTTCCGTCTCGCCTTAGCCAATCCTTATCGTCGATGGAGTATCTGTTGAGGTGACTTGAAGTCTCACCCCTAATTAGCCTATCAATCGTCTCCACAAGCTGAGGGTCCTCGCGTTGTGTTGTCTCTATCAAGTCCACTAAAGTCGGGCGTACTTCGAGAGATGCTAGCAAGCCTGGTACAAAATCGGAGGAAGGCCTAAAGTCGAAGCTGGCGATAAACTCTAGGCTTTCTCTTTCAACAAACAGCGGGCTTAGGGTCAGTTTCTTTCGGCTCAACGCGTCTGCCACTACGTTGCCTTTGCGCGGAGTATAGGAGATCTCGAAATCATACGAAGCAAGAAACTCCATCCACCTCTTTTGCCTCAAGTTAAGGTCCTTCTGCGAGAAAAGGTATTTCAACGATTTATGGTCAGTGTAAAGTTCAAACTTCTCACCTAGGAGATAGTGTCGCCAAGACTTGAGTGCAAAGACGATGGCAACTAACTCAAGATCGTGGGCCGGGTAGTTCTTTTCATGCACTTTCAATTGTCTCCCGCCATAAGCTACTACCCTTCCTTCTTGCATTAAGACGGCGCCTAACCCTGTCCCACATGCATCTGTATAAACGGTGAACGTCTTGCTTCCATCTGGCCACGTCAAAACTGGGGCTGTTGTAAGAGCCCTTTTTAGTCGCTGGAAAGCAAACTCGCAATCCAAGTCCCAATTGAACACTAGATTCTTCTTGGTCAACTTTGCGAGCGGAGCTGAGATTTTCGCAAAATCCCTTATGAACTTTCGATAGAAACCTGCTAGTCCTAGAAAACTTCGGACCTCAGTTGCATTCCTTGGTGTCTTCCAATCCTGTATCGCCACTACCTTAGCAGGGTCCACTACTAACCCTTGTTTGGATACTATGTGCCCAAGGAACCTCACTTCTTCTCTCCAAAAGTGGCATTTGGAGAATTTGGCTTTTAGCTAATGGACTTGCAGAGTTTCCATGATTGCCCTCAAGTGCTGAGCATGTTCCTCTTCATTCTTTGAGAAGATAAGGATATCGTCTACGAAGACCACTACGAACTTATTGAGGAAATCTCTGAATACCCTACTCATCAGGTCCACGAAGTAAGCAGGTGCATTTGTCAAGCCGAAAGGCATGACAAGCCATTCAAAGAAGCCGTCTGGGGTTCTGAATGCCGTTTTATCGATACTATCTTCAGCCACCCTTAGCTGATGAAAACCGGTCGCTAAATCGAGTTGGGAGAAAACATACGCTCCTACAAGCTGATCAAACAGATCGTCAATTCTGGGGAGAGGGTGCCTATTCTTTTTCGTTAGCTTGTTGAGCTCCCTATAGTCAACACATAGACGGAGTGAACCATCCGCCTTTGTAGCGAACACCACTGGAGCGCCCCATTCTGAAATACTCCTCCTAATGAACCCCTTTTCTAGAAGCTCTTTAATCTGTTTACTGAGCTCTTTCCTTTCCCGTGGAGCCATGTGTCTAACGGGCAATGCAACGGGCTTTGCATTATCTACAAGGTATATGCGAAAGTCTATCTCCCGCTTCGGAGGCAAGCCCTTCACCTCTTTGAAGACATCCGGATATTCCCGGACCACTCTAATTGATTGCAAATTTTCAACGGAGGCATCTAGCGATTCAAGGTAACTAAGCATAACCGCATACGAGGGATTACAAGAAATTTCGAAAGTATTACCGAGCTGGGTTAGGAGCCTATCAACCCTTTTCTCACAATAGAGGATGGCCCCATTACTGGATAGCCAATCCATGCCCAAAATCAAACCATATTCCAAAAAGCCCAAAACAAAGGCACTACATTTAAATTCTATGCTTAGAATAGAAATTTTCAATCCCAAACAGATCATAGACAAATGAGCTGGGCCCCCAATTGGGTTTGAAACAATTAAGGGGTCCTCTACCATACTAGTTTTTAGGTGCAAAGATTCTACTAAAGCAGACGAGATAAAGGAGTGTGATGCGCCAGAATTAAATAAAGTGCGAACGGGGTGATCATAAAGATAAACTACACTTTCTACAGAAGTATTTATACCTCGCTGTTGCAGAGGTGGCGCCTCTAGCACATTAACTTGTGCCCCTGAGGTGGATCCAGCCCTCTGCCCCTGTCCTCGTTTCTTTGGGCAGTCCTTAGCCATGTGGCATGTCTCACTACAAGAAAAGCACCCACCATTCATCTTGGCCTTCTTTTTCCGGCAATCTTTCACTAAGTGCCCCACTTTGCCACAGAAATTACACTTCCTCTTCTCTTTGTTGCCTTTCCCGCCCTTCTTAAAGTCCGTCTTCTTAGGCTGTAAACCCTCTTTCTTCCATTGAGAGCTTTCTGCCTTTGTCTCCTTCTTGCCCTTATCCTCTTCGTTCAGCAACGCCATCCGTACCAACCTTTCAAACGTAGCTCCCATGGGTATATGGGTCATGGCCAAACTGTGTAATGGCTCATTCAACCCTTTGACAAAATGGAGAGCCTTCTTGTGCGGGGTGTTGACTAGGTCCAGTCCGAACCTAGCCAGCTCATCGAACTGATTAACATACTCTTTTACTGTCTTGTTCCCTTGCTTAAGAAATGAGAATTTTTCCAACTGCAAACTCCTTTCCGCGTCTGAGAGAAATTTAGCCTCAAACCTTGCCCTAAAGTCCTCCCATGTTTCCACTAGTCTTTCTGCATTAGTGACTTCCCACCAGTAGGAAGCCTCGCCTTTAAGTAGCCATACTGCCAGTTGTACTTTCTGTCTATCCTCTACCTCAAAGATGATGAATAAGTCCTCGGTTTCTTTCAGCCAATTTCTGGCTGCCACGAAGGACTCAGTTTCATGAAAATCCTTTCCTCCCATAGCTTTAAAATCTTTACATATCTTAGCAAAGGTGTTTCCCCGCGGAGGAGGTGGAGGAAGAGGTGCTGATGCAGCTGGATGATTTCCTGCAGCTGGGGGAGGAGGAACGGTAGGACCTGGCTGAGTGGCCCTTGCTTCTAAGAACCATCTAAACCAACCAGGTATTGGTACACCCTCTGGCAAGTTAAGTTCTTCGGACATGCTGAAACAAAAAGGATAGATTCAAAACGAAGGATAAGAGATAGTTCCTATGGCTTTGGGAGACTTTGCCTTTTAAATTAAAATAATATTTTATCTTAAAAATGCTTCTTTAAATTTCCTTTTTGAAAATAAATTTTCAAAACTTTTTATCTTATCTGGTAAACCTGGCTCTGATACCAAGTGAAACACCCCACCTCCGTTAGGGTCACTCTCAAAGGGAATGCCCTAATTTTGGTGGAGGTTTATAAGTATAAGTCACAGGTATACAAGACAGATATAAGAACACATATTTTTGAACACCGGAAAACAAAAACTTTTACTTCATTAAAATACGTATTACACCAACCATACCATAATTGTCTTACAATACTTCCAAAAACATAACATCTTTATAACTGTCTTGATTACATTATTTAAAGAAGCATAAAGAAAACATAAATAAACTGCAAAAGTCCCATAATTGTTGTCCTAAGCCATAGTCCAAAACGAAAAGATCCAAGCAATACATTCTTTCTCTTCAAGCTGGATATGAAGGCTGGTCAAGCTGCGGTGTTCCCTCCCTGTGGACCTGGGGGGGGAACGGAAGAAAAGAAGACGAAAGAAAAGTAGAGTCAGACATAAAGCCTGAGTAAGTCTAGGACTATTCAGTCTATGAATAAAGAACTGGGTATGATAAGTATAAACTAGAAATGGGAAAGCACCATAAACTTAGTTAAGTTGTCTAGGGTCGAATATACTATCGTACCCCATATTAATCTATGTACCCATATAAACTAGTTCCCAACAGGCACCCCATAATCAGGGTGAAGTGATCCATTTTTATGATGATCGGCTCCTACTCGCATAGTTACATGTGTCTTACGGCCCCCGATGTTGTAGTTACCTATGCTGGTCCCACCATGGGGTGTATCAAGTCCCATGGTGGTGGCCCGACACAATCCTAGAATGCACAGGTATGCTACTGGTGCCCAGTGCCTTATTTTTCTGCGCCGGAGTGTGTGCACGCCCGCACCCCGTTAGAACCTACACTGCTACACCACCGCCGTCGATTTGACCTCTTACAGTCAGCCCAGTAATCGTGCCCCACCCTGCCTAGTTCCAGTGTATCATGATACCTTGTAGGGTTACTGCTGAAAAGGGTCCCCCACTACTAGGTTTTCTATTTCTAGCCAACATGCTAAGTTGGTTAAGTGTTTTATAAACCTAACCCCCAATCAGTCTGTTTAGTTTAGCATGTTCCATTTTGATTAAGTATTAATATAATTTACTTAATCCTATCAACCCTGACTCAGCCTTAATTGTCTTATTAAAGCCTTGACCTCTCACATTAGACAGGTATTGTTGTGGCTGTCTGTTGCCGGTTGGGTCCGGGCAGTCTTACGCCACAATTCAGTCTAACCTCGGGTCCTTATTGGGCTCCGTGTTTAACCACCCACATTGGATAGGTATTGTTGTGACTACTGGACAGCCGGGCGGTTCCGGGCAGGTTTACATCACAACTCAATCCAACCTCGGGTTAAACACATCGTATTTTCTACATTTACATATTTTGTCTCCTTTCTTTTTATATGTAAATATTTGCGGCCCATTATTCAAATTCATCTTTATTGATTAAGATTTATTTATGCCACTTAATTGTTTTTCAAGGTTGTTGGCAAGCATCAAACATGCCAACACATATGTTCTATATTTTAGCCCAAACGTCATTTCCCCCGTTTTATACGTTCGCTCCAATGTAAGGTGCGTTGGGTTTTACACTTAAACCCAATTTAGCCATATGAAAAAGGGAGGCTTATAACATGGTGTTTATAAGATAACATAAAAAGGGGAGTGTGAACGCATGAACTTGCAACATAACGATTCAATTAACATAAGGTGGGCACATGTGAACTTGCAATTGTAACAACATATAATATAAGCAATACTTAAACATGAATCATTCTATTCACATAGTCATGGTATAAAAAAAACATGAATCATTTTATTCATGTAGTCATGGCATAAATAATACTTAAACATGAACCATTCTAATCATATAATTATGGCATAATCATAATTGAACATGAGTCCTTCTATTCATATAGTCATGGCATAAACATAATTGAACATGAATCCTACAATTCATATAATCATGGTTTTTATCCTATCTATGTAACTTTAAGTGGGATGTAATTCTAGTGTAATTCTAATGTAACTTATGTGTCAAATATATTATCATATGATTATAATAAAAACATAAGCCTAAAAACATGTTTTCAACTAGGCATAATAACAAACATAGTTTAGTCATGTTCATAAATTAATACAAGCTTACAAAGACGCTTGCTTTTGTCACTATCACAAAATCATGATTTTTATACTTGAACTATGATGCCA
Organism: Allium sativum; assembly: GCA_030737875.1. Taxonomy (NCBI): domain Eukaryota; kingdom Viridiplantae; phylum Streptophyta; class Magnoliopsida; order Asparagales; family Amaryllidaceae; genus Allium; species Allium sativum. Next base: position 802,065,493 of record CM060915.1, read on the forward strand.
ATTCTAACATAACCTTCATATGAATCATAATACTGAAGTGATCAAATTACACTAAAGATGACCATAGAATTATACATCATGTTGGCATAACAATACATCATATACTTGCATGAATTTCAAATAAACTATTACAACATATAGTTGTTATTTTCAACATGAATCATATACTTGCAATTATCAAATGGGTGTTGTAAATAACTACCACAAACATGTAGTTTTCAATATGAATCATATGCTTGCATGAATCCCAATTAAAATTCCACAACATGTGGTTGTCAATCATAAACCATATACTTGTATGAATCCAATCGTACACCATAGCATTGCCAAATCGTTTAGAATCAAAATAACATACAAATATAAGTTATTATCGCCACAATTCCATTTTGTTGTTAACTTCCAACGCAAATCGCGTACTTGCAAATATCCAATCGTATACCATAATATTCCCAAATCGTTTAGCATCAAAGCAACATACAAATATAGATTATTATTGCCACAATTCCATTTCTTACTTTACACAAATCAACACAATTATTTAATTCACATCGGAATAGCACTCTACTTACAATGTATGACGAATCTTCAATTCAGGAATCTGAATTCTGAATTTGGAGATGCTATCCTTTGTTGTAGGCGTTGCTTTGATCTGATTAACGTTGCTTTAAGCTTTGAATTATCTCCTAATTGTCTCTCTATTTCTGACAGCTATCCTCAGTCTCTCCTCAGCAGCATGACGGTCTCATCTCCATTTTAGTTTGTGTAAATTAGGGTTAGTCTTAGGTCCTTTTATAGAGTTTGTGAGTTGATTTAGACCGTCGATGGAACTTGGTTCAATAATAGCCGTTCGTTCAAAGGAGAGACCAACCAGGAGCTGACACCTAGCCCTAGTGACAAGGCAAGGCTCAGAAAATCGACTAAACACAGACCAGGCCAGCCAGGGTGGGCTGGGTTCGACCTGGCTCAGGGGCTAGGTCGACTCCCCAGTCGACCCCCAGGTCGACTCTAGAGTCGACCTGCCTGGGGCAGGTCGACACCTAGGTCGACTCCCAGGTCGACCTGGCCTGGCAGGTCGACCCTAGGGTCGACCCCCAGGTCGACCTGGTGGGCTTGGGCGGGGATTTTCCCGCCTACTCTGATTGGGCTGAAATTCAAATCTGTTTTCGAAATTTGAATTTTCTGAAACTTCATCAGGTCATAATTTGGTCGTACGGGCTCCGTTTTTCGAAAACTCGGACTCTATTTCGCGTATTTTTCCGAGACGAACGCAATGGCATATCCCATTTCCCTTAATACTTTGATTTGAAATTTATTATACTTTAATTTGTGAATTTCACTGTTATAAAATACACGGGGTGTTACAATGTATAAATTATATAGTCGATGTATGAGTTATATAAGCGTTGTACACCTCATGTATAAGTGTTGTATAAGTTGTGCGTTCGATGTATAAGTTATATATGCGTTGTAAAATTTATATATGTGTTGAAATAGAAGTGAATTGCTATATATAAATATATAAATATATATATATATACGCCCCTCGTCCACAAACCATGGACGATATTTATTGGTTGTGATTGGTGTGAAAATTGATTGATAGCGAATGGTTGATTGTGATTGTTTATTGTTGATATTGGTTGATTGTGGTTGAAAAATACCCATTGGTGATTGAAATGAATTGGAAATATTTGTGGAAATAAAAATAAAACATGCCGCCTGCGTGCGAATTAGATGCATGAGTCCCCATTGTCAAAAACCACGAGGTTTTAAGGTAGAGCGAGGAGCCGTACTAGGGACTGTGCCGGTTTTAACTACCCTGCCGTTATGCTGCCAAAGTTTTGAATAATCTTTATGTGTTAGAATAATTTTAATATATTGAAATTATTTTCATGCGTTGAAATTAAAGTCATATGTTGAAACTATATCCATGTGTGGAAATGTTCATGTGTTGAAAAGTGATGTGTGAAAATTAAATTCATTTGTGAATGAATGAAGTGTCTAAACAATAAAAATCACATTTTTATAATATATATGAAGTATGTGAAATATTCGCCTTATATATAAATAGTTTCAACAACAACAAAAAAAATTCTATCTTTCTTATATGAACAACATAAATAAAATATCCATGTGTGGAAATGCTCATGTGTTGAGAAGTGCGTGGAGTGGAAAAGTTCATGTGTTGAAAAAAAAGATCGAACAATAAAAATGACATTTTTATTGAAACTATGAAGTGTTGAAAACATCTATTTGTCGAATAAATATTTTAAATGATAAAAATATCATTTTTATCATCTATGTGATATGCTAAAGATATGCAGACGTTGAAGTAGATATTTGTGAAGAAATATCATTTTCAACATGCATAAGAACTAGAGAAAATAGTCATGTGTTGAAATGTGTTTTAGTTCGCCAAAATTATCATCTTTGAAATGTGAAGTGTTAAAAATAGCCACTTGTTCAAATAAAATATGCATGAGTTGAAATATACATTAATTAGCTAATGATATGATTTTAGCCTATGCATGCAACATTAGAATGAATGGTGTTTTTAAACCAAAGTAAATCAAATATGAAGTCGAATGGAAAATGATAAGTGATAAAAATTGTATATATGTACGTGCATATTTATTGAACAGGTTATATAAAAGGGGCTAGAGAAGAGGAATAAAATTTTGTGCCCGACAAATAGGTACACATTTACTGTTTTGTTTGGGTGATGATTTTATGAGCCTGTTGGCTAGCCGCTTGGCTTTTTCTTTTTCTTTTTGACATGAGACGCCCGTGTGGCTATTTGGGAATTTTCCCAGCCCCTCCCAACAAAGGAGGTTATGGCGAAATTTTCCAAAATTTAAAGGCGTTAGTGAAATATTTGAAGTGAAAATGATATTGAAATTGTTGAATGAACTACATTTATATAAATATATAAATATAAATAAAATTAAAACGAAACGTGGTCGTGCAGTTCGTGTTTTGAAACCGTGATTTCAACTAGTGCAGGAAATCCGACCATTGGATTTTCCCGAAACCGTAACCGTTGGGTTTGCCTTGGAAATATCTTTCCAACAGCACCAACTTTGTAAAAATCCAACAGTTGGATTGTCTGGAATGTTTAATTCAAATCTGAAGAAAAACAGCGCCAGAATCGATTATATTTATATATATATATATAAATATAATTATATTTAATCGAATAACGACGCTGCATTTCGTATTTCGAAATCGAAACTTCAAACGATTGTACCGGGAGATCCGACCGTCGGATTTTCCCGAAACTGGAACCATTGGATTCGTTTTGAAAAGACCTTTCTAATGATGTAAATTGTGTGAAGATCCAACGGTTAGATTTTCAGATATGTGTAAATCAAATCTGAAGAAAAACAGCGCCACGGCCGCGTTATGGCCCGAAGCGTCGTTTCGAATAAATTGGCTATTTTAAAATAAATAAAAATAGCGATAAATCGTTATAAAATATCATAAACGATATGAGATGGAAATAAACTGAATTTGCTCGATTTATGTGGTATTTGATGGTTGAATGTGTTTGGTGTGAAAATTACATTAAAGAACAAAATTGGTGTTGTCGAATGATTTAACCATTGAAATAAATTGATTTGAAATTCTAAATATACGTGAATTATTTGAAAAGGCCGAGTTAATTCTCATTTCAAATAATTGACCGACGATTAAAAGTCGAAGATGAAGACGGTGGTCGAAGACCGGAGATCTTCACCTCGTTTGGATGGTAACCGAGGTCCTGATTGGGAGGCATCCCGAAATATGGATAATGAGTGGTGATCGTCCAGACGTACGTGGTGATCGATGGGTTTGCGAGGTATTTAGTGCCTCCGGTTTCGTTCAGACCCAGAACGGACTTGTAAAAGGACTATGTGTCTGACATTGGATTTTATTCTGTGTTGATTGATCTCTATTAAATATACATCTATTTGGCGGCAGAGAATTTATTCTTTTGCTTAACGCCCTTCTCTGAGACGCACGAGCTCAGAGGTTGTGTATCGATGGACATCAGTCGCATGGCATGAATTGCTAGTGTGGCATGCCTAAGTGGCAAATGATCAGGGCTTCTGTTGAAAAGCAAAGTCTTGTGGTGATGATCAAAGCACCGCCTGTGTGGCGTAGCTTTGTGTATAATGTGAATTCGCGAGCCTCACTCCCCGGTATGAACCAGAAACGGGAGAAGGACCTCAGGGAGGACATGCGTTTCTTTCTAGCTAGGGTGGTGTCAATGACCTACCAGCCCTGACATTTATATACTTTTCACCTGTGTGGTTGTTGCTATTGCGAGGCGCCTCGGATATATCGGTCGATCCGGGACCGTTGGAGTCATTCGTTGGCTCATTTACGCCCCATAGGGCGGGGAGACGTAGTGTTCAGCATAATAATCCACATCGGTGGAACGACCCTGACGATCCAGGGGGCATTTGCAGCTGTTCCTGAGACATGGGCTAGATTGTCTCAAAGTCGGTAAGGACTATCTTTTGCCTTGGTTCATGACGGAAATCCAATTTCCAAATACGTGACTGTGCGATTTTGATTGTATACTTATATATGGCGACATAGTGGTATGGGGCATTAATGTCGTCTATGATTGATAGTTATGATTCGAAATGGTTATCAAAACATATAAACACTAGTAATAATATAAAATGCCTTTGTTTTATTCGTATCAAGCATATTTTGGCCGTTATAAGGTAAAAACTCTATCCTCCGGTTTGCGTTGCATTGTGTGATGGGAACTGAGTCTTATAATGGCTTCATTTTTATAAAAGCATTGAGTTGTTTAAAAGAAAGATTTGTTTTAAAGCGCTGGCAATCCAATGGAGTAAACCCGTTCCCCGAAAGTGGCGTGGTCCTGTGATTAGCCCTATTATAAATGTGTTGAGTAGATTTCTCATACCAGTCCCATGACTGACTCGTAGTTTGTTTCGCTTTCAAGCTCGGGTGCCCCTTTTTCTACACGGGCAGCCTTGTGTTCAGGTTTAGCTGGTTCTTTCTGGATATCTGGAGCTGAAGATGGATTCTATCATTTATCTCTTTTTATGCTGTTCAGCTCCTATTGTACATTATGTTTATTTTCCGCTGTAGACATTTATGTATAGTTGAACGGTATTTGTACTAAGTATGATCCTGTATACTGTGTAACTCTGATGATTACTTTTATCCAGTATATTCTATTGTTCATTATCTTGTGTGTTTATTTAATTCTGTTCTGCTATTATCTGTTTCTGTGTTATATTCCATGGATTACCCTTACCACCGTCCGTATGGGGTTTGGGGTCGTCTCAAACTAGAAGGAAACGCATGCCCTCCCTGATGTCCTCTCCCGTTTCTGGTTCATACCGGGTGTGAAACTTGCGAAGTAAATGTTACACAAAGCTATGCCACAAAGGCCTTGCTTTGATCATCAACCACAAGACTTTGCTTTTCCATAGAAGCCTTGATCATTTGCCAATTAGGCATGCCACACAGGCAACTCACTCTATGTGTTTGATATCCATCAGTATACAACCCCTGAGCTCGTACGTCTCAGAGAAGGGCATTAAGCAAGAGAATAATTTCTCCGCCGCCAAACAGATATATATTTAATAGAAATCAATCACACAGACTGAAATCCAATGTCAGACACACAATCCATTTACAAGTTCGTTGTAACACCTCGTAATTTTATAACATTAAAATTCACAAATTAAAGTATACTTAATTTTTAGAAAAGAATTAAGTGAAATGGGTTGCGCAGAGAAATATATATTGATATATATATATATATATATATATTAAAAATTAAATAAATAAATATGCGAAAAAGTTAAAAATAGCGAATTGGGAAGGGGAATAACCGAACCGGTCCATTTTTGAGGTCGACCCAAGCCCCGCTGGGTCGACTAGGGGTTAATCCAGGGTGTTTGGCTGTCAACCCGTGGGCCGATTCGCTCAAATGCAGATTTTGCATTTGATTGGTTCTCATGGTTCAGGGTTAATCTAATGGTCCTAAATAACTTCCTACACCTATAAATACATCCTAATGCTAACCCTAAATCTAATTAAAATAGAATAGTTACCGTCATACCGTCGCCATGGAAATCAATGGAGTCGCCGCCAACTAAGAAAGAAGAAAAGCAAATTCAATTCTAATTCTCTCAACCCTAAAGCAAAGCAAAACTCTCTCTTTTCTTCTATAAATTGTGAGTATGATGATCTTAACAAGATTATTATCGTTTTAATTAGGTTGAGTTATGAATGGATTATGAGTACATGATGTGAATTATCATATATGTTGTTGCAAACCCCTTTTGCTATCATGTATATTGTAAATCCAATGTTATGTGATGATGATATCTTATATGTTGCAAATCATGCTATGATGATGTTATGTATGTTGAAAGTTTCTATGCTAAGTTGTGATGAATCATACATGTTAAAAAGGCCATGATGTTACCATCTATGCTAGTTAGTTCATATTAATTAAATCATCATGTTTGGATTATGTTGATCTATATGACAAGTCACATATGCAAGTTAGATTGATTAGAAAAGTTATGAACATATACCAAGACATCTATTATGACATCTAGAATTATGCTATGACATATGTGATATCCTATGCTAGTTCACACCATCATTATGTTGCCTAAAAACCCCATATGCAAGTTTATGTATAGATTTGGGCTATGATCATATCATGTAAATTGAGACATTTAACAAGTTGACACCTTTTGATCCTTAACATGTGTAGTTTATGCAAGTTTCACCCCTATTATGATTAGATTTATTTTAATTGTCTATATGTTGTGATAATTTATCTTTGTGCTAGGTGTTAGACTATACAAGTCTAGCCTATATTATGCGTTGAATAAGCGAACGTATAAACGTGGGGTAGGGGTAATATTAAGGATTTAATATTAAAAAGTTGGGGTGCAATTGATATGATTTTGCATGCTATAAGTGGATGGCTATAATTGAGTCAATTATGGACATCATTAAAAGTTGACTTAATTAATAATTTGAATAGGGAATTATTAAAACTGGGGTAAAAGATTTTAAGTGTTAATCAATGCTTAGGACACGAGGTTGGACTCATTTGTGACGTAAAACTGCCCGGACCCGCCCGGCAAATCCAGTGGTCACAAATGTCAGCCCAATGTGAGAGGTCCTAGGCCTAAACTAAAGCATAACGGTTGTAAAGACACGAGGTTAGACTCTTTTATGGTGTAAGACTGCCCGGACCCGCCCGGCAAATCCAGCTGCCATAAATGCCAGTCTAATGTGAGAGGTCTTTATGAGGTTATGGCCTGAATGAATTAAGAAATACTTAACCAGATAAACATGTAAGGTGGGACATGGGGGTTAAGTAGGTGCCTTGGGTGGCATGAGGAATCTAGGGGGTTCCCTTAGTGGCATGTGAAATACGATTAGTAAGACTTAACCAAACACACATGTAAATGAACATGACTAAGAGGGTTAAGTGGGATATACTAGTGACAAGCTTAGGTGGGTAGCTTGTGGGGACCCATTTCGACCAGTATCCCAAACGTATCTTTGTGGGCTCGACCCAAGTCGAGGACTGGACACGCATGCTGGGTTTGATTGTAAGAGGCCAAAACGGGGAGCGGTTGCAACGCAAGTCCAACAGGTTTCGTATGCGTGTATGGACCCGGGCTGGTAGGTAAGACGTTGTTGCATCGTGTAGGCATAAGCCGTGCATTCTCAAGTTGTATCGGGTTGCCACTTTAGGGAGTGATACACCCCATTGTGGGGCTAGCATGGGTATCTACGAGTAGGGAGCCGATCGAAAGTGGGTAGTGGGGTACACATAGTGGAGATAGGGGCAGACGGTACCTATGTAGTCAGCTAGGCGTATGTAAGGCTATTTATAAAGTTTCTGTGTGAAGCAAGTGGGATCAAACAATAGGGTGACGGGTGTGGTGCAGTGTAGTAATGTGCGGTGCAGTGTAGTAATCATTCGTTAGTAATTAGGTGTGCCTTTACCGTTATCTTAAACGCTATCTTTATCTTCCTAAGAGTTCATAGACATTTACTTGTCTTCCAGCTTATGCTTTAGTCTAGTTATTTTGATAATAGTATTGTTAGAATTATCATACTCGCCAGACTTTATGTCTGACCCCCTCTATTTCTATCCTTTTTCCCCCTCCAGGTCCTCAGGTTGGGCCCAACTCTAATGGAGTTTGATTGAATTGCTTCATCACTCTTTGGAAAGCTTGGACCGTTGAAGTAAAGTCCAGCTTGTTATCTTTTTAATGGCTATTTATGTAATGGGATTATGTATTTTGTTTTTATGAAGATGGATATTGTACTTGGTTATGATCTATGGTTTTATGATGTAACAAACATGTTTAATTTTCGCTGCAATAAAATGAAGTTTTAGATTTCCAAGTACTATTTATTATCTGTCTTGTTGTAATTTTTCTGTTCTATTTCACTTATAACCTCCATGGAAGTTAATGGATTCCCTTTGTGAGTGACATTAATGGACGTGGGGTGTTACACGTGGTATCAGAGCTTAAGGTTACCAGAACAGATAAAAATACATTAGAAAAATAGTTATTTTTGGAAGAAGTGCTTTCAAAAACATGTTTTAATGAGAAATTTAAAGAGAAAAGTTTTTAAGAAAAAAAAACATAATCCCCAATAGCCACATATCTTTATCTTTCGAATTCTCCATTTTGAACCTTTCCTTTTTCGTTTCATCATGGCTAAAGATCTTAACCTACCTGACGGGGTAGCGATACCAGGATGGTATAGGAGGTTGTTAGAGGCTAGGGCCGCTGCGGGTCCAGCCAATGTTCCTCCACCACCAGTTGCACCCGTTCCTCCTCCTCCTCCTCGCGTAGATACTTTTGCAAAGACGTGCAAGGAATTTAAGGCTATGGGTGGAAAACCATTTCAAGGGTCAGAAACGTTTGTGGAAGCTAAGATTGGCTTAAGGAGGTGGAACAATTGCTAGAAATCTTTGAAGTAGAAGAAGGGAGGAGAGTTCGTTTAGCAGCTTGGTTGATGAAGGGAGAGGCCTCGTTTTGGTGGGAGGTCACTAATGGGGAGAGTCCTGTTGACTCTTGGGCGGATTTCAGATGTAGGTTCGAGGCGAAGTTTCTCTCAAGGGCGGAAGAAAATCTATATATGGAAAGGTTCTTGACATTGAAGCAAGGAAGCTCATCAGTGAAAGATTATGTCAATAAGTTTAATCAGTTAGCAAGGTTTGGCTTGGACTTAGTAAACGCGCCGGAGAAGAATGCTCTAAGGTTCGTGAATGGCTTGAATGAACCATTGCAATGGTTGGCTATGACCCACATCCCGATGGGGGCCACCTTTGAGAAGTTAGTAGAAATGGCGCTCATGCATGAGGAGAAAAGCACTAAAGCTGCTAAGGCACCCGAGAAGAAGGCGGATCAGAAGAAACCACAACAACAAAACAAGAAGGGTGGAAAAGACAATAATGGCAAGGGAAAGAAGAAGTGCTTTAACTGTGGAACCCCAAGCCATCTCAGCAAGGATTGCCGAAAGAAAAAGAAGACAGGCTGTTTTCATTATGGCAATGCGGGACATTCAGTGAAGGACTGCCCAAAGAAGGGGAAGAAGGGAGGAGCTACCTCGGGAGGACAGGTGCAGGCTCTTATGGCACCAGGGTAGGCTAGGGGACAAGTTCAGGCTCTCACGGTCCCACCGCTGCAAGAACGAGGTAGAACCATTTCTGTTGAAAGCTTAGTTTTTCTGTTTGATCATCCTGTCCGTACCTTATTCGATTCGGGTGCATCACATTCGTTTATCTCTACATCATTAGTTGAATCACTGCACTCAAACACCAGTTTAGTAGAGGATCCTTTAGTTGTTTCGAATCCAATAGGGGGCTCAGCTTATTTGTCCATGATGTGTATGGATTTGAAAATTTCCATACTTTGCGTTGAATTTAGGTGTGATGCTTATGTGTTGGGCTTCATGGGCTATGGGCTAATTTTAGGAATGGATTTGTTATCCAGAAATGGGGTCGTTCTCGATTGTGAAAGGAGAGTAGTTAGGCTCGTGACTCGCCTTGGCAACACTCTCGAAATCTTCTGTAATCCCATAAATTCGGTTATGCTAAGTTATCTAGAATCGCTTGATGCGTTTGAGGAAAATCTACGATCTATTAGAGTGGTCCGAGAATATTCGGATGTGTTTGAGGCGGTGAAGGGCTTGCCTCCGAAGCGGGAGATAGATTTTCGAATATATCTTGTAGATAATGCGAAACCAGTATCTTTGCCAGTACGCCACATGGCTCTACGTGAAAGGAGGGAACTCGGTAAGCAAGTGAAGGATTTGCTTGAGAAGGGGTTCATAAGACGAAGTATATCGGAGTGGGGTGCTCCAGTAGTATTTGCCACGAAGGCGGATGGGTCCCTTAGACTTTGTGTGGACTATAGAGAACTTAATAAGCTTACTGAGAAGAACAGACACCCACTGCCGAGGATTGACGATCTCTTCGATCAGTTAGTTGGCGCCTCAGTGTTTTCGCAGTTGGACTTAGCCACCGGTTTCCATCAGTTGAGAGTGGATGAGGATAGCATTGACAAGACTGACTTTAGGACTCCGGACGGTTTCTATGAATGGCTAGTGATGCCTTTCGGTTTGACAAACGCCCCAGCATATTTTGTTGATTTGATGAGTAGGGTGTTTAGGGAGTACCTTAACAAATTCGTGGTAGTCTTTGTAGATGACATCTTGATCATTTCTAAGGATGAAGAAGAGCATGCCCTACATCTTAGGGAAGTGTTGGAGACCCTACGAGCGCATAGCCTTAAGGCTAAATTTTCTAAGTGTCACTTCTGGAGGAAGGAAGTACGGTTCTTGGGGCACGTGGTTTCCAAAGAAGGGATAGCCGTGGATCCCGCGAAGGTGGTGGCCATCGAAGATTGGAAGGTCCCTAAAAATGCTACCGAAGTGAGAAGTTTCTTGGGGTTGGATGGCTACTATAGGAAGTTTATCAAAGACTTCGCAAAGATATCAGCTCCATTGACACGCTTGACGAAGAAGAACCTAGTTTTCACATGGGACGTAGATTGTGATGATGCGTTCCAACGGTTGAAGAGAGCTTTGACCCCAGCCCCAGTCTTAGTACTGCCAGACGAGAGTAAGCCATTTACCGTATATACTGACGCTTGTGGGACAGGACTAGGCGCAGTCTTAATGCAAGAGGGTAGGGTAATAGCCTATGGTGGAAGGCAGTTGAGAGCGCATGAGAAGAATTACCCCACGCATGACCTAGAGTTGGCCGCTATTGTTTTCGCGCTTAAGTCTTGGTGTCATTATCTTCTTGGCAAGAAATTCGAATTATTCACTGACCACAAATCGCTAAAATACTTATTTTCTCAAAAGGACTTGAACTTAAGGCAGCAAAGGTGGATGGAGTTCTTAGCATCCTACGACTTCGAGATAGCATATACCCCTGGCAAGGGTAACGTGGTGGCAGACGCCTTCAGTAGAAAAATATTATCCTTTAGTCCTTTGTTTGTTGAGCGGTGAAGTTTAGAATTCATTTTGATGTTTGACTTTAGACCTTCCGTTGACTTCGTACCCGGTTTGCTAGCATCCTTGGAGGTCAGACCTACGCTTTTGGGACGGATTGGCGAGGCACAGCGAGACGACCCGTAGTTGGTTGAGTTAGTAGAAAAAATCAAAGGAGAGGAGTCATCAAGCCATCTCCGTAGGTATACCCTAGACAACAAGGGTTGGTTACGTAGGGATGGTAGACTTTGTGTACCAAAAGACGATGACCTAAGGAAGACTATTCTTGACGAAGCACATCGTTCGAAGATGACCATTCATCCCGGCGGGGACTAGATGTACAAAGACATGAAGAGAGTTTACTTTGGGCCGGTATGAAGAGGGACGTAACCGAGTATGTCGCTAGATGCTTGGTGTGCCAACAAGTAAAGGCGGAGCAAAAGAAACCCGGTGGGTTGCTTCACCCATTGGAGGGAAGTGGGAGAGTGTCTCGATGGATTTTGTGGATGGGTTACCAAGATCGAGGAAGGGTAATATGGGGATTTGGGTTATAGTAGATAGACTTACTAAAAGCGCCCATTTCATTCCCGTAAAGAGTAAGAGGACTGCTTCATGGTTAGCCTCCGTATACGTTCGAGAAATAGTTCGTTTGCACGGTGTTCCTTCTAGCATAGTGAGCGGCCGCGATCCTATTTTCACTAGCGAATTTTGGAGAAGCTTACAAAAGGCGGTAGGGACTCAGTTATGTTTGGGCACCGCATATCATCCTCAAACGAATGGCCAGACCGAGAGGGTGAATCGCATTCTAGAGGATCTGTTGAGGCTATGTATCCTAGACTTTGGGGGTACGTGGGAAGAGCATCTTCCATTGGTGGAGTTCGCATATAATAACAGCTTTCAGTCCAGCATTGGTATGGCACCATTCGAAGCTCTTTATGGACGACCTTGTCGTTCACCTACATGTTGGTGGGAATCTACGGATAAGATCTTACTTGGGCCCGATATGATTAGGGAGACTTCGGAGAAGATCGACTTGATTCGAAGGAGGATGAAAGCAGCACAGGATAGGCAGAAATCTTATGTGGATAAGAGGAGGACAGATCTCGAGTTTGAAGTTGGGGACATGGTCGTTGTCAAAGTGTCTCCATTACGGAACGTTTTTCGCTTCGGGTCCGTTGGGAAATTAGCACCAAGGTTCGTAGGACCGTTTCCTATTAAGGGGAAGATTGGCAAATGGCGTATAGAGTGGAGTTGCCCGAGAGACTTAGTGGTGTACATGACGTATTCCATGTGTCACATTTGAGGAAGTGCTTGCACGAGACCGCGGAAGTGGTAGAGCCGAGCTTTCTTAGAGAGGTGGAGATAGAGCGTGATGCGACAATTCGACGAGCTCCTACGCGCATTCTTGGGTCGGAGATCAAGGGGTTGAGGAATCGAGAGGTCAGACTAGTCAAAGTGCAATGGGGTGATGATGAGAGCAATGCTACTTGGGAGACGGAAGAGAAGATGCGTTCACGATACCCTTTTCTTTTTGAGGGTATGTCCTTTAATTTCTCCTTTATCGCTTAGCTTGTACTTATCTTATCTTTAGTATATCCTCTCGCTAGTATCTTTGACCTTTAGTTAGGATAATCCTATGGTTGAAACATGTGTTTGAGACATGTTATGCATGGTGGATGCAAAGTGGATGCAAGTGTTTGCTAGTGGTTGCTCGTGGATGCATATACACACACTATTAGGCACCAGATCGGCTCAGTCACTTCATATTGCATATTGCATATATATGGATGTATTTAGTAAAATGGATGTATAATGGTTATATTATCATATAGTTGCTGCATTCGGGTGGATGGTTGTGCACGCATATAGAATTAATATGTATCATTAGGAATCTTTTGCATACATATTGGATGCATGGCACTATCATGAATTGCACTAAGGAGGTCGACTGAATCAGTAGACCGCCTAATTTTGCATTAGATATGGACATATACACACACTGTGCATATAAACATTAAAGCATTAGAAGTCTTTTAAGGACAATGGATGCTGGTGTTTGATGGTTGAGTAGATGGACGATTAGATGGTAGGATATACATTCTTCTTGACTTGGAGATTTCGAGGACGAAATCCTTTATGGAGGGGAGAATGTAACTCCCCGTAATTTTATAACATTAAAATTCACAAATTAAAGTATACTTAATTTTTAGAAAAGAATTAAGTGAAATGGGCTGCGTAGAGAAATATATATATATATATATATATATATATTGATATATATATATATATAAATTAAAAATTAAATAAATAAATATGCGAAAAAGTTCAAAACAGCGAATTGGGAGGGGAAATAACCGAACCGGCCCATTTTTGAGGTCGACCCGAGCCTCGCTGGGTCGACTAGGGGTTAATCCAGGGTGTTTGGCTGTCAACCCGTGGGCCGATTCGCTCAAATGCAGATTTTGCATTTGATTGGTTCTCATGGTTCAGGGTTAATCTAATGGTCCTAAATAACTTCCTACACCTATAAATACATCCTAATGCTAACCCAAACCTAATTAAAATAGAATAGTTACCTTCATACCGTCGCCATGGAAATCAATGGAGCCGCCGCCAACTAAGAAAGAAGAAAAGCAAATTCAATTCTAATTCTCTCAACCCTAAAGAAAAGCAAAACTCTCTCTTTTCTTCTCTAAATTGTGAGTATGATGATCTTAACAAGATTATTATCGTTTTAATTAGGTTGAGTTATGAATGGATTATGAGTAGATGATGTGAATTATCATATATGTTGTTGTAAACCCCTTTTGCTATCATGTATATTGTAATTCCAATGTTATGTGATGATGATATCTTATATGTTGCAAATAATGCTATGATGATGTTATGTATGTTGAAAGTTTCTATGCTAAGTTGTGATGAATCATACATGTTAAAAAGGCCATGATGTTACCATCTATGCTAGTTAGTTCATATTAATTAAATCATCATGTTTGGGTTATGTTGATCTATATGACAAGTCACATATGCAAGTTAGATTGATTAGAAAAGTTATGAACATATACCAAGACATTTATTATGACATCTAGAATTATGCTATGACATATGTGATATCCTATGCTAGTTCACACCATCATTATGTTGCCTAAAAACCCCCATATGCAAGTTTATGTATAGATTTGGGCTATGATTATATCATGTAAATTGAGACATTTAACAAGTTGACACCTTTTGATCCTTAACATGTGTAGTTTATGCAAGTTTCACCCCTATTATGATTAGATTTATTTTAACTGTCTATATGTTGTGATAATTTATCTTTGTGCTAGGTGTTAGACTATACAAGTCTAGCTTATATTATGCGTTGAATAAGCGAACGTATAAACGTGGGGTAGGGGTAATATTGAGGATTTAATATTAAAAAGTTGGGATGCAATTGATATGATTTTGCATGCCATAAGTGGATGGACATAATTGAGTCAATTATGGACATAACTAAAAGTTGACTTAATTAATAATTTGAATAGGGAATTATTAAAACTGGGGTAAAAGATTTTAAGTGTTAATCAATGCTTAGGACACGAGGTTGGACTCGTTTGTGACGTAAACCTGCCCGGACCCGCCCGTCAAATCCAGTGGTCACAAATGTCAGCCCAATGTGAGAGGTCCTAGGCCTAAACTAAAGCATAATGGTTGTAAAGACACGAGGTTAGACTCTTTTATGGTGTAAGACTGCCCGGACCCGCCCGGCAAATCCAGCTGCCATAAATGTCAGTCTAATGTGAGAGGTCTTTATGAGGTTATGGCCTAAATGAATTAAGAAATACTTAACCAGATAAACATGTAAGGTGGGACATGGGGGTTAAGTAGGTTCCTTGGGTGGCATGAGGAATCTAGGGAGTGCCCTTAGTGGCATGTGAAATACGATTAGTAAGACTTAACCAAACACACATGTAAATGAACATGACTAAGAGGGTTAAGTGGGATATACTAGTGACAAGCTTAGGTGGGTAGCTTGTGGGGGCCCAATTCGACCAGTATCCCAAACGTATCTTTGTGGGCTCGACCCAAGTCGAGGATGGGACACGCATGCTGGGTTTGACTGTAAGAGGCCAAAACGGGGAGCGGTGGCAACGCAAGTCCAACGGGTTTCGTATGCGTGTGTGGACCCGGGCTGGTAGGTAAGACGTTGTCGCATCATGTAGGTATAAGCCATGCATTCTCAAGTTGTATCGGGTTGCCACTTTAGGGGAGTGATACACCCCACTGTGGGGCCAGCACAGGTATCTACGAGTAGGGAGCCGATCGAAAGTGGGTAGTGGGGTACACCTAGTGGAGATAGGGGCAGACGACACCTATGTAGTCAGCTAGGGGTACGTAAGGCTATTTATAAAGTTTCTGTGTGAAGCAAGTGGGATCAAACAATAGGGTGACTGGTGTGGTGCAGTGTAGTAATGTGCGGTGCAGTGTAGTAATCATTCGTTAGTAATTAGGTGTGCCTTTACCGTTATCTTAAACGCTATCTTTATCTTCCTAAGAGTTCATAGACATTTCTTTGTCTTCCGACTTATGCCTTAGTCTAGTTATTTTGATAATAGTATAGTTAGAATTATCATACTCGCCAGACTTTATGTCTGACCCCCTCTATTTCTATCCTTTTTCCCCCTCCAGGTCCTCAGGTTGGGCCCAGCTCTAGTGGAGTTTGATTGAATTGCTTCATCTCTCTTTGGAAAGCTTGGACCGTTGAAGTAAAGTCCAGCTTGTTATCTTTTTAATGGCTATTTATGTAATGGGATTATGTATTTTGTTTTTATGAAGATGGATATTGTACTTGGTTATGATATATGGTTTTATGATGTAACAAACATGTTTAATTTTCGCTGCAATAAAATGAAGTTTTAGATTTCCAAGTACTATTTATTATCTGTCTTGTTGTAATTTTTCTGTTCTATATTCACTTATAATCTCCATGGAAGTTAATGCATTCCCTTTGTGAGTGACATTAATGGACGTGGGGTGTTACGTTCGTTCTGGGTCTGAACGAAACCGGAGGCACCTAGTACCCCGCATATCCATCAATCTCCAAGTACGTCTGGACGATCACCAACTGTTTCCCTCCTCTTGGGTGTACAACCCAATCAAGATCATCAGTAATTATCCAAACGACGTGAAGACCTCCGGTCTTCAACCACCGTCTTCACCTTCGACTTATCGTCGTATCAGTTATTCAGAATGGGATAAACCCGGTCTTTCCGAATAACTCGCGTATATAATAAACAAGTGTTACACAAACACAACATACGCCTCATTCCAACTCAACAGTCACTAACCGTAAATTAATCAAGAGAATAATCCCCCAAATATTAACCCCGAAGGCTGAAACCAACATCAGATCAATACCCAGGAAATCACTCTGCTTAGCCAACCTACGACTAGTTTCTAAATTTCACATTCTTAGGGAAAGGTTCCCGTTAATTTTATCAAGGATAAATTCTTTTAAATTTATTCTTTAATCTACTTTTGAATATCAATTCAAACTAGTCAGGATTAGCGATCCACACCGAAGTGATCATTTATTTTATTTCCCAATCCCAACCTATTCATTCCATGAAGTAAAGCTGGTAATACTTCATATCTAACACCACGGTGTTATCGGTAAGTTCAATTACCATTTCACATTCAAATCTAATTTAAGATTTAACTATCGCCTGGAGCAAAACTGGTGATACTCCATTCTCGATCTTTTCAATCTAATTAAAGATTCATTAAAACTCCACTTAGTTTTAATCTTTAACTGGGTTAAAGAATCAGTGTCATTTAAAACACTATTCATGATAAACCGAAAATCATATCACATTTCAATCGGTCCCTAACCGTAAATTAGCAAGTGAGCAATTCCCTAAGTATTAACCCCAAAGGCCGAAACCAACATCAGATCAATACCCCAGAAACCATTCAACTTAACTAATCTCCAGTTAGTTTCTGATTTTCTTAACTCCTTTGGGTCTAAGAACAGTATTATTGAAGATACCGTTCACGACAACCCAAAATCACATTCCATTAATTATCGGGTTAAAGAACAAGTGTTATTTAAAACACTGTTCGCGATAAACCCAAAAATCAATACCAATTCAATTCCAATTAAATATTATTTAATTGGTACACTTCATTAAATCTAAATAAAAAGATTTAATCTTTTCCTCAGCTGGGCTTAAGAACAGTGTTAATGAAGACACCATTCACGACAAACCCAAATCACATTTGATATTAAATACAAGGCTCTGAATAGAAAATATATCGGCTTATATTCAATATCAAATTCTACGACCAGCAAATATCGTATTGGAAATAACGATATATATATATATATATATATATCTTTCAAATTTCCATAACAGCATCTGTATAATCAAGAAATCCAACATCGAAATATTCCGAAGACAATTTCGATTCAAATCCATTCCAATGCAATTATTGGAAATTCTGGTTATTTTCAAAACCATTTCAAATCCAATTTATTTATTTTAAAAATAAATAAATTACTATTCTTGTTCTAACCTAGTTCATTTCGATAAAAACCTATTTTTATCTTTTCAAATATGGAGTTTTTCATCCCAATTCTTTCTAAATCATTTCTTATGATTTAACACAAATTATTACTACTTTTAATAATTTTGTCAAGGCCCGTACAGTCGATTTCCATCAACGGCCATCGAACTACACTTACAGCGACGTTTTCCAAATTTGATTTGGACATAATTCCAAATCCAACCATTAGATTTCTAATTTCTAATATTCATTAGAAAGCTCTTTTCGACACGAACCCAATAGTTCTGGTTTCAGGAGAATTCGATGGTCGAATCTCCCGCAATATCCATTCGAAGTCAATGGTCGAAATTCACGAACTGCCGTCGCGCGGCGCGTTCTATTCAGGCCATTATATTATATATATAATATATACTTCATCGATTTCCTTTTAAAAAGTATTTTATAAATCGTTTTAAATTCGTTTTCGAAACGATTTCAACTTCATTTCCAAATTCAAATCAAGATTAAATTTTCCCTTATAAATTCGTTTTAAATTCATTTCAAATTGATTTCAATTCAAATCGATTTTCAATTCAATTTCAGTTCGTTTTCAATTCAATTTCAATTCGAATTCATTTCTATTCAATTCAATTCTATTCAATTTAAATTCGAATTTCATTTCAAATTATTCATTTTTGAAATCACTTTTCAATATTCATTATAAAAACGAATATAATCGATATAAATACCGTTTGCGTCAAAATGGCATCAGTCTAATCAACACGGCTTCTTATATTTCTATTTTCAAATATTCTATTTCAAATATTTCTTTTTCAAATATTTCTATTCAAATATTTCTATTCAAAACTGGAATGAGGCCCAATCAATTACCATAGATTATATTTCAATGGATTTCCATACAACGGATGTACATATCAACAATGATAAATAATCAACCACCATCCAATGTGCATTCTACACTGTATAAGCACCAAATATAAATATTTAACGCTTATAATAGTCTGTCAATCAATCGATCGACATACAACTAATTATTGGGATTAGTGTATGTCATATATCATCCCAATACCCGTGTGGGGTTTTCAAACAATCAAACACAGATTTTATTTGTGCATTTGAGCGGTGTGTAAAATTTATCATCCCAATCAATATCAGTCAAATGTGTGTATATAAACAAATCGTCCGATTCGTTTATAAATATTCATTTCCTTTCATATACATGTTATAAATTCTATTTTCAACTATAAAATATTTTAACTATATAAATATTTTATTCCATTTCACATCACAGCACACAATCAACTACACAACAAAATCAAACAAACAAGCATACAAGCCGTCCATGGTCTGTGGACAACGGGTGTCGGGTGCTACTAAACACCGTCTGCATCCTAGCATATATTTTAACTAGAAAATTAAATTAAAGGTGAGAAGTTCTCACTAAGAGCTAAACCAAACGCCACGACTCTTCATATGTAGGAAATCTTCGTCGTGCTCGCCTTCTGTCACTTTCGTCGTCAGTATTCACTACATATATAAAAAATCACATTTTTATATTCTCTATTGTATAAAAATCATATTTTTACTTCCTCGTTCCATCTATATAAAGATTCAAACTTTTCTAATCAAAATCCCACCTTTCATGTTATAAAAGTCCTTCTTTTCATATATGATAAAAAAAATCTAACCTTCACTTCATGAAAACTCGAATTTTTATGCTTCCTTTACATATATAAAAATTCGATTTTTATTCTTCTATCTCATATATAAAAATTTGATTTTTATACTTCTTTCTTATATATAAAAATTCGATTTTTATACTATAGCTAAAAATTATATTTTTACCTCGCTATGAAAATCATATTTTTAATACTCTAACTATATAAAAACTATATATTTATCATTTTCATGGTTATACATATAATAAAATTTTAAAATAAATTGAATGTAAATAAATAAGAAAATCCCACCTTTTGAATTCGATTTTCTTTTGAAGGGAGAGGGCTGCGTCATGAACTGGTGGGGCGAATCGGAGGCGCAGAGGGTTGCGGTTCAGGAAAGAGGCAGATTGGGCTTCGTAGTAGCGGCGGTGGGTGCTGATGTGGTGGCTGCGTCGGCTGTCTTCGGGTGGGGGTTTGTTTTAGGGTTCTGGCCTCAATCGACAGGAGGAGAGAGGGAAAGGTGGCGTGGGGAGGAGGGGTACGGTGGGGAGGAGTTGCCGGAGATAGGGGAGGAGCATGCTCGACGGCGCGATGGCCGGCGTGGCCTGGTGCGAGATCGACAGTCGCCCCCCTCTTTTTTTTATTTCCTTTTGATTTGGTCAACGAGAATAATAAGGGGGCATATGTATATAATTAAATTAATTTATTATTTTATTTTCCTCCAAAAAGCAACCTTTTTTATTTGAAACCCAAATCGGACCCAACGATTGTCGTCCCTAGCGTAATACCCCCATTCCGAACACAATGGGATATGTATCATAGGCCAATTTGATCGTTCCGATCAGTTTTCGTCAAAATCAAAATATAACTCTATATATTGAATTTGAACGCACTTTTCAATTTACTGGGGCCACATACTAACTCGAAAAATTCTAGAAAAATATTTTCTAGCTTCGTATTGATGATACGGTCCTAACAAAACTAATTTCGTCAAATTTTGAGACCATCTGAAAAATGGCCATTTTCCAGTCGATCGAAACTGACTAAAACTGACAAAACACGTTTAACTTCGCCACGCTCACACATTGACTCAGAAAATTATGAATTTTGAAAATTAGCAATAATTTGACATCAGGGATCCAACAAAAGAGGTTTCATCGAAAACCGAGGTCGTTTGCAAAATGGCTATTTTTAAGGGCCAGAATTCCATAGCGACTATTCTGAATTTTCCACTGGGCATAACTTTTGACCCCCGCTATGAAATTTCTATTTTTCGGACTCATTGGATATTCTCAATTAGATTCAAATATTTTTGGTTTCACTAAAATCCGATTTATTTTGAACTCGCTACATTCATTTGAAATTTGAAATCGAATTATCGAACTACCGCGCCATTTTCAATTCCTTTTATAATTTAAAATAAATTTTTATATTCTAACGACGATTCGAATAAATATATACGTTCGAATTCTATTCAAAATAATTTTCTCGTCGATATTATTTAAAATAATTCATTTTAAATAATCAAAATTCGCTAAATTCACCAATTTAAAAATTTTAAATTGGCTTGCATTTCCGGGTTGTTACACTTCAAGATTATATAGCTACTGTTATTTTCGCTATGTCATAAGTGTAATACTCTGATAATGTTACTGTATACATACACTAATTTATTTCAAAGATATGTATCTATCATATATTGTTCGTTCCGCTGTGAGATTCGTGTTTACTCTGATGTTGTATGTTCTTCTTCTTCTATTATAAGTTTCTATCTTATCTATTCTCATCCTCTATTTTATTTCATTAACTATCCTGTATTTCTGATGCTTGATAGTCGACATTGGGTTATATGTCGATTTCTCAGGATCGTGAAAACCCGGGTTGTCACAAAGCTCGTATGTCTCAGAGAAGGGTGTTAAGCAAGAGAATAAATTCTCCGCCATCAAACAGATATATTTAGCAGAAATCAATCAACACAGAATTAAATCCAATGTCAGACACACATCCATTTACAAGTCTGTTCTAGGTTTGAACAACACCCGAGGCATCTTATTCCTCATCCCATATGTCCAATACAGGAGAGAGGTCCTCGCATATTCGGTCGATCCCCAAGTACGTCTGGACGATCACCACTTATTACCTTGTCTTGGGTGTACAGCCCAATCAAGACATCAGTAATCATCCAAATGATGTGAAGATCTCCAGTCTTCAACCACCATCTTCATCGTCGACTTATCGTCATCATATCGGTTATTCAGAATGGGATAAACCTAGCCTTTCCGACTAACTCGCGTATTTTAAAATCAATAATCAAGTGCTATAAAAACACATCATACGCCTCATTCTAATCCAGAATATTCTTTTATTCAAATATTCACATCTTATGGGAAAGGTTCCCATTAATTTTATCAAAGATAAATTCTTTTAAATTTATTCTTTAATCTTCCTTTGGATATCAATTCAAAACCAAATTAAGGTTTATCAACTAGTCCGGATTATCGAGCCTTACCAAAGTAATCATTTATTCGTTAATCCAAATCCCAACCTATTCAGAATAATCCATATCTAACACCCACAGTGTTATCAATAAATTTATTTACCATTTCACGTTCAAATCTAATTAAAGATTTAACTATCGCCTGGAGTAAAAACAGGTGGTACTCCATTCTATATTATTATCCAAATTTGATAATTTAAATCATCGCATTCTAATTTCAATCTAATTGAAGATTCATTAAAACTCCAATTGGTTTTATTCTTACAACAATCATTATTAATGATTATTTAACTTTGGGAAATCAAAACATGTCGCATCGAAAAAATACACCGTACCATTGATTTTTGCCGATATATAACCTCTAAGCTCGTACGTCTCAGAAAAGGCTGTTAAGCAAGAGAATAATTTTTTTGCCACCAAACAGATATATATTTAGCAGAGATCAACAATATGGGCTGAAATATAATGTTAGACATGTAATCCTATCTTTAGCTGGGTTAAAGAACTAATGTCATTTAAAACACAGTTCACGATAAACCCAAAATCACATTCCATTAACCATGGAATCTTCATGGAAAACAGATCAATATATAATCGATATCAACTTCCGTATCCAACTAATAATCTAAATGGAATAATGAAAAAGCCTTTTAAATTCCATATATATTAACAGTCTTCTTCTACAGAAGCTCACTTCGATTATTACCCAATCGAATTCCATTCAATTCCAATTTAATATATTAAATTGGGAAACTTTACTTTGGAAATTTTCCATTAAATCTTAATACAAGATTTATATATTCCAAATCGCATTTCACTATTAATTGGGTTAAAGAAGGAATGTCGTTAAAAGCACAGTTCACAATAAACCCAATTCACATTCCATTTTATTCCAATTACTAAATATAACTGGAAACTCTAGCAATCTTAACTTAAAGATTTATTCTTTTTACACGAGGTTTAAGAATAGTGCTATTTAAGACACCACTTACGACAACCCGAAATCCAATTTGATATTAAATAAGAGGCTTTAAATAGAAATTATATCGGATTATATTCAATATCAAATTCTGAAACCAACACATATCGTATGGGGAATAACTATATATATATTTATCTCCCAAATTCCTCCACAATATCTGTATATTCACGAAATCCAATATCGAAATATCCCAGAGATGATTTCTATTCAAATCCATTCCAATAATATAAATGAAAAATTCTAGTTAGATTAAAACCATTCACAAGTCCAATTTATTTATTTAGAAACATCGGATTATCTTTCTAGTTAATAACTAGTACATTTTGATAAAAATTTATTTTTATCTTTTCAAATATGGAATTTTTCATCAATATTCTTTCCAAATCATTTATTATGATTTTACACAAATTATTAATATTTTTAATAATTTTATTAAGGCCCTTTCTGTCGATTTCCATTTTCCAAATTTGATTTGGACATAATTCCAAATCCAACCGTTCAAATTTAAATTTCTTATATTCATTGGAAAGATCTTTTCGATACAAACCCAATGGTTCCGGTTTTAGGAGAATCCGACGGTCAGTTCTTCTGTAATGTCAATTTGAATTCCATGGTCGAAATTCGTAAATGGCCGCAGCGCGGCGCATTCTATTCAAGCCATTAATATATAATATATAATATATAATATATAATATATATTTCGTACAAAACGTATTTTATAAATTCGTTTTAAAAACGATTCCTACTTCCATTTCAATTTTAAGTCAAAACTGAATACTCTTTATCATTATAATATTTAAATGATAATATTTTCAAAATATCTGATTTTGAATTCATTTCCTTTTCGATATTCATTATAAAAATGAATAAAATCGATATAAATATTGTTTGCATTAAAATGGTAAATAATTAGTCAACACAGCTTCATAATTTCAATATTTTCGTCTCCATTCAAAATCGAACGTCAAATTCACATTTTTATCCTTTACTGAATACTATTTTAAAATATTCATTATTTTAAAATATTCTTTCTTTTTGAATTGAAATCGGACACAGTCAATTACCATATAATGTTATTAATATGGATTTTATACACACATGTACACAACAATAATGATACACAGTCAACCATGATCTAGAGTGCATTACACAACTGCACAAGCATTAAATATAAATAATTAACGCTTACAACAGTCTGTCAACCAATCGATTGACATACAACTAAACAATTGGGATTAGTGTACGCCAAATATCATCCAATACCCATGTGGGGTTTCAACCAACAAATACTGAATATTATTTGTGTAGTTGGGGAATGCGTAAATTTATCGTCCCAATCAATATCAGTTAAATGGGTGTACATAAACAAATCTTCAGATTTGTAAACAAATATTCATTTTCATTTCAAGAGAATTTTATGTCATTCATATATACGTTAAAAATTATATTTTTAATGATAAAATATTTATTTCAACACTTTATTATTTTGTATTGTTCATACATTCAATAAAAATAATATTCTTATTGTTCAAACATTTTATTCAACACATGAACATTTTATATAGTTTATTTACACATTAAAAATAATATTTTTAATGAATAAATATTTATTTCAGAAAATTTTGGCATTATAACAGCACGATATTAGACCTGGAGTAATGTTTAGCACTACCCCTTTCCTGATACTAGCTCGTGCCATACACAATAATCAATACAATCAACAAAACCACAATACAATTCATTCCACCACAATATAGTCAATTTTCCCAAAATTCAATCGAAACAAAAAACCAACCATGGTTTGCACAAATAAATAGTGTCGGGGGCTACTAAGCCCCATCTGCAACCTAAAATATTTCTAACTGTAAAATAATTTGAGTTAGAAGGTGTTCTCACATTGGGATCCAGTCCGCCGTTATTTTCTAACACTCTGATTTGCTGTTCTGATTCCAGACTTTGCAAACGAGCTCCAATCTTCACGACGTCCTTTAATCCCAGCTTAAGCGCGCCATTTTGGACAACATTTTCCTAATGGCCTTTCTTCCGAAATTGCTCCATTTCGCCAGAATTTACGAAAAAACAGTATTTGGACAGCAGATTTTGGACGCGTTTTCTGAACAACTCCGCAATCCAAAATCTGACTTCCATATACTCAAATCGAAGAAAAAAACGTGCTCTTCGATTTTGGTACATGGATTTTTGGCCAAAAGCGCACGGTTTGAGAGTTATTGGCTAAATAGAGTCAGGGTCTTATTTGCAAAAACTGAATTTAGTGTAAAACGGGAAATTGGAGATTGGGGGACCTATGGTCGAAGGTGGGGGTGGAGATGGCGGCGGCTAGGCCTGTCGTGGCTGGGGGAGGCGGTGGATGGCCAATCGTGGCGCTGGGGATGGCATGTTGGCAGTTTTAGGGTTGTGAGGCTTGGAGGTTTCGATTGGAGGAAGGAGCAAGGGGGGCCTCTGGCGATTGGGGGGAAGGGGAGGAAGGAGCGGCGGCGGTGCGAGAGGGCGGTAGCGGCGGTCTGGGCAGCGGAGGCGACGGGAATCAAACGGGGTTATTTTTATTTTTATTTTCTAATTTTGACAGTAAAGAGAGAAGGGGGAAGGGAGTTGACTTTATATAATTTTTAATTCCAAAGAGTGACTTTTTAATTCGAACTACAAATTGAACTCACACACTGTCTTCCCTAGCTAATTACCCCATTTCGAACACAATGGAATATGTCCCATAAGCCAATTCAACTATTTCGACCAATTTTTCTTTAAATTAAAATATAAATTAATATAACGTTCAAAATTGATTTCAATGTACAATTTAATTTACCCGGGCCACATACTGACTCCAAAAATTCCAAAAAAATAAATCTAGCAATGTTTTGATGATACGGTCCTAATAAAACTAATTTCGTAGAAATTGAAAAATGGTCATTTTCCAGTCGATTAAATTCAAACTGAAAGTACCAAACGCATTTAAATCCACCACGCTCGCATATTAGTTCCAAAAATTATGAAAATTGGAATCTAGCAATAATTTGACATTTCGGATCTAATAGAAGTGGTTTTGTTGAAAACTGAGGTCGTTTGCAAAATGGCTATTTTCAAGGGCTATATATTATATTAAAATATATAAATTCCATAGCAGTTATTTTGAATTTTAAATTAAACATAACTTTCAATTTATATTATGAGATCTGAATTTTCACATTTGCCAGAAAGATATTATTAAATAGATTCAAATGTTTTTGTTTTATTAAAATCCAAATTATTTTGAACCCTGTACATTCATTTGAAATTTAAAATCGAATTTTCGAACTACCACGCCATTTCAGGCTCGTTTTATAATTAAAATAAATTTATTCGCTCTAATTTCGTTTAAAATAAATTTTTAGTAATTATTATTTAAAATAAATCATTTTAAATATTCAAAATCCATTAATAGCCAAAATAAAAATTTTAAATTGGTTCTGAAAATCCGACTTGTTACAATCTCCCCCACTTAAAATCTTTTCGTCCTCGAAAAGGAACGGAGTTGAAAGTTATTTAACTAACCAACTCAACTTTCATTCTGGCTTTCATTCTTCAACTTTTCAGTTTCTAAGAATTTTCTAATTTCTCAAAAATTTGGCTAACACCCTAAATTTTCAAAAAATTTCCCATAATCTCCTTTGTATGAATTGATGTTTAAAACAGCAACTTGCCTCCCAGGGCCCTCATCAATCCAAAAGAAAAAGAAAAGGCCAAGCGACTAGCCAATCAGCTCATAAAATCATCAAAACCCAAGAAAATAATAAATATGTACCTATTTGTCGGGCATACAATTTTATTCCGCTTCCTAGATTCCTTACTATGACCTGTTCATTATATACACATGTACATGTATGCAATTCTAATCAATTTTCAATTCGGATCAATATTCGATCCGATTTGGCTAAATTACCTTACATTCTCTTATTAGTTTTATTAGTTGAATTAATAATCAAACATCACAACTAGCAATCAATTAGTTGATTAACGTGTCAAACATATATCAATTTTATATATAGTCAAAAATCATATTTTTAAAGCCAAATCACAGAAATAAATAATAGCTAAGTATTGGTTCTCACACCCGTCAATTGGAAATATATAGATATCCCACTTTCGAAATTCGAAAACAAATACTGATGATCCCCGGGTCACCCGAATTATCCCCGAGTGTCTAGAGTGTGATTCTATTTCCATCCAGTATATTTGAGACTTCGTATACACGCTAGCTAGGTGTGTATGCAAAATCTTCATATATCCGACAGTCCAAATTCAATTTAAAATAAAATACTCACATACGTATAATAAGGTTTAAATTTTCCAAAACAAAATTTGTTTTTATTTCTAATTTAAAAATAACACTCTTTGAAACTCATTCTAGGATACTACTGATCCCATCTATAATGAGTCATTCTTATTGGATATTACTAATCCAATCTCTGATGAATTATTTTGTTTGGTTCTAATGTGTTTTGTTCTCTAACTCTGTAAACCAGAGCTCTGATACCAAACTGAAACGACCCAAACTCTCCCGTAAGGGAAAGCCCGGATTGAGTTGAGAAAATGAGAAATAAGAACACAAATAATAGAACACTTCATTGTTGTTACAACAATTTACATCAGAGTACAAGAATATAACAGAGTATGAATAAATAATATACACCAGAAAAATATCAGAGATTTAACTTACAAAGCAGCAAAAAAATAATACATAACGCAACTGAAAGAGATACACGGATACAAAGCTTTCCGAATATAGCTCCAGGTGTAAATCTAGGATCCTGTGAATATAATATCTGCAAAACCAAAACTACTAGCTGCACATGTGGAAAATATGGGCACCCAATGTTT
Source organism: Allium sativum (assembly GCA_030737875.1). Taxonomy (NCBI): domain Eukaryota; kingdom Viridiplantae; phylum Streptophyta; class Magnoliopsida; order Asparagales; family Amaryllidaceae; genus Allium; species Allium sativum. The sequence continues at coordinate 802,093,577 of CM060915.1, forward strand.
AGGTTAAAACAATAAACTCCAGGTCAGTCATGGCACTGGTGTGAGAACTAAAATAGTTATTTAAAACTTTACTTTAGAAATAAAGTAAATCAAGGGACCACGCCGTATAACACGGAACGGGTTTTCTCCCAAGAATACAAATGCATAAAACAGTTTATAAACAGCGTAATGCTTTTCGAAAAATGAAGTTATTATAAGAATCAGGTCCCATCACATAATGCAACGCAAGCTGGAGGATAAAATTTTTTCTTAATAATTGCCAAACATTCTAGGTATGTTTTGAAACAAATCATTTTGATATTACTATAAGTGTATAGTGTCAAAAACGACTTCAAATCTAAATGTACCAATCATAGACGGCATAGTACCCCATCTTACTATGTCTCCATACTAGTTCTGCAATAAAAACTAAAATGTCACGTACTGGAAATTGGACTCCATCTATGAGTCGAGGCAAGGGATGGCTCCTCACCGATTCGAGACAATCTAGCAAATGCCTCAGGATCGCACCCTTAGCGACCCTTGGATCTTCAGGGCTGGTCCTCTCTTACTTTCGAGGATTGGTTATTCCTGAACACACATTTCCCGGTCCTGTCGGACCTATCACTTGGCCACTAGGGACCAATATCTGAGGCGCCTCGCATTCCATCATCCACGTAGGTTAAAATATAAATGTCTGGGCTCCATACCATGACACCACCCATAGATAGAAAGAAAAGTTGTGCACTCCGGGCAATCACAATCCCGTTTTTGACTCATACCGAGATCTGAGGCTTGCGAATTAATGTTATACACAAAGCTATGCAATTTAAAGTCATGCTTTGATCATTAAGCACAAGACTTTGCTTTTCAACAAAGGCCTTGATCATTTGCATCTCAGCATGCCACACTGACAATTCACGCCATGCAACTGATGTCTATCAATATATAACCTTTAAGTTCGTACGTCTCAGAGAAGGGTGATAAGCAAGAGATTAAATTCTCCGCCACCAAACAGATATGGCAGAACTCCAGGATCAAAGTCCACATGAATGAATGGATCCGTGAAAACAAGATCAAGGATGAGGATAAGTGCTCAACTCCGTTTATCTTTCGATGTCGGAATCTCGCTATCTTCATCACATTGATCTCGCAAGATATGTGATGTCAATCTATGATTCTTCGAACGTTGATCACTCGCAAGTGATACCGTGAATCAGCTTCAAGTTTATTGATTCGAGCGCACTCGAATATCCGAAGATGGAGAAAGGAGATCACACTCAACTTCCAATCCTAATGGTTGCACAAAGCTCACACAAGAGATTTATTCAAATTTCAACAACCACTTACAAGTCACACGAGTGGTCCTATTTATAGGCTCACAAACACACGCCCCAAAAGGTCACAATGACCCAAACAAGAAATCACGACCCAAACAGCAGAGCGGTATGGAATAACGACCCAAGACCTAAATGCGATCCAAATACAAATACACGACCAACGAAAGGCGGAACGACACAAACAGTTGTTTACATACAACGGTCTAAAATAGAAAACATGGCCCACTGCAACACATACAAACATCACGACCTTCGAAAAGCGGAACGACCTAAGCCATGCTAGCGACCCAATCTTCAAGCATCCTCCTCTACACGGTCTAACAACATCTCTTCAAGCTTTGTCCTGCAATACCTCCTTACTAGGTCGTTGCCCCTTCTTCCTTCAAGCCTTAGCTTGCTGACACCATCTTTTAGGGCATTGTATGACCCAAACTCCCGTGTTCTTGGCTTTAGGTTGTCGGAAGTACTCTTTAGCACGTAGGATGACCCAAAATTATCTTGTCCTTGTTTTTGGTCGCTGAGAAGATCCCTAAGGTCGCTAGACAACCTTAAACTCAGAACTGAACCTTTTCCATGATGCACTGCATCATCCTCCCTTGGTTGAGAAGAATTCGACCCTGAATACACACATTCCTCGTTGTCGATAGGCTCATCTTCATAATATGGAATTAAATGCTTGACATTGAACACATTCGAAGTATAGAAATGTAACGACCCAGAAAATCTGAACCAATTTAAAATTTTTAAGTTGGCTAAAATAATGGCTTTTAAATATTTAAAATAAATATTTTAAATAATGGCGATGAAAACTGAGTTAAAATCGACATTTGAAAACCAATATAATTAATTATAATTATATATAGAATTGAAAATGGCGCGGTAGTTCGATAATTCGATTTCAAACTTCAAATTGAATATACCGGGTGCAAAACAATCCGGATTTTAGTAAAACCAAAAAAATATGGAATCTAATTGATAATATCTTTCTAACGAATCTGACCAATCGAAATTTGATAGCGGGAATCAAAAGGTTGTCCAGTTGAAAATTCTGAATAGTCGTTATGGAATTCAGGCCCTTAAAAATGGACATTTTGCAAATGACCTCGGATTTCAACGAAACCACTTTTGTTGGATCCGCAGGGTCAAGTTATTGTTAGGTTTCAAATTTCATAATTTTTCGAATCAATATGTGAGCGTGGCAAAAGAAAACGCGTTTGGCCAGTTTCAGTTAATTTTAATCGACTGGAAATTGGCCATTTTTCAAACGGTCTCAGAATTCGACGAAACTAGTTTTGTTAGGACCGTATCGTCAATACGAAGCTAGAAAATATTTTTCTGGAATTTTTCTAGTTAGTATGTGACCCCGGTAATTTGAAATGTGCGTTTAAAATTCAATATAGTGTTTTAAATGAAAATTCAAAAGGAAACTGATTGTAACGAGCAAATCAGCTTGCGATACATATCCCATTGTGTTCGGAATGGGGGTAAAACGCTATGGACGACAGGCGGTGGGCCTCGTTTCGAGGTCGTATGTAAAAGTCAACCTTTTTGCAAATTTAAATAATAAAATAATAAAAAAAAATATAATTTTTAATTTCTTCCCCCCTTTATCTTCATTGCCCCCCCCGATTGATAAATCAGAAAACGAAAAGGAAAAAAAAAAAGAAGACCTAAACAAATCGAGCCGCCGCCCCCCCCCCCCCCCCCCGACCTCGACGCCGACGAAGACCACCACCACGAAGGCCTCGCCCCCACATCGATCGAAGACCCCGCTCCTCCCTCCATCGCGTCCGAACCCCGAAGCCATCGCCTCCCTGTTCGAACCTTCCCATCGCGACACCTGGTTAGCAGCTCCGCCCAGCTCGAGAAGCACCTCCGACGATCGGTGAAACCCCCCCCCCCCCATCTGTAAGTATTTTGTTATTTTATTTTAATAATTTAAAAACTGTGTTTTTTAATTAGATTTAAAAAACTGATTTTATAATGATTTGAAAACTGTTTTTTTTTTAAGAATTTAAACCTGTTTTTTTTAGAATTTAAACCTGTTTTTTTTTAAGATTTAAAACTGATTTTAAAAGCATTTGAAAACTGATTTGAAAAGAAATTAAAACTGATTTTATTTTAGAATATTAAAACTGATTTTATTTTAGAAATTAAAACTGATTTGGTTTTTTTAAAAAAAGTTAAAAACTGGTTTTATAAAAAGAGTAAAACTGATTTTATAAAAAGAGTAAAAACTGATTTTGATTTTTAAAAGGTATTGAAAACTGATTTCTTTAAAAAGTAAAAATCATATTTTTATATATCGAAAGTCGAAGTAAAAATCAGATTTTTATATATTGAAAGCCGAAGTAAAAATCAGATTTCTATATATCGAAAGTCGAAGTAAAAATCATATTTTGATATATCGAAAGTCGAAGTAAAAATCATATTTTTATATATCGAAAGTCGAAAGAAAAATCAGATTTTTATATATTGAAAGTCGAAGTAAAAATCAGATTTTTATATATTGAAAGCCGAAGTAAAAATCAGATTTTTATATATTGAAAGCCGAAGTAAAAATCATATTTTTATATATTGAATAGCATCGTAAAGATTCGATTTTTACATATGTAGAGAATACGGGCGACGAAGCAACAGAAAGAGAGATTGGCGAAGAAGAGTCGTAGTAGTTGGATAGCTATTGGTGAGATTTCTGATTTAAAAATATATTTATAGGTGTGAAATGAAAGTGAATTGCTATCTATAAATATATATCTATATATATATACGCCCCCTCGTCCACAAACCATGGACGATATTTATTGGTTGAAATTGTTGTGAAAATTGATTGATAGCGATTGATTGTTTGGGATTGTTTGTGATTGATATTGGTTGATTGTGGTTGAAAAATACCCATTTGTGGTTGAGAAATATTTGGTTGAAACCACATAGGGTTAGTTTGTGGAAATGAAATAAATATATACATGCCGCCTGCGTGCGAACTAGATGCATGATCCCCATTGTCAAAAACCGCGAGGTTTTAAGGTAGAGCGAGGAGCCGTACTAGGGACGGTGCCGGTTTAACTACCCTGCCGTTATGCTGCCGAAATTTTGAATGATATTTATGTGTTTGGATTATTTTCATATGCTTAAACTATATTTATTCATTGTATAGAAAACATTCATGTGTTGAATTGATATTCATTCATTGTTTAGAAATTCATGTGTTGAATGGTATTCATATTTTGAAATAAATTGTTCGATAATAAAAATCACATTTTTATCTATATATAGAAACTATAGAAAACATTCATGTGTTGAATTGATATTCATTCGTTGTTTAGAAATTCATGTGTTGAATGGTATTCATATTTTGAAATAAATTGTTCGATAATAAAAATCACATTTTTATCTATATATAGAAACCATAGAAAACATTCATGTGTTGAATTGATATTCATTCGTTGTTTAGAAATTCATGTGTTGAATGGTATTCATATTTTGAAATAAATTGTTCGATAATAAAAATCACATTTTTATCTATATATAGAAACCATAGAAAACATTCATGTGTTGAATTGATATTCATTCGTTGTTTAGAAATTCATGTGTTGAATGGTATTCATATTTTGAAATAAATTGCTCGATAATAAAAATCACATTTTTATCTATATATAGAAACCATAGAAAACATTCATGTGTTGAATTGATATTCATTCGTTGTTTAGAAATTCATGTGTTGAATGGTATTCATATTTTGAAATAAATTGTTCGATAATAAAAATCACATTTTTATCTATATATAAAAACCATAGAAAACATTCATGTGTTGAATTGATATTCATTCGTTGATTAGAAATTCATGTGTTGAATGGTATTCATATTTTGAAATAAATTGTTCGATAATAAAAATCACATTTTTATCTATATATAGAAACTATAGAAAACATTCATGTGTTGAATTGATATTCATTCGTTGTTTAGAAATTCATGTGTTGAATGGTATTCATATTTTGAAATAAATTGTTAGATGATAAAAATCCTATTTTTATCACCTACATGAACTATATAGAAAAAATAGTGTTTTGAAATGAATTGTTTTACAATAAAAATCACATTTTTATTGTATGCATAAATCGTTGAAATGTGAAGTGTTAAAAATAGCCACTTGTTCAAAATAAACATATATGAGTTGAAATATTCATTAATTAACTAATGAAATGATTTGCACCTATGTATGTAACATTAGAATAAATGGTGTCTTTAAACCAAACAGAAATCAAATATGAAGTTGAATAGAAAAGGATAAATGATAAGAACTGTATATATATGTATATGCATATTCATTGAACAGGTTATAGCAAAGGGGCTAGAGAAGAGGAATAAAATTTTGTGCCCGACAAATAGGTACACATTTACTGATTTGTTTGGGTGATGATTTTGAGCCTGTTGGCTAGCCGCTTGGCTTTTTCTTTTTCTTTTTGAGATTAAGGACCGGGAACGCTATTTGCGATTTCCCGATGCTCCCGGTGCAGGGGAGGTTATGGCGAAATTTATCCAAAATTTAAGGCGTTAGAAAAATATTTGAAGTGAAAACGATATAGAAATTGTTGAAAGAACTATATTTATATAAATATATAAATATAAATAAAATTAAAATGAAACGAAGCCGTGCAGTTCGTATTTTGAAACCGTGATTTCAAACGACTAGTGCGGGAAATCCGACCATTGGATTTTCCCGAAACCTCAACCGTCGGGTTCGCCTTGGAAATATCTTCCCAACGGCACCAACTTTGTAAAAATCCAACGGTTGGATTGTCTGGAATGTTTAATTCAAATCTGAAGAAAAACAGCGCCAGAAACGATTATATTTAATCGAATAACGACGCTGCAGTTCGTATTTTGAAATCGAAAATTCAAACGATTGTACCGGGAGATCCGACCGTCGGATTTTCCCGAAACTGGAACCGTTGGATTCGTTTTGAAAAGACCTTTCTAATGAGGTAAACTTTGTGAAGATCCAACGGTTAGATTTTCAGATATGTGTAAATCAAATCTGAAGAAAAACAGCGCCACGGCCGCCTTATGGCCCGAAGCGTCGTTTTGAATGAAATGGCTATTTTAAAATAAATAAAAATAGCGATAAATAGTTATAAAATATCATAAGCGATATGGAATGGAAATAAACTGAATTTGCTTGATTTAGGTTGTATTTGATGGTTGAATGTGTTTGGTGTGAAAATTACATTAAAGAACAATATTGGGGTTGTCGAATAATTTAACCATTGAAATAAATTGATTTGAAATTCTAAATCTACGTGAATTATTTGAAAAGGCCGAGTTAATTCTCATTTCGAATAATTGACCGACGATTGAAAGTCGAAGATGAAGACGATGGTCGAAGACCGGAGATCTTCACCTCGTTTGGATGGTAACCGAGGTCCTGATTGGGAGGCATCCCGAAATATGGATAATGAGTGGTGATCGTTCAGACGTACGTGGTGATCGAAGGGTTTGCGAGGTATTTAGTGCCTCCGGTTTCGTTCAGACCCAGAACGGACTTGTAAATGGACTGTGTGTCTGACATTGGAGTTTATTCTGTGTTGATTGATTTCTGTTAAATATACATCTGTTTGGCGGCGGAGAATTTATTCTTTTGCTTAACGCCCTTCTCTGAGACGCACGAGCTCAGAGGTTGTATATCGATGGACATCAGTCGCATGGCATGAATTGCCTGTGTGGCATGCTAAGATGCAGTGATCAGGGCTTCTGTTGAAAAGCAAAGTTTTGTGGTGATGATCAAAGCACTGCCTGTGTGGCGTAGCTTTGTGTATAACGTGAATTCGCGAGCCTCACATCCCGGTATGAACCTAAAACGGGAGAAGGACCTCATGGAGGACATGCGTTTCTTTCTAGCTAGGGTGGTGTCAGTGACCTACCAGCCCTGACATTTATATACTTTTCACCTATGTGGTTGTTGCTGTTGCGAGGCGCCTCGGTTTGATCGGACGATCCGGGTCCGATGGAGTCATTCGTTGGCTCATTTACACCCCAAAGGGTGGGGAAACGCATTGTTCAGGCATTTTAATCCACATCGGTGGACCGGCCCTGTCGCTCCAAGGGCCCACCTGAGTCTGGGTCCTGAGGGGCGGGCTAGAGCGTCTCGAATTCGGTAAGGACTATCTTTTGCCTTGGTTCATGACGGAAATCCAATTTCCAAATACGACATCGTGCGGTTTTGATTGTATATATATATGGCGACATGATATATGGTACCCATGCCGTCTATGATTGATAGTTATGATTTGAAATTGTTTTCAAAACATATAAACACTAGCAATAATATCAAATGCCTTTGTTTTATTCGTATCAATCATATTTTGGCCATTATAAGGTAAAACTCTATCCTCCGGTTTGCGTTGCATTGTGTGATGGGAACTGAGTCTTATAATGGCTTCATTTTTATAAAAAGCATAGCGATGTTTAAAAGAAAGATTTGTTTTAAAGCACTGGCAATCGAATGGAGTAAACCCGTTCCACGAAAGTGGCGTGGTCCTGTGATTAGCCAAATATATATGTGTTGAGTAGATTTCTCATACCAGTCCCATGACTGACTCGTAGTTTGTTTCACTCTCAAACTCGGGCGCCCCTTTTTCTACACGGGCAGCCTTGTATTCAGGTTTAGCTGGTTCTTTCTGGATAGCTGGAGCTGAAGATGGATTCTATCATTTATTTCTTTTTATGCTGTTCAGCTCCTATTGTACATATTTTGTTTATTTCCGCTGTAGACATTTATGTATAGCTGAACTGTATTTGTACTAAGTAAGATCCTGTGTACTGTGTAACTCTGATGATTACTTTTATCCAGTATATTTTGTTGTTCATTCTGGTGTATTTATTTAATTTTGTTCTGCTATTATCTGTTTCTGTGTTATATTCCAAAGATAACCCTTGTTTCCGTGAGAACGGGAAATCGGGTCGTCTCAAGAAACCTTCTGGCAACTTCAACTGATAAGCATTGTCATTGATCTTCATCACGATTTTTATTGGACCCATCTTTCTAGCCTTCAACTTATTGTGAGTTCCCATAGGAAAACGATCTTTCGTCAACACTGCATATACAAAATCTTCTTCTTTGAAATCAACACTTTGTCGCTTCGAAACTGCAAATTGCTTATACTTCATATTTTACTTATGCAATCTCTCCTTCACAACTTTGTGACATTCTTGCAAACCTTCAATGAAATCAATGGCTCGTTTAACAACTCCCTTCTACTGCAGAATCATTGACAAGTCTAAAGGTCCTCTCGACACGATTGAATAAACAATTTGGAATGGATTGAACCCTGTACTTGGATTAACAGCATGGTTGTATGCAAATTCAGCTTGACACAACTTCACATCCCAACTCTTCAAATTATCCTTTACAAGGCATCTTAACAAATTTCCCGAAGATATGTTCACTACTTCTATCTGTCCATCGGTTTGCGGATGATAAGCACTGCTAAACTTCAACTTCATTCCAATCATCTTCCACAAACTATCAGAAATGCCTCAGAAATCGAGTAACTTTATCAGAAACAATGGATTCAGGCAACCCATGAAGACGATAGATCTCTTTGAAAAATATCTGAGCAACAATCACAGCATCTGCCGTCTTCTTGCAAGCAATAAAATGAACCATCTTTGAAAATCGATCTACTAACACGTAGATAGAACCATTGCCTCGCTGTGTCCTCAGCAACACCAGCACAAAATCCATACTAACATTTACCCATGGCTTTCTAGGCACTGGCAACGACATATACAATCCAGCATTAGTGGCAGTTCCTTTCGACACTTGGCAAACATGACATCTTTGCACAAACTTCTTAACCTCTTTCCTCATAGATGGCCAATAATAAGAATCAGAAATCAACTTGAAAGTATGATCTCGGCCCATATGTCCTTCCTCGTGCAATTTTTTGACAATCTTCATCCTCAAACTGCAATCTGGAATGCACAATTGATTTCCTTTGAACAGAAAACCATTGATTAGCACATAACCTTCCATATTCCCTTCCTTGACTCTGTCTAGGACTTGCAAGAAATATGAATCTGTCATTAGCAATTCGGGAAGTACATCAAACCCAACTACTTCGACTTGCATAGTCATAAGCAAATGATTCCTTCGACTCAAAGCATCGGCTGCGCGATTACTTACTCCCGATTTGTGCTTTACCACAAATGTAAATTGTTGCAAATAAACAATCCACGATGCATGCCTTGCAGCAATTTTGTCTTGACCTTGCAAATGCTTCAACGCTTCGTGATCAATATATAGAACAAACTCCTTATAAAACAAGTAATGTCTCCAATGCTTCATGGCTTGTACATAGCATAGAACTCAACATCATATGTATTGTATCTTCTCACTGAAGTATGCAATAGGACAACCCTTCTGACTCAACACTCCTCCGATTCCAACTTTCGATGCATCTGTATGTTATTCAAACAGCAACTGAAAATCTGGTAACACAAGGACTGGTGCTTTCGTCAAAAGTTCCTTGACCTTCTGAAAAGATAATTGAGCTTCCTTCATCCACAGAAATTGCTTCCCTTTCATACAATCAGTAACAGGAGACATCACACTACTAAAGTGTGGAATAAACCTTCGATAGAATGATGCCAAACCATGAAAGCTTCTGACTTCTGTTATGGTCCTTGGACGAGGCCAATCTCTGATTGTGGCAACTTTAGTTTGATCCACTTGTATCCCCTCTTTAGAAACAACGTATCCCAAAAATAAAACACTTGACATCATGAATACATACTTCTTTGTTGCAGCATAGAATTGCTCTTGATGAAGAATCATTAACACAGACTTTAAGTGTTGGATATGCTCCTCCATGCTAGCACTATAGATTAAGATATCATCGAAATAAACTACGACAAACTTCCCAATATATGGTCGGAAAATCTGGTTCATCACTCTCATGAAAGTACTTGGTGCATTTGAAAGACCAAATGGCATTACAAACCATTCGCACAACCCCTCTCGAGTCTTGAATGCGGTCTTCCATTCATCCCCTGGTCTAATTCGAATCTGGTGATAACCACTCTTCAAATCAATCTTCGAAAAGATAACAGACCCACTGATTTTATCCAACAGATCATCAAGTCTAGGCATAGGAAATCTGTATCTAACAGTGATCTTGTTGAGAGCTCTACTATCCATACACATCCTTCATGATCCATCCTTCTTTGGAACTAACAAAGCAGGTGTGGCACAAGGACAGAGGCTTACTCGTATTCTCCCTTGTTCAAGTAGCTCTTCAACCTATCTCCTTAGCCCTTCATGCTCTTTCGGACTCATTCGATAGTGTGGCCTATGCGGTAACACTGCTCCTGGCACCAAATTAATCTAATGCTATATATTCCTGAGTGGTGATAAATCCTTTGGCAGCTCATTAGGAAATACATCTTCAAACTCTTTCAGCATGGGCTTAGCTTCAATAGGAATTTCAGGCTCTCCATGTGATTCAAACCCAATCAACATGAATACTTCATGATACTCTTCTACTTCTTCAACAAATTCCTTCAAAGATATAAGACTAGTCGAATTCTCCTTCTTCTCTGCTTTGGCTACACTTTGCTCATGCTTCATAGGAACCAAAGTGATTTTTGTACCTTCAACAATGAAGTTGTAGCAATTGGTTCGACCATCATGCTGAACTGCTCGATCATACTACCATGGTCTACCCAAAAGCAAATGACATACGTCCATGTGAACTACATCACCAAATATCGTCTTTATATTTCATCCCAATGGAAAATGGCACATATGCTCTTCTTCCCATGGTGACTTCTCCTCCTTTCTTTAACCAAGCAAGCTTGTAAGGTCGCGGATGTTTCTCGGTCTTCAATCCCATCTTCTTAATAGCTTCTTCAGAAATCATATTGTCACAGCTTCCTACATCAATAACAAAACGACATATCTTTCATGGAATAGTACAAGTAGATTGGAAGATATTACTTCGCAACCAACTTGTTTCTTCCACATGCTTCGGAGTTATACACTATCTTCTCATCAATAAACTACATCCTTCGTCTCCTGACACTACCTCTTTGACATCGCGTTCGACTTCGTCATCAAATTTAGGTGGTTGAGAGTAGTCTATGTCGGCTTCTACATCTTCAGCTGCCTTAGCTCTCTTCCTAGGCTTCGGACATTCATTGCTTTTATGACCCACTTCTTGGCAATTAAAGCACTTGACGGTTGAATTGGCCTTTGTCTTAGTAACTTCATTCATAACGGTCTTTGAAACTATCTTAGAAACATTAGCAGTGCTACTAACATATTTTCTTTGACTGTTGGAATTTATGAACACTCCTCCTCGTCTTCGTTGCTTCTCCCAAGCTAATGCTTTTTGGTGAGCTTCAGCAACAGACATTGGATGGAACATATTCACCATGTCCTTAATCTGGATTCTCAACCCTCCAACATATCTAGCAATCAACTATTCTTCCGTTTCCATGATGTCGTTACGAGCAATCAATTGATAGAATTCATCAGTATAATCACTCATGGATTTTGTCCCTTGTCTCAAGTTTTGCAAACGTTGATACATTAGAGATTGATAATTGTGAGGTAAGAATGTGGCTATCATCATCTTTCTCTTTTTCTCCCATGTGACAACCTTCGGCTTTCCCATTATTTCAAAAGTTATCTTTGTTCATTGCCACCAGGCAATAGCTCTTCCTCTCAAATGAATAGCTACTAACCGAACTCTGCGATTCTCACGCACATTCTTGAATTCTAGAATTTCCTCGACATTCGACAACCAATCTAGGAATTCTGCTGCAGACATCCCTCCTTTGAATTCGGGAATTTCGGTCTTCATTCCTGACTCCCACTTATGATTATTCTTTGATTGGCGATATGGATCTCGATCTCGACCTTGATAATAAGAATAATTACTTCCTTCATCGTCAAGATCTGGTGTACAGCGATATCGATCATGAACATCCTTATGTCTTTCATCTCTACGGAATGATTCACGAGAAAATTCATTATGATCCCTTCTATCTCGATCCAATGGTGGTGATCTTCTTCTTCTCTCCGAATTTGTTGGCGAAATTCGATGTCCACTATGATGTAATTCTGGTGATGCTCTTCGTCTAACTTGATTCATGTCCACCATAAGATTTTCTAATATTCCAATTCCTTCATCAAATTTATCATTAATTCTCATCTCCATTTGCTTGGCTTCTTCTCGTCTATACAACTCTTCAACCGGTTGATGACAATTAGCATGTCTTGGAGGCATGACCAAAGTTGACAATTTCACACGCAACGAGATTCACTTCACTTCACAGGCTAAACAACTATTGCGACCCAAAATCTCTGGAACGGTCCAAAGCACACGGTCCAACTGACTTGCGGTCTAAAAAAATGGAATGGCGGTTTAGGTGAATGGTAACAGTCTTAGTAGTGACATCTTTGAATGGAAATGGTAGGTTAAAGTGTTGGTGGCGGTATGGAGTTGGTGGTGGGTTAAACAAGCGACGGCGGTTGTAATGGCCCGCAAATCCGTACTATCTGAGTTGACTAAATACAACATATGTCCAACCCAAATTGCACAGAAATATGAATCATTACTGAAAGAAGTTAGAGGATGAGAAATAGAAAGAAAGAAACTTATAATAGAAGAAGAAGAACAGAAACACAACACAGAATCTCACATCGCAGCAGAATAAAATATAATATATAACAGCCTTTGAAATACAAAATTTGACAATATATACATAACATTTTCATCAGAGTACAACACTTATAATACAGCGGAAATAACACTAGATAATTAACGTTGAAGCCTCCTGCTCCAAGCTCCTCCAATTATCAGTAAGCACCCGAACTACTTGACTGCCCGTACAAATTTAGGCACCTAATAGTTTAGGTAAAACAAAACAAAATAAACTCTGGGTCAGTCATGGGACTGGTATGAGTAAACAGTTTAAAACAGCTTGAACAAGTAAACGATATTTCATAAGACCACACCGTATAACAGAACGGGTTTTTTCCTTATGAGAACCCAAAATATCTTTATATCAAAAACCTTTTGATATTAAAATAATGCCTATCAACCACAATATAATAATCATCTAGCAGAAACGCTTTCATCTCATGTTCTACATATGTAGTATACAATCAAAACTGCAAGCACGTATTGGGTAATGGATTTCCAACTATGACAAGGTACGGAACCACCTTCCGCGGGTGTATCTCTAGAGGAGAATACACCGAGTTCAACAAGAACGTCTTGCAACTCATCCACACATGAGCGACCACTCATTTCGCTTGAGTGTATCGAATGTATATCATCAACAGTTGAGATCAGCAACCGTTTCCCGAATGGGACAGCATCGAATAGAATAAGGAATTAAATGAATCTTTAGATAGGTGATGATACACCCTAATGGGAGCTAACAACATAGCCAAGTTGCCTGCCCGATTTTTGTCATTTCCCGGTTGTTGAGGCCAGAGGCTACGATTACTTTCCATTCATTGATAACACGATCGCTTTGAATGCCACATTATCAGATCAGTTAATCACTAATTGATCTACACAAATATTCTGGATATTATACTAAAGGAATAAATCCATTGCAGCCATATATATTTATATAGACCAACTCATTCGATCAATGGAAATACTCTGTCAGACACTCGTCCATATACATTCGTTCTGGGACTGAACGAAACCAAAGGCACTATTCAGTACATCCATCCTAGGCAATCTCCACCTAGGACTTATACAACAGCCCTTGCACTTTACTCCGTCTTCAGTTTTCTTTGGCATATATGATTCACAACGCTTATGCCAATACAGAGTGGTTCTTTGATAAGAATCCAACCGGTCTCTCCACATTGACAATGATGGTCAAAACTTCGATAGTCTATGATTTAACTATTGGATAAAAACAAGCGTTTCGATAGTCGATGATTTAACTATCGAAGAAAACGGGTGTTCATCCAAATATCAAACAATCACTGAGCCTTTAATTAATATTCCATTAATTAAATCACTTCTCCATTTCTTTATCAACATTTGTTAACCAAATATTTTCAATAACCATATTGGCCTTTTACGCTATTTGGAAAACATTTCCGAATATCGCCTTCCGTTATTTTCCAAACTTAGAAAATATATACTATTTGTAATTGGAAAATATTCCAATTACTTATCTCTTTTCCGATCTCGTTTATTTCTATACTTAGGAAATATTTATTATTCTATTTCCAATCTCACACTTGTTTGGGTTAAAATGGATGCTGTGTAAAACATCGTTACGACAACCCAAATATTATATTCCACTAACTCTTATTCAACATTGATCTTAGAGCCTGAAATCTTACCATTTATTTGCTAAAAATGAAATCAATCAAGTTGGTGTATAACTATCTCTCAGACCTTAACTAAATAACATTCATAACGTCAAAATAGACAAAACTTCTTACTCGAATAAATCAATACCATACAAACCAATTATTCCATTTTAAACATTACCTGCTTCTCTTTTTGTCTTTACGAGATTTTATTCATAGATTTACTTTTTGTTTATACTATTCTATTTTTAAGTTTGTTTCCTTATCGAATTCTATAGATATTGATATATAGATTTCTAACTATCAAATTTTCTTAAAAATATTCTAACTCCTTAAATTTCCGGAAAAAATCACTATAACCTCCTTTGTATTGGGAGAATCGGAAAAATCCCCAAACCGCCACACAGGCCTCTCCATTCAAAAAGAAAATCAAAAAGCCAAGCGACTAGCCGATACGGCACATAAAATCTTATATACGAATTAAATACATACCTTTTTGTTGAGCACTCTATCTATTTCACTTCTATACTTCTTTCCAAACCTGTTTAACATATATCTACCCATTCCCAATTGTATTTCTACTCATTCCAATAGTTTTTAACTTAATCCGTTATTTAATTCGTTACTTAGCACTTTTGTCTATTTCAGTTTGTATTTGAACATAGCATGTTCAATATATTCTTGACTTGCTTAAAACTAATTTAATTCTAATTTCAACTCTAGTTTCATATTCGATTTCAAATATGAAATCACAATCTCTTTCACTTATCCAAAAACCCAATTTCGATTCAAATTTCCTTTAACTAATTATTCTCCAATTTAGTTAATTCTATATGATAATTAAAAATATGATTTTTGTCTCAAAAATCATTTCACTTACTTCACTGGAGTTCATATTTACTTTGTGTCTCCAGTCTGGATTTTTCAAATGTCAATTCGGATTTTATTTCCTTAAAATCCTTTTATTTATTTAAATAAACCGTTATCGTTTTTAAAACGATTATGGCGCTATTTTTCTGAAAAATTGATTCTGACATAACTCAAAATCTATACTACGAAATACAGATTTTTCTCTTTCATTAGAAAACTATTATTCAACCGGTCCCGGCGATTCTTGTTTCAAAGAATTTCGACTTCAATTGAGTTTTGTATACTCAATTGAAGTTTGAATTACCAATTTACAAACTGTTGCGTTGCGGCGAGTTTGTTTTAATTATTTTTATGCATATATAAACTTTTGAACTTCGTTTATAATCTTCAACTCCATTCTGATATATTTTTGATATATCTCAGATCCAATTTTCCAATTCAACATAATATTTCCGATCTTCTAAAATTGTCGATTTTCCCTAACTCGAAAATAAATTTATTTATACTTCGATCTTCTATATTCAAATTCCATTTCATTTCTATTTGAGTTCTATATTCAAATTCCACTTCAATTATATTTGAATTCTATATTCAAATTCCATTTCAATTCTATTTGAATTTTATATATTCAAATTCCGTTTCAATTCTATTTGAATTCTATATTCAAATTCCCATTTCAACTCTATTTCAAATTCTCTATTCAAATTCCATTTCAATTCTATTTGAAATTCTCTATATTCCAACTCCATTTGAATTTTTGTATTCAAATCTATATTTAAATTTTCTTTATTCATATTCCATTTCACTTTCTATATTTAAATTCTATATTTGAATTTCTATATTCAAACTCCATTTGGATTTCTATATTCAATTTCTATTTGAATTTTCTTTATTCATTCTTAAACAAGTCTCGATTTCAATTTCTTTTGAAATCGATATTTCTACTTTTGGAAAATAGATTTCCCTTTTCAATTTCACACTTGTATTTTTATTTTTGAATTATCCAATGATAATTCTTATCACTTCATTTATAAAAGAACTACTTGTTTTTATTCTTCAAAACAGGTTTATATGTCAAATCTATTTAAAAATTCAAATTCTATTTTAGAAAAAATAGAATTTCCCCTTTAAATCTCAAATATCCCTTTTAGGATATTTTTTTAAATTATCACTTAGGCCCAGTGATATTTAAACACCAAACAACCAATTATTTATTTCTGGTTTTCTAACACATCATATATGACAGTGTATGCAAACAAATAAACAAACAAATAATATATTTTTGAGGAATCCAGTTGGATTCCTCCAACATGTTTTCCTGCATCCGCAGACGTTAGTCAACATAGTAATACCCATCCTGCTTCGAGGTAGGATATCGCGGTATGAAGGTCATCCACTATCATAGCGTGGAGCGTATAGGGAAATCATCCACTATGAAACTGCGGGCATCCACTAATGAGACTGGTGGAATCTATCCAACCATATATATATATAATACTCAACCCTAAATAACTATATATATTTAAATCAACCAAAAAGCATTCAAACAAGCCACAACAATTATTTTTACTGAATAAAAATAATTCTAAATAATAGGTGAGTGAGATTTACTCACAGTGATATTAGTTTGCACTTGTATCAATTTCAGTTTTTATTCATTGATTTCCGAGTCTTCAACTTCACATGAATGATTCCAAAAATTTCTGTTCATCGAAACTGTTATCATATGACATGATTATAACTACTTTGAGTTTAAATATTTTTAAATTGATCATTAACTAAATTAAATTATAATTTAATTACCTTAGTAATTTCTTCCTGTTTTGGTCGTTCTAGGAAAAACTAAGGTTCTCCATACTGCACGTTCAATTCACACTCAGAATTTGCGAACCTTGCCTGCCTCATTGAACGTCCGTTGCTCCCCATTACAACACCTTGCTCCATACCTTACATGCTCATTTCACCTCAATGATTAATTTCCCGCTTCAATGCCCAACAGCCACGACTTCACTCAACACCACCTCGCTCTCAACATCCGAACCCTACCCAGACTCGTCTTTAGCCATCATCGGCAGTTCCATTTTCAGGACATCAAACTCGTTAAAACTACATAGTGTACTCTCCTTTACCCTACGAGTTCGATTTCACGCTCGATGAATAGTTTGATTTCACACTCGACGAACAATTTCCCCAAACCTAAATCGAGTCACACCGTACATCGCTCCTCTCGCAGATAACAGCTCGCACCTCTAGACAACAGTTCGCCCCTTTTAAATGCCATAGAAAGTAAATCCAAACCATTTGAATTCGATTCTCGAGCTCGGGAAATCCCTTTGCTTCCAAGAATTTAGAATCGGTCATTTACCCTTTTTTATATGAAGCAATGACTTTGATTTCGAAAGTGAACAGGGGACCCGCTATTTTAATTTGTGGCTCTGGTTTTTGAGGAACGGAAAATGGAAGGTGATTTATGGAGGAAGGTTGCGGTTATACAATGAACAGTGAGGCCTTAAATTTTATGGAGTTGAAGGGGAGATCATGGTAGATTTTTAAAGAGGAGAGAAGGCTACGGCTATGGTTTGTTGGCAGAAGGAAGTCCTCAAAATTTTATTTCTTTATTTTAGTTATAATTTACCGATATGATTAAAATTAATTAAATTATCCCACGGGTTTCAAAATCCTTTCTGAATCCAACCACTGACATTCCTAGGGTTACACTACTATTCAGAACATACTGGGATAGGTTACGAAGTACAATTCGATCATCTAGAACAGATACTAATTTAAATTGATTTAAATAAATTTTTAAAACAAATAAATTCTTCGATAATCAATTAATATTATTATTCTAATTCAAACAAAAGTTTTTATTCATTATCTGAACTGTTTTCAAATCAGTCTTAACTTGAATTCAGTTGTTCGCTGATTCCTTATTTTGATAACTTAATATATACGATATTAAATCGAAATCGATATCATAAATATAAAAATTCATTTATATTATCAACTAAATATTTAAATCCATTTTAAATATTTAAAATTAACTCGACAGAAATCTGGGTCATTACAATCTTCCCCTCTTAAAAGAATTTCGTCCCCGAAATTACTAAGTTAGGAAAAGTGCTACATACCCATTAACCTTTAAAAATTCACTTATGTTGAAACTCTACACATTATATTTCAACAATTTTAGTTTTGCCAAAACTTTTGGTTTCAATTAATCCGAATGATTTACAATCAACTCATTTACTTCGATTTATTTAACTTCTTAAGTTAAATTTAAATTCCAGAATTCAAATACCTGGGTTTTCATTTTAAGCCCTTTTGAAATCCCATACATATAGACATATATTTATTTTCAATTCAAAACATTTGAATTTTAAACAAACTTGTTTTTCTCAAAAACTTTTCTAAGGTGGCAACCCATCACTTAGAAACTCGAAAATGAACACTGATGATGTTGCTGTCATCATCAGAATTATTTTCTAGCCATTAAAGTGGTTCAGTGCTTTACCACTTTCAAAATCCATTCAAAAATTGATTTTATTCAAATCCCTTCAAAGTAATGCTATATTACTTTAATATACTTCGGAAAATATTCTCCGACTTCCCAGGATTTAAAATTCCAAATTCTGTTTTGAATTCACTTTTAATTCACCTCATTTGTATATTTCGTTCATACAAATTCTATTGGTTATGTATAACTATTTCTATTTTATAATCTCATTCGATTATAATTTTAACAATCAACTCAACCATTTAAAACAATATCATGTCCAATCTTCTGTTCAAGTGTTTATAAACTCCTATCGACATCGTGGCGTCCCACGATTCGATCAGAATTCATAATTCACTCAACAGACTAGTCAACACAATATAAAACAGTTTTTATATCAAATAACAAATACGCTCTCTCGTATATATACACACTCAACTCATTCTAGGGTACTGCTAACCCTATCTCTAACGAGCACAATTCCACAATGCCTAGGTATTCGCTTAACCTAAGCTCTGATACCAACTGTAATGATCCGACGAATTCCGGGAGGCTTTGCTACCATCCCTTCATCTCCCCAGATAGCGGGCTAATATCCCACCGTGACTTACATTGGTACCCCAGCACCACGTTTTACGGCCAGCCTTTCGACTTCACAACCAACCCATTACTAGGGATATGTAGGAGTAAGAGTCTCCCATTCGCCACCTAACGAAAAGCGAGAACCCCCTATCATGCGACACATGCACTAAGCATGCGACATGGACTTGTATGAGTAAACAGTTTAAAACAACTTGAACAAGTAAACGATATCTCATAAAATCACACCGTATAACGGAACGGGTTTTTCCCTTATGAGAACCCAAAATATCTTTATATCAAAAACCTTTTGATATTATAATAATGTCTATCTACCACAATATAATAATCATCTAGTAGAAACGCTTTCAATTCACGTTCTACATATATAGTATACAATCAAAACCGCAAGCACGTACTGGGTAATGGATTTCCATCTATGACAAGGTATGGAACCACCTTCCGCTGGTGTATCTCTAGAGGAGAATACACCGAGTTCAACAAGAACATCTTACAACTCAGCCACACATGACCGACCACTCATTTCACTTGAGTGTATCGAATGTATATCACCAACGGTTGGTATCAACAACCGTTTCGCAAATGGGACAACATCGAATAGAATAAGGAATTAAATGAATCTCTAGATAGGTGATGATACACCCTAATGGGAGCTAACCACATAGCCATGTTGCCTGCCCGATTTTTGTCATTTCCCGGTTGCTGAGGCCAGAGGCTACGATTACTTTCCATTCATTGATAACACGATCACTTTGAATGCTACATTATCAGATCCGTTAATCACTAACTGATCTGCACAAATATTCTGGATATTATGCTAAGGGAATTAATCTGTTGCAACCATATATATTTATACAGACCAACCCATTCAATCATTGGAAATACTCTGTCAGACACTCGTTCATATACGTTCGTTCCGGGACTGAACGAAACCAAAGGCACTATTCAGTACATCCATCCTAGGCAATCTCTACCTAGGACTTATACAACAGCCCTAGCACTTTACTCCGTTTTCAATTTTCTTTGGCACATATGATTCGCAACGCTTATGCCAATAAAGAGTGGTTCTTTGGACAAGAATCCAACAGGTCTCTCCATATCGACAACAATGGTCAAAACTTCGATAGTCTGTGATTTAACTATCTAATAAAAACAAGTATTTCGATCGTCGATGATTTAACTATCGAAGAAAATAGGTGTTCATCCAAATATCAAACAATCACTAAGCCTTTAATTAATATTCCATTAATTAAATCACTTCTCCATTTCTTTATCAATATTTGTTAACTAAATATTTTCAATAACCATATTGGCCTTTTACGTTATTTGGAAAACATTTCCGAATATCGCCTTCCGTTATTTTCCAAAATTAGAAAACATATACTATCTGTAATTGGAAAATATTCCAATTACTTATCTCTTTTCCGATCTCGTTTATTTCTATACATAGGAAATATTTATTATTCTATTTCCAATCTCACACTTAGTTGGGTTAAAACAGATGTTGTGTAAAACATCGTTACGACAACCCAAATACTATATTCCACTAACTCTTATTCAACATTGATCTTCGAGCCTGAAATCTTACCATTTATTTGTTAAAAATGAAATCAATCATGTTGGGGTATAACTACCTCTCAGACCTTAACTGAATAACATTCATAACGTCAAAATAGACAAGACTACTTACTCGAATAAATCAATACCATACAAACCAATTATTCCATTTTAAACATGTACCTGCTTCTCCTTTTGTCTTTACGAGATTTTATTCATAGATTTACTTTTTGTTTATACTATCCTATTTTTAAGTTCGTTTCCTTATCGAATTATATATATATCGATATATAGATTTCTATCAAATTTAATTAAAAATATTCTAACACCTTAAATTTTCGGAAAAACTCGCCATAACCTCCTTTGTACTGGGAGCATCGGGAAAATCCCCAAACCACCACACAGGCCTCTCCATTCAAAAAGTGAATCAAAAAAGCCAAGCGGCTAGCCAATACGGCGCATAAAATCTTATATACGAATTAAATACATACCTTTTTGTTGAGCACTCTATATATTTCACTTCTATACTTCTTTCCAAACCCGTTTAACATATATCTACCCATTCCCAATTTTATTTCTACTCATTCCGATAGTTTTTAACTTAATCCATTATTTAATTCGTTACTTAGCACTTTTGTCTATTTCACTTTATATTTGAACATAGCGTGTTCAATATATTATTGACTTGCAAATAACTAATTTAATTCTAAGTTCAACTCTAGTTTCATATTCGATTTCAAATATGAAATCACAATCTCTTTCACTTATCCAAAAACCCAATTTCGATTCAAATTTCCTTTAACTAATTATTCTCCAATTTAGTTAATTCTATTTGATAATTAAAAATATGATTTTTGTCTCAAAAATCATTTCACTTACTTCACTGGAGTTCATATTTACTTTGTATCTCCATTCTGGATTTTTCAAATGTCAATTTGGATTTTATTTCCTTAAAATCCTTTTATTTATTTAAATAAACCGTTACGTTTTTAAAACAATTATGGTGCTATTTTTCTGAAAATTTGATTTTGACATAACTCAAAATCTATACTATGAAATACAGATTTTTCTCTTTTATTAGAAAACTATTATTCAACCGGTCCTGATGATTCTTGTTTCAAAGAATTCCGAATTCAACTGAGTTCTGTATACTCAATTGAAGTTTGAATTGCCAATTTACGAACTGCCGCACTGCGATGAGTTCGTTTTAGTTATTTTTTTATATATAAACGTTTTTACTTCGTTTATAATCTTCAACTCCATTCTGATGTATTTCTGATATATATCAAATCCAATTTTCCAATTCAACATAATATTTCCGATCTTCTAAAATTGTCGATTTTCCCTAACTCGGAAATAAATTTATCTATACTTCAATCTTCTATATTCAAATTCCACCTCAATTCTATTTGAATTTATATTCAAATTCCATTTCAATCCTTTTTGAATTCTATATTCAAATCCCATTTCAATTCTATTTGAATTTAATATATTCAAATTCCGTTTTAATTCTATTTGAATTCTATATTCAAATTCCCATTTCAACTCTATTTCAAATTCTCTATTCAAATTCCATTTCAATTCTATTTGAAATTCTCTATATTCAAACTCCGTTTGAATTTCTATATTAAAATCTATATTTTAATTTTCTTTATTCATATTCCATTTCACTTTCTATATTCAAATTCTATATTTGAATTTCATTTGAGTTTCTATATTCAAACTCCATTTGGATTTCTATATTCAATTTCTATTTGAATTTACTTTATTCATTCTTAAACAAATCTCGATTTCAATTTCTTTCGAAATCGATATTTCTACTTTTGGAAAATAGATTTTCCTTTTCAATTTCACACATGTATTTTTATTTCTGAATTATCCAATGATAATTCTTATCAATTCATTTATAAACTTCGTTTATAAAAGAACTACTTGTTTTTATTCTTCAAAACAGGTTTATATTTCAAATCTATTTAAAAATTCAAATTCTATTTTAGAAAAATAGAATTTTCCCTTTAAATCTCAAATATCCCTTTCAGGATATTTTTTATAAGTTATCACTTAGGCCCAGTGATATTTAAACACAAAACAACCAATTATTTATTTTTGGTTTTCTAACACATCATATATGACAGTATACATGCAAACAAATAAACAAATAGATAATATATTTTTGAGGAATCCAGTCGGATTCCTCCAACCTGTTTTCCTGCATCCACAGACGATAGTCAACATAGTAATACCCATCCTGCTTCGAGGCCGGATATCGCGGTATGAAGGTCATCCACTATCATAGCGTGGGGCATATAGGGAAATCATTCGCTATGAAACAGCGGGCATCTTCTAATCAGACTGCAGGAATCAATCCAACCAACCACCCAATATATATATATTTATATATATATATATAATAGTCAACCGTAAATAACTATATATATTTAAATCAACCAGAAAGCATTCAAACAAGCCACAACAATTATTTTTACTAAATAAAAATAATTCTAAATAACAAGTGAGTGAGATTTACACATCGTGATATTAATTTGCACTTGTATCAATTTCAGTTTTTATTCATCGATTTCCGAGTCTTCGACTTCACATGAACGATTCCAAAAATTTCCGTTCATCGAAACTGTTATCATATGACATGATTATAGCTACTTGGAGTTTAAATATTTTTAAATTGATCATTAACTAAATTAAATAATAAATTAATTACCTTAATAATTTCTTCCTGTTCTGGTCTATCCAAGAAAAACTAAGCTTCTCCATACTGCATGTTCAATTCCCACTCAGAATTTGCAAACCTTGCCTGCCTCATTGAACGTCCATTGCTCCCCATTATAGCACCTTGCTCCATACCTTACATGCTCATTTCACCTTAATGATCAGTTTACCGCTTCAACGCCCAACAGCCACGACTTCACTCAACACCACCTCGCTCTCAACATCCGAACCCCACCCAGACTCGTCTCTGGCCATCATCGGCGGTTCCAGGTACAGTAAGCAACGTTTTCAGGACATCAAACTCAGTAAAACTACACAGTGTAATCTCCTTTACCCTACGAGTTTGATTTCACACTCGATGAACAGTTTGATTTCACACTCGATGAACAATTTCCACAAACCTAAATCGAGTCACACCGTACATCGCTCCTCTCGCAGATAACAGCTCGCACCTCCAGATAACAGTTCGCCCCTTTTAAATGCCACTGGAAGTAAATCCAAACCATTTGAATTCGATTCTCGAGCTCGTGAAATCCCTTTGCTTCCGAGAATTTTGAATCGGTCGTTCCCCCTTTTTTATATGAAACAACGGCTTTGATTTCGGAAGTGAACAAGGGAACCGCGATTTTAATTTGTGGCTCTGGTTCCAAAGGAATGGAAAATGGAAGGTGATTTATGGAGGAAGGGTGCGGTTGTACAATAAACAGCGAGGCCTTAAATTTTGTGGAGATGAAGGGGAGATCGTGGTGGATTTTTGAAGAGGAGAGAAGGCCACGGCTATGGTTTGTTGGCAGAAGGAAGTCCTCTAAATTTTATTTATTTATTTTAGTTATAATTTACCGATATGATTAAAATTAATTAAATTATCCCATGGGTTTCAAATTCCTTTTTGAATCCAACCACTGACATTCCTAGGGTTACACCACTATTTTGAACACACTTAGACAGGTTACGAAGTCCAATTCGATCATCTGGAACAGATACTAATTTAAATTGATTTAAATAAATTTTTAAAACAAATAAATTCTTCGATAATCAATTAATGTTATTATTCTAATTCAAACAAAAGTTTTTATTGATTATCTGAACTGTTTTCAAATCAGTCTTAACTTCGAATATAGTTATTCGTTGATTCCTTATTTTGATAACTTAATATATACGATATTAAATCGAAATCGATATTTAAATCGATAACATAAATATAAAAATTCATTTATATTATCAACTAAATATTTAAATCCATTTTAAATATTTAATATTAACTCGATAGAAATATGGGTCATTACAGCGGTCCAATTGGTGGTGGCGATCTGAATGATGAGGATTAAGGATAATGACGGTCAAAATGTGTGCGATGTTGTGTCAACTAGATCTGGCGATCTAAGCAAACTCCAGTGGTTTAAAGTGGAGATGGTGATCAAGTGGAACGGTCTGTTATGGCAGTTTGGAGGTGGCGGTCCAAGTGATAATGGCGGTTTAAATGTACATGGTGATCTAATCAAAAATGATGGCAGTGATAGTCTAGATCCGGTGATCTAAAGGCTGGAGATGGCGGTGGTCTAAATGACGGTGGTGGCGGTCTGAAACGGATGAAGGTGATGATGGTGATACAAATACGAATGGTTACTAATGATCAAACAAAGTATGGCGACGTCGGCGATCCAACCAAAAATGGTGATCAAGGTTTCGGTGATCCAACCAAGATGGAAATCTCGCTCTTATACCAAACTTGCGCAACTCCAGGATCTAAGTTCCACACAAATGGATGGATCCATGAAAACATGATAAAGGATGAGGGTAAGTGCTCAACTCCGTTGATCTTTCGATGCCGGAATCTCACTATCTTCAACACATCGATATCGCAAGATACCGTGATGTCGATCTATGATTCTTCAAACGTTGATCACTCGCAAGTGATACCATGAATCGGCTTCAAGTTCGTTGATTCGAGCGCACTCGAATATCGGAAGATGGAGAAAGGTGATCACACTAAACTTCCAATTTAATTGGTGGCACAAAGCTCATACAAGAGATTTATTCAAATTTCAACAACCACTTATAACTCACACGATTGGCCCTATTTATAGGCTCACAAATACACGCTCCAAAAGGTCACAATGTCCCAAACAAGAAATCACGACCCAAACACTAGAGCGGCCCGGAATAACGACCCAAGACCCAAACGCGACCCAAATACAAATACACGACCTTTGGAAGACGGAATGACCCAATCAGTGGTCTACATACAACGGTCTAAAATAGAAAATACGGCCCAACTGCAACACATATGAACATCACGACCTTCGAAAAGAGGAACGACCTAAGCCATATTAACGACCCAATCTTCAAACATCCTCCTCAACACGGTCTAACAACATCTCTTCAAGCTTTGTCCCGCAATACCTCCTTACTAGGTCGTTGCCCCTCCTTCCTTCAAGCCTTAGCTAGCTGACACCATCTTTTAGGGCATTGTACGACCCAAACTCTCATGTTCTTGGCTTTAGGTCGTTGGAAGTACTCTTTAACACGTAGGACGATCCAAAATCATCTTGTCCTTATTTTAGGTTGCTGAGAAGATCCCTAAGGTCGCTAGACGACATTAAACTTAGAAGTGAACCTTTTCCATGACGCACTACATCATCCTCCACTGGTTGAGAAGAATTCGAACCCGAATTCACACATTCCTCATTGTTGATAGGCTCATCTTCATAATATGGATTTTAATGGTTGACATTAAACACATCCGAAGTATATACACCTTCTGGCAACTTCACCTGATAAGAGTTGTCATTGATCTTCTTCACGATTTTTGTGGGACCCATCTTTCTTGCCTTCAACATATTGTGAGTTCCCATAGGAAAACGATCTTTTGTCAACACTACATGTACAAATTCTCCTTCTTTGAAATCAACACTTTGTCGCTTCGAATCTGCAAATTTCTTATACTTCATATTTGACTTATGCAATCTCTCTTTCACAACTTTGTGACCTTCCTGCAATCTTCAACAAAATCAATGGCTCGTTTAATAACTCCCATCTACTACAGAATCATTGACAAGTCTAAAGGTCCTCTCGGCACGATTGAATAAACAATCTGGAATGGACTGAACCATGTACTTCGATTAACAACATGGTTGTATGCAAATTCAGCTTGACACAACTTCACATCCCAACTCTTCAAATTATCCTTTACAAGGCATCTCAACAAATTTCCCAATGATCTGTTCACTACTTCTGTCTGTCCATTGGTTTGCGGATGATAAGCACTGCTAAATTTTAACTTCATTCCAATCGTCTTCCACAAACTAATCCAGAAATGACTTAGAAATCGAGTATCTCTATCAGAAACAATGGATTCAGGCAACCCATGAAGATGATAGATCTCTTTGAAAAATAACTAAGCAACATTCACAACATCTGTCGTCTTCTTACAAGCAATAAAATGAACCATCTTTGAAAATCGATCTACTACCATGTAGATATAATCATTGCCTCGCTGTGTCCTCGGCAACCCCAGCACCAAATCCATACTAACATTTACCCATGGCTTTGTGGGCATAGGCAACAGCATATACAATCTAGCATTAGTGGCAGTTCCTTTCGACACTTGGCAAACATGACATCTTTACACAGATTTCTCGACCTCTTTCCTCATAGATAGCCAATAATACGAATCAGAAATCAACTTCAAAGTACGATCTTGGCCCATGTGTCCTTCCTCATGCAATTCTTTGATAATCTTCATCCTCAAACTGCAATCTGGAATACATAATTGATTTCCTTTCAATAGAAAACCAATGATTTGCACATAACCTTCCATATTCCCTTCATTGAATCTTTCTAGGACCTACGAGAAATATGAATTTGTCATTGGCAATTTGGGAAGTACATCAAACCCAATTACTTCGACTCTCATAGTCATAAGCAAATGATTCCTTCGAATCAAAGCATCGGCTACGCGATTAGTTACTCCCAATTTGTGCTTCACCACAAATGTAAATTGTTGTAGATAATAAATCCACGATGCATGCCTTGCAGCAATTTTGCCTTGACCTTACAAATGCTTCAACGCTTCATGATCAGTATATAGAACAAACTCCTTATGAAACAAGTAATGTCTACAATGCTTCACGGCTTGTACAATAGCATAGAACTCAACATCATATGTATTATATCTCATCTTTGCTCTAGAAAGCTTCTCACTGAAATATGCAATAGGACGACCCTTCTGACTCAGCACTCCTTCGATTCCAACTTTTGATGCGTCGATATGTAATTCAAACAGCAACTGAAAATCTGGCAACATGAGGACTGGTGCTGTCGTCAAAAGTTCCTTTACCTTCTCAAAAGATAATTAACCTTCCTTCGTCCATAGAAATTGATTCCCTATCATACAATCAGTAACAGGAGCCATCACACTACTAAAGTGTGGAATAAACCTTCGACAGAATGATGAAAAACCATGAAATATTCTAACTTCTGTTATGGTCCTTGGACGAGGCCAATCTCTGATTGCGGCAACTTTAGTTTGATCCACTTGTATGCCCTATTTAGAAACAATGTATCCTAAAAATAAAACATTTGGCATCATGAATATGCACTTCTTCATTGCAGCATAGAATTGCTCTTGACGAAGAATCATCAACACAGCCTTCAAGTGTTGTATATGCTCCTCCATGCTAGCACTATAGATCAAGATATCATCAAAATAAACCACGACAAACTTCCCAATATATGGTCAGAAAATCTAGTTCATCACTCTCATGAAAGTACTTGGTGCATTTGAAAGACCAAATGGCATTACCAACAATTCTTACAACCCCTCTCGAGTCTTGAATGTTGTCTTCCATTCATCCCCTGGTCTAATTCAAATCTGATGATAACCACTCTTCAAATCAATCTTCAAAAAGATAATAGACCTGCTGATTTGATCCAACACATCATCAAGTCTAGGCATAGGAAATCTGTATCTGACAGTGATCTTGTTGAGGGCTCTATTATCCGTACACATTCTCTATGATCCATCCTTCTTTGGAACTAAAAAAGAAGGTACGACACAAGGACTAAGGCTTTCTCGTAATCTCCCTTGTTCAAGTAGCTCTTCAACCTATCTCCTTAGCCCTTCATGCTCTTTCGGAATCATTTGATAGTGTGGCCTATGCGGTAACACTGCTCCTGGCACCAAATCAATCTAATGCTGTATATTCCTAAGTGGTCATAAGTCCTTTGGCAGCTCATCAGGAAATACATCTTCAAACTCTTTCAGCATAGGCTTAGCTTCAACAGGAATTTCAGGCTCTCCATGTGATTCAAACCCAATCAACATGAATACTTCACGAATCTCTTTTACTTCTTCAACAAATTCCTTCGAAGATAAAAGACTAGTCGAATTCTCCTTCTTCTTTGCTTGACTTCACTTTGCTCACGCTTCTTAGGAACCAAAGTGATTTTTGTACCTTCAAACATGAAGCTGTAGCTATTGGTTCGACCATCATGCTGAACTGCTCAATCATACTTCCATGGTCTAGCCAAAAGCAAATGACATACGTCCATGTGAACTACATCACACCAAACATCGTCTTTGTATTTCAGCCCAATGGAAAATGGCACATATGCTCTTCTTCCCATGGTTACTTCTCCTCCTTTCTCTGATCAAGAAAGCTTGTAAGGTCAAGGATGTTTCTCAGTCTTCAAGCCCATCTTCTTAACAGCTTCTTCAAAAATCATATTGTCATAGCTTCCTGCATCAATAACAAAACGACATACCTTCCTAAAATAGTACAAGTAGATTGGAAGATACTATTTCGCAACCAACTTGTTTCTTCCACATGCCTCATAGTTATACACAATCTTCTCATCAATAGACTACATCCTTCTTCTCCTAACACTACATCTTCGACACCGTGTTCGACTTCGTCATCGAATTTAGGTGGTTGAGAGTAGTCTACGTCAGCTTCTACATCTTCAGCTACCACAGCTCTCTTCCTAGTCTTCGGACATTCATTACTTTTATGACCCACTTCTTGGAAATTAAAGCACTTGACGGTTGAAGTGGCCTTTGCCTTAGCCACTTCATTCACAACAGTCTTTGGAACTATCTTAGAAACATTAGCACTGCTACTAACATCTTTGCTTTGACTGCTGGAATTTGTGAACACTCATCCTACTCGTCTTCCTTGCTTCTCCCAAGCTAATGCTTTTTGGTGAGCTTTAGCAACAGACATTGGATGGAACACATTCACCATGTCCTGAATCTGCATTCTCAACCCTCCAACATATCTAGCAGTCAATTGTTCTTCCGTTTCCATGATGTCATTACGAGCAATCAATTGATAGAATTCATCAGTATAATCACTCACGGATTTCGTCCCTTGTCTCAAGTTCTGCAAACGTTGATATATAAGAGATTGATAATTGTGAGGTAAGAATGTGGCTCTCATCATCTTTCTCATTTTCTCCCATGTGACAACCATATGCTTTCCGATTCTTTCAAGAGTTAGCTTTGTTTGTTGCCACCAGGCAATAGATCTTCCTCTCAAACGAGTTGCTACTAACCGAACTCTGTGATTCTAAGGCACATTCTTGAATTCTAGAATTTCCTCGACATTCGACAACCAATCTAGGAACTCTTCTGCAGACATTCCTCCTTTGAATTCGCGAAATTCTGCCTTCGTTCCTGACTCCCAAATATGATTATTCTTTGGTTGGTGATATGGATCTCGATCTCGACCTTAATAATAAGAATAATTACTTCCTTCATCGTCAAGATCTGGTGTGGGGAGATATCGATGATGAACATCCTCATGTCTTTCATCTCTACGGAATGGTTCACGAGAAAATTCATTATGATCCCTTCTATCTCGATCCAATGGTGGTGATTTTCTTCTTCTCTCCAAATTTGTTGGCGAAATTCGATGTCCACCATGATGTGATTCTGGTGATGCTCTTCGTCTAACTTGATTCATGTCCATTATAAGCTTTTCTAATCTTCCAATTCCTTCATCAAATTTATCATTAATTCTCCTCTCCATTTGCTCAGCTTCTTCTCGTCTATACAACTCTTCAACCGGTTGATGACGATTAGCACGTCTTGGAGCCATGACCAAAGTTGACAATTTCACACGCAACGAGATTCACTTCACTTCACAGGCTAAACAACTATTGCGACCCAAAATCTCTGGAACGATCCAAAGCTCACGGTCCAACTGACTTGCGGTCTAAAAATAATGGAATTGTGGTTTTGGTGAATGGTGGCGGTCTTAATAGTGACAGCTTTGAATGGAAATGGTATGTTAAAGTGTTGGTGGCGGTCTGGAGTTGGTGGCGGGTCAAACAACGGCGGTCCAACTGGTGGTGGTGATCTAAACAAAGTGGATTGACGATAATGACGGTCCAAATGTGGGCGGTGTTGTGTCAACTAGATATGGTGATCTAAGCAAACTCCGTCGGTTTAAAGTGGAGATGGTGATCAAGTGGAACGGTCTAGTGATGACGGTTTGGAGGGGGCAGTCCAAGTGATGATGGCGGTTTAAATGTACATGGCGATCTGATAGGAAATGATGGCAATGACAGTCTAGATCCAGTGATCTATATGCTGGAGATGGCGGCGATTCAAGTGACGGTGGTGGTGGTCTGAAATGGATGAAGGTGCCGATGGTGATACAAACCCGAATGGTTTCTCACGATCAAACCAAGTATGGTGATCTAGCGTTGGCGATCCAACCAAAAATGGCGATCAAGGCTCCGGCAATCCAACCAAGATGGAAATCTCGCTTTGATATCGAACTGGCGACGCTCTAGGATCTAAGTTCCACATGAATGGATGGATCTGTGAAAACAAGATCAAGGATGAGGGTAAGTGCTCAACTCCGTTGATCTTTCGATGCCGGAATCTCACTATCTTCAACATGTTGATCTTGCAAGATACCGTGATGTCGATCTACGAGTCTTCGAACATTGATCACTCACAAGTGATACCATGAATTGGCTTCAAGTTCATTGATTCGAGCGCACTCGAATATCCGAAGATGGAAAAAGGAGATCTCACTCAACTTCCAATTTTAATGGTGGCACAAAGCTCACACAAGAGATTTATTCAAATTTCAACAACCACTTACAACTCACACTAGTGGCCCTATTTATAGGCTCACAAACACACGCCCCAAAAGGTCACAACGACCCAAACAAGAAATCACAACCCAAACAGCAGAGTGGTCTGGAATAACGACCTAAGACCTAAACGCAACCCAAATACAAATAAATTACCTACAAAAGATGGAACGACCCAAACAGTGGTCTACATACAACAGTCTAAAATAGAAAACACGGCCCAACTGCAACACATACAAACATCACAACCTTTGAAAAGTGGAACAACCTAAGCCATGCCAACGACCCAATCTTCAAGCGTCCTCCTCAACATGGTCTAACAACATCTCTTCAAGCTTTGGCCTGCAATACCTCCTTACTAGGTTGTTGCCCCTCCTTCCTTCAAGCCTTGGCTCGCTGACACCATCTTTTAGGGCGTTGTACGACCCAAACTCCCGTGTTCTTGGCTTTAGGTCGCTGGATGTACTCTTTAACACGTAGGACGATCCAAAATCATCTTGTCCTTGTTTTAGATCGTTGAGAAGATCCCTAAGGTCGTTAGTCAACCTTAAACTCAGAAGTGAACCTTTTCCATGATGCACTACATCAAGATATATATATATAATAGAAATCAAATAACACAGAATGAAATTCAATGTCAGACACACATCCATTTACAAGTCCATTCTGGGTCCGAACGAAACCGGAGGCACCTTATTCCTCATCCCATAGGTCCAATACAGGAGAGAGGTCCTCGCATATTCGGTCGATCTCCAAGTATGTCTAGACGATCACCACTTATTACTTTGTCTTGAGTGTACGACCTAATTAAGACATCAGTAATCATCCAAATGATGTGAATATCTCTGGTCTTCAACCACCATCTTCATCGTCGACTTATCCTTGTCATATCGGTTATTCAGAATAGGATAAACCTGGTCTTTCCGAATAACTCGCGTATTTTATAATCAATAATCAAGTGCTATAAAAACACATCATATGCCTCATTCCAATCCATAATATTCTTTTATTCAAATATTCACATCTTATGGGAAAGGTTCCCATTTATTTTATCAAAGATAAATTCTTTTAAAATTATTTTTTAATCTCCCTTTGGATATCAATTCAAAAACAAATTAAGGTTTATCAACTAGTCGGGATTATTGAGCCTTATCGAGGTAATCATTTATTCAGTAATCCCAATCCCAACCTATTCATCCCATAGAGCAAAACTGGTAATACTCCATATCTAACACCCATGGTGTTATCGGTTAATTTATTTACCATTTCACGTTTTAATCTAATTAAAGATTCAACTATCGCCTGGAGTAAAAACTGGTGGTACTCCATTCTAGATTATTTCCCAAATTTGATATTTTAAATTATCGCATTCTCATTTCAATCTAATTAAAGATTCATTATAAATCCTATTAGTTTTATTCTTCCAACAATCATTATTAATGATTATTTAACTTTGGGAAATCAAACATGCCTCATCGACAATCTACACCGTACCATTGATTTATGCCGATATATAACCTCTAGCTCATACGTCTGAGAGAAGGGTGTAAAGAAAGAGAATAAATTCTCTGCTACCATTGATCAACAATACGGTTCCAAATATAATGTTAGACATGTAATCATGTCTTTAACTAGGTTAAAGAACTAATGTCGTTTAAAACACAGTTCACGATAAACCCAAAATCACATTCCATTAACCATGGAATCTTCATGGAAATCAGATCAATATATAATCAATATCAATTTCCGTATCCGACTAATAATATAAGTGGAATAATGACAAAGCCTTTTAAATTTCAAATATATATATTTAAAGTCTTCCTCCACAGAAGCTCAATACGATTATTACTAAATCGAATTCAATTCAAATTTAATATATTAAATTGGAAAACTTTACTTTGGAAATTTTCCAATAAATCTTAATAAAAGATTTATATATTCCAAATCACGTTTCACTGTTAATCGTGTTAAAGAAAGAATGTCGTCAAAAACACGGTTCACAATAAACCCAACTCGCATTCCATTTTATTCCAATTACTAATTATGACCGGAAACTCTAATAATCTTAATTAAAAGATTTATTCTTTTCACACGGGGTTTAAGAACAGTGTTATTTAAAACATCATTCACGATAAACCCAAAATCCAATTTTGATATTAAATATAAGGCTCTAAACAGAAATTATATCGTCTTATATTCAATATCGAATTCTGAAACTAATACATATCGTATGGGGAATAACGATGTATATCTATCTTCCAAATTCCTCCACAATATCCGTATAGTCACGGAATTCAATATCGAAATATCCTGAAGATGATTTCTATTCAAATCCATTCTAATAATATAAATGGAAAATTCTAGTTAGATTAAAACCATTCACAAATCCAATTTATTTGTTAAAAACGTTGGATTATCTTTCTAGTTAATAACCAGTTCATTTTGATAAAAATATATTTTTATTTTTTCAAATATGGAATTTTTCATCCAAAGTCTTTTCAAATCATTTATTATGATTTTACAAAAATTATAAATAATTTTAATAATTTTATTAAGGCCCTTTCAGTCAATTTCCATAAACAGTGATCGAACTGCATTTACAACGATCTTTTCCAAATTTGATTTGGACATAATTCCAAATCCAACCATTCAAATTTAAATCTCTTATATTCATTGGAAAGCTCTTTTCGCTACGAACCCAACGGTTTTGGTTTTAGGAGAATCCGACAGTCGGATCTCTCGTAATGCCAATTTGAAGTCAATGGTCGAAGTCCGCGAATGGTCGCGGCGCGGTGCGTTCTATTTAAGCCCTTAATATATATATATGTATATTATATTATATAAAATATATATAATATATATTTCATTCAAAACGTATGTTATAAATTCATTTTAAAAACGATTCCTACTTCCATTTCAATTTTAAGTCAAGTTTGAATACTCTTTATCATTATAATATTTAAATGATAATATTTCCAAACTATCAGATTTTGAAATCGTTTCCTTTTTTATATTCATTATTGAAATTAAAAAATCGATATAAATATCATTCATGTTAAAATGGAGCATAATTAATCAACACGGCTTCATACATTTCAATATTTTCGTGTCCATCCAAAATTAGACATCAAATTCACATTTTTATCCTTTGTTGAATATTATTTTAAGATATTCGTTATTTTAAAATATTCGTTCTTTCTGAGTTGGAATCGGACACAGTCAATTACCATATAATGTTATTTATATGGATTTCATACACACATGTACACAACAATAATGATACACAGTCAACCATCATCCAGAGTACATTACACAAGTGCATAAGCATTAAATATAAATAAATAACGTTTACAACAGTCTATCAACCAATCAATTGACATACAACTAAACACTTAGGATTAGTGTACGCCAAATATCATCCCAATACGTGTGTGGGGTTTCAACCAACAAATACTGAATATTATTTGTGTAGTTGGGTGATGTGTAAAATTTATCGTCCCAATCAATATCAGTTGAATGAGTGTACAAAAACAAATCGTCCGATTTTTAAATGAATAATCATTTTCATTTCAGGAGAATATGATGTTCATATATACGTTATAAATTATATTTTTAACAATAAAATATTTATTTCAACACTTTACTATTTTATACAGTTCATACATTCAATAAAAATAATATTCTTACTGTTCAAACATTTTATTTAACACATGAACATTTTATATAGTTTATTTACACATTAAAAATGATATTTTTAATGAATAAATATTTATTTCAAAAAATTTCGGCTTTATAACGGCGCGGTATTAGACCCTGAGTAATGTCTAGCACTACCGCTCTCCGGATACTGGCTTGCGCCATACACAGTAATCAATCCAATCAACAAAACCATAATACAATTCATTTCACCACAATACAGTCAATTTTTCCAAAATTCAATCCAAACAAACAATCAACCATGGTTTGTACAAATAAATAGTGTCAGAGTCTATTAAGCCCTGTCTGCAATCTAAAATATTTTTGATTGTAAAATAATTTGAGTGAGATGGCCTTTCATCTGAGATTGCTCCATTTCATCAGAATTTGCGAAAAGACAGTATTTGGACACCAGACTTTGGACGTGTTTTCTGAACAACTTTGCAATCCAAAATCTGACTTCCATATACTCAAATCGTACAAAAAATCGTGCTCCTGGATTTTGGTACTGTGAAGTTTTGGCTAGAAGCGCACGGTTTGAGAGTTATTGGCTAAAAAATGTCAGTGTCTTATTTGCAAAAACTGAAATTAGTGTAAAAGGGGAAATTGGAGATTAGGGGACCCATGGTCGGAGGTGGGGGTGGAGATAACGGCTGCTAGGCCTGTCATGGCTAGGGGAAGCGGCGGATGGTCGGTGGCGGCACTGGAGGAGGCACGACGGCAGTTTTAAGGTTGTGAGGCTTGGGGGTTTCGATTGGAGGAAAGAGAAGCAAGGGGGCGCTGGTGACTGGAGGAGCGGTGACGGCGCGAGAGGGGGCCTAGCGGCAGTCTGGGCAGTGGAGGCGACGGGAATCAAACGGGGTTTCTTTTTTATTTTTATTTTTATTTTCTAAACTTGACTATAGAGAGAGAAGGGGAAAGGGAATTGACTTTATATAATTTATTATTTTTAACTCCGAAAAGTAACTTTTTAATTTGAACTCCAAATTGAACTCGCCGACTTTCGAGCCTAGATAATTACCCCACTCCGAACACAATGGGATATGTCCCGTAAGCCAATTCAACTATTTCGATCGGTTTTTCTTTAAATTAAAATATAAATTAATATAACGTTCAAAATTGATGTCAACGTACATTTTAATTTACCGGGGCCGCATACTGACTCCAAAAATTCTAGAAAAGTAAATCTGCCTATGTTTGACGATAAGATCCTAAAAAAAAACTAATTTTGTCGAATTTGGAGACTGTTTGAAAAATGGTCATTTTCCAGTCGATTAAATTAAAACTGAAAGTACCAAATGCGTTTAAATCCACCACGCTCACATATTTCCAAAAATTATGAAAATTGGAATCTAGCAATAATTTGACATTCCGGATCCAACAAAAGTGGTTTCGTCGAAAACGGTGGTCGTTTGCAAATTGGCTATTTTTAAGGGCTGTATATTATATTAAAATATATAAATTCCATAGCGACTATTCTGAATTTTAAACTGGATATAACTTTCAATTTATGTTATGAAATCTGAATTATCCACATTCGTTAGAAAGATAAACAGATTCAAATGTTTTTGGTTTTATTAAAACCCGATTTATTTTGAATCCTGTACATTCATTTGAAATTTAAAATTGAATTTTCAAACTACCGCACCATTTCAGATTCATTTTATAATTAAAATAAATTTTTAGTCATTATTATTTAAAATAAATCATTTTAAATATTCAAAATCCATTAAAATAGCCAAAATAAAAACTTTAAATTGGTTCTGAAAATCCGGATTGTTACAACTACAGGCCATATTTTTGAAATTAGACGCTTGAAAATAAGATAAAAAAATAATGGTTGATTAATGATGAAATAGAGTGGAGAGAAAATACTTCTCAAATTTTCCTAAGATGTCTCTTCTAATTAGATTACGTCACACAGATATTAAATTGACTGAGTAGGCATGACGTGTAAGTCTAATATAGTACTTATTTTCCTCGATTAAAAACAGTTTACAGAAAAAATGGTTAATGCTATACATATGTTATTTTGACAGTTTTGTGGATTTTTTTTCATTAAATTTTCTGTTTTGGATGTAACAAGAGAAGAATATATATAGAGAGAGAGAGAGAATTTTTTGTTTTAGGAAAAATAATAATGTGAAATAAAAGGAAAAATGAAAAACAAGGAGATGGAAATAAATTTTATGAATGACAATAAGTACATGACATAAGATGCATAAATAGAATGAAGGGAAAGAAATTTAATACAATGAAAGGAAGCAAATTAATAATAAAGGAAAGAAATGAATGCATTATTCACATTGCAAATTAAAAAATATATTATGGAATTTTTAATTTAACAATTGACCTAATTTATTTAAATTAAACTAAACACACGCAATTCAAAATCTAATTCGAAGTTAAAGTTTGTAGGTCTCACATCAAAAACGTTTTTATATCATTTACAGCTACTATTCAATGACCGTAAAATATTGTTTTAGAATTTTGTATTTGTATCTTTGTAAAATTATACTTATATTTAAAAATAAAAATGTATACTTTATTATTATAAATGTTAACATTAATTTTCATTTACTGCAATAGTTAAAACGTACATTATATACCGTTGACACTCTGTTTTTTGTTATAATTCTTCCTATACAAAATTAAACTGGAAACAATCACAAATTTATTTTCAATTATCGCATTAATTCCTATATTTAATCTTTAAATAAAATCAAGGATTCAACTATTAAATTTTATCGATAATAACTTAAAGTTGGTTATTCCAAATGCACAAACAAATTGATAATTTTCATTATTATCAATCATAATTTAACAAATTGTAAATTATTGTTTATCACAAATAAATATTTAAATCATTCGTTAATAATATCATAAATTTTATTTAAAAGCCATTTTAAATTCAATAATTAAATTTAATTTAATAGCTTAAAAGGTCGAAATTTTAAGGGATGTTACATCCAAAGTTTTGCACATCCTGTAGCCTGAAAAGTCTTGGCCTAAACCGAGCATATAGAATACACTGGTCAGACTATCTCTAAATATCCAAAGAGCAAGAACAAGATATAGCACAAAAGTATATAACAAAATAAATAACTCAATATGTCCTTGATATAAATAAAACATAGGAATAATTTAAACCAGAATCCATCTCACGGCATAAGAACATATTTAGACCTTAGAACACATAATAAATCACAAAGCACAAAGTTTATAGAATCCATCCAAAACTCAGAAGACTAAATCATGAGACACAAAATAATTACAAGGTCCTAATTCAATAATACCCCAATGTCACTTCCTTTAAGTTATCTTAATCATACTAATCATGTTGATTGCCTCAACCAATTGCAATGATTGTACTCATACCATGACAAACAAATGAACAAATTGGTATCACTCAGAATGATCTGATACCAAAGATCGTATGCGAATTCATACTTATAAAACGATCTTACGGATGACGTACATCGATTAAGATGATCGTAGCAATCATGACGCGAAGGCTCCTGAATGCATATATTTATTTATGTTTAGCTCATTCTAGTCCACAAACATACCTCCTACGGATCTATTGACCCCATTAAACTCCAAAAGAAAATACACTCTAAATGCTACATATTACCCTCTGGCCAAACTAAAGTATTTATTATAAGCTTTTAATTCTTACTCATTATAGATACTACTAGAGGACCTGAACTATATCTTTTAAGTATTTATCTACTCGTTGAGCACCCAAAAGAAAATATAATGTCTGGCATGTTAAATACTTCTCTAACTGTAATAACAGGAATTTAGTCTATGCATTCCATGCCACCTAGTTAAATTGAGTATTCACTAATAAGTTAGTAAATACAACTCAAATATTCTATTCGATGAATTATAAAATATTCGAAGAAGCATTATTCGAGAGCATTTAAATCAATTGATAGCACTAAGTCAATTATTAGTACTTCCCTTCTTATAGATCTAAACCTCTTAAAATATTTATCCCATTATTCACTTATTAGTCCTTTAATTTGAGTTATTCTAAAGGTGATACTATATATATGTGTGTGTGTATATATATGCATGTACATATATATATATATACACATATATGTATATATATACACACGTATATATAGGATCAAGAGCACCTCAAATATTGCAACATCCCTTTAGCCAACCTAATTTTCACCACACAATCCTCTTTCTCTCTCCTCCCACTAACTTTCTCTTTCACTCGCACATTATTTAAATATAAACACGTGGCTATTATATATAGGGAAACTCTATTTGAACACCAACAAATAGACACAAATAAGGGAACACAAAATCTACACCATTGGATCTCCCCCTGAATTCCACCTCTCCACATAAAGACAAAAAGATCCAATGGTCAAGATTCTATGTCTCTATGTTTGTGTCTAGTTTTGTGTCCCAATAGCTGCCCCTTATATATATATATATATGTATGTATGTATGTATGTATAGGCATACACATGTACATATGCATATTTATCATTAAATAAAAGTTAGTCCGTAATTTCAATTTTAATGTCAAAATCTGTACTTTACGCAACCAAAATTTTCAATGTTCATAAACTATATTAATATTCAAAATTTCATAAGGTAATATGGTTCACAAACCATGTTCCTAAATTACTTATATGGAAACCAATCAAACTTAAAATTCAAAAACTATATTTCAAATTTCACACACACACACACACACACACATATATATATATATATATATATATATATTGAAATTTGATGAATTATTGATGATATCTAAGTAGGCTTCAGCCAAACACAACAAGCTAATTACACAACAAAATAAAGTAAAACAAGCTATTCTCGATAAGAGTAAAAGAAAATCACACAACCATAATAAATACGCTCAACTTTCACTGCTACCAACTCATTAATTCACATCAGATGCCATAGGATATTGTCTAAATTTCTACCTCTTTCTGCTTACTTAATGTGATTTCATGGTGGTTGGGAACCATATAAATTCCTGCTTTCACGAGTTCTTTTCGCTTCTTCATCGGTACTCGTGATTACTAGTGAATGTGATTTTAGATTCAGTTACACTAAAATGTTGATTTGTATTTTTTGTCTTGTTTGGAAAAATTTATCTATTCCTTTCTTTCCAAATGTAACGACGTGGAAAATTCAATGCTGAAATCTTCGACAGTAATACATAATCCAGTGCCACTTACCGAAAACCCAAGTAACAAAATCCAGATTGTTAATAGAAAGAAACTAGTGTGTAAGGAAAGAAAGAAAGAAATATTAGAACAGAAGAATAAGAAGATCAGAATCTCACAACGGAACGAATAAAATATAGAGTATATCTAAATGTTTTATACAAAATGAACTGTATATATTACAACATCAAAGTATACATGCATTTCAATACAACACCCACAGCAGAATAATAATCTATTGCCAGAAAATATGGATATATGTCTCGACTTCAACTCCTCTTCTGAGACTCCAAGAAAACCTAACCTCGAAATATACTCGATCTAACCCAAGGACATTTGAAGAAAAGCAAAATTCACCCCGATCAGTCAGGAATACTTTCAGTGATAAATTTACAATACAAACAACTTGTTTAACTTTAGAAAAGGATAATCGTATGACCAGTTGTAACAACCCGGAAAATCTGAACCAATTTAAAATTTTAATTTTGGCAATTTTACTGAATCTTGAATATTTAAAATGAATTATTTTAAATAATAACGACTATAAATTTATTTTCAATAGAATTAGAACATATATATTTATTTAAATTGAAATTAGAATATAAATATTTATTTTAATTATAAAAGGAATTGGAAATGGCGCGGAAGTTTGAAAATTCGATTTCAAATTTCAAATGAATGTACATGATTCAAAATAATCCGGATTTTAGTGAAACCAAAAATATTTGAATTTGTATGAAAATATCTTTCCAATGAATCTATAAAATTGAAATTTCATATCGGGAATAAAAAGTTATGTCCATTTGAAAATTTAGAATAGTCGCTATGGATATATAGCCCTTAAAAATAAAGATTTTGCAAACGACCTCCGTTTCCGACAAGACCACTTTTTTTGGATCCGGAATGTCAAATTATTACTAGATACTAATTTTCATAATTTTTGGAATTGATATGTGACCGTGGCGAATTTAAACGTGTTTGTTCAGTTCAGTTTGAATTTAATCGACTGGAAAATGACCATTTTTCAAACGGTATCCAAATTTGAAGAAATTAGTTTTGTTACGACCGTATCGTCAAAACAAAGCTGTAATGACCCGGATATTTCGTCGGTAAATTTAGAATATTTAATGAGGTTTTAATATTGAAATAAAGATATAAAAGAAATTTTATATTTGATTTTTGATTTAAAAGCCGAAATATGATTTACTTTGAATTTATATAATTTTCGAAATACAAAGTTAATTGAATTTAATAGTTCAGACTATACTGAAATTGATTCAGATAATCAACAGAAATTCAAAACTGAATAATAACGATAACATTAATTTATTTTCGAGGGAATTAATTGTTCTGGAATTTAATTTATATAGGATTTAAGTTAATACCTTCTCCATATGATCGAATTGGACTTCGTGACCTATCTCAGTGTGTTCAGAGCAGTGGTATTACGCTAGAAATGAAAGTTGTTGGGTTCAGTGAGGAATTCAGAATCAATGATTATTTTTATTTAGAGGATTCCGAATTAAATTAAAATAAAATATCATGGTTTTATGGACATAAACAAAACACGCCGTCCTCTCCATCTCCACAAAACAGAATAACGGTGTCTTCTTTCACCACCACAAACTAAGAGGGACGGTGTCTTTTTTCATATCCACAGAATAAAACGAACGGGTGGCTTCTTTTATTCCATCCGCCTCTCTATAAAATCAAAGCAATGTTCTTCCTTCGTATTCTTTTCAATTCCAAAACTCACGAACAAGTTCTTGTCCCCTAAATTGATTCCTTCGAAAACCAAATCCACTGTAAATAAACCAAATCAAAATCGAATAAGAAATCGTCAGCTTCATCTAGCAGGGTGCGATTCAGACAAGCGGATGCTTCAGTGGTTCGATTTTTGAAGGTTGCGATGCTTGTTTGTGATCTCGACGTTGGTGCGGCAAATTGGGAACTCGACGCTGACTGGAGGAGCTCGCAATTAGGGATTTCATCGGCACTGGTATCGAGGTGCTCGTTGAGGCTGGTTGTGGATGCTCCGGTGTTCAAATAAGAAGCGACGGAAGAGAGTGGCGATGGGGGTGCGATACTTCCTGACAGCTCGAGGGAGTGCGATGCGGTTTCTGACAGGGACTAAAGGGTGCGATGGTATGCAGTGTTCGATCTTTGACTGGAGCTGTTGCGAGCTGAGGTTACGGGGTTCAACGGTGGTGATGATTAGATGACCGGGGTGGTAGGGATGAGTATGTGTTAAAAAGGAAATGTTGACGGCCCGCAAGTTGTTTGATGAAATGCTTAAAGAAGGAATTTAATAAGGTAATTAAAATTTGTTAATTTTTATATAAGTGAATGAAAATACATAGATGGTTAAATGTTTTTAAAAGGGAGTAAATGGTGATGTTATTCTCTGATTTGTAAGGAAGAAGACGAT
Source organism: Allium sativum (assembly GCA_030737875.1). NCBI lineage: Eukaryota > Viridiplantae > Streptophyta > Magnoliopsida > Asparagales > Amaryllidaceae > Allium > Allium sativum. The sequence goes on from CM060915.1 coordinate 802,136,937, forward strand.
AATTCCCTAGAGACACCATCGATTGTTTAACTCCTATAAACATATATAACCTTAAGTGTTTAGTAGGCAACTTAGTTGTATCATGGACATAAATTACTTTCATATGAAATTAAGGTAAATAAATTTGTGGTAAAGGATAATTAACCTAAAAATGTTATATATATATGTAATATATATATATATATGATTCGAACTTGTGAAATAACACCATTCGTTCACACGCTATCAGATGGGATCGTAATGGCATTATCTACGCAATGGAATTCAATTCGGAATTTTAATTGGATATTCGACAAAGGAAATCATGTGAGTAAACCACACTCAACATTTTATTTAGAATTTATTTTTATATAGTTAAAAATAATTGTCTGTGCTTGTTTGAATGCTATCTGATTGTTTTAAATATATTAGTTATTTAGGATTGGTTGACTATTATATATATATTGGGTGGATGATTGGTTGGATTCCCGCAGTTTCATTAGCGGATGCCCGCGGTACCATAGCGGATGATTACCCTATACGCCCCACGCTATGATTAGTGGATGACCTTCTATACCGCGATATCCTGCCTCGAAGCAGGATGGGTATATTACTATGTTGACTAACGTCTGTGGATGCAGGAAAAACAGGTTGGAGGAATCCAACTGGATTCCTCAAAAATATATATTATCTGTTGTCTGTTTGATTTCATATATATTCATATATGATGTGTTAAAAATCAAATGATTGAAAGTTGGTTGATCTGATTGTTGAAAATACCACTGGGGCTTGAATATGGATTTATAAAAATATCGAAAAGGGTCTTTGATATTTAAAAAGGAAAATCTATTTTTATAAATAGAATTTGAATTTTTAAATAAAACTATAGAAAATATTAACTTGTTTTGAAGGTATATAAAACAAGTAATCGAATTTATAAACGTTGTTTATAAATGGGAAGATGGGATTTGAATCGAATTTATAAACGTTGTTTATAAATGGGAAGATGGGATTTGAATCGAATTTATAAACGTTGTTTATAAATGGGAATATGGGATTTGAATTGAATTTATAAACGTTGTTTATAAATGGAAAGGTGGGATTTGAATTGAAGTTATAAACGTTGTTTATAAATAATGCAGAGAATTCAAATAGAATTTGAATATAGAATTCAAATGGACTTTAAACAATAGAATTTGAATATAGAATTCAAATGGACTTTAAACTATAGAATTTGAAAACAGAATTCAAATGAAGTTTAAATAAAGAGAATTCAAATAGAATTGAATTGGAATTTGAATAAGAAGTCGATAAGGAAACGAGAGTATGAGTATAATTAGAATTCGTTAATATGCAAGTTAAAATATATTTGAACATGTCATGTTCAAATATGAAAGGTGAAATAGACTGAAGAGTTAAGTAACAAATTTAGTTAAAACGATTGGTATAGTAAAATAGATTGGACAGGCATAAATATACAGGAGACAGGTATGGAATAAAGTATAGAAATGGAATAAATAGAATGCCCGACAAAAAGGTACGTATTTAATTTCCATATGAGATTTTATGCGCCGTATCGGCTAGCCGCTTGGCTTTTTCTTTTTCTTTTTGAGATGAGAAGGACCGGGAAAGCTATTTGAAATTTCCCGACGCTCCCGGTACAAAGGAGGTTATGGCGAATTTTTCCGGGAATTTAAGGAGATAGAATATTTTTAAGATAATTTGATAGTTAGAAATCAACGTATCAAAATATATAGAAGTCGATAAGGAAACGAACATAGAAATAGAATAGTATAATTATAAAGGGAAGTATAAGAATAAAATCTCGTAGGGATAGAAAGAGAAAATGTATATGTGTTTAAAAGTGAAAAAGTAGTGGTATGGTATTGGTTATTCGAGTAAGTAGTCTTGTCTGTTTTGACGTTAAATGTTATTCAGTCAAGGTCTGAGAGGTAATTATACCCCAACTTGGTTGATTTCATTATTAATAGATAAATAGTAAGATTTCAGGCTCGAAGATCAACGTTGAATGAGAATTAGTTAAATACTGTATTTGGGTTGTCGTAACGATGTTTTACACAACATCTGTTTTAACCCAAATATGTGCAAAGCTTGGAAATGGAATAATGAATATTTTCTAAAGTTTAGAAAATAATAAGAAGGCGATATATGGAAATGTTTTCCAAAGAACGTAAAAGGCCAATATGTTTATTGAAAATATTTGGTTAACAAATATTGATAAGAAAAAGAGAATAGATTTAATTAATGGAATATTAATTAAAGGTTCAGTGATTGTTGGATGTTTGGTTGAACACTTGTTTTATTCGATAGTTAAATCATCGACTATCGAAACACTTGTTTTTATTCGATAGTTAAATCACAGACTATCGAAGTTTTGACCATCGTTGTCAATGTGGAGAGACCGGTTGGATTATTATCCGAAGAACCACTCCATATCGGCAATAGCGTGCGAATCAGATTATATAAAGATAATCGAAGACAGAGTAGGGTACAAGGACTTTTTCTATTAATAGAAATAGTACCTTCGGTTCATCCTGTTCCTGGGTGACTTGTATGGATGAATGTCTGACAGAGTATTTCCAGAAAGGTCACGTACATTGATTTCTTCAGCCGTACCAAGAGTGGAAGCGGAGAAGGAAACTTCTTTTAGCTAACACGTAATGTACTGTTGAGGACGTCAATCGGTGATTTGATGGATTTGACGATGTGGCATTCGAAGTGAATCTGGTGTGATGATAAAGCGTAGCTTCTAGCCTCATCAACCGGTAAATGACAGAAATCGGGCAGGCAGCATGGCTAAGTCGGTCGCACCGAAGTAGGGTGTATAATCACCTGATCTAGAGTTTCATTTACTTCTAAAAATCTATTGTTGATGCTGTCCCATTCGGGAAACGGTTGCTGATCCCAACTGTTGGTGATATACATTCGATACACTCAAGCGAAATGAGTGGTCGGTCATGTGTGGCCGGGTTGCAAGATGTTCTTGTTGAACCCAGTGTATTCCTCTCTAGAGGTACATTAGCGAAAGGTGGTTCCATACCTTGTCATAGTTGGAAATCCATTACCCAATACGTGCTTGCGGTTTTGATTGTATACTATATATGTAGAACGTGAGATGAAAGCGTTTCTGCTAGATGATTATATATATACTGTGGTTGATAGACATTATTATAATATCAAAAGGGTTTTTGATATAAAGATATTTTGGATTCTCATAAGGGAAAAACCCGTTCCGTTATG